>BSBK01002522.1:892500-1542500 GCA_027943335.1 Chamaecyparis obtusa | reverse complement strand
CACTAACCAAAATTGTAACACAGCATACTGTTATCCTGATTTTGTACTTAGTCATTTTCACGACTGTGACTCCAGTACCAAAACTCTCTGCATGCGATCACTCCAGCATTAGTTTTTCCATAAATGACAACCCTTAAGTGATCCCTAGTGCTCCAAAACATCACTTGCCAATATTGGGAATTACATGCATTGATCTACGTAGACATCAATCCGTGCAAGAGGCAATCTGCAAACTAGAAAATTTGTATACCTGTGGTTTAAAATGTGAAGATTTCACCAGCATTTAATTTCATAAAAGTTAGTGACTGACAAAAAAACAAATGTAAATATATTTAAAAAATATATAAATCAATTTAAAACCCTCTAAATTATGTCAGGTAGAGACGATAGTTGCAGGGTGTAGGCATCGATCTATGCAAACATTGATCTGCGCAGGTGGTGGTTGTTGAGTGGAGACACCTCTACATAAGGAAGAGCTGCAAATCACAAAAATGAGGAAAAAGTTTCAAGTTTCTAGGGACGTGGTTCCCACTAGGCATGTCAATATATATTCTCCAAAACCTAACCTGTGTGGAACATGCATAAACAAGAAAATGTTAGCCAAACAAATATGCAACACACAAAGATTTAAAACACAACCTCCAATGAGCTAAAATGAGTGCACCCAATGAACTCGTTTGATTTGCTTTATGTGGAGAATATGGGTGTTCTCTCCAAACATAATATAATGATCTCCAATAATGGAATCTTTCAAAGGTGGATGGAAACTAAAAATGCAAGCTAAATGGAGATCAAAGATCTCATAAAACTAGTATGAGGAACTAGTTTGTGAGGATGATCTAAATGATGATGAAAGTATGAATGTAAATACAAGATTAAGCTAACATGATTCAAACTAGAATGATCTTAACATGCTATGAGATTCTAAAATTTAAATAAAACTAACATAATATTTCTAAATGCTCTAAAAAAGCTTCAATTTAAACTAACATGATAATTCTGCTATGCAAAATGATGGATGAAATGCTCTTGGCAAGGTTCCTATTTATATATTTTTGGAGCAAAGATGAGGTGGCACCTATGTGGCATCCACATAGGAGACACATAGGAGACACATGGGCTAAATTACAATCCATGCAAAAATTCAACTTGGGCTTTTAAGGTTTCAGACACTCAAGGTTGGTCACACATGTGTGACCAACATTGGGGAAAGGAGTGGGGGACATAGGTGTAAGAGGGTACGTGGAGAATTTAAGGAAGTTTGGTGACTTTCTTGGGATGAGATTCTCACACATGTGTGAGCAACTCATTAGGATTAATGAGGTTAGGAATCACCTTTTCAAACATTATTAATCAAGATTAATCAGCAAGTAGGCTTAGTGGGATGATACTGATAGGTGTAGACTAGGTTTCAAGATTTAAATTAAGCTAAGTTAATTTAAATCAAGTTTAGAAGGAAGTGGGATAAATGGGGGGAATAAATAAATAAATAAATTATTTAAATGAGATTGTGGAAGTTCATATATTAAATAAGATTTAATATATTAAGGGCAAGTATTTAAATTAAATTTAAATACATTAGGAAAATGAACCTATTTAATTAAATAGATAGATGAATATAACAAGGATAGTTAACTAATTAAAATTTACTATAGTGCTATAGGGGACATTAATTAAATTAAATTAAATTAATACTAAGTGTCGAGGGATATTTTTTAGACGTCTACAATTTGGTGTCTAGATCTCCTCTGTATGCATTGCATTAGTCAATATTTACTATATTATATGCATTAGATCTTCATGTTTGATTTGATGGTTAGAAGTTATTTTCATTAAATGTGCAATTGTGCTTAGTTTATTTGCATATCTCTTTCAAATTTCATGTTTACATAAGATCTATATATGTTTCATTGTCTTGTGCATGAGTGTTATTACATTGAGTTGATATGTTGATGGAATAAAGTTTTATCTATGTTAGTATAATGTGTTTTAAGGTACGATTAACTTGGATGAATTGCAATTTGTTGTAATTCCTTTTCTAGGTGGTGTGAGTGTAATTACCTAGAGCCTTTGTTATCATTTTAATCTGGTTCTTATGTTCATGTAGAGACCGGTGTAGGTTTTACTTATAGTTGACACGGTTCATCTTGGAAGATGTTTATTTTTTCTTCCATGTGTGGCATATTGGAGGATGTGAGGATTTTGTTTCTTGATGGTAGTTGTTATGGTTACATTTTTAAGTATCTTGTAGGAGCAGGAGAGCATGGTAAATATCTAAATGGTACATGGATGCCTAAGGGATGGTTTTCCCTTCTTTGTGATTCTTATGGGTGTATTTAAAATGTATGATGTCAAGTGGGAGATTATTAGGATTAAGATGCCATTTACCTTGTAAATGAAATGACAATTCCAACATCCTTGGATAGTGTCCTAAGGAACTTAAGATGTCTTGGGAAAATAGTTTACATGATATTTAATTTTCACCATTATTTGTAATACATTCATAAGGGGTGATGGGTTCCACTAGCAACGACTAAAAGTGGGTTGTGAACACAATTATTTAATATTCTTTTTCCCACGTATGAATATCTAGAATTTAATGACTTAAGAAAGGGGGAAAAGAGTGACCTATGGGCTTCTCCTAGTGAAAGCATGGAAGAGGAAACATGTATCTCTTGGTTTTAAATATTTTATTATATTTAATGTAATGCTTATCTTGTAAGTATAGGTGGCCACATTGGAGGGAAGGTATTAGAAGCTAAATTGGTATCTTTCCACGTTCTACGGAGGCATACAAAGGGTCATGATCATGAGAAATGAATAAGTTACTTTTGGAACCTTTATTGGTAGTTTTTTAGCTCATTCAATTCCATAAATACAACCTTTTAGGTGTAGATGAAAATCATAATAGATTAGTATAATTGAATGTAGATTTCCCTACAAAAAATAAAGGACATATGGGAGGCATAATGAGGTTGTTCACATGTGCATAGGCACTTCTATGGTGGAGGAAAATAGGAGAATGGAAGTGATTGTGATGTAAGTACTTTGATTGTTATTAATAGAAGCTTTTCCTCTTTTCTTGGTGGATTTTTTTCATGCAAGGGTTTCTATCAACTAGGAAATTGGAACCTCAAATATATGCATGAAATAAGCCAACCACAAATCCTAAAACACATTAAAACTATATTTCTAATCACACCATTAAATTCATTAAGACAAAGTGCATAAACATATTGATACTAATCAAATAAATAATCCCTCAATGAAGCTCCAGTTTTCTTTCTTTCTTCTCCAAATGTTGATATATTTCTCCCATTCTGACAAAATTCACTTATAATGAAAGTAATTATGACAAGACAATAATGATGGCAAGAATACTCAAATTTTTGGTTTCAAGACTAGAGAAAATGAGATCAATTTATAAGATTTTTGGATTCAAATCAATGGTCAGGAATAAGGAAAAATTTGCATCCATGATTGCATTTAAAGACTAAAAAATAGAAAATGATAACTTTATGACAAAATCAAAGTTGCAAATGGAAAATGTCATGATTATGGAAAATTGATTATGCAAATAGAAAAATGTCATGGTTATGACAATTTATGACATGATAGAATGACAAATTAGAAATGAGAAATCAATGGGGAGAAATTAGGGGGAAATGGAAGGCAAAATTAGTGGAAAAGGACAAAGGGAATGTAGAAGGAGAAATAAGAGGAATGGAAGCTAAATTGGTGGGTGGAATTACAATTAAGGGAAATGAGAAATGGAGGGAATTTAAATTATTCAAATTTAGTATTCTCTTACATTTAGGAAATGAGGGAATTTTGATAATTCAAAATTACTAATTCCCACATTTAGGATAAATTAGTCAATTAATTAATTATGGGATAGTGAGAAAAGGGGGATAAATAAATGTAATTTATTTATCATGATATAGGAATTAGGTTTAGGGGGAAAATTATTGGTTATTCACTCCTAAAGAGGATAATTAATCAATTGACGAGATTAAACAATTAAGGACCAAATTGACAAAATCATATGATCGAACATGATCAAGAGGTCAAATTTATAAGACGTGATTGATTGAATGATTGACAAAAATTAGTAATTATTGACATGGAAGAATAACACAATATTGATGAATAATGAAGATCAAATGCTTTTGATTTATGCCTTATTACTGATATCTTATGTGTATATTAATAATTATATATTATTTGGTATAATTTAACATAAGATAGGTTAATTAAGCATGGTTAACGTGCACTATTTTTTTACATAATAAACAAGGATTTTAATGATGGGTTTTCCATGATTAAGAAAAAATAGTTTTCAGATTTGGATAAGTTTTCAAAATTTCATGTTGCTTCTATCCTAGCCTTGAATCACATACTTTGATTATATTATTAGATACAGATTGACTTCGATTATAATTAGATACAGATTGGTTTTCACAAAATTTGGTATTGAACTTGTTTACTTTCCAACAAAAGGATGGAGATAAAAACACTAAGTTCTTCTACTCATTAGCTAAGGATCAAAGAATCCAGAATAGAATCTCAGAAATCAAGACTAAGGTGGGTTTCATAGTGACAAATAGAGAGGATATCAACAAAGAAGCAGTGTGTTTCCTCAAATAATTACTTAAATCATACTTCCCTAATATAGTTAGTGGGGATACTAATCTTTTGGGGATCATCCCCAAGAGCATATCTGAAGTCCAAAATATTTCTCTCCAAAAACTAATTGCTCTAGAGTAAGTGAAGAAGGTGATTATCTCTATGGGTGGGGATTGGGTCTCTTTTCTATATGGTTTTTCTATGGATTTCTACAAGAAATTTGGAATACAATCCAACAAGTCCTCTACAGGTTTGTGGAAGAATTCATAGCTAAGGCCTACATTTGCAAAAAAATGAATAACATTCTCATTTCTTGATTGCAAAGAAAGATGTCACGGTCTCTTTTAATAACTTTAGGCCTATTTCATTATGAAATGTGGTATACATAGTAATAACCAAAGTGATTTATAATAGATTAAAGAACATTCTTCCTAGCATTATTTTTGAAGAGTATAGTGGCTTTGCACTAGGTAGATCTATAACTAGAGGAATTATCATTGCACATGAAGCTATCCATCTAGTCAAAATTGCAAAGATAGACAAGATGTTAGTTAAATTAGACATAAAGAAAGCCTATGACTAGGTGAAGAAGCCTTTCCTCCTTAATATTTTAAGAGCCTTTTGCTTTTTTGAATAATGGGTTGCTTAGATTAGCATCTGTACTCTGAGATTCTCAATCTTTTTCTATGGAATCCCTTAGGGTTTCTTTGACTCCACAAGATGAATTAGACATGGGGACCCTCTCTTCCACTTTCTATTCATCGTCATGGTAGAGGTTTTGAGAAAACTAATTATAATAAGGAGATTAGAAGGGTATAAAAAATGAATCAAAATTTCCCCTGGATTGGATGCTTTCATTCACCAATAATTAGCATATTCCACTCTTTTGATGGGTGAGTCTACTCGTAGAGAGGCCCAATTTATGAAATCAGCCCTTGACAAGTATTTTCAAGGTTTGAGTAAAAAGGTGAATTGGAGCAAATCAGAAATTATTTTCTTCAACACCAAATTGGACCAAAAAAAAGAGATTTGTATAATTTTAGATATTAAATGGGGAAATATTCTAGGTAAATTCTTGGGTAAACCACTTTTTAGGGTTGATTTTTGGTGAAATATTTGGAGAAAATTATTAGAGATTTGTCTGAATAGAATGGAAGGATAGAAAAGAAGATGACTCTCCTCAACTGGCAGAATTGTCATACTTAAAAAAATCATCTCTACAATTTCCCTATACTTAATGATGTGTATGAATATTTCTATTAATACTTTGAATTTCATTAAGAAAAAAAATAAGATTTTTTTTGGAATGGTAGCCAAGAACAAGAAAAATCCCACTATCTAGGGACAAGATCTATTTACCAAAAAAAATATAGTGTAGTTAGCCTCCATAAATGAAACATCATGAATGATGTTGTGGGAGATAAGCTTATCACCATAAAAAATCTCCCCAAAGTCTCTACAATTTGGAATTTTATGTTGAATTGTAGATAGGTTATCACAAACCACATTACTTGGAGGGTGGGGACAAAACCAAATAGTTTTTTTTGGAGTGACTGATGTTAAGGATATCCAACCCTTGAGGAGGATCCAAGTCTATAGGATCTAAAAAAATTACAGAGTTACACTAGGGTAAGAAAGTCTGTGACGTCCTGGTCCAAGAATATTAGGATGAGGTTATAAAATGGAGTTGGAAATATAGTGATGGTTTGGGTTTATCATGGGAAACCCTTGCAAAAATTTCAAGATTTGTTGAATAGTAGTGTTAGTGTTAAAAGTTTATTTAGATATCTAGTTCTTTATTATCTAGTTATCCTGTGTAGCTCTCATCACACTTAGTTAAGTTTACTTATGGACTTTTTCACTTTATCCCACATTGGTAGTGTTTTTCGTGTCTATGATGAAATATCCTATATATGCCCACCTCTTTCTCTCAAAAAAGTATCTCATTTTCATTGTATTATTTTCATTCTCTTGAGTTGAGTATAGTTCATTTGGCTCATTTGTGATTTCTTGCTTTGTTTTCCTTCATTTATTCACATTTTTCGGTTGAAATCTTACATGGTATTAAAGTAGTAATGGGTTGTGGGTTAGAATTTTTTTATAAATATGAGTGTAGGATTGTTTCTTTTTGAAACACATGAGTATGCTCTTCTCTTTATTGGATAATTAAAAAGGTGTGGAGAAAACACTAGCTTTTGGGGGGCAAGGGGGGGAGGGGGGGGTTCTTATGTTGGCTTGCTAGTTGCAATATTTTTTATAGCTTCCTAAATATATTCATGGGTTGTTAAAAATTGAGGTACTTTCAGGAAAATTGGACTACGCCATCTCCAAAAGGCCCCAAAACTCCTATTTTCATATAAAATTTGTCAAAATCAAAGTTCAGATTTTTTTTAGGGTCATGTTTTTGCAAAAAAAAATTGCACATCTACCTTGATTTTTGTGCCATAATTTATGTATAGATACCTTGATTTTTGTCCCAAATTTTCTCTACATTCACCTTGATTTCTATGCTAGATTTTTTGTACCATTGCCTCAATTTTGTGTCAAATTTTCTATACAGTCACCTCAATTTTTGTGCTAGGTTTTTTTGTACGATCACCATAATTTTTGTGCCAAATTTATCATTCAAATACATCAATTTTTGTGCAAAGTTTTTTGTAAAAAATGCCTTGATTTCCATGCCCTAGTTTGTAAAGCTACCTTTATTTCTATGCCATAGTTGTTTGATCACTAATGGTGACTTGTTTTTGCCATATCTTTTGCATATGAGCTTGGATCAAGGCGATTCATTTTTAAAAGTGCATGTTTTTTTATTTATGTAATATTCCCTTACTAATTTCTATATCATATTTGAATACTTCTTATCATATTTTGATTCAAATAATAAATATTCAGATAAAACATAGATTTCTCCCAAATGCACAAATCAGGTATACCTAAAACAATGCCAAACTTTCCACAACTTCAAATATTATTCATAAATCTGAAAGTAGACACTTTTTAAAAAAAATAGAAGAATAAAAACCTTTAAAAAAACACTTCCACATCTGAAAATTAGATTACAAAATAACTCCATAAATGGAGTTCAAATACATAGCTAGCGGGCTCCAAAATAGCACAAAAGTTGTCCGAAAATACTAAAATGACTCTAGAACCCACACAAAGGCATATTAATGTCCCAATAATTTTATTTAAAGCATAAATACCAGAAACATTTATGTACTAAAGAATAAAACTAAACTGAAATACCAAATCCAATTGCAAACACCAAACCACAAATATGTACTTTTCAGCACAATGGAAAACTCTGTATGAGCATGCACGTGGAAGAACCTCAAATTCCCACACTTATCATCCCTATAAACTTAAAAACTCTTGTTCTTTGGTTTCCTTCTCCACAAGTTTAGCAGCCTCTGAAGAAAAGAAAAGCAATAACCAAAACCTACAATAAGAATCCTCCAAAATGAAGACCAAATTTATATTTTATAGGAAAATTATCAATTTCCAAGACAGGGACCCAAAATTCATGACCATGGAGATATTTTATCTCACATGTAACATGAAAATTCTAGTGCCAAGTGTCCATTGAAATATTTCCTTCCCATGCAAGTTACCATTTGTCCTGGCTTGTCATTAGCCACTAAATGCCAAAAATATTTAAATATTGATCCTCTTAAAATCCAATGCAAAATTTGGACCTTAAATAATAGATTTAAAATGTTTATTATTTCCTACTCCAAAACTAATTTAGTAATTTCTCTTGAAAATTCAAATTACCCGATCTATCTGCAGGTCCTAATGGGCTATTTTGAAAATCAAGTTTACTAAAAATAGTAAATGCTATTTTTAGAAAAGGGGACATGGAAATTTACTCCAAAATAATGCTATTTATTTCATTTGGTTCTATTTTTAGGTTATTCATATTAGTATATACTCATTTTGTGAGAACTTGAAAAGGCATTAAGTCAAGTCCACTTTGGTTTCTATAGCTAGTGGTCGTTGTAATCACACTACTTATAAAGTGCCAAAATCATTCTTCTTTGGGGGGGAATTCTCGATTGAGTAATTCGGGGGGGGGGGTCACCTTGTGTTATTGTGCTTCTCTTTTTTCTCTTGATCTCCTTTCCTTTCACAAATGGGTAATTCTAAGTTTCCATTGCTAACACCATACAACTACAACACATGGAAATGAAATGCATGAAAATTCTTAATGCAACAAGGTTATATACCATATGTTGACCAAAATAAAAGTGAATCCAAATATGATAAGGATACAATACTCTGGATGATTGAAAAAATAAAATCTATAGGTTGTCTTAGGAGTTTAGTGTCCCTTGATATAATGTTTTAACTTGATGTTTGTGACAATTCACATGATTTATGTGACAAATGATGAAGTTAAGGGATATCAACTTGATAATAAACTATTCGAACTTGATCCTAAGTATGTTGATAACATCCAAATCTTTTTAGTAAAATATAATTATTTGAGAACATAATGTAAAGCATGTGGCATAGAGAAAAAAGGGACATTCAACTTGTCTTAAGTACTCTTAATAAACTTGGACCTGAATATGTTATTTTTGTTTCTAGTTTTCATATGCATAAATTGATTATTGGTGTTACTTATACAATTCCTTCATTTGCTTCATTTTTTAAATTATTGATGCAAGAATAAGGAAAAATTCTTTCTATGGGGTTCCTGAAATCATCTTAGTCTCAATCTTTGTTGGCTAGTTAATTAAAGAGATAGAATGAGTCAGAGAAACCTGACAAGAAACATAAGAAATCACAAAAATATCATGCACAATCACCATCTACCCAAATTAGACACAAACTCTCTTCAAATGGAGAATCTTGTAAGAAGGAGAAGTTTACTTTTGAATACTGCAAGAGGATAGTACATGAAGAACATACTTGTTATAAGAAGGATATTGATGAATTGAAACATCTTCTTAAGAGGAATAATATTAACCATCCTTCCAGAATGTTTGAGTCAACTTATTCTTCACATGCAAAAAAATATGAATCAAATATTAAGGTAAAGGTAAAGATCTTTGTGCTTCTACAATTTTTTAATCAAGGATATGACCTATAGATTTAGGGGATTCTCATCATATGGAAACTTCACAGTCTATGTTCTCTTCATTTGAGTCACACAACCTACTACCGATTTTGATGGAAAATCATACATGTATGAATTTGATTGGGAAAAGATCTATTGAAATTGGGTATGATACCTTCAATTATGTGTTTTTTGTACCTCACTTGACCAATAATATTATTTCCATCTATCAAATCACTCATGGTACATAATAAGGAAAACTATAGAGTTTAGTCCTAATTCAATTATCATTAGAGACTTGGAGAGTGGAGCTATCATTTCTACTAGAATGGTGGATTGTGGATCTCATTTTTACTCATTTAAATTAGACTTTAATCCTATTGACAATTTTAATTCTTCAAATGATGATCACACTTCTAGTGTGGATTTGGGCATTGAGGAGAACTTTGGTTACTTGAACTTGGGTATTATCACATGTGACCCAATTATTGAGCCTTACATTCCATGTCCTCGGGTATTGAGATCAAATCTTATACTACTCTTGATGATGATTTTATTTCTATGATTTTGACTTATTGTGATACAACACAACATGATATACATTATCTTCTAGACACAATTCCTTGAGATGAGTACTTGACAAACATTACAGGTAAATGTTTGTGGAGTACTATATTGTAGATATGGGAGAAATTATTGATGATATTTATCTTTTCTTTTATGAAGGTGGTCCTTCTTAAGTTATTTTTGGGTAACACCTTGACCCTCCTCTTCATAGATAAGTAGGAGATGGATTCATGTGAACCACCACTCATAAAACTTGCATCAATTAGTTTGACTCCAAAAACTACACAGTTGAATCATGATAGCAATATCACAACCTCTTCTTCATTGTCTATATGATCATCTCTCATAGTTTTACATGATTTTGGATACTCTAGACCAACATTCCAAGGAGATCTCTTTATCTTCAGAGGAGATACTTGAGTTTGGACATTGTTCTACATTCATCTTCTCTAGCTCTTGGATTTTTTTTCCAGTAGTGTGGCCTAGGACACCTAATTTGGAGGAGGCAAATTTCAACATCGACATGAGACACTTGAGTATTTTTTAGAGACTCCATACATATTGAGATTTCTTTGTACATCTTTCTTTTAGGATTAGGAAGACTTCATTCATACACCTTTGGTTTTGTTTCTTCCTAAGGGGAGGAACATTGTTCAATGATCCTGGAGTATCTTCTACATCAAGTTTGGAGTATCTACCATTGGTGCATATTTTATATTGAGAGGGTACGATACATCTCTTTTGAGGGGGTCTCTTAGCCCAATTATTTCATCCTCTCTTGAGGAGGGGATTTTTTCCCACTAGTTTTTCTCCTCCATTTTCAATTTCAAGGGGTACCTCATTTGGCCTAATTTCTAGGACCCATATTTGCATTTTTTCTATATTTCACCCTAATTTTCACTTAAGAGGGGGTGTTAGTGTGAATAATTTTATTTAGATATCTATTTCCTTATTAGCTAGTTATCCTCTATATCCCTATTCACACTTAGTTAAGTTTACTTAGGAACCTTTTCACTTTCTCACACATTAATATTATTTTTAGTCTCTTTGGAAGAATATCCTATATATACCCACCTCTTGATCTCACATAAGTATCTCATTTTCATTGTATGTTTTGCATTCTCTTGAGTTGAATATAGTTTGGTTGGATCATTTCTTATTTCTTTCTTTTATTTCCTTCATTCATATTATTGGGTTGAAATCTTACAAGTAAAAATATTTTAGTCTCAAAATCTATAGATATGAATTAATATGGTCAGGTTCCAAGAAGGAGAAATATTTAGTTAAAATTGGCTATAAAAATCCTTGCAACAACCTTTGATGAGGAGGGTTCTAGTGATGTCTATTGGAATAAGTATTTCTTACCAAAATAAGGCTTCTTCATGTGGTTATCCATTAGAAAGAGGATCTTGATAGGAGATTGACTAATGAGACTTGCTTTCAATGGCCCTTTTGGATATGTGTTGTATAGAAAGAAGGAAGAAACATTGGACCATCTTCTTCTACACTGTAAATTCTCCATTCTTTGTTGGGAATATGATGAAAAATTTAAATTGGCCTCTGCTCTTCCTTGAAAAATTGAAGGAGATGTTCCAAGGGTAGAGCGTAGAAATACCGAAATCTACCTTCTCATGTATTTGGCAATTTTTTCCAACATCAATTATTTGGAGATATAGAAATAAAGGAATAAAAATATTTTTCAAGGAAAGGAGGAAAAGGTATAAAGAGTCATTTTTTAAATTGAAAATGTTACTTTTAAACTTGTAAATGTTGCAGTCAAGAATTAGAACCCTTTAAAGTTTTTATTTGGCCTTTTAGATAGTATCCTTCAAAGGAGTTGATCTTCACTAAAAGTACAACCCTTTCATGGATTTCATAGGCTCATCCATCCCCTAAGGATAAACAATATGTGATTTGGTATAACCTAGAGAAAGGTTGTATCAAAGTCAATTTTGATGGGGCATCTAGATACAACCATGGCCCATCTAGTGTAGGTTGCATGGCTCATGATATAGAAGGAAATGTCATTGCTTAAAAAGAACACAAATTGGATGATGGGGAAAGCAATGATGTTGAGGCTAAAACAACCCTCCTAGTAGTTGAATTGGATAAGAAAATTAATGTCTACAATTTGCACCTCAAAGGTGATTCACAAATCATTATCAATTCCACCGCCAATGGGAAAGCACATGCATAGAAATTGGATAAAATTATCCACATTATTAGAGGCAACATTGAAAAATTTAAAAATTTAAAAATCATATGTTTTTATAGAGGGAAATCAAGTTGTCAAGCCTCTCTCCAAGTGGGAATCGACTTTCCAAGCACACAATCATGAAAGTTTGGTTTTTGAGGGTTCTTGAGGGCTTCTTCGGATAGAGTCCAAAGAAAGATGTTCATTTCCTTTTGGATTCTCAATTGACTTCTTTGTCTAGAATTTTTTGGGAGTTTCTTATGGGAGGTGATAGAGGCAAACTTCAATATTCGCACCACCAAGCAATATATGGCTTTCTGGGGGAAGGTTATAGAGGAGTGAATGAAATACATCTTCAACATAGATAAATCCTTCTTTTAAATATTGATGAATATTTTCTTGGGAGATAATTACTTAATGGTCAATTTTATATATATATATATATATATATATATATATATATATATATATATATATATATATATATATATATATATATATATATATATATAATAAACATGGATGCAATGTTCATGTTCCTTTCCTAGTGTCTAGAGTTGGGAGAGTGAGAATAAATTAGAAAGGTGATGGCAGTGTGCATGTGATAAAAGTGGTGTCACAGGCTCAAGGCTTTTTTTATGGTTGTGGTTATGCAAAAGGGATTTGTAGAAAAGGGATGGGATTAGGTTGATGCACCTAAATTTACCCCTCCCCTATACTATTTTCTCTTGTGACAAGCCTTTTTGGACAAGGAAACTATACATGTAGAAGCAATGAATGGTCAAGGTTTCACAAAAGAATATGTGAATGATTGGGAGTAGATATTGAGAGTGGGTATAACCTTGGTAAAGCCTTAGAAGTGGAAGGTGAAACTCAAAAAGGAGGACTATTGGAACATGGAGGAGAAGAAGGAGACCAATTGTGCTAGGAAGAAACATACTCATTGTGCTTTGTTGGGTCCTTGATAGGGAGGTTGAAAAGAGCTAGTCACAAGCCCTTGCTCTTGGGTTCACCTAGTGACCCTCAAGTGTATCCACTGACACCAATGACCTATAGGATTCCTATGGTGGCTCAATCCCCTAGTCCTATACCCCAACCAAACTACCAATACTTATCAACCAAGACAATCACACATTCTTGGCACTTAGCACTTCCATACACATAGTGACCCTTAAGCTAGGATAAGGGTGCAACACCTCCAAATGAACTAGGGAACTTGCAGAGGTTAAGAGGTGTTAGAAAGTGTCTTAAATGATGTTTTTAAACATTTTTCAACCTTCACTTCATCAATCTTCTCTACCAATATCATACTTCCTTTGTAATTTAGGGCTACAAGGAAGAGCCCCAATTAGGCCTCCTCTCCAAGAAAATAGGGCTTTCCACCTGATTTTCTCCAAATAACCCTACAAATAAATTATGGATGCTCACAACATGAGGCAATGTCTCAAGGATTTTTTAGGTTTTGGGTCCCTCACAGGCCATACAATTCCCTGACCAAATATAGGTGCTTTTGGTAGGTTTAGGCCTTTCTCCGATTCAGTGAAGTGTCTTCAATCTTTAGGTGATCAACTGGATTGATCACACTCTCTCCTTGCATCCAGATCTTGGAAATGAACATATCCAAGACCTCCAACTCCTAAATCACACCTTCCATATCTCCTCTACAATTTATTCCCCTTCTCTACTTAGTCCTTCCTAGCCGGGCTCACCATGGCTCGCCTAGGGCTGGACTATAAAAATCCTTTTCATGCACACCAGGTCCCCTCCTTCCATATATATTACATACATGGAGTCCACTCACTATCCCCAAAAGTTTTTACATATTGGACAATGGGATAGTGAGCTAGACCCTCATGTTCTCAGCTCTCTTGGTAGAAACCAGTGAATAGAGACTTGTTGAAGAATTAAAATCAAACCAGTAAATGAAAAGAAAATCCTAATCTAATTGTAGAAAATGAATATAGATTCACACACTAACATCCAATGTCAACCATGAGACCAGATCTAGCTCAACATTCCTTCCATTAATTCACTGATCATACAAATATAAATCAAAGCCAAAACTGTGCACACTTCCAAAATTAACATGTCATACAATAGTCCTTCCAACCTCAGGATTTGAGCCAAGGATTGCTTATATAGCCTTAGGCTAGGCTTAGGAGAGGTTTAGAGCACTTAAGAACCAATTAAGGTCTTAAGGCTTAATACACAGAGCAACTTTTCAAAAGTTGCAAAAGTTGCTAAGCAACTTTTACAACAAACATGACAACTTTTTCAATCCTATTCCCAAATGGATTTGGGAAGCTTCCAAAGAGTCCTAGAGGACATATAGACTCAAAAACTCATTTAGGATGCTCTAAACCTCATTATATCAACCTGACATCACATTACATTATTGCTAAGAGAAGGACCAAAAGACTTTAGCCTTCTACCTAGATCTAAGGACCTAGAAGGACCTTAAATCCCAAGTGGATGCCATGACCTGGTCAACATGACCTTAGGAAAATCTTAACATACCAAAAGGCTTAAAAATCAAAACAAAAATTAAGGGTTCTCCTCCACCATACTCCCCCTCTCCACAAAGAGCTTTAAGGTATAGTAGGGGAGAGGATAGAAGTATCTATGCCAGACTTCTTGAAGTCAGCCTCTTCTACCCATGTTGCTTCATATTTAGGGTATCCCTTCCATTTGATGAGGTGGTCCATATATACCATGTGCCTTGTTTTCTTCTTTTCTCTTGATTCAATAATTCTTTCAGCTTGTGGCTTGGCTATAGGAGGTAGGACTATAACACTGATGTCTTCAAGTATCGCTTTGTTGTTTTGGCTGATTTCTGATAATGGCCCCTTGAATTTTATCAGGTTTGACACATTGAACATTGTTGAAATGTTAAAGTCTACTGGAAGTTCCACTTTGTAGGAATTGTTTCCATATTTAGCCAATACCTTACAAGGTCCCACTCTCTTCATATGTAGTTTGGTTAGCATTCCTTTTTGTAATCTAGATTTTTTGAGATGTACCATGACATGGTATCCAACTACAAATTGTATGTCATTTCTTGACATGTCTACCTTGGCCTTTAACTTGTGGGTTGCTTCAATGATGGTCTTCTTAACCTGCTCATGTACCTCTTTCATGGTTTGAAAGAAATCTTCTGCATGGCCACTCCTATTCTCCATATCTCCTAGATCCCTGATTTCACACACCCCTCTTGCATGCATCCCATACACAACTTAAAATGGGCTTCTTCCTATGGTCCTATATATGTTGTCATTGTAGGCATATTATTCTTGGGGAAGGACCATGTCCCATGTCTATCCATACTCCTTAGTGAGGCATCTCAGTAGGTTGCCTAGCACCTTTTTTATTACCTCAGTTTGCCCATCCATTTGGGGATGGTAGGCTGAGCCAAAAGATAGGTTTGTGCCTAGTCTCCTCCATAGAGTCTTCCAAAAGTGACTCATGAACTTTACATCCCTGTCAAACATAATACTCAAAGGCAAACCATGTATCCTTACAATTTCCTTGAAAAAAATATGAGCTATGTAGCTTGCATCATGGGTGGTCCTACAAGGAATAAAATGACTCATTTTACTAAATCTATCCACCACTACATAGACACTATTCAACCCTATTTTGGTTTTAGGGAGACCTACCACAAAATCCGTGCTTATGCACTCCCATGGCCTATTTGGAATGGGTAAAGGTTGATACAAACCTACATTGTTGGCTCCCCCTTTTTCTTTCATACACACCACACATTGCTCCATATACCTTGTAACATCCCTTGGAAACTTGGGCCAATAGTAAAATCTTTGTACCAACTCCATTATCTTGTTGATACCAAAATGTCCACTCAAACTCCCATTGTGATTTTCTTGAATGAGATTCTCTCTCATTGAGCCTTTGGGAACACATAGTTGATTCCCTTTGAATAATAGCCCACTTTATAAAGTGTATTCAGAGAATAGACTATGAAAATGGTTTTCAAATTCAGAACATACCTTGTATGCTTCAGATAAGTCTTCATCCACACCATAGAGCTCTTTGAAACTCTCAATGCCAATGCTTTGCAATATAATCTCTTGTACTGTTAGCAATCTCCTACTTAGTGCATCTGCTACCTTGTTCAAATGTCCCTTCTTATGTTTAATAGTGAAGGTGAAGTCTTGTAGGTATTCCATCCATTTCAAGTGCCTATTCCTCAACTTTTCTTGTGTGTTTATGTAGCTAAGTGCCTGATTATCAGTAAACACTACAAATTTTTTAGGAAGGAGCTAGTGCATCCACTTCCTACATGACTGGAATAATGCATATAGCTCCAAGTCATATGTTGAATACTTCTTCTTAGCTTCATTAAGCTTCTCACTAAAAAAGGCTATGGGCCTACCTTCTTGGCTCAACACTCCAACCACTAGGCCACTTGCATCACACTCCAAGGTGAATAATTTATCAAAGCTAGGTAGTAGGAGGATGGGTTGTGTTGCTACTTTCTGATTTAACTCTTCAAATACCTTGTTGGATTTTGATGTCCATATGAACTTAGTCTTCACTCCACCCTTTATGGTATCTAGGACTGGTGCACATATGCCATTAAAGCTCCTTATGAACTTCCTATAAAATTGGGCAAGACCATGCAAGCTTCTTACTTTTGTCCATGTGGTTCGTGTAGGCCAATTTTTTATTGCTTCCACCTTTCTTGGGTCCATTTTCAATTGACCCTTGGATACCACAAAACCCAAATAAACTAACTCTTTTTTGAGAAATTCACATTTCTCTAGATTGATTGCTAATTGCTCCTCATGCAGCCTCTTGAGTACAGTCTCCAAATGTTCCAAGTGTTCCTCTTTTGTCTTATTGAAGATAAGTATATCATCAAGATATACTGCCACAAATCTTCCTATGTGGTCTTTTAGTACTTCATTCATCAACCTCATGAATGTGCTAGGGGCATTAGTAAGCCCAAATGGCATTACAAGCCACTCATATAGCCCCTCAGTAATCATAAAGGCTATCTTCCACTCATCTCCATCCTTGATCATAATCTGATGGTAACCACTCTTGAGATCCATCTTGGTGAAGAATTGTGCTCCTCCTAAACAGTCCATCAAATCCTTTCTTAGATGCTAAGACCACTAGTAGTACACATGGGTTGATGCTCTTCTTGATGAGCCCTTGATCAAGCAACTCTTGGACTTGTCTATCCACCTCTTGGTTTTTCTCTAGTGTAATCTTGTATGCTACCTTATTTTTAAATGAGGCTCCTAGAATGAAGTCAATTTGATGACTTATGGACCTCTTAGGTGGCAGGGTTGTGGGTGCTTCATCACTCACAATGTCAATGCACTTGCCAAGTATCTCCTAGATCTCCTTTGGTAATGGTGCTTGAATGGGCTTCTGTTCCTCCTTTGGTTTTACCACTATGGCATATCCTGCACTATCATTTTCTTGGAGTGCATTCATCATCTCCTTCCCACTACTCAACAGTAAACTAGGAGTCTTGGATTTCTCTCCTTCTTCCTCTAGTAAAGATTGGAGTTTGAAATTTTTCACATCCTTCTTGAAGGTGACAATATTATCCTTGCCATTGTAGATGGCTTCTCTATCAAACTTCCATGGCCTTCCTAGTAATATATGGCATGCATCCATAGGGAGCACATCACATAATATCTTATCCTTGTACCCTGCAATGGATAAATCAATTCATGCTTGCTCATTGACTAGCACACTTTATCCCTTATTTAGCCATGTTACTTTATAGGGATTGGTGTGGGGTACCTTGGGAAGATTAAGCTTCTTAACTACCTCTTCTGCTATGATATTGTCAGTTGAACCATATTCAACAATCACCTTACACACCTTTCCCATGACCTTACATTTCACTCTAAAGAGTGCTCTTCTCCACCTTGGTTCTTCCTTTACTGGCTGCCTAATGAGAACCCTCCTAAACATTAGATTCTCACCCATTTCTAATTCAATATGACTAATCTCTGGTGACTTGACACTTGAAGTGTCTTCTTGTGTGTAGGACACTCTCTTCACTACATTTGAAGAAGATGGTTTATCTGAGCACCTATAAGTTGGATGTCCCAATTTCCCACAATAGTAGCACTTCATGGTAGCAAAGTATGAACTGCTCCTACTTGCACTTCTACCTCTATTTGAACTGCCTTGGTGACCTCTACCTCTACCAAAACTTCCTCTAGAAGATGACTCTCAACCATGTTCTACTGGCTTGGATTCTCCTTGACCTATATGTTCAATTCCTCTACCTTGATATCTTCCTTTATGTCCTCTTTGATCCCTTCCTCTACATCTACTCTTGGAGGTTTGGTCTTTCTTCCTTCTACTCTTGTCTTCAATCTTGGTAGCCAATTGGTAACATTGGTGCACTGTCTTGGGACTGAGAAGAATCATCTCCTCTTGAATGCTCCACTTCAAGCCATTCAAATATCTAGCTACCTTGACACTCTCATCTTCTACCACATTGGATCTCATGAAAAGATTTTGGAATTCCTCTGTATAGGAACTCACATCTAGATCCTTTTGCCTCAAACTCTGTCTCTTTTTATGTAATTAAATCTCATAATAATCTAGCATGTAGGCTTCCTTAATCTTACTCACCATGCCCTTCCAAGATAAAATTGGATTCTTTCCCTCCTTCTCTCTCTCAGTTTCAACAAATTTCCACCATGTCAAGGTAGAGCCTCTAAGCCTAGATTTGGCCACTCTTACCTTTTGTGCCTCACTGATTCCATCACACTCAAAGTGATTCTCCATGCCCTCTATCCAGTCCATGACTAGATCTACTTCCATCTTACCACTGAATAATGGTATTCCCTCTAAAGCTTTTCCATTCATGGCTTTCAATTCCTTTAAGAGTAGTTCTTCAAGCAATTTGGGGTTTAGTTCTAGATTTTGTCCTCCTCGGGGATCTCCTTCTCCTTTGCCTCTATCCAATCTAGTTTGGCACTGACTTCTTTAGCCTTCAATTGTACTTCACCCATTGTTTGTTCTAATTGGGCTATCCTCTCCCTCAACATCCTATTGTCTAATTCTTGGTCGTCAACTTTCTTGGCTAACTCCACATTGGTCACCATGATTGAAGACCCACTAGATTCACAATTTGACATGCACTATGTGATGCAAAGTAAGCACAACACAAGTGTAGATGGACTATCTTTACCAAAAAAAAATTGGTGGTATTCCCACAATCATTGTAATTCTTTAATTCTTACATATAACTGGCTGACTTCCTTCCACCTACCTGATTCCCACAATGCAATGTTATTCTTGCATGGGATAGTCGCATGAGGTCTTCATTGGCTATTCACTAACCTTGGATGGAAAACTCCAACTTATGGTGACCCTAAGGACACTTAGCAATAGGGTGATTGACACACACTCAATCCTGATTCCCTTAAGGATTACAAACATCACCCTTACTGTCAACCGGGTTCTACCAATCCTTCAACTAGAAGAACTCGGGATTCCTCTTACCTTTTACTAGAACTGCAATAGTGCCTTTTCACAAGCAACACATTGAATCTTGGAACAAGATTGATCAAAGAACTCTTTAGGCTCTTTTACACTACTGTCTTAATTCCTTAAATGATTGGATTTTGACAAATTCTACTAACCCCAAGGTTTTGGGTTTATACTCCTACGTGGTTAGACTGCAGCAATAGATTTTCCATGAAAATAGACATGAACAGGGACCATGACTCCTTGATATGACTGTCCAAGGCTTCAAGCCTCACCCAAAACAATGTTTGGTAACAACACTATTCTAATCCAACAACTTCCAACTGTCACCACTGCATGGAAGTCTAAGTGATCAAGTTAGACCATGGCCAAATGATGTGATTCAAAGGTGGGTACTCAGAAAAGGTATTATTACATGAAAATTCCTGTGGTCTTAAGTGTCACTAAATAATCAATCTCGGTCCCATTCAAATTCGGTCTGTTGCCATAGCTGAGTTCCATCTTGTCTAGTTTTATACATACGTAATATTCAACCTAGGCATCAACAATGAAGAAGAAGACTACCATTCTGACCCTGAGCTTTTGAAATCTTACAAAACATTGCCTTAACTCACCTTTCACATAGTGGCATTGAATTCCAATGGTGAAAAGATAATTTAGGGTCACATCTTCCAATCCGACCCCAATGCTTAAAGTTCTACAACTGCAGATACAAAAAAATTCCTCTAACTTGTGCAAATGGAAACCAACGCAATTCAAAACAAATGCAAATGAACACTAACACATAAATCAAGACTATATAATTACTGGTTCAACACCAGAGATGCGCACATGTTTGGCCACACACAAAATGCTCAGAAAAGTCATTTATTTTCATCAGATTTGCTTCACAATCGTAACACTTGATTCCATCCAACCGATCGAACCGAGTTCTTTTTACTACAAACCTTCCCCAACCAATTCAACTGGGCTTCCAGTGGTTGTAATTGTTTGGGAGTCATGTTCAACAAAAAGAGAAACATTGTAAAAGTTGTTGTCGACAACATTTTGTTGCACATTGTCAAAACAGGACATAGCTTAAACAACCAAAACACAAAAGATACAAAATGGTCTACATGACCTTTGCAACACCATTGCAACCTAGAGAACATGATTGCTAGAAACTTTTAAAGAAACAAAATTGTTCTATAGACTAAGGATTGACTAGTTTATAGACATACCAAGAAAATCCATGTCCACACAAGATGGACCAAACAAAACATAGGATGACCCATCCTTAAACATAGGAAAAAAATTGAGAAAACTCAAGTCCCCAGGTGCCCTGCACCATGCTACCCACTACAAAAAAAACTCAAGTCCCTTTGAGTTGTAGAGTAGAAAAGATGAAGCATGCCTTTTCAATGACCTCCTTGGTCATCCAGGTGGCATCCTCTACAATTTTTCCCTTCTAGAGCATGAGGTACTCATAATAGGTCTTCCTCTATGTTTGTTTAGACACCCATGTCTCCAAAAGATAGTCAATCTGTAATGGTTCAATGTGTGGAAGATCCTGCAATATGTCTAGGTGTGGAGAGTTGGATTCACCTACAACAACCACATCACGGTAAACACCTTTAAAAACATAGCGGTCAACAACATTAAAAATAGGAGAAAAATGGATATGGGGAGGTAAATCAATGTGGTAAGCATTGGATCCACATTTCTTAAGGATCTTAAATGGACCAATCTTCTTTGCCAGCAACTTAGTGTATTTGCCTTTAGGCAGCCTCTCCTTCCGCAAGTGGACCATAACCAAATCACCAACATTGAAGTGTAACTCCCTTCTCTTCTTGTCAGCATGTTCTTTGTAAGGGAAGAAGTCTAAATTTTAGACTGAACTTGATCATGGATGTGCTTCATGACTTGCACAAAATCTTCAGCAAGAGCACTGGGTTTATACATGTCACTAACATCCCTGAGTTCCAAGATACCTCATGGGTGCACACTATAACAAATCTAGAAAGGAGTCTTTCCTTTACTCTGATTAACTGAATCATTGTAGGAAACTTTAGCTTGTGCAATGATTGAATCCCAACGGGTGCGATGTTCATGTGTGAGACATCGTAAAAAGTTGCCAAGGGATCTATTAATCACCTCAGTCTATCCATCAGACTAAGGATGATAGGCTAAGGATAAACAAACATTAGTGCCTAACTTCTTCCAGAAGGTCCTCTAGAAGTGACCAAGAAACTTAAGATCTCTATCAAAAATTATGGACAAAGGCAAACCATGCAACCGTACAACCTCTTTGAAGAACAACCCAGCAACATGAGAGGCATCATGTGTAGTCTGACATGGAATGAAGTGAGCCATTTTAGAAAATCTATCTACAACCATTAAAATGTTGTCATAACCAGCCTTTGTCTTGGGCAGTCCAAGGACAAAGTCCATGCTAATGGAATCCCAAGGCTTTGATGGAATAGGAAGTGGAGTATAGAGGCTAGCATTTGAAGTATAACCCTTGGATCTTTGACACACCAAACATGTTTCCACAAACCATCTAACATCAGTCTACAATCTAGGCCAAAAATAGAATCTTCTAACCAACTCCAATGTCTTATCCACCCCAAAATGCCCAGCAAGAATACCACAATATTTATCCTTCCCTCATGGAACTCTTAGGAACACAAAGTAAGCCTCCTTTAAACAATAAGCCATCTTGAATCAGAAAATCTAAAAAATTTAGTATGATACCTTTCCAACATGTCCATACAAACCTTATAAATCTCCTTGAACTCATCATCATCCGCATACAAATCTGTCATGGCTGAGATCCCTGCACTTTCCAACTGTATATGTTGAATGGTTAAAGTCCTCCTACTCAAAGCATTAGCAACCTTATTAGTCACACCCTTTTTGTGTTTAATAGTAAAAGTATATGCCTATAAAAACTCCATCCACTTAACATGCATGTGTTGTAGTTTCTCTTGCCTATTGAAGAAACTGAGAGCTTGATTATCAGTGTACATAATAAATCCTTGAGACAGCAAATAATGACATTATTTTCTTAAAGATTGGACCATAGCATAAAATTCAAGATCATAAGTAGAGTACTTTTATTTGGCTTCATTTAGCTTTTCACTGAAGAAAGAAATGGGTCTCCCATCTTGACTAAGTACACCCCCTATAGCCCTTTTGTTGGCATCACATTCTACTACAAAAACTTTATGAAAATCAGGGAGTACTAGGACTAGTTGCTTGGCAATCTTGTTCTTGAGGATTTCAAAGGAATCATTAGCTTCTTTGGTCCACACAAAGACACATTTTCTACCTCCTTTAATAGTGTTAAGGATAGGGGCACAAACACCACTAAAATCTCTAATAAAATTTCTATAAAAATTGCATAGACCATGAAAACATTTTACCTCCGTGGCTGAACTAGGTGGTGGCCAATTTTGGATAGCTTCTACCTTGGTTGGATCCATTTTCAAGCTGCCCTTGGATATCACAAATCCCAAAAACACTAACTCTTCTTGCAAGAAGGAACACTTGTCAATTTTGATCTTCAAACCTTCCTCATGAAGTCTTTGAAGGACCAAATCAAGATGATGTAGATGATTTTCCCTAGTGCTGCTAAAAATCAGTATATCATCCAAATAAACCACAAAAAAATTATGAAGAAATGGCCTCAAAACTTCATTCATCAAATGCATAAAAGTGCTGGGGGCATTGGATAGGCCAAATGGCATGACTACCCACTCAAAAAAACCTTCATTAGTCTTAAATGTTGTCTTCCATTCATCCCCCTCTCTAATCCTTATTTGGTGATATCCACTTTTTAGATCAAGTTTGGAATAATGTCTAGCCCCTCCTAAGCAATCCATAAGGTCCTCTATTCTTGGCATTGGAAATCGATATCTAATCATGATTTTTTTAATGGCCCTAGAGTTAGTACACAACTGCCAAGCACCCTCCTTTTTAGGTGCAAGTACAGATGGGATAGCACAAGGACTTATACTCTTTCTAATGAAGCCCTTTTGTAATAAACCTTGTATTTATCTAGCCACTTTCGCATTTTGTTATGGGGTAAGTTTGTAAGCATCCTTATTAGGTAAGGTAGCCTCAGGAATAAAATCAATACAATGACTGATTTCCCTCTTAGGTGGTAAGGATTCATTTATGTTGTTTGCTATGATACCTTTATACTTGTCTAACAAATCTGCAACCTCTCTAGGACCAACACTCCTTAGAGTTTCAAGGTATGACTTCTCCTTGCTTGGGATACTTTCCTTAGGCTTAACTACCACAGCAAAACATGGTACGTTATCTTCCTTGAGACCTTTTAGAAATTCTTTCTCCCCTACCATCATAACACTACTAGACAAAATTATGTCCTTAGACTCTTCTACTAAAGGTGTCATTGTATAAGTTTCCCCACCTTTGGTCAATGTATACACATTAGACTTACCATCATGTTGGGATTTGGTATTATATTTCCATGGTCTTCCTAAAAGGAGATGGAAAGCATCCATGTCAACTATTTCACACATGACTCTATCCGTATACTCACCTATTTGGAAATCAACCCAACATTTCTCATATATGATAGCTTCTTGTTCTTTACTTAACCAAGAAACTTTATAAGGTTTGGGGTGTGGTACTCTTTTCAAACCAATTTTAGTCACCATTTCATTTGAAGCCAAATTCTTAGTTGAACTAGAATCTACAATTACCTTGCATACCTTGCTTTTAACCTTGCATGTAGTCTTGAAGATTGACTTTATTTGGGGAGGTTCCTTGCTGATTGGCATCAAGAGTGAATGATTAAACATTAGGCATTCTCCTCTCTCAGGATTTGAAAGCTTGGAAGAAGTGGTAGTGTGATAGGAAGTGGTGCTTTGACAGTCCTCTTCATGAGTTAGTTGTACTCTCCTATCTCCATGACTAGTTGTTGCTGCCTTCTCCGGACATCAAAAATATTGATGGCCAACTTGATTGCAAGAAAAACATCTTCCAATGAAGACAGTGGATCCCCTTCCCCCAAATCCACCTCTATTGTTTGACCTTCTTCCTCTAAAGGTACCTCTGCTGCTATTGTCATTCTCAGTATTATGATTGCTACTTTCTCCTTGACTTCTATGAAAGGATCCTCTTTGATTGAATCTACCCCTTCCTTTGAAAGTATTGCATCTTCCTCTATTATTTTGTTCACCCTTCCTCCTTTTCTTTTCTTCAATCTTGAGGGAAATTTGAAAAAAATTGTGAATAGACTCCATGGTGATCAATGTCAGCTCATTCTGAATACTATACTTAAGGCCATTAATGTACCTTGCAAGTTTTTTCTTCTCAATTTCATATATCTTTGCCTTGAGAGTTAAAGTATGAAATTATTGGGTGTAGGTACTTACATCTAGGTCTTTTTTCTTGAGGTTTACGGAGCATTACCTCATAGTCTTCTAGCATAAATTTATTTTTGATTTCAGTCACCATCCTTTTCCATGTGGTGATGGGAGTCTTGTCTTCTTCAACTCTCTCATTCTGGAGAAAGTTCCACCAACTCAAAGCTGGTCCTTTCAATCTCAATTTTTATATCTCCACCTTCTGATTGGTAGGTGTATCTTCACACTTGAAATGACTCTCAAGAGCCTCCAGCCAATCCATGCACTCATCAGGGTCTAACTTGCCATAGAACATAGGTAAATCCACCTTGTTCTTTTGTCCTACCCTTTCTAGGGCTGCCAACATGGCTCTCTAATCCTTAGGCATATAAATTTGTCCATGACTTTCCTCAACTTCCTCCTCTTCTCCCTCTGACTCTTCATTCTCTCCTCTTCTTACTTGTCCTTTCAATTTTTCCAATTCTCTCTTCATGGTTCTGTTCTCCTCTCAAACTACTCTGTTCTTAGCCATTTTCTCTTTCACAATCTTGGATAATTCAACATTTGTGATCCTCAAGTGGATCTCCTTGTCTCCATCATGTCCTTCATACATTTTGTCTTCTTCTTATCTTTCCCAACATTTATCTTGGTGGCTCTGATACCACTTGATGCAGAGTAAGCACAACACAAGTGTAGATGGACTATCTTTACCAATTTGTTTTTGGTGGTATTCCCACAATGGTTGTAATTATTTAATTCTTACATATAACTGGTTGACTACCTTCCACCTATCTGATTCCCACAATGCAATGTCATTATTACATGGGATAGTCACATGAAGTCTTCATTGGCTATTCACTGACCTTGGATGGAAAACTCTAACTTATGGTGACCCTAAGGACACTTAGGAATAGGGTGATTGACACACACTCAATCCTGATTCCCTTAAGGATTACAAATGTCACCCTTACTATCAACTGGGTTCTACCAATCCTTCAACCAAAAGAACTCAGGATTCCTCTTACCTTTTACTAGAACTGCAACAGTGCCTTTTCACAAGCAACACATTGAATCTTGGAACAAGATTGATAAAAGACCTCTTTAGGATCTTTTACACTACTGTCTTAATTCCTTAAATGACTAGATTTTGACAAATTCTACTAACCCCAAGGTTATGGGTTTATACTCCTACGCGGTTAGACTACAGCAGTGGGTTTTCCTTGACAATAGACATGAACAAGGACCACGACTCCTTGATATGACTACCAAAGGCTTCAAGCCTCACCCAAAATAATGCCTAGTAACAACACTATTCTAATCCAGCAACTTCCAACTATCACCACCGCATGCAAGTCTAAGTGATCAAGTTAGACCATGGCCAAACGATGTGATTCGAAGGTGGGTACTCAGAACAAGTATTTTTACATGAACATTAATGTGGTCTTAAGTGTCACTGAACAATCAATCTCGGTCCCATTCAAATTTGATCTACTACCACAGCCGAGTTCCATCTTGTATGGTTGAATCCATACGTAATATTCAACCTAGGGCATCAACAATGAAGCAGAAGACTACCATTCTGACCTTGAGCTTTTGAAATCTTACAAAACATTGCCTTAACTCACCTTTCACACAATGGCATTGAATTCCAACAATGAAAAGATGAGTCAGGGCCACATCTTCCAATCTGACCCCAATGCTTGAAGTTCTACAACTGCAGATACAAAAAAATTCCTCTAACTCATGCAAATGGAAACCAACGCAATTCAAAAAAAATGAAAATGAACACTAACACATAAATCAAGACTATAAAATTACTAGTTCAACACTAGAGATGCGCACACGTTTGGCCACACACAAAATGCTCAGAAAAGTCATTTATTTTCATCAAATTTGCTTCACAACTGTAACACTTGATTCCATCCAATCGATCGAACCCAGTTCTTTTTACTACAAACCTTCCCAAACCAATTCAACTGACCTGCCGGTGGTTGTAACCGTTTGGGAGCCATGTTCAACAAAAAGAGCAACATTGTAAAAGTTGTTGTCGACAACATTTTGTTGCACATTGTCAAAACAAGACACAACTTAAACAACCAAAACACAAAAGACACAAAATGGTCTACATGACCTTTGCAACACCATTTTAACCTAGAGAACATGATTTCTAGAAACTTTTAAAGAAATAAAATTGTCCCATAGACTAAGGATTGATTGGTTTATAGACATACCAAGAAAATCTCTGTCCACACAAGATGGACCAAACAAAACATAGGATGACCCATCCTTAAACATAGGAAAAAATTTGAGAAAACTCAAGTCCCCAAGTGCCCTACATCACTATGCAATCCCAAAAAAATTTGGGGCTCTAATACCAATCTAATAGAGAGGTTGGGAAGAGCTAGTCACGAGCCCTTGCTCTTGGGTTCACCTAGTGACCCTCAGATGTATCCACTGACACCAATAACCTATAGGATGCCTATGGTGGCTCAATCCCCTAGTCCTATACCCCAACCAAACTACCAATACTTATCAACCAAGACAATCACACATTCTTGGCACTTAGCACTTCCATACACACAGTGGCCCTTAAGCTAGGATAAGGATGCAACACCTCCAAAAGAACTAGGGAGCTTGTATAGGTTAGGAGGTGTTAGAAAGTGTCTTAAATGATGTTTTTAAACATGTTTCAACCTTCACTTCATCAATCTTCTCTACCGATCTCATACTTCCTTTGTAATTTAGCGCTACAAGGAAAAGCCCCAGTTAGGCCTCCTCTCCGAGAAAATAGGACTTTCCACCTGATTTTCTCCAAATAACCCCATAAATAAATTATGGATCCTCATAACATGAGGAAATTTCTCAAGGAATTTGGAGATTTTGGGTTCCTCCCAGGCCGTACAATCCCCCGACCAAATATAGGTGCTTTTGTTAGGTTTAGGCCTTTCTCCGATTCAATGAAGTGTCTTCAATATTTAGGTAATCAAATGGATTGATCACCCTCTCTCCTTGCATCCAAATCTTGGAAATGAACATATCCAAGACCTCCAACTCCTAAATCACACCTTCCATATCTCCTCTACAAGTTATTCCCCTTCTTTGCTCAGTCCTTCCTAGTCGGGCTCACCATGGCTCGCCTAGGGATGGACTATAAAATCCTTTGCATGCACACCAAGGCCCCTCCTTCCATATATGTTATATACATGGAGTCTACTCACTATCCCCAAAAGGTCATACAAATTGGATGGTGGGATAGTGAGCTAGACCCTCATGTTGTCAGCTCTCCTAGTAAAAACTAGTGAATAGAGACTTGTTGAAGAATAAAAATCAAACTAGTAAATAAAAATAAAATCCTAATCTAATTTCAAAAAATGAATATAGATTCACACACTAACATCCAATGTCAACCATGAGACCAGATCTAGCTCAACATTCCTTCCATTAATTCATTGATCATACAAATATAAATCAAAGCCAAAATTGTGCACACTTCCAGAATTAACTTGTTGTACAATACTCCTTCCAACCTCAAGATTAGAGCCAAGGGTTGCTTATATAGCCTTAGGTTAGGCTTAGGAGAGGTTTAGAGCACTTAAGAACCAATTAAGGTCTTAAGGCTTAATACACCGAGCAACTTTTCAAAAGTTGCAAAAGTTGCTAATCAACTTTTACAACAAACATGACAACTTTTTCAATCCTATTCCCAAATGGATTTGGGAAGCTTCCAAGGATTCCTAGAGAACATTTAGAGACTCAAAAACTCATTTAGGATGCTCTAAACCTCATTATCTCAACCTGACATCACATTACATTATTGCCAAGAGAAGGACCAAAAGACTTTAGCCTTCTACCTAGACCTAAGGACCTCAAATCCCAAGTGGATGCCATGACTTGGTCAACATGACCAGTCCTTCTTTGTTTTTGTTTTTCCTTGCTACTATTTTGAATAGTGAATATATACAATGTTTGTAGTAGTTTTGTAAAAGTGCTTGATAGCAATTTTGTATAGCATTGTTTTGTAAAAGTATAGGATTCTATATCGATGGTGGTGTTTAGGTGGTTTATTTTTAGTAGTTTTTGGTGCCATTGGATACTCTGAACTATCAATTTTGTGCATATTTTAAGGATGGGCTCAATGTAGATCTATGGTTCAACTACTTTTTGCAATAATTTACAATTTGATATCAATGAAATATATACACAAACTTTTATTGACAAAAAAAACCCATGATAAGAAGGAATTACATGATAAATTTCATCCTAATTAACTTGGACCATTCATCATTGCCTCTCACATACTAAATCTTGAATTATCTACTCTCAATGGAAAGTTATTAGAACACATGTAATATTATTGACTTATAATGCTAGACTATTATTTATTAGTAGTTGCCGATAGGCTAGGCAAGTACTATTGCATCCATTTTTGGATTTCTTCCATTAACTAGTGATTAAAAAATCACATTTCTACCAATTAAAATTATTATTTTTATCAAATTTGTTACAAAATTAATAATTTGTATAGTATACATGCACATTTTTTATGTTTATAATTCAACAAAATTAATTTCGAGCTCTTCTATTGGCTTAAAAATTTAGGCTCTTATACACAGATTTTGTGGAAGCACTACCTCTATTACAATTTTTGAGGCAATATTATAGGGGCAAATACTTTACCATGCCCTTAAAATAATTCATATTTATTTTTAAAAATATGTTATAATATAAATGCATGATTTTGGATATAGATTATTTATTAACTAATGTATATTAAATTGAATAATAAAATTTGTTATATATATTATAATTAGATGTTATATATTTAGATTATATAACATAAATTATAATTATAATCTAAATATTAATAAAATTAACTTTTTCATTATATATTTTATATTAATTAACTTATGAATAAGTGATAATAATATCTATTATTTATAATAAATAATTATAAGTTATATTTTAATATACTAAATAACATGATTTGACATAAGTTATATGAACTATATAAAATATTATTAAAATTGTTCCTAGTTAATTAAATGATGTAATTTATTTTGATTTTAACAATTATTTTTTTAAAATAAGAAATTATATTATATTAGATTAATAATTTATGTGAAGTATTTAAATTTTGATTTATAGTTATATTTTTTAAATATCTTATAATATATTATATTGATTATTTATGTATAAATTCTTTTATTTCAAAAATTAATAATTATATTTAAGAAAATTAATTTTATTGATATTTTTAATTATATAATTTTTAAATATTGATAATATATAAAATTAAAAAATTAAAAAATATTACTTGAAATCTTTTTAAAAATTAAAGATAATTTATGTACTTCATTAACATAGATATATTCACTTACATTTATAAAGATTAATTTTCTTTTGTTTTTATTAATTTGATTTAAACTATGATAATTAAATATCTTAAAATTGTAAAACAAAAGAGTAAAATATTTATAATTATTATATATTTATAATTCTAAATTAATATAAGACTTCACCTATGAGATAGCTATAATAGTAATTACATTGTGATTAATACCAATTATACTTGTACTTTGTACTTGGTAACTACAACAATGGATATTTGTTTATCTTTAACTTATCATTATTAACTTAATATCAAACTCCTAATCAATTAATCAATCTAATTATATTTGTATGAAATAGTCATAATACAATTTGGAAGAATTTAATTATTATTATTATTATTATTAAGGCAAGTACTTTTATGTGGCACTTGTTAAAAATGCAATAGAAATTTTATTTAATGTTATCAATTTTTAATGATAAATTAATCCATAGAGTTGAATAATTCAAAGCAATATCAATCTAGAAACATGCTAGATTTTTTAGAATAAAAATAATATCTAGAATATTAGAATCATATTTATAAAGGTTGTTTGCATGTTTGAAAATGTTGTATTCAAAAAGAAATCTCTATTGCTACTTCATATATTAAATCATTTTCATTGATAATAATTTATTTTTACACCTGATACCATGCGCATGAAACATAAATTTAATCTTTAGAAACTTAAATTTGACTCACAAAGATCTATAAATATAGATGAAACTCAAAACTTACATTTGATTGTTAGCAATAGTTTTTATACTTTACTATTAAAATCTATATGACATCAACTTAGCTACAAGACCCCATTGATTTTATTGTTGCTTATCTTTGTGGAATTGTGATGCAACGCCTAGAGGAATAAAACATCCAAGTTTTAAACAATTGCCCTGGCCCTAATTGAATTATAAATACCTTGATGTTAAAAAAAAAACAATTGGATCAGTAGCTTTTATACGTATCAGTTGACAACAAAATATAGTTGAAGTACGCTAACATTAGCTAAGTTCTCTGGCCAACGCATGGCTGCATGCAAGATCGACATATTACACCAAATGTCAAGGTGGAAAATTACAGTACGCCCAACTCCAAGCATACATGGCACGCCAGGAAATCTACAGTTTGGCTTCTTAATGGATAAGATCTTCGCTGAGCGGTGTATAAATAAACTATATAAAAAAGATCTCTTCTTCCCAACTTGAAGATGATATCTTGCATTTTTAATCTGACTAAGTAATTATAAAAGTTTCCAAGGTTGTTTTCTCAATTCAATCTTTCAGATAGCTGCTTGATTTGCTCTGTGCAGGATTAATGGGGAAGAAGAGAACAACAGAGATATGGCAAAAGCTACCAGAAGAGTTGGTCTTAATGAGTGTAGCAAAATTGTCTAGCAGAGCTTTTTCCCGAATGAGATTGGTCTGCAAGAGGTGGAAGAAAATGCTTTCTTCACCGGATTCTCTCAAAACCATATTGCCAGATCGTTCTGCTTCGAGTTGTGTGTTCTTATTGCAGTTTTCTCCATATGGGTCTGAGGGAATACAGTCATGGATCATTGAAGATGATGCAGATTTTTTTAGGGTTCCTTCAGTAAAATTCCCAGAGTATTGTAAGTGCTTGGAGGTGGTTTGCAATGATGTGTACTGTTGCTCCAAATGGGTAAGAGATGGTCCTTCCAATTTTTATATATATAATAAATCTAATGCAAGTAATGCAGCTTGGATGGAAGTTCCTCCTCCTTCACAAATCACAACTACTCTAAGCACTGATTTCATTGCAACAGCTTTTGTTTCTTCCATCAATCAGCACATAATCTTGCTTGGGCAGTACTACTGGCACACAAATAGTCGAAGTATGGTTGAGATTTATGACTCAAAAACTAATTCATGGAATCAAATGTTTGTTGAACATTCTTATTTTCCTTTGGGGAGAGGTTTTTACTCTCAAGGACGATTCTATTGGTTGAGAAATTATAGAAACAATGGGGAGATTATTGAATTTAATTGGGCTGAGAATAGTTGGACAGTAATTCCATCTCCAGCAGATCCCACTGCAAGCTATCCTTCAATTGTTGGTTTCCCTTGTGAAGAAGTACAGAGAAAAGTTTATGAAAAGCATTATGATGTTATGATTCATTGGATGAGTTTTACTGAATCGTGGGAGTTAAGTGGATGTGATGGTTATATAGTGCTGGTGGACAAAAAGTATCAGCAAGTGTGGAAGTTGGATAAAGAAGTGAATGAAGAAGGTGAAGAAAGAGTTAAGTGGTCTCCTTTTTGCATTGCGTTGCCTCAACAAATTTACAGGATAGCAGTTAATAACAATGGAAGCATATTGGTTGTGGGGGAGGAAGTAGCATTGTATAACAATGAAGGAAGAATAATCCGCAAAATTGAATTGCGAGAGTTTGATCCCGAGCTTCTTATTCAAACCAAGAAATATGGAAATTATATGGCACTCTTTCCTACTGCCATAGATTGTAACAAAGTATGGTGGCCATTATAAGATATTTTGAATTTAAATTCTTTCTACTGTAACATAATAAATATTTTGAGAATAAATTATAGAATATATTGTTTTTTTTAAATTATATATTGAAGGTTTAGAAATTTGAATTGTATTCTGAAATTTTATGTTCGAGGTTTAGAAATTTGAATTGCATTTTAATAATTTAAATGTGTAGTATTTCTTAAAATTTAAAAAATTGTTGATTGAATTTTATTTTAATAGATTTATAATTATAATGGTAAGATTATTATTGATTTTATATTTTATTAAATTAAAAAAATATAGAAAGTTTTATGTTAGATTGGTACGACACATTCTCGATATCACGTGGTATTTCGATATCATGTGGTATCATGTGGGTTGGGAGGGGGTTGGGAGGGAGAGAGAGGTCCTCCTCTGGGATCATGTGGGTTGGGTATCATATGGGTGGGAGTGGACCTTGTGACTTCATGATGTTATGATTTACCATAGAAAACTTTATCAATCGAGCCAAGTTATAATCTTATACATTGTATTTTTAATTTAAATTATAAAATATATTATTTTTAAAATTATATCTTAGAAGTGGGTTGGGGAGGCGGGAGAGAGTGAATCTCACTACCTCATTTTTTACCACGTGGAACTCTATCAATCAGGATAAGCCTCAGCTTTATACACTATATTTTCGATCTAAATTAAATAGTATGTGGTGTTTTTTAAAATTACATCTTAGAAGATTGTTGATATCTAAGAGGCCCACACCTAAATAATTACAGTCGGGAAGCTTTGCCTATAGGGGATCTGATGTACTGTTAGGATTGTGGAAAATGACTTTTCATGGTTTTGTTTTTGGGAGTGGGAAAAGGGGAGAAATAGGAAATGGCTAACCTAAGGAAATTCACCAAAGCTTTCACACCCCTCTAAGTCTCCTTTCAAAACTATGTAACAAGAACAAGTAGTTCCCTAAAATAATAGGCACAAAACACCACATAATATTCATTGTTGGAAAGAGAACAAGATGCAAAAGTTAGATGGGTATAGTGTAAAATATTCAGATCTCTCAATTCTAGAAGCACTCGTTAAGGCCCCAAGGTATTGTTTCTTACCAAACAAGTTCTACAAGAATTTTGTTTACAAAATGACATAGTATAAATTCAAATCACAAATATTGAAGGAGTGTAAAACATGGTTCAATGACTTATTCCTCCAACACAAAACTATAAAATCGTAACAATATTAAATGATAGCTATGCCCTTCTAAAATACACACAGATTTGAGATTATCCCCAAAACCAGAATAAACACACATCAAAAAAAAAGTAGGCATAGTTCAATGTATTTTCTCTATTGATTATTTGAATACAAAGCTAAGGTTGAAGAATGATACAACTTTTTACCAAGTGTTCTTCTAAAATAGTGAACAAAAGACCCTAAAAAAACTCCTCCTGAAAGAGGTTCTGGTGGAATTCTCTTTCCAAAAAACCTTCTTTGTTACAAAGATCCATTGGGTTTATATAGGAAAAGATTTTGTTGTTGAACCTGTTGACACCCAGAATAATATTTTTTTATCCTCTGCAATCATTGTATATATCCATGATATAATTTTTTTATTCAAGCCCAATATATTCCTCAACACATTATGTTTTGTAGACATCATAGGCTCATAAGTGACCTAGTAAGATTTAAATTCAAATAAGATTTCTACTAATGACCTTTATATCTCATCAAAATCAATAAAGTGACAAAGGAAATAATGATGAGGACGGTATTTTGACAAGACATAATTTACATTCTATCGAAGAAATTTTCATTGATGGAACTTTGATAGTCAATGAAACATAAAAGCAGTATGTTGAACCACTTAGTTATATCAAAAATAGCAAACATCAAGAAAACACACATGAAGTTTCATCAAAGAAGAGGGACATATCAAATAAAGTTCGATGAAACTTCAAATACTAAATTGAAATGAAATATTATATCAATTTTGGTGAAACACAGTGAAAGCTATATCAAAAAATGATCACGTTAAAAAGAATTTTTTCGATAGAAATAGTATATGTTTTATCAAAACCATGATTGTCATTGGATTTAAAGGAGCTTAAAAATCCTAATATATTTTTTTGAAGGGCAAAGTTACATTGACAAAGGAATATGATATGAGTCTTATCGAAAACACAAAGATTTTGGACAAAGCAAAGCGAGGGTTTTGTCAATCAATTTGCTATCTTTGAGATCATTCATCGATGGGGTAGTACATATGTTTTATCAAAAAGGGGCTCATCGATAAAACTATGAATATCTAACAAGACTCAAGGTGCTACATCGAAGCCAAAGTTACATCAAAATCCTATTTTGATGTAGCATTCATGGAGCTCCCGACAGAAAAGGACATCGATGGAATCACACATATCTACCAAGACCAAAGAAGCTTGCTCAAAAAGAGATGTTCCATAAAAAAAATATACATCAGAGGACTCTATTTGGTGTCTCATCAAAAAGAGGTTTATCAAATGAATGGGAGTATCGATAAATCATCCAAGAAGCTCCAGTGAAAGGAAAGTCAAGTACCAAAATGACAATGTCAATAGAATCAAATAATATTTTAAATTGAAAACAATATTCCATGAGAGAAACTTAGAAGATCTAATAAATTTGAAAGAGATATTACAAATCTACATGTTATATTAAAAAGGATGCATTGAAGAGGTCTACCTATTGTTTCATCGAAAATAACTTATCAAGCATACAAGACCTTCGATAAACCATTTTGAGGATCTAGCAAAAGAGAAGTTACATCGAAATGAAAGTTGTTGGCATTATGATGGATTTTGGAGTTGAGATGCGGTATTTTATGCTTGTGAGTTTGTCATTGATGATAACTCTATCAAATTTGATGAATAGATTACATATATTGATCGACTAGATGGATAGGTAAAGCTAAATAAGCTAAGTGTTTTAATTGGTTAACAAGATGACAGTAACATAAATTATTTTGAGTGGCGATCAAGATAGAGAGCACATTGGGTGGTGTGATTGTTATTGGAGTATTATTTTGGTCAATGAAAGTCTATTTTCTGACCGTAATTGTTAAAGAAATGTTTTGACTGTGCTAATATTTTGGTGATGTGTTTATTGTGAACCGGTTAAGTTACCAATTGATACATGATGATCAGATGATTGATGTGGTTGATTATTTGTCAGTGCTTGGTAATACCCTTTTGTATTATATGTTTTGGGTTGACATGTTAGGTATGATTGGCGTTGATTTTCATGTGTTTGGTAAATGTTTTGGGTTGACTCAAGTGAAATGTTTTTCAAGCCCTGGTCGACTTAAGAACAGTAGTATAAAGGCAAGATAAATTGTGTGAATTAGGGTAGAAGATCATTTTATTGGTGGTTGCGATCAGAAAAAGAGATGGATAGTTGCTCCAAAATTCAAAGTTTGTATTGGATCTGTCAGGTAAGAAGTGTCATTTCTAGATCAGTTATTTAACCTCATTGTTCAAGGATAATTCTAATAAGTTAGTAGGTTAATTCCCTTAATAGGGTGGACTTTAACAAGTCTCATTATTTAAATCCTTTAACAGGGTGACTTCTGAGGAGTTCAAAATCCTCTAGTGAGGTAGATCCTAATAGATATGATTGTACTTATAACAAGGTACTAGTCACTCTTAACTGGGTGAGCCCCTAACAAGGTATTGTAAGCTTCTAATAGGGAAACTATTTTTATTGCAGTGAAGAGATTCGTGGGTGTCATCCCCACTGTAGTTTTCTCCCTCTTACAAGGGTTTCCACAAAAAAAATAGTGGTGTTATGTGTTATGCTTTTGTGTATGCTTGAATTATTTTACTTCTATTGTATAGTTACATCTAAGATGTATGGAAGGGGTGAAGGAGGAGGTATACATTTAGATTTAGGTTTTGAAGGGATACCAACACCTTGAGAGTGATATTTAGGACTGAGGTCGTGACCTTTAGACTTTTATTTTTTATGAAAAGGTTCTAATATTCCTTGTTCTTTAATGATAAACCCTTTGACTTGATAATTCTTGCTTTGACCGATGGGATACTTGCTAAAAGATGTGAGTTTATTTTGAGATATGCATGGTATGGAGGGAATTTATGATCATGACATGGACTAGACTTGATAGAACTAGTGGATCCCATTTGAAGTGTAAGGGGTTCATGAACATCTTGTACAAATGTGTTTTTATCATGAGGGGGATCGAGAGGAATAATGGGATCTTGTGATAGAATAGTGACTAGATCATCTAGTAGGATAGGATCTTGTAAGAGATCTAGAAGACAAGGGCTTAAACATGAAGGATTGGATGCATCTTGAGGAGGATCCAAAGGGATGATGGGATCTTGTGGATCATTTGGAGGTATGATTGGATCATTTGGAGGTTGTGAAGGAAAGGGGATACTTTGATCTTTACTTTGAATAGGATCAAGGGATTCCATACTAAAGGTGTGTTTCTCTTGGTTTTGAATGGAATCATTAGGAAAATTGGAAGGGGGGTCCTAATCTTTCTTAGGGAGGAGAAGGTCAATGGGACTTGGAAGGACATGTTTTTCTTGAGATGGAAGGGGATCATCTTGGATAGGAAGGTTAGGGATAATGGGATCATCTTGAGGCTTAAGGGAAGTGGAATCTTGGTCAAAAATTGGATTGTATTGGTCATTGGTGAGATCTTTGTCTTTATTTATTTCAGGATTTATTTCTTCGTACTTTGGTTCTTCCTCTTGACATGGACTTTGACTTGGAATATGAATAGGGGACTTTGGAAAAGGGTCAATAATTTGACATGAAGGAGAAAAATTTTGAATGGGACTTTCTTGAATAGGATTGTGTAGAGATGGAGGATATTGTGGCATTGGATCTAGCATTTGGGAAGCATGAAAAGGAATTACATCATGAATGGGACTAGGTTGAATTTCATCAATGAATAGTCTTTGGGAGGGTGCATCATGGGAAGTGTTGCTTGATGGAGATGGAGGAAATTTCTCTTGTGAAAATTTAGGGGATAAAGGGATCGAAGGGGACATGGATGTGTCTTGAAGGTCAATTTCTTGATGGGAAATGGGTATATCATCCATGCAATTGTTTTGGGATGGGCCATTTCTAGACATGGGTAAATTATTATTTCCATATATATGATCTAATGTTTGAAACAAATCCGTTAAAATGTTAGATTTGAACCTTTTTTTTCTTCTTGGTTGATCTTGTTGGTGAGACCACATTAATGTTTTCAAGTTGTGAATAATTTGTTGAATGAAAATGTGTCTTAATAAGTTTCTCATTTATTATTCTTGACATGTTTTAAGTTGTTCTTGTTTGAGGAAAACTTGTTTGATTTGATGTCATAAAAGATTTCTCATTAACATGAAATGTTCTTGGAGGAAAACTTGTTTGTGATCTTGGTATTGTTTGACTTGTTTGTGTAATTGGCACAAGAGGTTTTTAAATTTTTTGAGGCACACTTGGTTGCATTGGAACAAAGATTGGTTAATAATTAGGTGGAGGTCCCCATTGAATTACACCATGCTCTGGTTGAAAATTTTGATTAGAAACTTGGTTGAATGATTGATTTGAAATTTGATCGCATGGAATTTGATTTGAAATTTGATTGAATAGAGCTTGATCTAGGACTTGGTTGAAAAATGTTTTCTCTTGAACATGATTGTGTTGGCCTTGGGTGAGCTTTTCCTTTGCTTCATCTAGTTTTGAATGAAGTTTTGGTATTTTTTATCTTTCAATGATAGCTTTAACGTTAATTTCACCCACACTTTCTTGTGTGCATTTACAAAGTTTGGTTGTATCTCTTCTAGTATTTTCAGCAGTTTTGATTTATTGTTCCACAAGCTTAATTTCTTCCTCCAATTAAACTATCAATGTTTTAGTCAAGTTTGCATGAGATTGATGTGATTGATCACATGAGAATGTCATTTTTCTTGGTTCAACATGTGTTTGGATCCCTTGTCTTGAAGGGTACATGATGTTTGGGTCAAAACCTTGTGTTTGAAAAGGTATACCTTGTCTTGGGTCAAAGGGTATTTGTGTGCTCTCACTTGAAATATGCATGGGTTGGTAAGAACCTTGTTGCCTTGACACAATTGGAATAATGAATAAATGCAACTAAGGATGAAGGATATACAACTTTGTTTTGAGTTTTTGAAAACTTAGGGTATGATAATGCAACCTAAAGTATGCAAGGACTTTTTTAGGAAATGATAATGAAAAATGAAACTTAGGGAGATATGCAAATGAATTATTTTTTTGGATTTTTAGGATTTTGAATGATTGTACAAAATTCAACTATGTTTTTTGGGATTTTGGGCTTTGATAAAATCTTTGGAAAATACAAATCTAAGGGTATGAACTTAGGATATTGAATAGGGATCTAGACTTGAAAGGATCAAAAGGACAAATATATTTGGATAAAAAGGAATTGAGTTGAATCCAACATGACAAAGATGGAGTTTGACAAAAAGACAAAAGGACAATTTTGATAAGAGGGATAAAAGGGACTATGTCAATATCCTATCTTCAATAACATAAGGAAACACTTTAAGATTTGGATTTTTGGGGGATTTTGCAAAATATTTAAAGGGTCTAAATGAAAAATGAAATAGGACTAAAATAAGGAACAAAATGAGGACTACTCATGAAAAAGATTACCCTAGGATTTAAACAAGGCTCCATGGAAAATGTTTTGAAATTCCATATGTTCACAAGGGTTTTAAATCAAGGTGTTTGTGACCAATGAATGTTTAGAAAGCTTCTGAAAGGTTTTGCAAATGTTTTGGAATGTTTTTGACAGGTTTTGAATGTTTTGCAAGGTGTTATGATTGTTTTGAAAGTGTTTAGGAAAGTTATTACAATGTTTGAGCGCACACACAAGACACATCAAGCAAAATGTCTATTGCAAAATGAAACAAACATGTCACAACCTAGGCTGGAAGAAAAATATCGACAGAATTCCCACTTGAACAAAGTTTAGTTGTGCCTACTCATAGCAGATAGCCTAGAATCTTTGAGGCATGGGTGCCCCCTTATAGTGCACTCACTTCTCAGGTACACCAAGCTTCAAATTATAAGGGGCATCACTTCCCAAGGAACTTCTATCTCTATTATGAGCTACGAAAGTGTGGGATGTCTTCACGGGCATGGGTGACCCCTTGCGTTAGTGAATAGAAGGTTTTTGGAAAACTACAACAAGGATTTTAGTATGAGACATCCAATTCAATTGGTGGTGTGATAAACTCCTATGAGAGATCTCCCAGCATTGAGAACCAAGGTTATATGTACCATAAGGATACTGGAAGAGAGCTATCACCTAGCCACACTGTAGATTGGATTATTAGTCACAATCACGCATTTATATAGTGGTTTGGATGGAGACCTGGCTTTGGCATGTTACCGCTTGAGGTCATCCCTTGGCATTCAAAGTGAAGGCCTTAGTCGAAGGCAGACCTATCTAAAAGAATTGCATAGATTTCTCTTACACCCAAGATCCAAGAAGGCGAGGGGAGAGGATATGTCCATACATTTCTTGGGGATTACAAATAATAAGACAATCCAAACACTTAAAAGAAAAGGTTCATTTTAAAGCACCAAAAAATGTTTTTGCTAACTACAAAACATAAATTATTATTTACAAAAATATATAGGGTCTTCAACAAACATTTTGCATCACAAATGTGTTAGTAGTTTTAGGTCATGTCTTCATCCCATGATTGCCACAAGCTGAAATAGATTATTAGTAATAGAAAACCTACTATCCTAAATGTAGAAACACAAATTTGACAATAAACAAATCATGTTTTCAAGTGCAAAGGAAAGAACTTACCAACTGCGCAGTTCAGAGAACCAACTACGTAGTTTGACCAACTGTGTTGTTTAACCAACTGCATAGTTTCTCTTACCAACTGGGTAGTTTTGGGCCCCAACTGTGCAGCTCTCCAATCAAACAAAAAAGTAGAGTTTCAAGACTTCTTGATTAGGTCTAAATTATAGTATAAGCCTAGAAACATCCAAATGATTGTAATTTGAACTTATGAAGTCATGAATTAGAAAAATAAGAATGATATTTGATCAATTTTGACACCTAATTAGATTAATTTGTAGATTTGAAACATTTAGGAAACATTTGGATAAGATTGCTTGATTGAAACCTATTCTAGGTGAAGTTTATTTTATCAACCCAATTAAAATGTGAGGTTCTTTTTAAGCAATCCAAACTAAAATATGATGTTCATTAAAGTCCTTTAAATCATGATTTGATGCACTTAGGATTCATTTTAAGCCATTAGAAACAAATTAAAAGAAGAAAAAAATAGCAAACCATGTAGAAAACCCTAAGAATCCAAATTGCAAATCTAGGACTCCAATTGCGCAGTTCCCATGAATAACTGCGCAAGTCTGGGCACCAACTGCGTAGTTTAGGCTACCAACTACGTAATTTATCTGACCAACTACATAGCTTCTCTAACCATATGTGCAGTTTGACTTGTAAGTTCCTAAAAGGCCTTCTAGGACCTGCAAATACACAAAGCAACCAATTAGATATGAGTTTTTCACATCAATTTCACCAAATGTAGGACTAGATTTAGGTTTAGAAAATATATTAAAATCAACCACAAAAATTTAAAGATATGAAAACCTATCTAATCTTATCATGAAAACTACTTCAAAACAAAGGAATTAATAACAATAAAACTCATTCAAACAATTATTCCCATGTTCTCCTTTCTTCTCCATAATGTGGATGGGTGTAGCTCTTGAAATGATTGAAAAACACTTATAAAAACTTGAAAGAAAAAGGTGAGAGTACTAGGAGTGATTAATGATTCAAGGTGGTTAGCTAAATTAGTGCAAAGAGGCTCAATTTATAGAGTTGAGAGCCAAAATACAAGAAAGGGAAAGTTAGTGTCCAACATAGAAATGTGTCATAATTATGAAAAAATGGAAGCACATATTAGCTTGCACAATTAGGAGAGAGATGAAAGAGAAAGGATGAGGCTAATTAGTAGGCAATTTGGAGGCTAAATTAGTGGAAAAGGGGATAGGGAAGGTGGAAGGAATATGGAGGCTAATTAATAGGAAATCATGAAGCATGATTTAAGGGAATATGTAAGAGTCACATTTTAATATTTGAAAATTTATTATTCCCTCAAAATTAGAAATTAGGAATTTAGGAATTTAGAAAATCCCATAATTCAAAAATGGGATCAATTAATTAATTCAAAATTAATTAGTTGTGGGAGACTTGGGATAGGGGAATTAATCTAATAAATATATTAATACAAAAGGGATAAATTATGGGTTATCTATCCCAAGGGGAAAAATTAGTAAATGATTGACTGAATGATGACAGGATTGAAAAGGATTTGGTCTTCAATGATTTGATAAGGGTTCAAATTGATCTTGATGATTTAAAACCGATTAGGGAACAATGCAACATCGATGAACTTTGACAATGTGTGTGATCGAGGATGACAAGATAAAATAGCATCGATGAGATTTGACAATGCTATTAGGTTAATTGATGATGATGAAATAACATTGATGATCTTGGATGATGCTATTTTAATTGACTTGGACTAGGATGATGACAACGAGGCATCAATGAAATTTGACAATGCACTCGAATTGATGATGATTTGAAAGAGAATTGATTAGGCATAGATGAACTTGGACAATGCCTTAGAACTAATTTTAAATGATTGAATGTGCTTGAAATGGTCTTGAAATGATTAGGATTGATTTAAACTAATTTTTGAAGGTTTGACATAGTTTAGGATTGATTAGGATCAGTTTAGGAATATTTAGGAACATTTAGGATCGATTTAGGAAAGATTAGCAATCATTAGGATTAGTTTAGGAATGTTTAGGAACATTTAGGATCAGTTTTGGAATGATTAGGAATTATCCAATGATGATTCGGTCTTGATCAATTTGGCTAAAGAGATTGAGGTTATGATGCAAGATGAGGGAAATGTTAGTAACAGATCAAATGATAAAATGACACAAGATAGAAGACATGTCAAAAGGGGACACATAGGTGTAAACCATTTTTAAGTGTCCGCAGGTTTACAACTTTTGAATTGGTGTATGGTAAACAAGAAGTCATGCTAATAGAACATAAGACACTCCACACAACACTACAATTAGGTATGGATTTATAAGAAGCACAAACATAAAGGATATTGTAGCTAAACCAACTTGATGAAATGAGAAAAACAACTCTTCAACATACAGAGTTGATTCAACAACATAGAACCCATTGGCATGATAAGCATATTAAAAACAAAGTATTTATTCCTAGTGATTGTGCTCTCTTATATGACTCCAAGTATCAAGAAGAAAAATTGGGTAAACTACATACAAGGTGAATTTTACCATACCAAATTGAGCAACTATTTTCTAATGGTGATATCAAGCTTAGTAGCATTAATAATGCTAGGTTTAAATTGTTAGTGAATGGACATAGACTCTATCTTTATCATAAATTGACTACCAAGGAATAATTTATGAAATAATTTTAGGAGTCTTTCAGTCACACTCTACTTGCAGTCGATCAACATGATTTTGCAAGCTCCATACAAACCTAGTTGGCATACCATGTCTCCCATAATAAAATTTTCATATTTATATGGGAAAATTTTATCCATTCTCATTACACGTCACCTCCATCTCATTCCATATTCCCATATTTCTCCACCATTCCACCATCATTTTCTCTCACATTAATCTTTTCTAGATCTTGATATTGCATGATTGATATGACCCTACATAGTGCACCACCTTTAGATTACACATGAGGCAAATACTCTATTCTTGTTTCATTAATATTTAAGCTACAATATTTTAACACATTCATTATTATATATATCTCTTGCACTTCCTTTCATGATATATCACATGTGTGGACACATGTCAAAGATTAAGTTGGGGGATGGGTAGTAGTCACACAATGTTATGATATGATTGTGTGTGAAAATATGTTTGTAATTGTATTGTCTTAAGATGGAAACACTTACATGTTAAGAGAATTTATCCCTTCGAGTAAGTGTTTTGGGGTCATGTCAAGCACCTTGATTAGGCCTTTGCATGGATCTAGCTTTTCCCCCTGTTCTGCTTCTCTCTCCACCCATTTCCAATTTTTCCTAGCACCTAGTCCTGAGAACTTAAGATCTGAGACCTCAAGGTCAAAGTCAACCTCCTAGGTCAAGGTCAACCTTGACCCTGACCTAGGTCAGAGTTGACCTTGACCCTGACCCTGGGTCCAATTTTCAAGTTTCAGAGGTTTCGGGATATCAGGCTTCGGAAAGTTTTATTTTAACATCAGATTTCCACAATCCATTAGTAATGAAGACAGGGTTTTGGGTCGGCTGTTTCGGATTTCAAAATGGTAAACTCTTAAATTGCATTTAATCTAGGTCCATTTCTAGGGGTTAAGGTTAATTGGGATTTAATTCTCCAATGTCAACCTATCTAGATGTTTGTGCCCTATATCACTATAAACGGAAGCCTTCCTCTCTCATTTTCACATCCATAAACCATCAATTATTCATGGGCATCCATCAATCACCAAGAAATTCCATCTCATAGTCTCTCAAGAAAGCATTTCATCAAGAAAGATCAAGCAAGTATTCTCAATCAAGGAAGCATTCAAGTTCTCCATTGAAGATCAAGGATTCAAGCATTCAAGCTTTTAAAGGGATTTGGTTCAAGCATTCAAGATTCATCATTCAAACCCTAGATCTATCCATCATGGTGGTGTGATCTTCCTTCAAGATCCTTTGTTCATCTTCAAGATCTATTCATTCTTCCCTCAAGGTGGATTCCAAGCATACAATCATGGAGGTTTTGATGTACACTTGTTAATGTTATGTTCAAGCTTTCATATCAACATACTTTTTTACATTTGAAATACAATTGCATATCTATTGAATATCATAGCTTCAATGTTAGATCTACTTCTACTACTTGCTAGCATTCTCTATTTCAATTCCATTATTAAGGTTGATTCCAAACTAGGGTTTGACTAAGGAAAACCCCTCATCTAAACAAAAAAACCATTTTTCTTGTAGGTACAGGTACATGACAGTGAATTGTAGTGCAAATCTAGATACCCTTTTTGGTGAACTTTCGAGATCCACAAACAGAATTTCCGCCGAAGCTATTTTGGGTCAAGGTCAACCTTCACTAAGGGGTAAGATTGTGCCCCGCTATCTAGGTCAAAGTCGACCTGATCTTAGAAAGACAAAAGTTTTATGGGTTTTCTCTGTCTCGACATTTCCAATCTAGAGCAAGTTGCAGAATCTCCCAAAACTAAACACAGACATCAGAAAATAGTGATTTATGCATCAGCCTTCTTTCAAGATAAGTATCTCTATTTTATTTAGTTTGTATGTTCACAACATTTTCCATCATAGATATTTCACACCCTATCTATCTATTTTCATCATACTCATACATATTACATCACACACCTTTTCAAATTTACCTCTATTCATATTTAATTCTATTTAGTAATCCTGAAATCACAAACACTTAAATAATCCATTAATTTAATTGTTATCGTAAGAAATTAATCAAAACAATACAATTGAGATTGTATTATTTCTTCCTAATCATAATGAGTATGATCTATATGTATAATTGCTCTCATAATTAGCAATAGATCAGTGACAAGCCACTATGAGATGGAAGATTCAATTGAAATTACACCTAAATGTATGCAAATTATGATGATCTTGATGATGAATCTAAAAAATTGATCCTAAAATGGATGCAAATGAATAAGATACAAACTAAAATGATCTAAATTATGAGTCTACATGATTGATTCAACTATGAAAATGTTGTAGATTCTGATCTAAGATGACAAGTTGTCACTAAAATGATCTCAAAAGACAAATGCTAAGATCTAGAATGATTTTGACATTATCTCCTTACAAAATGATCTAGATGATCTTGATTCTTTGACTTATGCTTCTTTTATGGATTTGAATTTCAATTGGAGGGATGAGATCAATCCATGATGGACGATGGAGATTGCAAATTGAGTGATCCTTGCACTTGAAGCTCATTGGCTAGAATTAACTTGTTTATTTGTTTATGGTTGACTTGGATATTAGGAGATTTATTTAATTCCCTCAATATTACTATCCATGGTATTTTTCTCTTGATTTAATTAAATAGGCTAGGGTTAATTAATTAACGAACTATGTTTGACTAATGCTTTGATATTTGATAATTGATGAATTATGCAATAGACTTGAGCTAGTTCAATTACAAAATTAAGATTAGGATTTGATTAATTTGATAGCCTTGATTAGGATTAAATCACCTGATGAAGATTTAGGTCAATTGGGGCTTTTGATAAGACTAGACCAATTTTAGGTGATTATATTTGCCCCTCTTTGATTTGGTGTGTGAGTAGTGCATTGATTCAAAGAATGTCTAATGTTTGATGTCGATCTGATTCTAATTAAGTGAACATTTTGATACAAATCTTGATGAAACTTCTCCTGATTGAGGTTGAATCTGAGAACTTGATGCAATTGATGGTCAATTGAGATAAGAATAACCAAGTTGATGTAATGTGATGTAATTAATTACCTATCAGAAAGAATTTGAAAGCATACTAATAAGAAAGAATAACTAGTTTCATGTGATGCAATGAAATTGATTACCATCAAAAGTTGATCTAGAGAATTAGCTTGATATGGGTCCTGATGAAGTCAATTGTCCACTAATTTTCTAATGATGAGACTATCAATTTGATGTGGTGAAATGAAATCAATATGCCCATGTTGGTTCTGATGATAAAAAAATTGATGTTGACCAAGTAATTTGATATGGCTCCTGATGAAATCACGTGTTCCCTAAGTTTGTTGATTCAAGACAACCAACTTGATATGGATTATGATGAAGTTGATGTGCCCCTAGCGATAAGATTTAGTTTGATTCAATGATTCAATTTAATTTTTAGCTTGATTGTTGAAGAAGATTTTATTAGATTCACTTGATGTGATGTTGTGATGAAAAATTTCTTGATTGCAAGATGCACTTTGATTCAATGATGTGTTGATTATGCCCCCTCAAGACCGAAATCAAAATATGATGATAATATCACACTAATTTTGACTAATTTGATTGAGTTGACTTATTAGAACCTGATTCAAAATGATGTTGGATTGATTTGAAAAGACTTTGACTTGATTATCAATAAGTTTGATCAATTTTTACTAACATTTGACTAGCTTTTGAATAAGATTTGATGAAAATTTGACTTTTTTTTACTAAGTTTGACCAATATTTGACCAAGTTTGACTAAATGTTGAGCTCATAATATGATTTGAAATTAATTTTAATAGATTTCAAGTGGATTCTACACCTAAGTTGACTCTATTTGACTTTAGTTGACTAAAGTTTGACCAAGTTCGACTAAAATTTAACCATTGTTAACTTGATAACATGATGCCAAACTAATTTGAAAAGATGCTACTTTGATTATGCTCTTTGTTTGACTTGATTTTACTTCATTTGACCCACATTTACCTAGATTTGACTCACACTTTGACTGGATTGATTTGCATTATGATTTGATTTGACTTGATGCATTTGAGTCCTAGTTTCGATTTTAATCATGATATTAATTGTGATGAAGTTTTATGTACTTAAAACTTTTGATTAATTGGGATGAAGGTCAGTCACAAAATGTGACCTAATTACCAAGTTAGGGGTTAAAAATGTCAAAATTAACTTTTTACCCATCATTTTCCTATTTCATCCTTGGTAATTTGAAAAGCCCTTATGTGATAGTGATGTTGATTGTCATGGAGAAACATGTTTCGAGATCAAACGACATCATCAGAAACCCTCACATTATCTACCTCTGGTATGTCGATCAACCCATCCAATTTTTCTAAGAATCTTGATGTTTTTCATGCAATTTTGCATTTTGTATGTCATTTTTTATGTTAAGTTGTATGTCTATTTCCAATTCGTATGGGTCATAGTCTTGAGCCATATGTCATTTTAGTCCAAAACCATGGCTCGTATACAATATAGTTCTATCTTGTATCCCGATTTGTAGCTCGTATAGGACTATGTCATGGCTCATACGCAATGTGCATATTTAGTCATATCCCCTAGTACGTCAACTCATATCTTGTTCCTGGCTCGTATGGACACCTTTCTTAGCTTGTTTGTCATATTTTGGCTCGTACAAGTCCCTATTTAGAGTTATATATGGGAAAATCAATTGTGCATCTTGATTCCTTGGCCAATTTCACTTGTTTGCTTCTTGATTTTGATCTTACTTGATATTTGATTGTACTTTAGCATTTGATTGATGTTTTTATCACATGATATTGATGTTTGTTGTTTGTTTCCTCTTACAAGAGAACTTCAGTTTCGTGACCTTCAGAGGTCAATATCCACAAGTGATGCACATGATTATTTTACTTTCTAATGATGAAAAGGTTATCATCAAACATTGTGGCCTATTCATACTGTTAGATATCCCTGATATTCAGGTGAACATGGGAATACTTACAACTCTGGCTCAATGGTAGCACTCATAGAAAAATACTTTTCACATACCCACTAGAGATATTATAGTGATGCCTAAGGATGTGTATCACATTCTAAGGATACCTATCACTAGAGAGCAGGTATATTATGTTGTGCAACCTATTGATACTAGGATTGTAGCTCTACGAAGAGTCTTCAGGGATGATACCATTGCTCATAGATACCTTACTTGGGAGCACATAGAGATGTCTTATTATCCACTACCATCTGTTCTGGATGGCTTGATTGGTGGGAATATCATGTTAGATCATAGTGCACAGGGATTCTTGTGTGGTTGGGGATGCATTCTTAAGGATGTGCTTGCAAGACCTCGTCACTTCACTTGGGGTATTTTCCTTGTAGCACATTTATATTGTGAGTTCCTAGATGTGGTCTATCAGTACAGTAAGAGTGTGTTGTACTTTGATGAATATTATGTCATCTTTGATCATGTAAATTTATTATTGGAAACTTAATTCATTAGAGACAACAGATCAGTCTTACTGATGGAGGTGAAGATTAATGTGATGAAATGTTTAAGTGTTCAGTAAACCAGGTAGAAGACAGTGTGTAATGAACAATCAATCGAATATGGAATAGGAAATTGAGTTAAGGTGTGTGGTCATATAGTTAACATCTACAAAGGTATATATATATATATATTTTTATGATTGCATCAATTATCTTGGAGTATTCTTAAAGTTATTGAAGATTGAAGTGGAACTGGCAGTTAGAACAGTGAACTGATGGACACAGTTGGTTAGATAAGTGTTGCGGTCAAATCTTAGTGGTTGGTCGACATGTTTTTTTTGAGATTTAATGCTTTGGGCCTACACAAGGATGTTAAATTATTTTTTTGGTGCACTCACTCATATGTTTAAGTTGGATTTAAGGGTTGACTTGTAAAATATTTTAGGGTTCTAGAGCCGGCCTAAAACAAGCATATAAATGGTTATTGTGATGATGTTAGATGATGTTGTGATGGTATATGATTATTTTTGGAGATAGTATAGAGGAAGAAAAGTGCTCTGAAAGATGAATTTGATCTAGAATTCATTATATTTTTCAGGAATTGAGTGCAAATATCAGATCATTCTTTACTTGTTTATTCTAACATATCAACAATCAAAATCCTTTAACAAAGTCACTCTTAACAAGGCGAGTAGGATCTTTAATAGGATCTGAAGGATAAATACTTTAATAGGGTGACTCATTAGCTTTAGTTTGAAATATCCTAACATAGTAGACTTTAATAGGTCTTCAAATCAGTTAACGGGGTTGTAAATACTCTTAACCAGGTATAACCCCAAAAGGGTTGTTGTAATTGGTCCTAATAGGTTTGATTTCCAAGTGCAGTAGTGAAATCTTATGGGCATCATCCCCACACATGGTTTTCACCCTCTAACAAGGTTTTCCACAAAAACCTTGTTGTGTTGTGTTGTGTTGCTACTTGATATTTATATTTGCATGTTGATTAGTTAGAAGGATAATCAGTATTAGTTTCAAATTTTTGGTTGCACTAATTCACCCCCCTCTTAGTGCCTTATAATACTAACAATTGGTATTAGAGCCTTGTGCCCTTGAAGAATCCTAACATCTTGGGTAGATCCTTAAGGCAAATATGGAGGGTTTGAGATACAGAAGACAACTTGAGGAAGCTGAAGGGGTTATCAAAGAACTGAAAGATCAGTTGAAGCATTCTTTGGCCAAGTGAAAAGAGCTTGTTGAACAAGTCAATGAGACTCAAGACTACATTGATAAATTATTGGAACAAAGTGGATCTAAGGAATATAAAGTAGACCAAGAATCCTTGTCTCAAGAGAATGAACAGTTACACAAAGATAAGAAGAATATTAAGATGGAGTTAGAAGCATTATCTATCAAGATGGGTCAGGAGGTGGAAGCAAGGAAGACTATTGAAGATGCCCTAAAAACTAAGGATCGGGCCTTGAAGGATAAGGAACATGATTTTTTTAAGTCAGGGAAAGAGGTAGGTACCTTTCATGTATATCTTCATGAGACTGGAGAGGAACTACAAAATATAAGAGGAGAAATCAATAATTTGATGATGAGCAATGAGAATCTAGGAAGAGAGAATGAGAATGTGGGAAATGAGAATGAAGAGTTGAAGGGAGAATTGAAGAATGTCAATGGAAAGCTAAATAAATTGCATGAGAATTCTGAGAAACTTGATAATTAGCTGAGAAGTGAAAGAAGAAGAAAGGACACAACTGGTCTAGACTATACCGGTCATACTACTTTTGATATTAGTGAATCTTTTGGAACTAAGGGTGAAAATACATCAAGAGAATTCTCATCTAAGGTAAATACCATGATTCTAGGAAAGAAACCCTACAATCCTATATGTTTCAATTGTCATAGTGGGTCATACTACTAATGTTTGTAGAAGCAGGTTGATTAATAGGCCTAACACTTTTGATGGGTATTGCTATAATTGCAATAAGTATGGACACACTGCATATGATTGTAAATCTAGATCTAGCAATAGATCTATTAGCTTTGATGGATATTGTTATACATTTAAAAAATAAGGCCAAAAAGATGATGAATATAGGTCAAAAGTATCTAATCCAAGGCCACCTATGAATCGAGAAAGCCCTTACCAAAGGGAGAGGCAATTCAATGTCAATTGCTCAGTGTGTGGAAACTATGGACACATAGCTATGAATTTCAGGATGATGACAAAGAGAGGTAATGTTGGACCATGGAGGTCAACTGGTATGGCATGTTTTCATTGTCAAAAGATTGGTTATCTAGCAAGGAATTGTAGAATGATAAAATAACTTGTAAATCAATCAACAAAACAAAAGGGAAAATAAGTTGTTAATGTGGAAGAGACTAGGAATGAGATGAGAAAGTTTTGGAAGAAGAAGGTTGACATAAAGACATTGAATGGATCCACATAACCTTTATGTGTGGATGGTTCATCATCAAACTAAGTCACCTTTGACTTAGGGAGCAAGTATTGTTGAATCCATCTACAAACCCCCCTGCAAGTGTGTGGTAAGATCTATCAGCATATAAAGATGTAATAAGATATATTAGATCTTTTTGAGAAATTATGTAGTGTTTTGATCATCGGTAATGAGGTATGAGTCAATCAGTAAAAAAGGCAAGATCTATCGATAATAGCATTTAGAGAAAGCATGTGAAGGTAAATAAATAGATAGTTTTCGATTTCATTCTTACCTTACATACTTTGTGAACTATTGTGGAGGGAAAGAAATGCTATTTGAGTTCTTTGTTGAGTTTGAAGCTACAGGAAAATATTGTCTATGTTGATTTGAGAAATGTAATCAACTGATGTTGTCATGCTCTTTGTCAAAAACCCTAGCTACACACAGTTTTAGGTATTTATCATTTATTTGCTTGTGTGACTGAAAATTAATATGGCTACTCCTAAGTGGATCAATATAATTGAGAGACTATGACCATAATTCAAACAACACCCATTCAAGTTGATGGAGAATGATCTAGTGGGTTCCCTAACCAATGTACCCTATGGAGTTCTACATGTGGAATATATAAGATCTTATATTCACTTGAAATTGGAAGATTTAGGATCAAGTGCAATATATGATCAATACAAGAAGCTATGTGATGAGAATTTGATATTGAAGAATGAACACAAATATATTTATGATAAAGGTTTTCATCATGTTGTTAGCTATCTCGATGAATTTGAAGATGAATAGATAAGATACATTCTCAACAAGATACATGATCAATTAATATGGTTTGACAGACCACATAAGATAACCAAGGAAATAATCCATGTTGTAATTGGTCTATCTACAACTGGTAATGTACTTGTTCTTTGTACTATTCCCAAGGAAGAGGTGATTAAATTGAAAAATTATAAATGGGATGTCCGTGCGATGATTGTGAATGATATCATAGATGAAAAAGTTAAATATACATCAATGGTGATTGGATACAAAGTCTATCACTCAAGTTAGGTGAACAATATACATGATGGTGTCGTTCATACTACCCACATGATGATTAAATAAAATAAGGATTATGATCTAGTTGAACCACTAAGGGAGCAACTAATATTGAATCTTAAGAAGATCAAGAAGGACAAGAGGTAGAAATTTAAATATGGTTAGTTTATTTTATGTTTATTCTTCTATTTTCATAATATGTTTCCTGGCATTAGTAGTATTACTTGGTCAATTGATACACCAACTTTCATTCAAATAAAAATTTGTATAAAGGTTTTGAGAAATGAGTTTATTGGAAAAATATGGGGATATTTAAAATATTTTCAAAAAAGGATGCATGACTAAGAGATAATACCTTTAGAGATTGTAGAAAAATACAAGGATACAATATGTTTCATGATAGATACTAATTCTTGATTGATGGAAGCAGTGGATCTAAGAACCTCATGGGTTATGTCGATGGGATATGAAGTGGAAGGAGAAATCTTAACATTGTATGAAAATAATTTGCTAGTGCAACCAGTAGATCCTAATACTCCTTGATTTGGCACATTTCAATAAAAGTCACTCGAAGTACACAATGAATTGATGAAACTGGTCATTGAGAAGAAATTGAGAAAAGAAGTGGAACAATTTATGATCCAAAAGAGTTTCACTAAAGAGCATATTGAGAAAGCTAGATCTAAACATGCTACAGAGAAAACAAGTACATCTAAAGCAGCAAAAGGTGATGAGGATGTTGAGATAGTAAGTGCAACTGGTGGTATCACAATTGATAGACAACTAAGGAGCACAACTCAAGTCAAGTAGGAGAAGCCTTCTCCTATCAAGCCACATGAAAGAAGATCAGAAATAAATGTCAAGACTATATCGGTCAAAGAGACACCTGTATGCACCCTAAAATGGTCGCCTAGACTTTGGGCCCCCATTTAGCAATTTGTCAAATCCCTGAATCAATATTTTCAAATATCAACAATATCAATTATATCAATTTCCTTGATCAAATCATAATCAATTCAATATTTCCTAAGGTTTGAGCCTTATTTAATTTAAAAGAAAAATAAAAATAAAAATCTTATTTAATTAAGAGAACATGCTCCCTTTTAATTAATTAAAAATCTCTTTTAATTAAATAATAAAATCACTTTATCCTAAGCCTTTATTTAATTAAAAGGAATTTCCTCCCCTTTTATTTAAATAAAAAAATCTCCACTTTTCTTCTTATCCTATGTTGCACAAATAAAGCATTTAATTCTTATTTATAAAGAAAAATAAAATAAAAGTACTTTTTGTCTCACATGGACATAAAGTAAATGCTCAACATAAAGTAAATGCTTCTAATTTTCTTATTGGAGGATATTTGTGCACAAGGATCAAGCTTCCTTTTTTCTCCATCGTTGATTAAGTCTTTTGCCTCTTAATCTCGATGGTCCATTATTTTTCACTTCCTATAAAAGAAGAGCTCTCTTCCTCATTTGCACACACAATACATACTTGAATTATTATGCTACAGGTTTTCTAAGTCATTGAAGCTTTTGGAGATATTCTTGCATCAAGTTTTGAAGATTTGGAGCATCATTGGCATTCATCTTCAATCTACATCACATCCTAGCTTGCATCATAGTTGCATTATCATGGTATCATTTCCTTTCATATTTTAGATTAATCTCACATAGTTTAATTAGAGGGTTTGTAACTCTTTCATTTCCATTTTCATAGCTTAATTGCATCTTCATTCTCATAAGATTAATTTTCATTCTCATATAGATTTTCATAGCATTGCATTCATTTGAAATCTCTCATTGTGTGGTTGACTAGCAAGGTCATGAGTTTATAGCTCTAGCTGAGAGCAATTTTACAAATCTTGCAACTCCATGCATAGAGAGCTATGGATCGATTTGTGAGGGCTCATTCTTGACTTTTCTTGCATGTAAGGATTCATAGAAGTGTGACAACATTTTAGCACACAGCACCAAGAACAGACACAGTAACAAGGAAGAGAGAGAAGGAGAAAGCAAAAATATTTGAAAAGGTTGCTGAAGAAGAAAGTGAGGAGACTTAAATGGAAAAGGAACAAAAAAAACTCAAATCTAAAGGTAAATATTCTAAGGTGGTAGGTGTAATACCCCAAAAATGGGCTATACGTTCATTAACCTCCTACATCGACACATCAAACGAAATCGACATCAAAGTCCTAACCTAAGGCACATCGGCACATTATCAAATCTTAATTGATCATCCTAAATTCTGCATCGGGGAATATTCCTTATTCCTATTTATCCTAATTATCTTTAATTTAATGATTATTTGGCGATAAATCCTATTTATCCTAAAGTTTGATTAATTGAATATTATGAATATTTAATTAATTAGATTTAATACTGCCATTTAATTATTTAATTGGATTTAATTATATTTATTCCTAAATTGTATTATTTAAATTTTGACAATAAATCAAATATCCTATGACTAATTGATTAAATTCTTATTTAATTAATTAAAGTCAATTGTCAAATTTAATAATATAGTTTTTGAATAAAAGTTTGATTTAATAATTGATTAACCCATAAATCAATTGTTTTATTTTTAAAAATCAGTTAAGTTGAGGATAAGTCACTTTATTTATTAAATTAATTCATAATTAATTATGCACATCCAAAAAGCAGTTGAACTTTAAATCAGAAAATCAATTCAAGTTGTTTTAAAAATAAACTCAACTCTCTTTTGAGTTGAAAGCTATTCTCAACTTCTGATTTAATTTAAAAAGCTGATTTGCATGATTTTGTGAGTTAATCTATCTCTAAATTCTTGATAACTCAAAAATCAACCTGAGTTTATCAAGAGTGATTTATGGCTTTTTCCATGCACCTCCAAAGTCCTGGATTTCTATAAATTAAGGCATCAACTCTTCATTTTGCATCCATCCACGAATTGCATCCTCACACTAGCGAATTGGTGATCGAAGAATCAATCTTTGCGAATTAAAGTTGTTGTGAGATTTTCCTTGTTTTTGAGCATTCATATCATTTAGCATATCATTATTTAGATTAATTGCATGTCATATCAGTTTCTCATATAGAATAGATTCATATAGGTTTTTCTCATCTTATTGCATAGAAAATCCAAAAATATAGATTAATTTGCATTCATCTCATATCTAGATTCTACATTCAAATCCTTCATTTAGGTGTCGTCAAGGTCACTGATCTGGGTCCTATCTGAGAATATCATACTCGCACCTACTAGAAGGCTGTAAATCACCTGGTTAGATTAGTTTCCATTTCACTGCATGATTTTGATTTCTGCTAACCTCTAATGTTTTACTGAAGTGTTGTGTCTACAGCTAGGTACAAAATTCACACACATTTTAGGTGCCCACCGTGGGGCCCTGAAACGGGTTTCCATTCAATTTCTATCAATTTCTATCAATTTCTATCATCTTCTTATCATTTTCTATTCCAAGCTACGATTTTTAATTTTTGTCCGTACAATTTTCGTATGAGTTTTGTCAGAAACTTGTACCAGGTGGTACCCACTGTCGTACGATAGTTGATTTGATTGAGGATCATACCATCAAAAAAAATTATTATTTTGAGGTTCTACTATCATATGATCTAATACCCATTGTCGTATGAGTTTCTGGACTGTCATCTGGGAGGTGACCCACTGTCATACGAGTTTCCATGCAAGGTTTCAAGTGTTGTTTCACTTTTCCAGGTAGTTTTCCAGATTTTTTTTCTAGATTTGGACTGACAGCTAACATTAACAACTAAAATTTGTTGTTTCTAATTGATTTTTGCTGATTTTGATTGGGAAAAGCATGAGAATTGCTAAAAATAGGTAAAAATATACTAAGCGTGTTGCGAGGAATTCAAGTAATCTTCTCAGCTGATAACATTTTGATTTGGACTAAAATAAACTCTCGTGTGTCAAGCTTGTGTGACCTTTATTGCTTTCATATCACATATTTCATTTTGGGCTATAAAATGAACATAGATTTTCTTTTTGCATATCTGTTACATAGTAAATAGGCCCTATGAACACTATTTATGGTTCTTGAGAGAGTGGGTTTCTAGTGAAGCTCTTCTCAATGAGAGAATCCTTATAGGTAGGGAGGTTACTAAGAGCGTCTCACGTTCTACTAGATTTGTGCATCTTCAGCTTCTGATTGATACATTCTCTCTCCGGAGAGGTTGATAGATCATAAGTGGTTGACATCATAGATCTTTGTGAGATAATCTTGGTCTTAGCGTGTCGGATTAATCTATCTACTTTGTTTTGGTTAAAAGTGAAAAGGCTAGAGCACTATGCTCTACTCCCTTTTTGGGTAGTATTAGAAACTCAGATCCTTGAATCTAGAACTAGTCTCCATGTGATATCTTTTGTGAGTCACCTTTAGAGAGGGTTAACCATAGTGGACATTCCCTTAATTGGGTAAACCACATTGATGGAACCTCAAGTGGTAATAGCCATCTTCGTCGTGGTAGCAATAGCCGCTATATAAATGTCCTTGTGGAGGAAATTTTCACAGGTGTGGTCTCTTGTTGGGCTGTTAGATCTCCCTAGCAGCTCGTGATTGATTAATTTCTTGGATTGTGTCAAAACCCCGGTGCGCTTGGATTGGAGTTCGCCCTCATGAGATCACAAAAGTTGCAAAGTGAGACCATTACTACAAACCCTAGTGAGGCCAAATTTTCATTTTCTAGGAATATGTGTGTTATTGCAAAACTTTTTGGAACATACACTGTTAGCACTCCTAGGGATTAGCACATTCAATCACTTGGTTGTTCATGCGCAGGGTTGCTTTGTCCCCTATTCATTATTTTCAAACGTGCTTGAAATCACTTGCTTTCTTTTTTGCATGTCTGTTTATCTATCTGGTTACTAAGAATGAATCAATCCGGTATAATCTTCAAATCTGGACAGACAATTTTGTGAACAATTTGAAATTGAAAACCTAAAAATTGCAAAATCTGATGTTAAACACCTTTCTGGAGTCAAAAGTCATCTCATAAGGTCAGAAAGTTGTACGAGTTTTGGAAATTGTCATTTCATGACCCCCTTATTGTCGTATGGTAGCTGGTATATTATCGTACGAGTTTTACTGCCAGTCAATTCAAAAAAATCAAAAACCCTACTATCAACTATCATGTGAGTTTTGCAATAGTCGTATGAGTTTTTCAATTTTCGTTTCATACCCTACCCACTGTCATACGAGCCTGTAGAAAGTCATTTGAGAAATTTTGAAAAATTGCCAAAAAGTTGTCAAAATTGCCAGATACCCAGCTTTTCAGCCTATTTCCAGAATCTGTCAAATAAATCACTATGTCAAGAATAGAGCAACAACTACTGAGAATCCAATCATTTTCCTAAAGTGACCTTTTGAATCCGATTCAGCCTTATGTTTAATCAATTTGAGTCTTTTTCATCTTGTCAAAACCTTGTCATAACTATCAATCTTTAATCCATCTTCAAAATGGCTAAGTGTTGTGAACTCATGTCCGCTATCTTTTGGGCATCTACCCATACATCCAGGGCATAGTATCTTTCATTTACATCCAATCTTATCCTCAATCAACCAAACTTTGACAAGGTTGCGTCATTTGATCTTCTTGAATCAAATCTTTCTTCAGTTGTCTTCATCATATTATTTTGCTTCACCCAAGGTTAATGGTGGAAACTAGAGCTTCCTCTCATAAGAAATCAGGGGAAACATATCATACCTTACCTTTGACTCATATCCAAGGTCCAACTCTTGAACAACTCTACAATTCTAGTCTTTACAAAGATGACGGTCTTGGCAACTTTCGATTAAAAACTGGTTACATACCCCCTCCATCAACTCATGGAGGTAATCAACAAACTCCTCCTTGATCTATCCCAGGGAGCCCTAAAACTCCTAACATGTCTCAAGCAGGGACAAACCATGGCTCTCAAAGAGCTCAGTCTCAACATGGTATGGATCAAGAACCTACACCTGCTGAAATTGCTCAATATCAAAATGATGATAACTTCAAAAGAATGATGAAACATTTCTTGAAAGAAGATAGAGAAACATACTTTCTAGAGTTAGCTCATCAAGGAGCTAAACTTCCTCGCAACTTTAATGTGGAAGATATCATTACACATGAAGAATAAACTCCTATTTCGGTTATGATGAAACAAATGCACGCCATGCAAGTAAAACTTAACAAAATGGAAAAAGAAAAATAACCTAAGGAGTTCTCCATGGAGGCCCATGTCCTTTTCCATTCAATAAAGACTTGTATATGCCACCATTCCCTAAGAGGGTGGAAATGTCAAAATATGATAAGTATGATGGAAACTCTGATCCTCAAGATCATGTTAGAGAATTATGTACTCAATCTATGGAGTTCATGCATGAACTGACCTATCTGATGCATCTTTTCCCCCGATCTCTAGGAGGGTCAGCCATTCATTGGTTCTTTAGGATGCCTCCTACAATCAAAACCTTTGAGGAGTTGATCAAATTGTTCTATCAGCAATACTCCTACAACATCCAACATCCAGTCACCATGATTGATATCTGCAATCTCAAACAATATCTAGGAGAACCATTCCTAACATTTCTCAAAAGATGGAGAAAGAAATTCTCTCTATATGCTAGGCCTATTCCAGAAACTGAGAAGCTGGAAATCTTCATCAACAATCTTGTTCCAGAAATCAACTACCCTTTACAAATGCAAAATCATACATCTTTTGATAAGATGGTAGATAATGCAATCAAAATTGAAAAAGTACTTGTGAAAAAAGGAGATGTCACACTTCAAAAGGACAAGTATGAATCTAGTTCTAAGGATAAGAACAAAAATTGTAACAAGAATAAGGGCGTCGTCATAGATGGCATTGTTCATAATCTCCATGCCCCATCTAAGGCACCTACTTTCAATCTAACCATTGGTACCCAAGCCATCAAAGCTTCAGAACAAAAGGTATCTGAATCATCTCAAAAGAAGCCAGAATACAAATCTTGGTCTACTAATAATAAATGAAAGTTCACTCCTCTTGGAGAATCTTTGGAATCAGCTATGAGAACTTTGTTGGCTAATAACATCATCCCTTTTCCTGAGATCTGATAATTTGATCCTAACCCTAAGCCGAAATGGTGGAGAGAGAATGAATTCTGTGATTTCCATCGAGGTAAAGGTCACAAAACTAATAACTTCTTGCACTTGAAGCATACCATTCAAGACAAGATTGATAATGGAGAAATCACAATTGATAATCCTAAAAGCAATAATAATCACAAAACATTCACCGAACCATTTCCGAAACATAGCCAAGGAGATTCATCTTCTTAGCCTAATGTGGGTGCTAAGGTCAATTATGTATATCCTAGAAATAATATTGTTATCAATATGGTTGAACCAAGCCTATTTGAGTGTTGCAATGTCATCACAATTGTAAGAAAAGATAGAGAAAATCCATCAGCTAACGCAGTTACTCGATCACAAGCTCAAGCACACCTACAAGGGCAAATCCCAGATCAATCAAATGTCCATAAGGTGCCTTTCAATCTGTCTTCCGCTTCTAAATAGAGGGCAACATCTAAATCTTCAAATCCTAATGACACAAGGCCTACTTCGTACAGTATTGTTCAACAACTCCAACATACTAATGCAAAAATCTCCATGTTTGTGTTGCTTCAGATATCTCCAGCTCATAGAGCCATCCTAGACAAAGCTCAGCTCGGATCCAATGTTCCTGATAACCTTGATTTAGACAGATTCCAGGCTATGGTTGGTCATCTTATGTCTCCATAATATATCTCCTTTTTAGAGGATGATGATAACTCCTTGAGTCATCTACATAACCAGCCCTTGCATATTGAAGTCTTGATCCAAAACCATCATGTCAAACGTGTGTTGATAGATGGGGGTGCTGGTTTGAATATTTGTTCTTATAGCTTGATCACACAATTGGGATTTTCAGAAATGGCCATTGATCCTAGAAAGAAAATAACTATCAAAGCATATGATGAAGAAGAAAGATCCTCCAAGGGAACAATTGTCCTTCCTATCAGAATAGGTCCTGTCATCAGAGATACTATATGTCAAGTTCTTGATATACCTTTGGCTTACAACATCCTTCTAGGGAGACCCTGGATAAATGAAATGAAAGCTATTCCTTCTACATACCATCAGTGCTTGAAATTCCCTTGTGATGGAGTAGAGGTAACCATTCCAGCTGACGTGTCAACAACTTGCAATACCTTGAAGGAAAATGTGGATAAACTTGTTCCTAATAATAGAGAATCTTCCATTAAGCAAACAGATGTAGCATCCACATCTAAGATGGAAGATATTGCAAAAGAGGTCAATATCAAAGAAAATGGTATGGGAGAATATACTATAGAGCTAGTCTTGTCTTTGACATCTCTCCCTATCTCGCCTAAGTCTTATGGGCAAGCTCTAAAACAAGTCAAACCAGAATCTAAGGAACCTCTTGAGGCATATAAAGGAAAATTTGTTGTAGAGAAAGTACCTAAGCAAGAATTTGAAGAAGATGAAGTTGTGGTTGCATGGCTTTACAAAGATGAACTTGAATCCCAAGTTGTTCAAGCTGGTGACTCTAAAGTATCAAAAGTTCCTTCTAAGTCATATGGCCCAGGGGATAAACTGATAGCTAAAATGGGATATACAGGAAAAGGACCTCTAGGAATCCATAGTAAGGGTCTTCTATCACCTCTTGAACATCATGGTCGAGCTAACAAGAATACAACAGGTCTAGGATACATGAAGAAGCTTTTCTATCTTAGCAAGAACTCCCTGCATGTTCTAGAACAAATTGAGCCTTCCGTAGCAAATCAACTAATGGGGGAAATAACTAAACAATCTGATAGTGATGATTCAGACACCATTGAGGAGCTCATTCCTTATGAGCATTTTCCTAAAGAAATAAAAGACCTCCTTGAAGCTGAAGATGATCCTATAAAAAGAATTAATGTAGTAGAAACACAAGAACCTACTATAGAGCAAGAGATAGTTGCAACATAAGAACTAGCTAATCTCAAAGGCAATCAAAAAGAAGAAGGTGGTAGTTATTTTGAGACAGATTCCCATGAGTATGAATTCAAATCAAAATCTGAGGGTAACCCTTCTTGGGGTATTCATCCTGACTTTACTCATGTTCTTAGATTTCCTAGAGGCATAGATGAAGAATCTAATGACTATGAATGGGGAGCCATTATAGAAGAAGATGATCTTATTATAGAGAAACATGTTGATGTTATTCACCAATAAGCACCTGAACCCAATGTAAGTCTAGTGCGAAATGATGAACTTATCGAGTCTGATCCACCGATGGCTGAAGTGGACTATCACAATGACATTGAGCCTATTCATGAATTCAATGTCTTAAGTTGTAATATCACCTTTGAACTTGAGCATCAGGTTAGGACCAATGATGATAGATCCATATCCGTAAACACTCTTTCCCAATCTTTCACCACTTTGACTATCCAACATCCTGAACTTCTTGATCAAACCTCCACAAATCCGAGCCATGATATTTATACCTTTCCGAATGACTATGCCCTTGCTTGCTACCTCAATGTAGTTGAGCCTATGAGGACTTCCATCAGTGAACCAAGCGTTAGCATGACAGAGTCGGACATCAAGTATCTTAGTCAGAAAAATAAGAATAAGAATAAAAAGAAGTGTTCTGAGGGTGAAAACCACTTTGTGGCAGTCTTAGAACCTACAAAAGTAAAAATAAAAGACGTATCTGAAGGTGAAAACCTCTCTAAGGTGCCTAAGGATGAGATATTTGATGTCCTTCCGAGTCATTTATAGGACAGATCTCTAGTTCTAATTGAGCCCACTCAATCCATCAACTTGGGAACAACAGAGGAACCACAATTGATCCATGTAGCACAATCTTTATCAGAAGAAGAGAAGCAAAAATTTACAACCTTCCTCACAAAGAAGAAGATGAACTTTGCATGGAAATATTCAAATATGCCAGGGTTGGATCCTGATCTTATAATGCACCATTTATCTATAGCTCCTGGAGTAAAACCAGTTAAACAAAAATTAAGAAAGATGCATCCTCATGTTGCACTCTTGGTAAACGATGAATTAGAGAAACTACTAAAAGTCAGATTCATCCGAGTTATTGATTATGTAGAATGGATCTCTAATATTGTACTTGTTTCAAAACCAAATAAATCAATCAAAGTGTGCACAAAATTTAGAGATGTAAATAGAGCATGCCCTAAGGATGATTTTCCACTACCTAACATTGATATGATAGTGGACATGACTGCGGGCTTTGAGATGTATTCTTTAATGGATGGTTTTTCTGGATATAATCAAATAAAAATTGCTCCAGAGGATCAAGAGAAAACTGCTTTCACATGTGCATGGGGCACCTTTTGTTGGAATGTCATGCCATTTGGGCTTAAGAATGCTGGTGCTACATATCAGAGAGCCATGACATCTATTTTCCATGACATGATGCATAGGACTATGGAGGATTATGTTGATGATACTTTAGCAAAATCTATGATTAGAGATGAACATCTGAATGACTTAAGCAAGATACTAGACAGAATGGAAAAATTTAGTCTCAGACTAAATCCTAAGAAGTGTGTTTTTGGTGTCACTTTTGGAAGCTCTTAGGATACATAGTTTCAAAGAAGGGCATTGAAGTTGATCCAGCTAAAGTAAAGGCTATAATGGAGATGCAACCTCCCAAGAATATTAGTCAAATGAGAATATTGCAAGGGAGAGTTCAATCTATCAGACGCTTCATATCTCAGCTAGCAGATATATCACAGCCTTTTACAAAAACATTACATAAAGGTGTGACATTTGCGTGGAATGAAGAATGTGAGAACAACTTTAACCATATCAAGAAGTATCTATCAAATCCTCCTATCTTGATGCCTCCCATTCAAGGGAAGCCTTTGATCTTATATGTCTCTGCTATAGATACATCACTGGGGGCATTTCTTGCACAACATGATGAGAATAAGAAGGAAATAGCCATATATTATATCAGTAGAACATTGGTGGCATATGAAAAGAATTATTCTATGATTGAGAAGGCTTGTCTAGCTGTGATCTTTGCATCACAGAAACTAAGACATTATATGTTGGTGCATAACACACATTTGGTAGCTAAGATTGATCCACTAAAGTACCTACTAAGCAAAGCCACCCTCACGGGTAGATTAGCTAAATGGGTCATGCTCTTAAGTGAATTTGACATTGAATATGTTGAAAGAAAAGCTATAAAAGGACAAGTTATTATTGATCAATTAGCAGATGCACCTATGATTGATGATACACCAATGCAAATGGAATTTCCAAATTCCCCTATCATGACTCTTTCTTCAAGAGAATGGTAGTTATTCTTTGATGGCTCCTATACACAAAATGGATCAGGAGCAAGCATATTATTTATAACTCCTCAAGGATACTCCATACCTAAAGCATTCTGATTAAAGTTCCCTTGCACAAACAGTATTGCAGAATATGAAGCCATTCTTAATGGCATGAAACTAGCAATTAAGTGGAGAGTGATAGAGCTACACATTCATGGAGATTCCCAACTTGTTATCCATCAAGTCAATGATGTGTACCAGACTAAAGATGAAAAGCTTATTCCATACAAAAGAATGGTAGATGATCTAAAGAAGTATTTCATATCTATCTCATTTGAGCAAATACCTAGAACAGAGAATAAGGTTGTCGACGCAATGGCAACGCTGTCTACTCTATTACAGCAGCCTGAACATGAGCTATGCTATGAGTTCCTAGTGGAAGCACTATCTTATCTTGCATATGATTCCCCTAACACCCGCATGATCTGCACTGTTGTTGGTCATGATTCATCCAGATATAAATGTTGGACTACAACTGATTTGGAATCTAATTGAAGAATCTATGATTAAAGATCACTGAGGAGTTGCTGATTAGATATGTAATATGATTAAATCAGTATTATGTTGTCATTGATGCCAACTAGTTTGATAGCACTTATCTTGTAAGTTACTATACCGAGACATCTTAAGAAAGGTGAAAGAGATGAAGAACAGAGAAATCTACATGAGGAAAGATGTACATGACACATGAGGATAAGGAATACATTGAGTAACTTGTTGATGAGTCTATGACTTGATGATATTGAATTTATTATGTTGCATTCATCTATGATGAAGTATAGAGTTGAAAGACACAAAGCAGTGTTGTCCGTAAATGAAGCATTTCTAGTATACACTGATGGAGTGTAGTGTATACCGATCGCAGTATTAACCAAGTAGTATTCACCGACGCATTTCTTTGTTAACTAAGCGGAACAAAATGTATTAAATGATTAGTTTAGCCGATAAGATTGATGAGCTGGCAAGAGTATAACATCGAGGTAACAGATAATGTTTGTTACACAGATTGATGACTGACAAAATTCAGAGGAGATCTAACGAAAAAGATTGAAACATGTTATTGACACAAGTTAAAGCGGAAAAATCTATGAATGAGGTTAAGCGGCAAAATCTGATGGTGGAGAAGAAAATGATTTACTCATCTATATAAGACAACAAATTTTCTTTATGAAAGATGTCAAAAGAAGAAGAAGCTACAGGAATATCGCATGAACAAAGTTTTCATGTATTCTGATCATACTGGTAAGTAAGAACTGAGTTGCAGAATGATTACCAAGCTACAAAGAGCAATTACTGACAAACAATAAGTTGATACATTATTGAATCTAAAGTGAAATATTGATCAGAAGGATTTGTATGGACTAAATATTGATCTATAATCTGCAATTGAAGTTGTATTAAGGTAGGTCATTTACTGTTACATATTTAACCATTATATATAGTCAAAATATTTTAACCGAGTGGACTCTGAAAGTCTTATGATGTATCATTCATAGAATGAACATTGTTATCCTGTCAACCCCATAGTGAATGTTGGTTGGATGATAACTTCTAGTCTAAAATCCTCTAACAAGGTCACACCTTACAGTGTGTTTGTAACCTTTAACAGAGTGGGGTCTTAACTGACCTCACTTTAGAAGAGTGAACATTTTGGGTTGTCGGTCCCAGGTGGTTTTTCCCTTTACAAGGTTTTCATGTTAAATCTCTTGTGTTATGTGTTGATTGTGATATTTGTTTGTTATCATTATTTACATGTTACATGTTAGATTTGATCAGTAAACTATTTTGGCATTAGACTGATAATCGGTAAAAGTATAGATAGTGAAAGTATTTAGTGTTTACCGATGAGTAGAAACAGAAGAAAGTGTTTTGAATTATACATTTTGAATTGGGACACTAGATAACTGATTCACCCCACTCTCAGTTATTCTAACAATTGGTATCAGAGCACTGGTTGCTTGGAAAAAAGTTTTAAGGACTTAAGCATAAAGGTCTCAAGATGTATAAGAGGGAAGTACTCAAACTGAACAAAGAGAACTTCACAATATGGCAAAGTAGAATGAAGCTGCATATATCTAGAATTGGGAACTCTGCACTAGAGCTGATGGAGAATGGCTACATGCAACCGCCCACTAGTCCCTTAACCCTTGATCAACTGAAGGACAAGCATGAACACAATGTTACTATGATGGAACTTGTTGCTGCCTGTACCAACACTAAATTTGAAGATATCAAGACATGCATGACTACCAAAGGAATGTGGGATAAATTAGCACAAATATACAGTGGAGATCTGAATGTCAAAAGAGCCCGAGCTGAAAGTCTGAGAGGTAGATTTGCTGATATGAGAATGAAAGAAGGTGAGAACATTGTCCAATATTAAAATAGACTCAAAGAGGTAGTACATGCTATTAGAGCATCTGATGGAGTGATTGATGATGAAACAGTGATAAGCAAGATTCTCATAACTTTGCTACCAGTTTATGCAATCAGGATTTCTGCAATTCATGAAACAAGAGCTACATCCAACCTTACTCTTGACACTCTGAACGGTAAACTTACAACCTTTGAATTAAAAAACTTTGATAATAGTGTTGTTCCTTCTGTTGAATCTGCTTTCATGTCTTCTTTGAAGATTGGAAAGTCTAGCAAGAATAGTAAAAATTGTGATAGTGATGATAATATCGATGATGAACTTGATGAGCCTGAAGCACTTATGGCCAGAAGATTGCCCAAAAGAAAAGGAAGGTATAGAGGTAAGCTACCTTTAGCATGCTTTAATTGTAAAGAAGTCAGTCACATCACTGCTAGATGTCCTCAAAAGAAAGATGATGATAGACCCAAAGACCGATTAATGGAAGCTATGGAAGAAGAGTCAACAAAGACTACCGACACTACAACAAAGACAACCAAGATGAAAAAGGAAAAAAGGTATGTTACATAGCTAAAGATATTGAAACTAAATCTGATTCTGATGATGATATAGAAGTTGTATTTGTTGCTATGAAAGATGATTCAGAAGAAGAAGAGAAGCATGAAGAGATAGCACTAATCTCTAAAGTAAGTAGAAATGATACATGGATCATAAATAGTGGTTGTACACATCATATGACCGGTGATGTAGAGAAGTTTGATCATTTTGTTGAATATAATGGAGGATCTATGAGAATGGGAAATGATGCACCTTGTATGGTAAGAGGTAAAGGCTCACTGATGATCAATGACAGACTACAATGTGAAAATGCATACTGGGTAGATGGACTGAACTATAATTTGTTAAGTGTGGCTCAACTGATCAATTTAGGCCATCGACTAGCTTTTGAGAGCAAAAAGGTGAAAATCTATGATGATGGAGGAAGACTTGTCGGAACTAGTACACAATCCAGAGGTAATCTATTCTATCTTGATATGGATCAGTCTTCTTGTTTGTTAATAAAGGATGAAGATGCTTGGTTGTGGCACAGAAGGCTGTGCCATGTGAACTTTGACAACATGATCAAGATTAGTAGAAAGAGAAGAGTTAGAGGATTGCCTAACTTGACAAAACTTGATCATGCCATGTGCCATGAATGTCAGAAAGGTAAGATGACTAAGTCTAGTTTTAAAAGCAAAGACTATTCAACAAAGAAGATACTTGAGGTGGTTCATACCGACCTATGTGGTCCTATGAGAACTCAGAGTTGTTCTGGTGACAGATATTTTATTCTTTTTGTTGATGACTATACTAGACTGATGACTGTTATGTTCTTGAAAGAGAAATCTGAAGCTTTCAAAATGTTTAAGTGGTATAAAGCTAAGGTAGAGAAAGAAACTGAAAAAGAAATAAAGTGTTTAAGATCTAATAGAGGAGGTGAATTTATCTCTAATGAATTTACTAATTTTTGTAATGAGCATGGAATCAAAAGGCAGGTATCCGCACCGAGGACACCTCAGCAAAATGGCATTGCTGAAAGGAGGAATAGGTCTATAATTGACTGTGCTAGAACATTGATGATACAGAAGAATGTGGCTCAGACATACTGGAGGGAAGCTATCAGTATAGCTGTGTATGTTCTTAACTGAGTACAATTGAAGAAGGACTCCAACCGAACACCTTATGAACTATGGTTTGGACACAAACCTACTATAAGTTATTTTAGAATTTTTGGAAGTAAATGCTTTATTTTGAAAGATGAGAGAAATGGAAAATTTGATTCTAAAGGAGATGAAGGAATATTTTTGGGATATTCCACTTCAAGTAAAGCATACAAATGTTTGAATAAGGCTACAAATAAGATAGTTGAAAGTACTAATGTTCATGTTGATGAGTTTGATGACAAGTACATAGAGGAAAGTACAAAAGAACTGGAAAACTACGGTAGATTCACTTATATTGAACATCTAGAGTATCTACTGACATTGCAGACTGTGTCAACCGATCAGCAGGGAACAATGTGGGACAACAGGAAACACAAACCGAGGAACAAGATGGAGCTACCGAGCAAGAAAATGACCCTAAGTAGGATGAACAAGAAAGGAGAAATCAAGTTTTGGCTAGTTTTTTCAGAACACATCATCCTGAGACACAAATCATTGGAGACAGACATGCCAGAATGCAAACTAGAAGCAAAACAAGACAAGGTACATGTTTAATTTGTGAATTTGAACCTAAAACTATGAAAGTTGCATTAGAGAATGAAGAATGGGTTAATGCAATGAAGGAGGAAATAGAGAAAATAGAGAAGAACAAAACCAGGTCCTTAGTACCCCGACCAAAAGATAAAAATGTTATCGGTACTAAGTGGATATATAGGAATAAATTGAATGAAAATAGTGAAGTCACAAGAAATAAAGTTAGATTAGTATGCAAGAGATATGCACAGGAAGAAGGCATTGACTATGGTGAAACATTTGCACCTGTTGCTAGATTAGAAGGAGTTAGAATGCTACTTGCATATGCTGCACATAAGAAATTCAAAGTCTATCAAATGGATGTGAAGTCAACATTTTTTAATGGTATACTTGAAGCAGAGGTCTACATTGAACAACCTAAAGGATTTGTTGATCCTGACAATAAAGACAAGGTATGTAGACTACATAAAGTATTATATGGATTGAAGCAAGCACTGAGAGCATGGTATGAAAGACTGCATACGTACTTGTTAAGTATTGGATTTGTTAGAACAAGTGAAAATAGCAATCTGTATGTGAAAGGTGATACTGATGATACTATTATCATTGCTGAAATATTTGTTGATGACATTATCTTTGGAGGCTCAGATCTTGTCTGCAAGGCATTTTTTGATGAAATGCAAAAGGAATTTGAAATGTCTATGTTTAGAGAGATTAAGTTCTTTCTTGGATTACAAGTGACTCAGCAGAGTGATGGGATATTCATCACATAATCTAAATACATAAAGGAAGTACTGAAGACATTTGGCATGGAAGATGCTAAACCTGTAGGAACACCGATGGCTACTAGATGCAAATTGACAAAGGAGGATGAAACTAAAGAGGTAAACTAGACACTCTACCAATCCATGATTGGTAAGTTAATGTATGTAGTTCATAGTAGACCGGATTAGCACATGTTGTGGGAATTGTTGCAAGATTTTTTGCTAATCCTAGAGAATCACACATGATAGCTACAAAAAAGATCTTAAGATACTTGAAGAAAATAGAGAATTTTGGATTATGATATCCTAAGGAAGGGAAGTTTGAACTGAAAGTTTACACCAATGTTGATTGGGTTAGAAATGTGGATGATAGAAAAAGCACCACCGGAGGAGCATTTTTCTTTGGTGAAAGACTTGTAACATGGACAAGTAAAAAGCAGGCTTGTATTTCTCAGTCTACAGCTAAAGCAGAATATGTTGCTGCTGCTACTAACTATTCAAACATTGCATATATCAAACAAGTGTTGGAAGGAATGAATGAGGTAATCACTGATCTGGTGATTATATACTGTGACAACACTAGTGCTATTAATATTTCAAAAAATCTTGTGATGCACTCTAAGACAAAGAATATATCTATTAAGTATCATTACTTAAGAGAACAAGTGCAAGAGAAGCAAGTGAAGTTATAATTTGTTACATCTAAAGAACAACTTGCAGATATTTTTACAAAGCCCCTACCGAAGGACACATTTGAATACTTGAGGACTAGACTTGGGGTCTGTCCCCTGTCTATCGATCACTAAGGTGATCTAGTTGTTGCATTAGCCTAATTTTATCAGAAGATCATTCATGTTGATGCAGCATAGTTCACATCTTTAATCATGTTCAAGGTTGTGAGCCTGAACTGATTGGAATACCAGTATTCAGAGATATAGACGACGACATAATTGTTTGTTTATTTGTTTCTTTGGCATTGTTGTCAAAGGGAGAGATAAACAATATGAAATGAAAAGGGGAGAGATAAACAATATGAAAAGGAACAAGCACCGACCAGAATTATCTAAGGGAGAGACAATCTGAATGAGACAGAGTATTGAAGATCAGTTATAGAGAACATAAGCAGGAATTGGAGAACTGAAAAGATCACAACTACAGAATGGTAAAGCTATATTATTTAATGTTGGTTTAGTAACATAGTGATTAAACATATTAATTATATTTGACTTACAGCATTTGTTCACAAACTTGTAGAATGTATGTTTGGTATGTGTATGGTACATTTCATATTACTTGAGTTGCCATCAATGCCAAAGGGAGAGATTGTTGGACTACAACTGATTTGGAATCTGATTGAAGAATCTATGATTAAAGATCACTGAGGAGTTGTTGATTAGATATGTAATATGATTAAATTAGTATTATGTTGTCATTGATGTCAACTATTTTGACAGCACTTATCTTGTAAGTTACTATACCGAGACATCTGAAGAAAGGTGAAAGAGATGAAGAACAGAGAAATCTACATGAGGAAAGATGTACATGATAGATGAGGATAAGGAATACATTGAGTAACTTGTTGATGAGTCTATGACTTGATGATATTGACTTTATTATGTTGCATTCATCTATGATGAAGTATAGAGCTGAAAGACACAAAGCAGTGTTGTCGATAAATGAAGTATTTCTAGTATACATCAACGGAGTGTAGTGTATACCGATAGCAGTATTAACCAAGCAGTATTCACCGACGCATTTCTTTGTTAACCGAGTAGAATAGAATGTATTAAATGATTAGTTTAGCCGATAAGATTGATGAGCTGGCAAGAGTATAGCATCGAGGTAACAAATAATGTTTGTTACACAGATTGACGGCTGACAAAATTCAGGGGAGATCTAACGGAAAAGATTGAAACTTGTTATTGACACAAGTATCGAGAAATTTTGAAGCAAAAAAATCTATGAATGAGGTTAAGCAGCAAAATCTGATGGTGGAGAGGAAAATGACTTACTCGTCTATATAAGAGAATAGATTTTCTTTATGAAAGATGTCGAAAGAAGAAGAAGCTGCAGGAATATCACATGAACAAAGTTTTCATGTATTCTGATCATACTGGTAAGTAAGAACTAAGCTGCAGAACGATTACCAAGCTACAGAGAGCAATTACTGATAGACAGTAAGTTGATACATTATTGAATCTGAAGTGAAATATTGATCAGAAGGATTTGTATGGACTAAATATTGATCTATAATCTGCAATTGAAGTTGTATTAAGGTAGGTCATTTACTATTACATATTTAACCATTGTATATAGTCAAAATCTCTTAACTGAGTGGACTCTAAAAGTCTTATGATGTATCATTCATAGAATAAACATTGTTATCATGTCAACCCCATAGTGAATGTCGGTTGGACAATAACTTCTAGTCTAAAATCATCTAACAAGATCACACCTTACAGTGTGTTTGTAACCTTTAACAGGGTTGGATCTTAACCGACCTCACTTCAGAAGAGTGAACATTTTGGGTTGTCGGTCCCAAGTGGTTTTTCCCTTTACAAGGTTTCCACATTAAATGTCTTGTGTTATGTGTTGATTGTGATATTTGTTTGTTATCATTATTTACATGTTACATGTTAGATTTGATCAGTAAACTATTTTGGCATTAGACTGATAATCGGTAAAAGTATAGACAATGAAAGTATTTAGTGTTTATTGACGAGCAGAAATAGAAGAAAGTGTTTTGAATTATACATTTTGAATTGGGACACTAGATAACTGATTCACCCCCCTCTTAGTTATTCTAACAATAAAAACCTATTCTCCTATCTCAAAGACCAAATCATTCCTGATACCTTCAACCGCCATGAAAAGAGATACCTTATCCGCAATGCCTCTTGATATGTCATCATTGATCATGATTTGTACAAATGAGGTCTAGATGGTACGCTACTTAGATGTTTAGAATGGGAAGAGTCTCAGAGTGCATTAGAGAAAGTCCATGAGGGTATATGTGGGTCACACCCGAACGGTTTAACACTAGCTCAAAAACTTATTAGGGCTGGGTATTATTGGCCTGACATGGAGAAAGAGTCTATCAAGTTTGCTAAGAATTGTCAAAAGTGCCAAGTGCATGGCAACTTAATTCATGCTCTAGGAAGAGATCTAATTCCCTTTACTACACATTGGCCTTTTCACCAATGGGCATTTGATCTTATAGGATCTATACATCCTCATTCTTCTAATGGGCATACCCATATAATCATAGCTATAGATTATTTTACAAAATGGGTAGAAGCAGTCCCTTTGACTCAAGCAACTGGAAAACAAATATCTATGTTCATCTTGAACTATATCATATGCAGATATGGGATACCTCATTCCATAATCACTGATAATGGTGGAAAATTCAAGAACAAAGATCTAGATGATTTATATGCTAAATTCAAGATTACACAACATTGGTCATCTATCTACTATCCTCAAGGGAATGGACAAACAGAGGCTTCTAACAAGAATCTATTGAAAATCTTGCACCGTACAGTTAATAAAATAGGAAGAGACTAGCATCTCATGATCAATCCAGCTCTCTAAACCTACAGAACAAGTATCAGAATGCCCACTGGAGCTACACCTTTCTCTTTAGTTTATGGGTCTGAAGCAGTACTGCCTATTGAGGTTGAAATCCCATCACTAAGAATCAAAATGCATGGTCTAGTAACTGATGATGACTATAGAGTGTCTAGGTTGCAAGAACTTGAACTACTAGATGAGTGCAGACAAGCAGTGTATGATCATCTCAGAGTATATCAGAAGAGAATGTCTAGAGGCTACAACAATAAAGCCAGACACAAAGAATTTCAGGTTGGCGATCTAGTCTTGAGAGAGAATCCTAAAAATCAATCACATAGAGAACGCAAGGGGAAGTTTGAACCCAACTGGCTGGGTCCCTTTGTTATCACTACTACTTTTGGCTCTGGTGCCTATCAACTCTCAATGACTGAAGGAGATCAGCTTCGAGAACCAATCAACATTCTCCATCTGAAGAAATTCTATGCCTAAGGCATTCAGTGTATGGTAAAATGTCCTGAAAAAATCTTTAAAATTGGAAAAAGTCCTAAAAAATGAACATCTTGGTGAAAACCTAGCAATAGGTGCCTTGATGATTCACAAAAAAAGTAAAAAATATCAAAAGTAGTACAAAAAAAATTGGAAAAATGAAAAATACCAAAAAATGAGAAAAAGAAAAGTGCCTTGGTGAAAACCTGGAAACAGGCGCCTTGGTAGCAAAAATAGAATCTCTGCCAAGATGGTGAAAACCTAACAAACGGACACCACTTGTTTCAAAATGCTCCATCTATCAGCGCAATCTTGGTCTTTCCCATCTTTCAGTCTTGCTTTAGTTTGTACATATCTCTTGGTTTGTTCCTGCATTCCTATTTTCAATAAAGTCAGTTTGTACACCAATTAGCTCAAGTGTATGTACCCTATCAATGTTTCAAACTTGGGGGCAATCAAAGTCATATCCTATGCCCTCTGGTATCTCATAGACATATCATATATAGGCAGAGTCCTTTGAAGCTTCATCTGAGTCAGTTAGTCAGTCAGTCTCCTCTCCAGAAAGGATTTTGCATCTACAACAACACAATCAAACATCAAATTGAAAACAATCTATGCTTTTACATGCTTTTCTCTCTTTGTATGCTTACTGATTCGCATTGAGGTTTTTGCATATTGTGTCCCTTCGAGCTCTTCGATGGTGTTCTTTATAGGATTTAGAGAGTGATGACTGGGGGCATAATCTTTTCTTTGTCTTCTGCTTGTATGTGAAAATCTAACAACTTTGGAAATTCTGGATTGAAATGGTGTCTGTCTGTAAGAGCCTCTATCTCGAATTGGATGTCCATGCGTACCTCGACCATTGATACCTAGAAAATTCAAGGAAGTTTGATCTAACTATTGTCTTTTTGAGTGAGTTATTTTTCCTACTGTGAAACACAATCTTGCCTAAGGATGTGAACGATAAAGGGTCACTACGAGCAATTCACACTGGATTTAGAAGGATCTCTTGACTACTTGATGTGTTTGTCATGCAAGGCATATTTAGGTCATCATGACGTTTATGTTCTGATGTTTATACAAATTGCTATATCAAAATGGACATGATATTTAGGTCATCCTGGCATTTATGTCTTGATGTTTATATCTAATTCGACATTCTGAAAATAAAATCAATATTCATATGTCCATGGTTATCTCACTAGTGGGCATTGTATTGATTCTTGCGCATACAAATCAATATTCATATGTCTATAGTTCCCTAACTAGTGGGCATTGTATTGATTTATCTAGTTACCTAAAAAGTTCAATGATGAGAACGAATCGACACACGATCAGTGACTAGGTCCTAGGTCCTAGGTTTGCATTTCATTATGCATTTCATTTTGCACTTTGCATGATCTCACAAATTTCTTGAACACTTAAATGATTCTTCAAAAAAAAAAAATGCTAAACATGACTACAAGAGTTGAATCTTACACGAAGGTCCATCCAACAAAATAGCAAGTAGAATCCTTTTTCGGGATCAAAATCAAAATCTGAGATCATTTACTATGTCAAAATTGTGATTTAAAATTTTCGGACCCAGGACGGTCTACTGCTTGCATAATCGACCTTCCATCATCACAGAAATCTAGTATTCAACTTAACTGATTATCTTACATCAAACTATCAAAATTTCAACTTGGTCAACTATGGTCAACTCATGGTTTCACCTAGTCAAACTTGGTCTTCTGGACCCCCAAACGATGTAGAATGCGTTCTCAGACATATTTAACCACTTCTCAAATCAATTAACATGCTTCTAAACCATTCAATGCTGACTTTTCTTGTCAGATTTCAATTTTAATCTCGAACGGGGCATAGTATTGCACATCATTCAAAGTCTGTAATATAAATCTGAAATCATATCTTTCCTTAGTAATCAAGACAACAACCATGTCTAGTTGTTGATTCATCAAAAAGACCATCGCTTGGGGCAAATCAATCATCGCTTGGGGCATATCAGATTCATCGAGATCCATATCAATCTGATATTCTCTTAATCTTGTAAACTATATCAATTTTTCGTAACCATCAGTTCATTAGTGTTATTTCCTTGGTTCTTTGTAGCTGAAGGGTTCAGATGTGATACCAATGTGATTCTTATTGACAATCGGGTCTGGAATCGGTCACTCACTTCTTCGCAATCATAAGGTTCAGAACTAGGCATTTTGACACTTCTTTGCAATCATCGGTTCATTGTTGTTATAGTTAACATTATCTTTGGTCATTCAGGACCTAATATCCTCGAATCTTTCAATCAATTTCTGTCTCATATCAATTTCAATTTCAAACATCAGTTTCAACATCATACACAAATTGTCTTTGAACCACTACATTGCGCACAGTAATTCAAAGAGGGGCAAAATGTAATACCCCAAAAATGGGCTATAGGTTCATTAACCTCCTATATCAACACATCGAACAAAATCAATATCAAAGTCCTAACCTAAGGCACATCGGCACATTATCAAATCTTAATTGATCATCCTAAATTCTGCATCGGGGAATATTCCTTATTCCTATTTATCCTAATTATCTTTAGTTTAATGATTATTTGGCAATAAATCATATTTATCCTAAAGTTTGATTAATTGAATATTTTTAATATTTAATTAATTAGATTTAATACTGCCACTTAATTATTTAATTGGATTTAATTATATTTATTCCTAAATTGTATTATTTAAATTTTGACAATAAATCAAATATCCTATGACTAATTGATTAAATTCTTATTTAATTAATTAAAGTCAATTGTCAAATTTAATAATATAGTTTTTGAATAAAAGTTTGATTTAATAATTGATTAACTCATAAATCAATTGTTTTATTTTTAAAAATTAGTTAAGTTGAGGATAAATCACTTTATTTATTAAATTAATTCATAATTAATTATGCACATCCAAAAAGTAGTTGAACTTTAAATCAAAAAATCAAATCAAGTTGTTTTAAAAATAAACTCAACTCTCTTTTGAGTTGAAAGCTAATCTCAACTTCTGATTTAATTTAAAAAGCTGATTTGCATGATTTTGTGAGTTAATCTATCTCTAAATTCTTGATAACTCAAAAATCAACCTGATTTTATCAAGAGTGATTTATGGCTTTTTCCATGCACCTCTAAAGTCCTGGATTTCTATAAATTAAGGCATCAGCTCTTCAGTTTGCATCCATCCATGAATTGCATCCTCACGCTGGCGAATTGGTGATCAAAGAATCAATATTTGCGAATCAAAGCTATTGTGAGATTTTCATTATTTTTGAGCATTCATATCATTTAGCATGTCATTATTTAGATTAATTGCATGTCATATCAGTTTCTCATATAGAATAGATTCATATAGGTTTTTCTCATCTTATTGCATAGAAAATCCAAAAATATAGATTAATTTGCATTCATCTCATATCTAGATTCTGCTTTCAAATCCTTCGTTTAGGTGTCATCAAGGTCACTGATCTCAATCCAATCTGAGAATATCATACTTGCACCTACTAGAAGGCAGTAAATCGCCTGGTTAGATTAGTTTCCATTTCACTGCATGATTTTGATTTCTGCTAACCTCTAATGTTTTACTGAAGTGTTGTGTCTACAGCTAGGTACAAAATTCACACACACAATAGGTTCCCCTACTATAAAATCTATAAGTTGTGGTTTTAGTTAATCTATTTGTGTTGGAGACATAATACACAAAATGAAGAAATGGACAATTCTAAAAAGAGTTAAGTTATATTATATAAAAAAACTAGATGCAAGATGGAAGGAAACACTTAATCAAGACAAGGAGATAATTCAATATGTGGTATTACATCTCCTTCCATAACTTAGCAAGGAAGAAATACAAAATAAATTCAATGAATTGAGACCCCTATTCAAAATGAAGACTATATTAACCAGCCTACTGATAGGTGAGTCTAAAGTAGTAAAAGATGAGATTGGGAGTATTCTTAGAGAACATTTAGGTCTCAATGGTGGAAGTAAAGAGGATGAACATGTTAAGGAAGAAGTGAGACTTCAACTGGATGAAAAGAAATCAGTATTCACCCAAATAGTCGAAGGATGGAAAATTGACGATGTTGATGTAACACTTGATAATGATCTTATCTATGATACTGAGGATAATGTGGAAAACTCAGGTAATATCTCAACACAAGGACCATAAAAGGAAAAAAATTGATACATTTGAACAACAGAATCCTCAAGAAGAACAAAAGGAAGAAGAGCAAATGGATATTTCAACCGATCAAGGCATGAATGAAGAAAATCAAGCAGAGATACTTACTATTCAACTATATGAACAACAAGTATAGGTTGAAAGTGAAAAATTTACCAAAGGTCAAGCATAACAAACACCAACTATAGAGGTCAATCCTAATGTAAAAGAAAAGGAAAGGGACAAAGTGAGTGATGTAGATGACATTCCAATTAAAGGGTAGATAGATCTTAGTAACATGAGCCCTGAAAAAATGATGAAATATGCAATGGCAATCAAGGCCAAGGTAAAGAAGGATAAGATGAAGCAAGAAGCTCAAGTGATTCTCACCACTAGAGACATGCTAGCTGATTTTCCAAGTGAGGTAGAATATGATAAATCAGCTACACCAATTGAGCAATTACCACATTTAAATATTGTCGTGGGTGAAGAAATGAAAAACTTGGAAGATGCTACAATATACAAGGCAGAAAAGGAGGTTGGGAAGAAAGGAACACATAAGTTGGCACAATCTATTGTCACTGATAAGAACTCACTTAAATTGGTTGTCAATCATGTGAAGAGTGGAGTGACTAAAGGAGGTAAGATCTTGAAGTCTATATCTAATTTTCCACACTTCTTAAATGATCTAGAGAAGCATAGATGTGAAGCCCAACATGAGGTTATATTGCTAGCTACAAAATTTGATCCCATGACTAAGCAAGCTGCTTTATTTGGTGTCAAAGTTAACTCTATTCACCAAAAGCTAAAATCGTATAAAGTTTAGTAAGACAAAAGGATGACTAATCTGATGGCATTTCAGAGCTTGTTGATTCCCAAGTTAGATATTTTGCAAGCAAGTGTGAAGGAAGTAGAGAAGGCATTGGCACCCCCTAATGTATACACTGTTCAAAGTCTTGAGGAGTTAGCATTTTTACTTTGTGGACAAATTTTCATCATGGAAGATCTATGGAAGAATTGGGTTAGTGATCTTCAAATGCTAAAGGGTAATTACAATGATATCTTTAGTAGAATGTAAATAGGTTATGCTACTCTACATAAATATTTTTTTGCTACTTTTGCAATTCCTTTGTCATTATTGTCAAAGGGGGAGTAGTGTAGTAAATAAATGGAAATATGTGTGTAATGACATGTAATGGCTTAAGGGAGTAGTATACATGTATGTAGTTCCTAGGGGGAGTTATCATCCTATCTAGCATTAGTTCATTATTTTTGCATTGTGATGTATTTTTCACTTGTACATTGGTTAGACACTTTGCAAATTTCTTAGTGTTTCCATCAATGACAAAGGGGGAATTGTTGGCATTTGATGAATATGATGTTTTCTTTAATCATGAAAATGCATTGTGGTGTTTTCATTGTTGGAAACTTTATTCATTGGAGGCAACAAATTAGTGTTAACGATGGAGGTGAAGATTAATGTGATGAAAAGTTTAAGTGTTCAGTCAACTGGGTAGAAGATAGTGTGAAATGATCAGTCAATCAAATCTGGAATAGGAAATTGAGTTAAGGTGTGTGCTCATAGAATTAACATCTACAAAGGTATATCTATCTAATCCTATGATCGTATCAGTTATCTTGGAGTATTCTAAAATTGATTGAAGGTTGAAGTAAAAATGGTAGTTAGAATAGTGAATCAGTGGACACAATTGGTTGGATAGGTGTTACGGTCAAATCTTAGTGGTTGGCCGACATGTTTTCAAGACTTAATGCTTTGGGATGGTATCAAGGATGTTAAATTTTGTTTTTGGCACACTCGCTCATGTTTAAGTTGCATTTAAGGGTCAACTTGTAAAATGTTTTAGGGTTATAACGTCGACCTAGAATAAGTATATAAATGGTTGTTGTGATGATGTTAGATGATGTTGTGATGAAAATTGGATATAGTATAGAAGTAGAATTTTTTTCTAAGTGATGCAGTTGATCTGGAATTCATTGGATCTGACATGCATTGAATGAAAATATCAACTCATTCTTTACTTGTTGATTCTAACAGATTAGCAAGCAAAATCCTTTAACAGGGTCACTCCTAACAGGGTGAGAAGGATATTTAATAGGATCTTAAGGATAAATCCTTTAATAGGGTGACTCATTAGCTTGAGTTTTAAATCTCCTAATAGAGTAGACTTTAACAGGTCTTTAAATCTCTTAATTGGGCTACAAATACTCTTAACAAGGTATAACCCCAAAAGAGTTGTTGTAATTGGTCCTAACATGCCTGATTTCCAAGTGCACTAATGAAATCTTGTGTTCATCATCCCCACATGTGATTTTTGCCCTCTAACAAGGGCTTCCATGAAAAATATTGGTGTCAAGTATTCTATTGTGTAAATGTTTAATGTGTTGTGTTGTTACTTGATATTTCTATTTGTATGTTGGTTAATTGGAAGGATAATCAGTATTAGTTTCAAATTTATGGTTGCACTAATTCACCCCCCCCTATCAGTGCCTTATAATACTAATAGATTGTATCAATCTGCATGATCCTTCTTCAAATATGAGCTTGGGAGAGTATCCCAATGACTAGACCAATGGTGGAGAGAGATAGACATCCTCATCCTCCATACTTTGATATGTATAGTGGTTATATGACGTAGCCCCACTTTGGGAAGTTGGAGTATTGGAGACATGTCCTTGATGATTGCATCATCTTGGTATGGAGACCTTATCTAGATTGTGAGGCTTGAGCCCTTGATAGATGTGAGATGCCATTCTTCTTCATAAACATATATATGATCGGTCACACACATATTGTTATCAAGAGAATCCTTCACACTCGTGTGTTAAAATAGGTTGGAAGGATCCAGGGGATTCCATAGGACTTGGTTGTGTATGCTCGTATGAGAGATGATGAGGTACAATGGGGAATGAGGATATCCTATGATGTTGTTGTGTAGGAGTTTTATGGATTGGAACCTATTTCTTGGGACCTTGCAGCTGATGTTGAGGATGTCATTATTATCGATGAGTATAGGCAGTATCTTGATCAACATCCATTCCCATTATTGACTTCTCATGATCAGGTTTTCCTGAGGATAGAGGATACAGAGGATGCAATAGATGATGTTGTTGGAGGAGGAGGATGAGGAGGTCATAGAGGTCTGAGGGGAGGAGGTGGTGGTGGTTGGTGTGGAGGGAGAGATCAACAAAGAGGTGAGGGTGGAGGTTTAGGAGTTATCAGGGGTGTTGGAGGTGATGATGACGGTGGTGTAATACCCTAAAAATGGGCTATAGGTTCATTAACCTCCTACATCTTCAATTCGAATGAAATCAACATCAAAGTCCTAACCTAAGGCACATCTACACAATATTGAATCCTAATTGATTTTATCATAATTCTGCATCAAGGAATATTCCTAGCAATATTCCTAATTTATCATAATTATCTTTAATTTAATTATTATTTGGTGATAAATCTTATTTATTCTAAAGTTTGATTAATTGAATATTCTAAATATTTAATTAATTAGATTTAATACTGCCACTTAGTTATTTAATTGAATTTAATTAAATTATTCCTAAATTGTATTGTTTTATTTTGATAATAAATCTAAAATCTCATGACTAATTGATTAAATTCTTATTTAATTAATTAAAGTCAATTGTCAATTTTTAATAATATAGTTTTTGAATAAAGTTTGATTTAATAATTGATTAACCCATAAATCAATTATTTTTAATTCAAAAATTAGTTAAGTTGAGGATAAATCACTTTATTTATTTAATTAATTCATAATTAATTGTGCACATTCAAAGAGCAGTTAAACTCAAAATCAGGAAATCAATGCAAGTTGTTAACTTTTAGAAACTCAACACTCTATTTTGAGTTCAAAGCTGATCTAAACTTCTGATTTGAGTTAAAAAGTTATTCTTGCATGCTTTTGCATGATTTTGTGAGTTAATTATCTTTGATTTCCTGATAACTCAAAAATCAACCTGAGTTTATCAAGAGTGATTTATGGCTTTTCTCTTGCATCCTCAAAGCCCTGGATTTCTATAAAAATAAGGCTCAACTCTTCATAATTAGAACACTCGAATTTGCACAATTACTCTGGCGAATTGGTGATTGAAGGGTTGAGCACTTGCGACAGGTGATTTGTGAGATCTTTCATAGTTGATCATTAGCTTTTACATAGTTTCTTATTCATAGTTTCATACTCATTAATAGTATTCTTAGATCAAATCTGCATTCCAATTTCATTCATATAGCTTAGCTTCATACAGATTTTCATTCATATTATTGCTTAGAAAATACAAAAATATAGAATAATCTACATTCATATAGTTTTTATTCTTTGCATTCAAATCCTTAATTTAGGTGTTGCATTGTCACTGGTCTCGGTCTGATCTAAGAGTATCATACTTGCACCTACTAAAAGGCAGTAAATTGCCTAGTTAGTTTAGTTTCCATTTCATTGCACGATTTTGGTTTTTGACTAACCTCTAATGTTTTACTGAAGTTTTGTGTCTATAGCTAGGTACAAAATTCACACACACATTTCTGGCACCCATCGTGGGGCCCTGAAATGGGTTTCCATCATCTTTCTATCAATTTCTATCAATTTCTTATCATTTTTTTGTTAAAACTGTGATTTTTATTTTTTGTCCGTACATTTTTCGTATGACTTTTGTCAGAAAGTCATTTCAGGAGGCACCCATTGTCGTACAACAAGTTCATATTTCAAGGCTCATATAAGAGAGTACACACTGTTGTTTGGAAGCCCGATTGTTGTATGAGAAGACACCCATAGTTGTACAAGTTTCCAGACTGTCATTTGGGAGGTAACCCATTGTCATACGAGTTTTGACTCCAGAATTCAATTGTCATTTCAACATTTTTGGCAGTTTTTTAGATTTGATTTTTAGATTTGGACTAACAGCTAACCCTAACAATTGAAATCTTATATTTTTTATTGATACTTGTTGAATTTGATTGGAAAAAAGCACAACTAAATTGCTAAAATAGGTAAAAATCTACTAAGCACGTTGTGAGGAATTGAGGTATTCTTCTCAAGCTGATAACATTTCGATTTGGATTAAAATGAACTCTCATGTGTCAAGCTTGTGTGATTTTCTTGCTTTCATATCACAGACTTCATTATTGGGCTATAAAATGAACATAGATTTGCTTTCTGCATATCTATTACACATAGTAAATAGGCCCTATGAACACTATTTGTGGATGATCTTGAGAGATTGAGCTTCTTTCACTTGTTTATTCATGTGAAGCTCCTCTTGACGAAGGATCCCCTTGTAGGTAGGGAAGGTACTGAGAGAGTCTCGTGTTCTACTAGATTCATGTGTCTTCAACTTTTGATTGATACATTCTCTCTCCGGAGGGGTTGATAGATCATAAGTGGTTGACATCATAGATCTTTGTGAGATAATCTTGGTCTTAGCATGTCAGATTAATCTGTCTGCTTTGTTTTGGTTAAAAGTGAAAAGGCTAGAGGACTATGCTCTACTCCCTTTTTGGGTAGTATCAGAAACTCAGATCCTTGAATTTGGAACCAGTCTCCATGTGGTATCTTTTATGAGTCACCTTTAGAGAGGGTTAACTGTAGTGGACATTCCCTTAATTGGGTCAACCATGTGAATGGAACCTCAAGCAGTAATAGCCATTTTCACTGTGGTAGCAGCAGCCGCTATATAAATGTCCTTGTGGATGAAATCTTCATAGGTGTGGTCTCTTGTTGGGCTGTTAGATCTCCCTAGCAGCTCCTGATTGATTGATTTCTCAGACTATGTCAAAACCCCGGTATGCCTGGATTGGAGTTCACCCTCCTGAGATCATAAAAGTTGCAGAGTTAGACCATTACTACAAACCCTAGTGAGGCTGAATTTTCATTTTTCTAGGAACATGTGCGTTATTGAAAAACTTTTTGGAACATACACAATTAGCACTCCTAGGCATTAGCACATTCAATCACTTGATTGTTCATGCGCAGGGTTGCTTTGTCCCCTGTTCATTATTTTCAGACGTTCTTGGAATCACTTGCTTGTTGTTTTACGTGCTTGTTTATCTATCTGACTACCGAAAATGAATGATCTCAGAATAATCTTCAAACCTAAACAGAGAAATTTGTGAACAATCTGAAATTAAAAACCAAAAATTTACAAAATCTAAAGTAAAAATCCTTTCTGGAGTCAAAATTCATCCCATCAGGTCAGAAAGTCATACGAGTTTTGGCAAGTGTCATTTCAGAACCCTTGTATTGTCGTATGATAGCTTGTATAGTGTCGTACGAGTTTTTCCACCAGTCAAAAACAAAAGACAAAAATATGCTATCAATTGTCGTGCGAGTTTTGCAATTATCATACAAGTTTGTCAATTATTGTTTCATAGCATACCCATTGTCGCACGTTCCTACAGAAAATCATTTGAGAAAAATTGCTAGAAAGTGGTCAGAATTGTCAAAAACTCAATTTTTATAGCCTATTTCCAGAATCTATTGAACAAATCACTGTGTCAGGAACAGAGTAGAACTAGAATGAATCCATTCATTTTCCTAAAGTGGTCTCTCAAGTCTAATTTAGCCTTCTAGGTTATCGATTTGAGTCTTTTTCATCTTGTGTCAAAACCTTGTCAAAATTATCTTCAAATTCAATCTTTTTACTAAATGGCTAAGTGTTGTGAGCTCGTGCCCGCCATCTATTGGGTGTCTACCCACACTACTGTGGCATAGTATCCTTCATTTGTGTTTGATCTAATCCTTAATCACTTCAATCTTGACAAGGTTACATCATTCGATCTTCTGAAATCAATTCATTCTTCAGTTGTCTTCTTCTCACTCTTTTGCTTCACTCAAGGTTAATGGTGGAAACTAGAGCTTCATCATACAAGAAATCTAGAGAAGCACTTGGCACTGCACCTTTGACTATTCACAAGGGCCCCACTCTTGAGAAACTCTACAATTCTGGTCTTTACGAAGATGACAGTCTTGGCAATTTTCGATTGAAAACTGGTTACATACCCCCTCCATCAACTCACGGAGGTAATCAACAAACCCCTCCTCAATCTAATCCAGGGAGCCCTAAAACTCCTAACATGTCTCATAGAGGGACACAACATGGGTCTCAAGGACACCATTCTCAACATGTTGTGGATCGAGAACCTACACCTTCTGAAATTATTCGATATCAAAATGATGATGACTTCAAAAGAATGATGAAACATTTCTTGAAGGAAGATAGAGAAGCATACTTTCTAGAGTTAGCTCATCAAGCTTCCTCCAAAATTTAATGTGGAAGATATCATTACACATGAGGAAGAAACTCCTATCATGGCTATGATGAAATAGATGCATGCCATGCAAGTCAAACTTAACAAACTTGAAAAAGAAAAGGAACCTAAGGAGTTCTCCATGGAAGCTCTATGCCCTTTTCCATTTGATAAAGACTTGTACATGTCGTCATTCCCTAAAAGAGTGGAGATGCCTAAATATGATAAGTATGATGGAAAATCTGACCCTCAAGATCATGTCAGAGAATTTTGTACTCAATCTATGGAGTTTATGCATGAACCAACCTACTTAATGTGTCTTTTCCCTCGATCTCTGGGAGGAGTAGCCATTCGTTGGTTCTCTAGAATGCCTCCTACTATCAAAACTTTTGAGGAGTTAATCAAACTATTCTATCAACAATACTCCTACAATATTCAACATTTGGTCACCATGATCGACATCTGCAATCTGAAACAGTATCCAGGAGAACCATTCCTGACATTTCTCAAGAGGTGGAGGAAGAAATTTTCTCTATATGCTAGACCCATTCCAGAAACTAAGAAGCTGGAAATCTTCATCAACAATATTGTTCTAGAAATCAACTACCCTTTACAAATGCAAAATCATACATCTTTTGACAAGATGGTAGATAATGCGATCAAAATTGAGAAAGTACTTGTGAAAAAAGGAGACATCACACTTCAAAAAGACAAGTATGAATCTGGATCTAGTTCTAAGGACAAGAACAAAAATTGGAACAAGAATAAGGGCGTTGTCATAGATGGTGTTGTTGATAATAAACATGCCCCATCTAAGGCACCTGCTTTCAATCTCATTGTTGGTACCCAATCCATTAAAGCTTCCGAAGCTAAAGCAACAAAGTCCAACAGAAAGTCATCTGATTACAAACCTTGGGCTACATATCCTAATTGCAAATTCACTCCTCTTGGATAATCCTTGGAATCTACCATGAAAACTCTACTGGAAAACAAAATCATCTACTTGCCTGAGATGAAAGTCTTTGATCCAGAACCTAAACCAAAATGGTGGAGAGAGAACGATTTCTATGAATTCCATCATAATAAAGGTCATAAGACTAATAACTACGTTCGCTTGAAGCACATTATACAAGACAAAATTGATAATGGAAACATCACGATTGACAATCATAAGAGTAATAATGGTCATACAGCATTCACGGAACCATTTCCTAAACATGGTAAAGAAGATTCTTCTTCTCAGCCTAACATGGGTGCTAAAGTCAATTATGCCTACTCTAGAAACAATGATATTATCAATATGGTTGAACCATGCCTATCTGAGCATTGCAATGTCATCACAATTGTAAGAAGAGATAGAGAAAATCAATCAGCTAATGCAGTTACTCGATCACAAGCTCAGGCACACCTACAAGGAAAAATACCAGATTCATCCAATGTCCCTAAGGTGCCTTTCAATCTTTCATCTGCTTCTAAATAGAAGGATACATCTAAATCTTCAAATCCTAAAGACACGAGGCCTACTTCATACAGTATTGTCCAACAACTCCAGCACACAAATGCTAAAATCTCCATGTTTGAGTTGCTTCGGATATCTCCAGCTCATAGAGCCATTCTAGACAAAGCTCTGCTCATATCCAATGTTCCTAATGACCTTGATTTAGACAGATTCCAGACTATGGTTGGTCATCTTACATCTCCACATTACATTTCCTTTTCAAAGGAAGATGATAACTCCTTGAGTCATCCGCATAACTAGCCCTTGCATATTGAAGTCTTGATCCAAAACCATCGTGTCAAATGTGTGTTGATAGATGGAGGCGCTGGCCTAAACATTTGTTCTTTCAGCTTGATTACAAAATTGGGATTTTCATAAATGGCCATTGATCCCAGGAAGAAGATAACTATCAAAGCATATGATTAGCAAGAAAGATCTTCTAAGGGAACTATTATCTTACCTATCAGAGCAGGTCCTGTCATCAAAGATACTATATGTCAAGTTCTTGATTTACCTTTGGCTTACAATATCCTTCTAGGGAGACCCTAGATATATGAAATGAAATCCATTCCCTCTACATTCCATCAGTGTTTGAAATTTCCTTATGAAGGAGTAGAGGTGACGATTCTAGCTGATCTGTATACCACTTGCAATACCTTGAAAGAGAGTCTTGATAAACTTGTTCCTAATAACAGAGAATCTTCCACTAAGCAGCTAGACGTTGCTTCAACATCCAAGATGGAAGACATTTCTAAAGAGGTTAAGATCAAAGAAAATGGTATGTGAGAATATACTATAGAGCCAGTCTTGTCTTTGACATCTCTCCCTATCTCTCCTAAGTCTTATGGGAAAACTCTAAAATAGTCCAAGCTAGAGTCTAAAGAACCTCTTGAAGCATATAAAGGAAATTTTGTTGCAGAACAAGTATCTAAACAGGAGTTTGAAGAGGATGAAGTTGTGCTCGCATGGCTATACAAAGATGAACCTAAATCTCAAGTTGTTCAAAAATGTGATGCTAAAATACTGAATATCCCTTCTAAGTCATATGGCCTAGGGGACAAATTGATCACAAAAATGGGATATAAAGGAAAAGGACCTCTAGGCCTACAGAGTAAAGGTCTTATGTCACCTCTTGATCACCGTGGCTGCACAAACAAGAATACAATAGATCTAGGATACATGAAGAAGCCCCTCTATCTTAGCAAGAACTCTCTGCACATCTTAGAACAAATTAAGCCATCCATAACAAATCAACTAAAGGGAGAAACAAAAGAACAATCTGATAGCGATGATTCAGATACCACTAAAGATCTCATTCCCTATGAGCGTTTGCCTAAAGAAATAAAAGACCTCCTTGAAGCTGAAGATGATCCAATAAAAAGAATTAATGTAGTAGAAACACAAGAACCTACTATAGAGCAAGAGATAGTTGCAACATAAGAACCAGCTAATCTCGAAGACAATCAAACAGACAAAGAGGAAGGTGGTAGTTATTCTGAGACAGATTCCCACGAGTATGAATTCAAATCAGAATCTGAGGGAAACCCTTCTTGGGGTATTCATCCTGAATTTACTCATGTTCTTAGATTTCCTAGAGGTCTAGATGAAGAGACAGAAGATGAATCAAATGACTATGAATGGGGAGTCATTCCAGAACCAGATGAACTCATTACAAAAAATCATGTTGATGTTATTCACCAATATGCACCTAAACTCAATGTAAGTTTAGAGTGAAATAATGAACTTATCAAGCCTAATCCACTGATGGCTGAAGTGGATTTCCACAATGACATTGAGCCTATTCATGAATTGAATGTCTTAAGTTGTAATGTCACCTTTGAACTCAAGTGTCGGGTTAGGACCAATGATGACAGATCCATATCGGTAAACACTCTTTCCCAATCTTTCACCACTTTGACTATCCAATGCCCTGACCTTCTTGACATAACGTCCACCAACTTGAACCAAGGTATTTATACCTTTCCCAATGACTATGCCCTTGCTTTCTACCTAAATGTAGTTGAGCCTATGAAGACTTCCATCAGTGAACCGAGCGTTAGCATGACGGAGTCGGACATCAAGTATCTTAGTCAGAAAAATAAGAATAAGAATAAATAGAAAAGGAGTTCTGAGGGTGAAAACCACTTTGTGGCAGTCTCAGAACCTACAAAAGTAAAAATAAAAGATGTATCCGAAGGTGAAAACCTTTCTGAGGTGCCTAAGGATGAGATATTTAATGTCCTTCTAAGTCATTTACAGGATAGATCTCCAGTTCTAATTGAGCCCACTCAATCTATCAATTTGGGAACAGCAGAAGAACCACAGTTGATCCATGTAGCACAATCTTTATCAGAAGAAGAAAAGCAAAAATTTACAATGTTCTTAATAGAAAAGAAGATCAACTTTGCATGGAAATACTCAGATATGCCAAGGTTAGATCCTGATCTTATAATGCATCATTTATCTATAGCTCCAAACGTTAAACCTGTTAAGCAAAAATTAAGAAAGATGCATCCACATGTTGCACTCTTGGTAAAAGCTAAATTAGAGAAGCTCCTCAAAGCTGGATTTATCCGAGTTATTGATTACGCTGAATGGATCTCTAATATTGTACCTATTTCTAAACTAGACAAATCTATAAGAGTGTGCACAAATTTTAGAGATGTGAACAAAGCATGCCCTAAGGATGATTTTCCATTACCTAACATTCATATGATAGTGGACATGACTGCGGGCTTTGAGATGTATTCTTTGATGGATGGTTTTTCTGGATATAATCAAATCAAAATTGCTCCAGAGGATCAAGAGAAAATTGCTTTCACATGTGCATGGGGTACCTTATGCTGGAATGTCATGCCATTTGGGCTTAAGAATGCTGGTGCTACATATCAGAGAGCTATGACATCTATTTTTCATGACATGATGCATAGGACTATGGAGGATTATGTTGATGATACTTTAGCAAAATCTATGATTAGACCTGAACATCTACATGACTTGAGCAAGATACTAGATAGAATGGAAAAATTTAGTCTCAAACTAAATCCTAAGAAGTGTGCTTTGGTGTCACTTCTGGAAAGCTTTTAGGCTACATTGTTTCAAAGAAAGGCATTGAAGTTGATCCCGCTAAAGTTAAAGCTATCATGGAGATGCAACCTCCCAAGAATATTAGTCAAATGAGAACATTGCAAGGGAGAGTTCAATCTATCAGATGCTTCATATCTCAGCTAGCAGACATATCACAACCTTTTACAAAGACATTACATAAAGGTGTGACCTTTGCATGGAGCGAGGAATGTGAAAAGAATTTTGATCATATCAAGAAGTATCTATCAAATCCTCCTATCTTGATTCCTCCTATTCAAGGGAAGCCATTGATCTTATATGTCTCTGCAATAGATACATCACTGGGGGCATTGCTTGCACAGCATGATGAGAATAAAAAGGGAAGAGTTATATACTATATCAGTAGAACATTGGTGGCATATGAAAAGAACTATTCTATGATTGAAAAGGCTTGTCTAGCTGTGATCTTTGCATCACAGAAACTAAGACATTATATGTTGGCCCATACCACACATTTAGTAGCTAAAATTGATCCACTAAAGTACCTGTTAAGCAAAGCTTCCCTCATGGGTAGATTAGCCAAATGGGTCATGCTCTTAAGTGAATTTGACATTGAATATGTTGAAAGAAAAGCTATTAAAGGCCAAGTTATTGCTGATCAATTAGTAGATGCACCTTTGTTTGATGACACACCAATGCAAATGGAATTTCTAGATTCCTCTATCATGAATCTTTCTTCTAGAGAATGGCAATTGTTCTTTGATGGCTCCTATACATAGAATGGATCTGGAGTAGGTATCTTGTTTATCACTCCTCAAGGATACTCCATTCCTAAGGCATTTAGAATTAAATTTTCTTGTACAAACAATATTGCTGAATATGAAGCCCTTTTAAATGGTATGAAAATAGCAATTGAGTGGAGAGTAACAAAATTACACATTCATGGAGACTCACAACTTGTAATCTATCAAGTCAATGATGTGTACCAAACTAAAGATGAAAAGCTCATTCCATACAAGTGAATGGTAGATGATCTAAAAAAATATTTCATATCTATCACATTTGAGCAAATACCTAGAATAGAGAATAAGGTTGTCGATGCAATGGCAACATTATCTACTTTATTACAACAGCCTGAACACGAGCTATGCTACGAGTTCCTGGTGGAAACACTATCTTATCCTGCATATGATTCCCCTGATACCCGCATGATCTGCACTATTGTGGGTCATGATTCATCCTGATATAAAAACCTATTCTCCTATCTCAAAGACCAAATCATTCCTGATACCTTTAACCACCATGAAAAGAGATACCTTATCTGAAATGCCTCCCGATATGTCATCATTGGTCATGATCTGTACAAATGAGTTCTAGATGGTACGCTACTTAGATGTTTAGAATGGGAAGAGTCTCAACATGTGTTAGAAGAAGTCCATGATGGTATTTGTGGGTCACACTTGAATGGTTTAACACTAGCTCAAAAACTTATTAGGGCTGGGTACTATTGGCTTGAAATGGAGAAAGAGTCTATCAAGTTTGCTAAGAACTGTCAAAAGTGCCAAGTGCATGGCAACTTAATTCATGCTCCAAGGAGAGATCTAATCCCCTTCACTACACAATGGCATTTTCATCAATGGGCATCTGATCTTATCGGAGCCATACATCCTCATTCTTCTAATGGACATACCCATATAATCACAGCTACAAATTATTTCATGAAATGGGTAGAAGCAGTCCCTTTAACACAAGCAACTAGCAAGAAAATTTCCATGTTCATTCTAAACTACATCATATGTTGGTATGGTATTCCACACTCTATAGTCACAGATAATAGTGGAAAATTCAAGAACATAGACTTGGATGATCTATGTGCCAAATTCAAAATTACACAACATTGGTCATCTATCTACTATCTTCAAGGGAATGGACAAGTAGAGGCTTCTAACAAGAATCTATTGAAAATCTTGCACCGTACAATTAATAAGATAGGAAGAGACTAGCATCTCATGACCAATCCAACTCTCTTGGCTTACAAAACAAGTATCAGTACGCTCACTGGGGCTACACCATTCACTTTAGTTAATGGGTCTGAAGCAGTACTACCTTTTGAGGTTGAAATCTCATCACTAAGAATCAGAATGCATGGTCTAGTAACTGATGATGACTACAAAGTGTCTAGGTTGCAAGAACTTGAACTACTAGATGAGCGTAGACAAGCAGTGTATGATCATCTCAGAGTGTATCAGAAAATAATGTCTAGAGGCTACAACAAGAAAGTCAGATATAGAGAATTTCAAGTTGGCGATCTAGTCTTGAGAGAGAATCCTAAAAATCAATCACATCGAGAATGCAAGGGGAAGTTTGAACCCAACTGGCTAGGTCCATTTGTTATCACTACTACTTTTGGCTCTAGAACCTATCAACTCTCAATGACTGAAGGCGAACAACCAACCAACGTTCTCCATCTTAAGAAATTCTATGCCTAAGGCATTCAGTGTATAGTAAAATGTCCTGAAAAAATCTAAAAATTTTGAAAAAGTCCTAAAAAAATGAACATATTGGTGAAAACCTAGCAATGGGCACCTTGATGATTCACAAAAAAAATCAAAAGTACAAAAAAAATTGGAAAAATGAAAAATACAAAAAAATGAGAAAAAGAAAAAGTGCCTTGGTGAAAACCTGGAAACATGCGCCTTGGTAGCAAAAATAGAATCTTTACCAAGATGGTGAAAACCTGGCAAATGGGCACCACTTGTTTCAAAATGCTCCATCTATCAGCACAATCTTGGTCTTTCCCAACTTTCAGTCTTGCTTTAGTTTGTACATATCTCCTGGTTTGTTTTTGCTTTCCTATTTTCAATAAGTCAGTCTATACATCAATCAGCTCAAGCATCTATATCCTATCAATGCTTAACACTTGGGGGCAATCAATGTCCTATCCTATGGCCTCCAGTACATCTTAGACGAGTCATATCCAGTCAAGGTCCTTTGAAGCTTCATCTGAGTCAGTCAGTCTATCTCCTCTCCAGAAAGGGATTTTACATCTACAACAACGCAATCAAACATCAAACTAAAAACAATCTATGCTTCTTCATGCTTTTATTTCCTTGTATACTTATTGATTCGCATTAAGATTTTTGCATATTATGTTCCCTCAAGCTCTTCGATGATGTCCTCAACAGGATTTAGAGAGTGATGATTGGGGGCATAATCTTTTCTTTATTTTCTACTTGTATGTGAAAATCTAATAACTTTGGAAATTTTGGATTGAAATGGTGTCCGACTGTAAGAGCCTCTTTCTCAAATTGGATGGCCATGCATACCTTGACCATTGATACCTGAGAAATTCAAAGAAGTTTGATCTAACTATTGTACACACTAAAATGGTGCACTTCTATGAACCATTACATGCAATGTTGCTCAAGAATGAGGCCTCACAAAGTGGCTCATAGCTCTCTATGCATGGAGTTGCAAGGGACTATGGTGTATTTGCTCTCAGCTAGAGCTACAAGCTTGTGACCTTGCTAGTCAACCACACAATGACAGATTCAAATGAGGACAAGGGCAAGAGTGCCAATATCCTCAAGAATCACTATGAAAATGCAATGCAATGCAAACTAGTCTATGGAAATGAAAATGCAATGCAACTAAGCTATGAAATGGAAAGAACAAGTGTTACAAATCCTTCCTATTAAGCTATGTGAGGTTATGTTATTGCATAAAAGGAAATCTAAGCTATGGAAGCCATGAAAAATGAAACTACTTATGCAAGAATGTAAACTAAACTATGAAGCAAATGAAGAAATCTAAAGTAAGATGCAACAATGATCTCTAAAAAGCTTCAAAGTCTTCAAAGATTCCTGCAGCATAAGGTTAGCATAAAATGTGATGATGCAAATGAAGGAGAGAGCTTTCCTTTTATAAGAAATGCAAAGGAATGGGCCATTGAGATTAAGAGGCAAAAAGACTTAATCGGCGGTGGAGCTTAAAAGAGGAGCGATCCGTGTGCACAAGTATCCTCCAATAGGAATTGACTTTGTGTCCATGTGAGACAAAAGTGCTTTTTTCCTTTTTGTAAAATAGGAATAATGCTTTATTTGTGCAACTTAGGATAAGAGGAAAAGGTGGGGCTTTTTATTTAAATAAAAGGGGAGGAAATATTCTTTTTAAGTAAATAAAAGCTTAGGATAAAATGGTTAATCCAAGGATAAAAATCCAATATATGATCGAAATTAAGACTTGATCAAGAAATTGATAATGTTGAAAATATTGATTATTGATTAAAATGATTTAGGGTTGATAAATCAAATAAATGGGGCCCAAAGTCTAGGCGACCATTTTTGGGTGCATACAACTATTGTCTTTTTGAGTGAGTTATTTCTCCTACTATGAAATGCAATCTTGCCTAAGGATGTGAATGATAAAGGGTCACTATGGATAATTCACATGGGATTTAGAATGATCTCTTGACTGCTTGATGTGTTTGTTTCAGCAAGGCATATTCTGGTCATCATGACATTTATGTTTTGATGCTTATACAAATTGCTATATCAAAATGGACATGATATTCAGGTCATCCTGGCATTTGTGCCTTGGTGCTTGTTTCTAATCCGACATTCCAAAAACAAAATCAATATTCATATGTCCATGTTGTCTCACTAGTGGGCATTGTATTAATTCCTATGCATACAAATCAGTATTCATATGTTCATAGTTTCCTAACTAGTGGATGTTGTATTGATTTATCTGGTTACCTAAAAAAAAAAAACTCAATGATGACAAATGACCAACACATGATCAGTGACTAGGTCCTAGGTCTTAGGTTGAATTTCATTTTGAATGTCATTTTGCACTTTGCATGATTGCATGATCTCACAAATTGCTTGACAATCTTCAACAATCTTTCTAAAAACTATACTTAAACTGCACACGAAGAGTTGAATCTCATATGAAGGTTTTCTCACAGAAACGCAAGTAGTCACAATCCTGGGTTAAACATCCTTTTTGACATAAGACTGAGTACTTGTCTTCATCAATACCTACAAAACATATCATGTGTATCATTGCATTTTCATTACATATTCATAATCATTCATTCCATCTACTGCATTACATACATTTCCATACATACACTTTCCATAATCAAGTACATTTGCATGAAATTTGTACATATGAAACAAAATCATTGCATTGCATGAATGCATGCATACATTATACTCTACTCATAGTATTTACATCACATGATATCATCATACATCAAAAACATGACAAGTACAAATGAAGTCACAACCAAAAATCTCGATCTCATATATATATCATAAAACTCAAAATAGTTAGGGGTGCACTACTGGCACAATGTACAAAAGAATGAGCTCATGTGAGCTATCAGAACAGTATCAATATCAAAAGAGCAACAAAAATATCAGAATATCATGACAGATCAGCTGTCAGCCTCATCCTCTCCATCTGGTGGAGGTGGTGAAGGTGCATCTGGTACTACCTTAGCTCTAGGTGCTCTCGCTCCCTCTGATGCCATCATATACTGAGAGTACAAAGGGACTCTCGGAGCAAGTGGTACCATAGTGTAGTATGTTGAAACATAATAAGCAGATCTGGAGGTCTAATGAATAACCTCTGTCTGTAATCTCTGAACCTCACCACGAAGCTCAATGCGCTGTCTATCCGCCTCTAGAAACCTCTCCTCCCAGTGAGCACTACGCACCTTCAGGTCCCAGACCTGTAATATGAGCCTCCTCACGATCTCTTGTGTAGTCAATGGAACACTGGGATCAGCGTCTACCATCGACATGTTAGTATCCTCAGTAGGCTGCTCTGTGGTCTCTACTCTTTGTGCCTTACGACGTCTAACCTCTGCACCCAGATCAAAATTGGTATCCTCATGTATGGGATCAGAATCACCACCTACAACCTGCTCAGTTGCAAGTACCTCCTCGGTAGTACCAACACTACCTAAAGTACCACCCTCTCCCCTAGTCCATCTCTGTGCACCTGTAGATCTACCTGCTATGGAGCTAGTGGGATGAGGGGACCTCATCTGTCCTGATGGTCTCTATGGAGGAGCCATCACTCTCAGTCTTGGAGGTGTGGGGTGTACAATCAGAACTTGTGTGGGTCTAGGACCCTGTCTCATTAGAGCACTTATGACATCCATCGCCTCCTCCATGGAAGGTATCAACTCTGTAGGGTTAGAGAATCTATAAATAAGATGATCAGCAAGCCATGCAATAAAACCATTTGTAACTCCTGCATCAACAACCTGTGGTCTGTACTCCCAGTCTCTACCAATGATAGCACTGTACTCCTATGAACACAAGGCATAAGAAAGCCTTGGGGTCCATCCAAGTTTGAGCTCACAAGCTATTCACGCATACGTGGCATAATCCTGAGGTGCATCCTGCACTCATCCATACTATCACCACACCCTGGTAATAAGAAATCTCTCCAATATAGAGGATGATCACCCTATCAACACCCGGCTCTGAAAGAAGAAACTGAACTGCTCTCGTGTAGTAGGCCAAGGCTCAATCTCTACATAGGGCCTCCATCATACAAATGTCATGTCATCAAGACACCGTCTCCAGTACTCTACATGGACCATGTGCCCCTGTATGACATATCCAGCATAAATATATATCACAGGCTCCTGCGGTTACCTGTGACTAACACACTGGTCTCAAAACTAGGATATGCTCCCACACCCAAATCTGTAAAACTAGGGCACTAGCAGCAAAAGTCTTACTCTCCTGATACACTACCTCATGCATCTCAGAGAACATGTGGGCCACAAGACATTGACCCTAGGCTAACTCAGAAGGAGTCACCATCAGATGTGCAACCATCAGGGCCCAACCCATCATAAGACCGTTCTGCTGACAGTCATACATGATGATACCACCGATCATCTCAGAAATAATACACTCCAGTCTATGAGACTATCAATAATGTTGTACCAGGGTCTCCCATGAAATAGAACCAGTCAACTGAGTGTCATCTCCGAAGAGACGTCTAAATGCTAATAATCCAGAGTTCCCCGAACTCACATAAGTTGGACGTTGACTACTATGGAATGGAATATTTAGAATCTTGTAAACATCCTCTAGAGTCACAATGAGCTCTCCAGTGGGTAGATGAAATGTCTACGTCTCTGAATGGAACCTCTCTATCAGCGCAGTTAAGAGTCCATGGTTTACCCTAATCTCGGGTAAATGGATCAGATACTCAAAACTGCATGACGCAAGATGTACTCTCATCGAATCAAGCAAGGAAACATAGAGTCTCTAAGTGGCTGGATGTGAGATGCGTATGTGAACATCAGGATATATGACCTACACAGCACATAAATAGGGAACCCTATCAGTATTTTGGTTGAAAAATAGGCTACACATATAGGAATGGAACAGTTTTCTATTTCAGAAGGTAGATCAAAGACTCAGTAATCAAGCTCAAAGTTCAAAAAATTCAAGATTTTTCCCTAGAAATGAGTTTTAGGCTCACTGTTTTCCAAATGATAAAGTAGACTAATAGAAAAACTCATATGAGTTTTCACTGGTTACCATACGACAAATCATGATGATACGACACTGTATATCTCCTCATACGAGTTAGGAGGGACCCGACGAAAAGTCGTACAACTCTTGGGTCCCTCTCATATGAATCTTGGGGGTTAATGATATGACAATCTAACTAGAGTTGAAAAGTCATATGAGCCCAAAAGGACAATCGTATGAGTTTTCATGCATGTAAAAATTCAAAATTGAAAATGTACAAAACAAATGCTAAAACTGCTATAAACAAAGAAAATTTGACTTTTCAGAGAAGCACAAAGGTCCACCTACCAGATGTCCATATTGTCGAGGTCTCTGATGCCTCCGGATGTGCTCAAAATGGTGAGAAGACACAGGTACCTTCATTTCTACCATTTTCTCTCTCAGAGGGCTCCACAAAGTTTTCAAAAGTCAACAGTGAAAATGAATTGAAAATGACCCTTTTGGCCTTTATATAGCTTTTGACCTAACTTTCAAAAGTGCTCCGTTTTTCACAAAAATTGCACCCCTAGCTAATTTCGACGTTCTAAACCCATTTTCGGGATCAAAATCAAAATCTGAGATCATTTACTATGTCAAAATTGTGATTTAAAATTTTCAGACACAGGATGTCTGATTGCTTGCATAATCAACCTTCAATCATCACAAAAATCTAGAATTCAACATAACTGATTATCTTACATCAACCTATCAAAATTTCAACTTGGTCAACTCATGGTCAAACCTAGTCAAACTTGGTCTTCTAGACCTCTAAACGATGCAGAACGCGTTCCTGGACGTGTATAATCAGTTCTCAAATCAATTAACATGCTTCTAAACTATTCAACACTGACTTTTCTTGTCAAATTTCAATTTTAATCCTGAAGGGGGCATGGTATTGCACATCAGAAAAAGTCTGTTAATCTAAATCTGTAATCAAATCTTTCCTCAGTAATCAAGACAACAACCACGTCTAGTTGCTGATTCATCTAAAGTCTTCATCACTTGGGGAAAATCTATTATCTCTTGGGGAAAATCTATTGCAATCTGGTATCCTAAATCTATCTTGTAAACTATGTCTGCTTTCGTAACTATTGGTTCATTAGCATTATTTCCTTGGTTCTTCATAATTGATGGGTTCAGGATATGATACCAATATGATTCATACAAGGACATTGAGGTCTAGAATCGGTCACTCACTTCTTCATAATCATAAGGTTCAGAATCAAGTGTTTTGGCACTTTTTCATAATCACCAGTTCATTGTTGATATAGCTAGCATCATCTCGATTCCTAGTCATCCTAGGCCTGGGTCGACATCTTTTTAAAATCTTTCAATTGGTTTTTGTCTCAGAATCAGTTAATCTTTCATCTTTCGAATCAGTTTCATACATCTTTATCATACACAGACTATTATTTGAACCACTACGCTTTGCACAGTGATTCAAAGAGGGGCAAAATGTAATACCCCAAAAATGGGCTATAGGTTCATTAACCTCCTACATCTTCAATTCGAATGAAATTGACATCGAAGTCCTAACCTAAGGCACATCTGCACATTATTGAATCCTAATTGATTTTATCATAATTCTACATCGGGGAATATTCCTAGCAATATTCCTAATTTATCATAATTATCTTTAATTTAATTATTATTTGGCGATAAATCTTATTTATTCTAAAGTTTGATTAATTGAATATTTTGAATATTTAATTAATTAGATTTAATACTACCACTTAATTATTTAATTTAATTTAATTTAATTATTCCTAAATTGTATTATTTTATTTTGACAATAAATCTAAAATCTCATGACTAATTGATTAAATTCTTATTTAATTAATTAAAGTCAATTGTCAATTTTTAATAATATAGTTTTTGAATAAAGTTTGATTTAATAATTGATTAACCCATAAATCAATTATTTTTAATTCAAAAATCAGTTAAGTTGAGGATAAATCACTTTATTTATTTAATTAATTCATAATTAATTGTGCACATTCAAAGAGCAGTTAAACTCAAAATCAAGAAATCAATGCAAGTTGTTAACTTTTAGAAACTCAACACTCTATTTTGAGTTCAAAGCTTATCTAAACTTCTGATTTGAGTTAAAAAGCTGTTCTTGCATGCTTTTGCATGATTTTGTAAGTTAATTATCTCTAATTTCCTGATAACTCAAAAATCAACCTGAGTTTATCAAGAGTGATTTATGGCTTTTCTCTTGCATCCTCAAAGCCCTGGATTTCTATAAAAACAAGGCTCGGCTCTTCATAATTAGAACACTCAAATTTGCACAATTACTCTGGTGAATTGGCGATTGAAGGATTGAGCACTTGCGACAGGCGATTTGTGAGATCTTTCATAGTTGATCATTAGCTTTTACATAGTTTCTTATTCATAGTTTCATACTCATTAATAGCATTCTTAGATCAAATCTACATTCCAATTTCATTCATATAGCTTAGCTTCATACAGATTTTCATTCATATTATTGCATAGAAAATACGAAAAATATAGAATAATCTACATTCATATAGTTTTTATTCTTTGCATTCAAATCCTTCGTTTAGGTGTTGCATTGTCACTGGTCTCGGTCTGATTTGAGAGTATCATACTCGTGCCTACTAGAAGGAAGTAAATTGCTTAGTTAGTTTAGTTTCCATTTCATTACACGATTTTGGTTTTTGACTAACCTCTAATGTTTTACTGAAGTCTTGTGTCTACAGCTAGGTACAAAATTCACACACACAGGTGGTGGTTATGGCAATAGAGGTGACGATATAGGTGATGATGGAGGATCTGAAGGTGATGGAGGAGGTGATGACAGGAGGGTCGGGAAGATATTTGTTCCTCCTTAGAGAGATCCTAGTACTTTATTGAGATGAGATCAGTTACCACAGGAACATGCATAGGGAGATAGATAAGATGCCCCAACGCCACAAGAGAGACCCACAAGAGCACAAGGAGGTGTAGAGGGTACCACTGGTGATGTTGTTGCTTTAGCATGATTTCGACATGAGTGTGCTCATCTCAAGACTTAGATAACAGTATTATAGTGAGAGTTATCTTTGGAATGAGATGATAGAGCCAGATTGATGAATGAGAGGGACCAAGCTTTGAGGGATGCTACTCTTTAGCGGAGCAAAGATGCATATTATCAAGCAACATACTTTGTAGTTATTCTAAATTCTACTGCTAGAGCTCCATCATATTCAACACTTGTAGCACAGTCAGAGGGTGCAGTTCCTGCACCTAGCTAAGTAGATGTTCTACCTCCTGGCCCACCTCCAGTTGGTCCAGAGGGTGCTAGCGAGTCTTGATTGTGTTCCATTCTTTGATTTTTGATGTATAGTTGATGCACGATGTACATTGATACCTTGATGACCTATTGATGTACTGACATTGTTGATATACTGATGACACTTTGTTGATGTACTCTAATACTCATTGATACTTGATATTTTGATGATATATGATTCATTTTTTTATGTTGATATCATTGTACCCATACATGTGTGTGTGTGTGTGTGTGTGTGTGATGTAGTTTTATTTGATACCTATATGCTCTTTATTATGTTTATACAATGTTTCATGTGATGAATAAATTTTTTTTATTTTTCATATGCTATGGATGAACCTATGATGTATGCATGTTAATTTTGATGTTAAATGATGATGCAAATGTTATGTAATGGATTCTATCTTTTTGTTCTTTTATGATGGATATGCAATGCAAATGGTTATCTAATATGAGGATAAAAATGACGTTATGTTGTTATTTATATACTTATAATGAATGAAAAAAGTGATTATATGATTAATACAATGAACTTATGATGAAACAAATCATAAATGATACTAACATGTGATGTAGGTATCTATTTTTTATCTTAGTATTATGGGTACTCGATCATGTTTGGATTTGTGTGATGATATCACTAGATTGGATTATGTTCTCATGTCATTTTGTTTTTCCCCCGTGAAGATAATCTTGTTTAGCTAGTTTCAATCAAATTACATGAATGAAACACTAAATGAATGCAACATTCTATGTGAACCTCCTGATGGATCATCACTTTTTTTATATCTTTAGTTATGCTTTTCATAATTGAGTGTTTTTGGGACATTGAAGCTAGTACAACTCTCACTAGTTATATTTCAACCATGGGATTATGAATACTTCTTTTATTAGATGTAATGTTGAAAGTGAACACAAGCACCAAGTCATGTAGAGATAGGATGACCTGGGTGTTACTTCCTTTTGATGTTGCAAGGTGACACAAGCATCAAAGCATGTAGATTTGAGATGGCCTGAGTGTTTCTTGCGTAAACAAACAAGAGTTCATATTATTCTTGTGTGATGTATATATTGTTTGCAATGACACTTGCATTCATATCCTTAGGTACCCATTTATGAATTAGAAAATACTAAGAAAGAGCTTGATAAAATAAACAAGGAGATTGTTACTTGACAAAATCCTCTATAGACAATTAACAAGTAATCAATGATGATTTTGCTAAGATTGTCATTGTTGGCAAATAACATTAAGTATAGAAGAAAGGAAAGACATATCAGCATAGACACTATCAGAAAGTGTTATGGGCATAAAGGAAGAGTTATCAGAAAATTTTATCGAAAAGCGCTAGTGGTAAAAAGAAAAGAAAAGGTTATGAACAAGGATGAAATCCAATTAGAAAAATAGTTTATGGAAGTTCGAGAAACCCTAATCAGAGAAAGCAACTATAAGAGGAGATCTAAGGCAAAGAGAAAGACATAGAGAGATACATACAAGAGGACGTAGATCAAAGTGGAGAATAGTGCAGACTGATGTTATCAAAAAAGATCAAAGTATCAGAGATCAAAAGGAGATCAGAGCAGAGGAAGAGAAAAACAAGATCTGACAAGCTTTTGGAGAAAGCATCTACAAGTCAAATTTCTTGATTTATTCCTAACAGTTTAGCAACAAGATTGTGAAATCCCTTAACTAGGTAGTCTCTAACTGGACTTAGAAGTTCTATTTAGGAACCTATTGTAAATCCTTTAATAGGGTGAACACTATATAAGTGGGATAAAATCTCTTAACAAAGTAGTCTTTAACAGGAATTTCAATACTCCTAACAGGGTATTAGACACTCCTAACAAGGTGAAGTCATTCAGAAGATGACATTTATGTAAGCTCCTAACCGGGCACCTTATTATTGCAGTGATGAGTTGTAGGTATCATCTCCACCATAGTTTTTCCCTCTAAACAAGGGTTTTCTACGACACCAAAATATTGTGTTAAGTGTTTGAATGTTTATGTGTTGTATGTTTAATTTGCATATTATCAATTATCAGTTAAACATTATAGCATCTATCGGTAAAAGACAAAATAATTATCGGTATAAGTAATTTAATGGCTATCAGTTTATGTTAAGTAGTACTAATTCACCCCCCCCCCCCCCCCCCCTCCCTCTCAATACCCTACCTAAAACTTTCCAATAATTGGTATCATGGCATTGGTTCTCTAGAGAAAAATTTAATATCTTAAGAGTAGGTCTGGAATGATGGGAAGTTATAGGTATCAGAGAGAGTTGGAGGAAGCCCTAGAAGATGCTAATGAATAGATCCATGATCTAAAGAACAAGATAAAGACATAATTTGCAAAAAGGAAGGAATTGACCGAAAGACTACAAATGAGCCTTGATGACCTTGACAGACTATCAGAAGACAATATCAATTATGAGAAATTTGATGTATCTATACAAGACCTATTGAAAAAGAATAATGAATTACTTGAATAAATTAGTCAAATAAAAAAGGAATGTGAAAATCAAGCCTTGAGAATGAAAGAAGTACATGAAAGATTGAGGATTGTCGAAAGTGCCAAAGAAATTTTCAAAACCAACAAGAGAAATGCTGAAGAAACAATCAGAGATAAAGATTTACTTCTGCAAGTACAAATAGAAGAATTCTGAGAAAGAAATGACATGATAAAAGGTATCAATGATAGAATTCAACAATTGTAAGAACAAAATCAGAAGTTGAAGCAAGAAAATGAAGATCTGAAAAACAACCTAAAAGTTGAAAAAGAAGTCAATGCTAGACTCACAAATTTAAAAAAAAGCATGCAGAAAATTGAAGAACAACTGAAAATCAAAGAAAACCAAGTGACATTACCGGAATGGGGTATATTGACAAAAACACAATGGAGATAGGAGAATCATCAAAATCTAGAAAGCAAACTTCTGAAGAATCTAGTGATACACAAGGTAAGAAACCCTACAAGCCTTCTTGCTACAATTGTGGAAAATAAGGTCATACTGCAAATATTTGTAGAAGAAAACAAGTGAACACTCCTAAAAGTACATTCTTTAATTATTACTTCTATAATCGCAACAAGTTTAGTCATAAAGCCGTTGAGTGTAGATCTAAAACTATTAGTAGAACATATGAGAAAAACTTCAATGGACATTTCTACAAATGTAATCATGTCATGAACCATAATTGACATATAAATATAACTTAACGTGTATTATGTTCAATTATTATTAATCAATAATTAAATATTTAATTATATTGGAAATAAGAATAATTAAATATTAATTAATACTATATTGATTAATCAACATTATTAATCAATAGTTTAATTAGATTATAATATATTACTTAGTTTAATTTTACCGAATTAATATAAAATAATATTAATCAATCAATATGTACCAAACTAAAGCCATAACTGATATATTATATATAATGTGGTTCACTCAAAATTATATATATATATATATATATATATATATATATATATATATATATATATATATATATATATATATATATATATATATATATATATATATATATATATATATATATATATATATATATATATATATATATATATATATATATATATATATATCATTTTGGATTCAATATATAGATAACATATAAAAATCATTATAATAATAAACATATAAATAATGTTACTAATAATCAAAGATCACTAGTAAATAATGATATTAATAAATAGATTTTCATTAATTATATTAGTAACAAATGAAATATAATATAGTGGAAGAATATGTGTGTGACTTAAGGGAATAAGTGTAGAGATTAATTATGAAGCAACCATAATAAAGAAAAATAATAAATTACCATAGTGTTAAGGGATACAATTATTAGTCATATAGTCGTGACTTTTGGGAGATAGAAATATAAAATGATTTCCAACACTTTTGGAAAAGGGATAGAGGAGAAAATGAAGGAGGAGATATAGGAGAAAATGAAGGAGTAAATATAGGAGAGAATGGAGGAAATGAAGGAGAATATTAAAAGAAAAATAATTACGAAATACACTTGAGAATAAAATGAAGAAAACATGGGATAAGAAAAGATAGTCATGTGGAAATCACAAAGGGTAAAAGAATTTTAAGAATTTCTATTATTTAAAGGTATGCATACTTTTCTTATTATTTTAAGTTATTAACATTTATTTTTATGACTTGCATATATAATGGACAACTATATATATAAAATGAGCTTGGTCCTATATGACATGATGAATTGTGAAATACATTATTATGAAATAAATTTATATTATATGGTTAAACAAAAATAACTTAAATATATTAGTAAATATATTTAATAAGAGATATGGACATATATGATTCATATATAATTGATAAATAATTGATAAGTAATCATTACAATAAAAATTAATTAATAAGCAATTATAATAATGAGAAATGTCCTAAGTAATTAAGGTGTATATGTTTTGTAAAGAAAAGGAATTAGAATATTTAAAGTCTATTCCCTTATTCTCTCCTTATAGTTCTGGTGAGGAAAGGTGGATAGATAAACAAAAGACAAACAAACAAGACTGTGCAGTGAATTATTATTATAGAATATATATATATATATATATATATATATATATATATATATATATATATATATATATATATATATATATATATATATATATATATATATATATATATATATTCAAAATATTGCATTCTTATACATATATAAATGCTTATAAAATAGTTGATGTATATTAAAGGTGTATGCAAATAGAATCCATCAAATCATGCTATGGGTATCATATGTTTCTTTGATGTACTTATAAACTTGAATATATAATCATGTAATTACATTAAATTTTTGTACATTTATATGTGGATGATATGAGACCATAGAGAGAATGAACATTATGTTCATTAAGAGATGGATCCCATATCTGGAGGGGACTAGAAGAAATTACTATGATTTCCTAGTCTCGAGATTAATATCTCAACAAAGGATGATAGGGAAGGATCCCTGTATCTGGAGGGGGCTAGAGGAAATTATGACAGTTCCCTAGTCTCGAGATTGTTATAATCTCACATAGGCAGTATATATACTGAAGACTAGTCATATGCATATGCGTAGGCTTGGAGTGCATTAAGATTGCTTCCAAGATATTCTTATAGGCAGTGCTCTTGGGATGACATGTCGATAGCCCGGTTGCTTAGAGTGGAGCGAATGTACCTCAAGCCAAGGACTGGGAATTCCATGAAGCCCGACCTAGAGGCAGCCTTAAGAATCAAATCCCCCCTTACTAATGTAGAGTAGTGTATGAGTCTTATAAATATTATGTAAATTTTGTACTAACGTCAGTTTTGCAGGAAATTATAAAAGGGAAATAAGAAGGGACATTACAAATCACTATCGACACAAACATGAAGAATGCAGAACTAAGACATTGACAATAAGGAAATTAGTTTATTATCAAAGAAGAGAAACAAACAACTTTGTTACATGTTTTAATTGTAGAAAACGTGGACATCTAGCATCATAATGCAGAAAAGAAAACATGGAAGTAAGAACTGAACCTTGGAGACCATTTGCACTACCATGTTCTATTTTCTCAAAGTTTGGTCATGCCGCATATAACTGTAGATATCAGTACACTACCAGCAATGACACAAAAGGAGAAAAAATTATAAATAAAGAACAAGTCAAAGAGGAAATGAAGAAGATATGGAGAAATAAGGAAGATGACGCACCATCAATGAAAGACCCTATTTCGAATGACGTAGGGAATTCATCTACCAACTAAGAAAGTAAGTAAGTTCTTAGGGATGTAGAATTTCATTGAAATGTTTGAGAAGTCCCTTAAATCTATTTCAGAGCTGAAATATTCAAGAGCATAAAATAGATATAATGATAATTAGGAGAATAGAAAATTTGTTGAAAAGTATTAAGTATGATATTACTATCGGTGAACTAAGATCACTATCGGTATAAAAGATACTATCATCCTACAATAAATGTTTTAGTATAATAGTCATTGGACACCTTTTCATTATATATAACTACACTTATCATGAAATAGTCACATTTTGAAAAGTCACTACGAAGAATGAAGCCTAAGGAAATACTACTGTGTATTGTGCTTATTCAGAGAGGATTCAGATGGATTGATTGAACTGGAAATCCTTGACACTCAAAATCATGGATAAGAGAAGGAACATACTAAAATCACAATGACAGGGGAAAGGGTATTAGTTGATAGATCAAAAGAGGATGAGCCTGAATATCAGTTAAGTACTCTGATAATCACATATATAAATGGAGCTGGAGCATTATCTAGAATACCATGCAGAGTCATGTTGATAGAAGATGCAAGATCATTTATTCAATACAAACAGATTGAAATCGGCAATGAAGATATAAGGACAACCTACAAGGAACTATACAAAGAGGAAAGAATGTTGAATGAAGAGTATGGGCATCTAGAAATAAAAGGACTAACACACATCGTACACATGCAAAAAAAAATTGAAGTTGAATGGATCAAGTATGTATTGAGTCAAATACATGGAGATTATATTTGGCTGGAAGGAGATAGACAAATCGAAATCACAAAGGAAATCATCAGTGCAGTCACAGGATTATCGGCTAATGGAAGAAAATGCATAAAGGAGTTGGATCTTAAAATAGAAATTGAAGGTTTAGTTAGGTATAAGCAAGATTAGAAAACTTTTTCTATGAGCAACATCTTGGATAAGGAAATGAAATTTGCATCAATGATTATTGGCTACAAGATCTATTAAGCAAATTAGTTAGACAATATATTGGGAGGAGCACTACAAGTTGCATATGAGATTTTTATTGAAGGTGATCGATATGATTTAGCAAAAATGATGTGGAATCAACTAATGGTGAATTTAAGGAAGATCAAGAAACAAGGATTAAAGTTTGGAGCACTACTGGTATGTATTTTTTTTATATACAAAATTATTTTCCAGGCATCAGTATAGTAAATTGGACATTCTAGGTGACCTATTTATACATCAGATTAATAAGTACATTGAACAATTGGGAAGTAATTATAACATAGTAATGTGGAGTTATTTCAAAGAATTTCAAGGAAGATTGTATGATAGATATCGGATACCACCTCATATTGTTACAAAATATAAGAAAGATATATATTTTCTAGTTAGTACACATTCATGTATAATCAAAGTAGTGGAGCCACAAATATCTTGGTTACAACCATTTGGATATGAAATAATAGAGAATGAACTACTAACAAGTATTGAGCAACTGTTGAGTCAACCTAAGGATATGGAAGCTAATCTGTTTGGAACCTATGAAGAAGTGTACAAAAAGATAATATCAAATGAGAGGAAATCAAAGAAAGAAAGCAATAGTGCAATGAAAAGACATAAACCAAACACAATACCAGAGCCATATTCCAAAATCAAGAGCAAGTTAGCTAAACAAAGACAATCTACCAACAAACAAGCTGAAGAAGAGTTGTCACTGACAAAGAGAAAAAGATCCATAACAATGCAAACTACACCAAGGAGAAATACAAGAAGTAAATCAAAAGTAAAAGGAAGAACAAGTACAAGAAGGAATTAAAATGAATCTAAACCCAAGACAAAACCATCAAGAGTAAGAATTCCAAGAATAGCTACGAATATAGCAAGCGGAATAAGAAATTATGGAACTATCAGACAAATACGTGAAATCAAATACATGACATGGTTGGAAGAAGATAAGAAAATTGTAGAAGATACAATAGTGTTTCACTTTCATAAGTTCATAAGATTTCCAAGCAACCAAAGACATATTATTCCTGTGGAACTACTTGACAAAATCAACATAAGATGGGATGAAGTTGTTGAACAGGAGAGACAAAGAAGAGAAAGAACTTCGATATTTATAAAGACAGGAACAAATGTAGAAGAAATAAATCAACTAATGGATAAATATGAAATTAGATTTTCTAAAAAGAAAAGAACAACTAAGATACTGACAAGATTACAAGAAGAAGTAGAAGAAGAAAGATTGAAAATGTGGAAAATAATCTTTAACACAAAAATGTCATAAGAGAAAGAATCATAAATTGATAAGATGTATGAATTGAATGCACAATTAGCACAAGAAGAGGGCATAGATTTGACAAGAGAAGACAAACCAATAAGGTTTGATGAAGGACAAGAGAGTCAACCTATTGAAATGCATGATGAATCTGATGATGATATGAGTAATGAGGAAGATGAATAGTTTGAGGAACAAAACACACCAAAAGTTATAGTTGCATACATTGAAACAAAAAAAATAGGTAACGCATGCTACTGATATGGCACCTACTATCATTGGGATAATAGACCTAGAATTTGAGGAAGTACAAGTTGCAAGGACATTACAAAATATGACGATGATTACAATAGCACAACAAAAGAGGAAAAGAGATTCGAAATCTGATGAAGAAGAAGAAGACTTTAATGAAAGACTTGAGTTTGAAATTTTGAAGAGAGATCCTAAAAAGATTAATTATGAGGAACATATATTGTATTTAGAAAAACTCAAAGAGATAATAGTCATTGAAAGACAACTGAAGGACAAACTAAGGAAAATTTTTATGAAGAAGACAGTTCAAACAATTTCAAGCTTACTATCAAAAATTACAGTGGATGAAGAAGAATCAAGTATGAAATAGTTAAAAACATATGCGGATATAATAGAAAACTATCACAAAATAAAGGCAGAACTAAAAGAAAAGATACAATAGAATTCACATACTGGTCGAAGAGAAAATAAGCTCATGGAAATAATAGGAACACTATCGGAGAGACTTCAAAAACTAAAGGAATTGTTGAATGAAGCAACAAAAATGTCCAAGAAACTATTTGAGAAAGGTAATAAAGTAATTAAGGAACCATGCATAATAGCTATAAATATGGATTTAATGCAAATATATATACAAGAAACAATTGATCTGTTGGATACACTAGAAAATAATGATGGTGAAGACATTATTGACAAAGTAATAAGAGTCAAAGGACATATCAGTGCCATAAATAATTTGAAGAAGCAATGGAACACAATGTTGCCAAATATTAAGAACAAGCATAAAACTATTCTAGTAGAGGTAGAAACCAGTTGACACCCAAAGGACATAGTTTTTTTTTGCCTTTGGCATTATTGTCAAAGGGGGAGAAGTATTGCAAGGGGAGAAATATTGTAAAGGGATAAAATATCTAAGGAGAAGAGATACAACATCAATAAGAAATATTTTGTAGAAGAAAGGTTTTGCCATCAATAAGAAAGGTTTTGTCATCAATGTCAAAGGGGGAGATTGTTACTTGACAAAATCCTCTATAAATAATTAACAAGTAATCAATGATGATTTTGCTAATATTGTCATTGTTGGAAAATAATATTAAGTATAGAAGAAAGGAAAGACATATCGGCATAAACACTATCAGAAAGTGTTATCGACATAAAGGAAGAGTTATCAGAAAATTTTATGAAAAAGTGTTAGCGGTTAAAAGAAAAGAAAATGTTATGAATAAGGATGACATCCAATTAGAAAAATAGTTTATGGAAGTTCAAGAAACCCTAATCAAAGCAAAAAATATAAGAGAAGATCTAAGGCAAAGATAAAGACATGGAGAGATATAGATGAGAGGACGCGGATTGAAGTGAAGAACAGTGTAAACTGATGTTATTGGAAAAGATCAAAGGATCGTAGATCAAAAGGAGATCATAGCAAAGGAAGAGAGAAATTAAATTTGACAAGATTTTGGAGAAAGCATCTACAGGTCAAATTTATTTTTGATTTATTCCTAACATTTTAGCAACAAGATTGTGAAAACCCTTAAATGGTTAGTCTCTAATTGGACTTAGAAGTTCTATTTAGGAACTTATTGCTAATCCTTTAACAGGGTTAACACTGTATAAGTGGGATAAAATCTCTTAACCAAGTAGTAATTAACAAGAATTTCAATACTCCTAACAGGGTATTCGACACTCCTAATAGGGTGAAGTCATTCAGAAGATGACATTTATTTAAGCTTCTAACTGGACATCTTATTACTACAGTGATGAGTTGTGCGTATCATCCCAACCGCAGTTTTTCCCTCTAAATAAGGGTTTTTTTACAAAACCAAAATATTGTGTTAAGTGTTTGAATGTTTATGTGTTGTATGTTTAATTTGTATATTATCAATTATCAGTTAAACATTACAAAAACTATCGGTAAAAGACAAAATAATGATCAGTATAAGTAATATACTAGCTATCAGTTCATGTTCAAAAAGTTGAATAAGTGTTAAAACTTTGTGGTACTGATTCACCCCCACCCCTATTACCCTACCTAAAACTTTACAAAAGAGATAGCTCCAACCTCATTGTGGCATTCAAATACTAAGAGTTGAGCTATGTGCAGTGTACTACAAAAGTGGGGGCTCTTATCAGAGACACCCAAATTATTTGTCATTTCAAGATTATTGGAACAATCCCCATAGACAGTAATCAATGGAAAGTAGTGTGCCCCTCTATCCTTGTTCCTCTAGTTCATAGGAATCCTTGAGTCACTCAAAAGACATGACAATCGAAAATTGATAATAATAGGAAACAAGAAAAGAAAATTCATGCCCCCTTCCTTATGTCTATAGTTTGAAGAAATCTTGGAGTCACTTAGAAGACATGATCATCAAAAATAAAACTATTTGCTTGTATTTGTTCTTGTTTTTTTTATTCTTGTTTATGGATATGTATTTTTCTATTTTATGGTGTTGAGAAATACCTTTGTTTGTTGGGTGTGTGGTGTTGAAAAACATTATTTTTGTATTGGGTTGATGTTGAGAAACACCATTTTTTAGTGGCAAAACACCTGATAGTTGATAGATCTTGATGGGTGACTCTAATGAAAAAGACAACTGCGACTGACTAGATGATGTCTCGATGATATTTGTAGGAACTTCTCCCTAGTTACGCTTGACTTCCCTAGGACTAAGACATGAACTCATTCAAATCCATGAAATTGGGATGAGAAACCAACTGATAAATACAAGGATGCAAAGGATATACAAGATATATACAAGCAAGAAAGTTGAATGATATAGGCAAGATAGCCAAGTGATGCATTGATAGATGGAGTAACTGATTACAAGTAGCACTTGTTTGCCAGGTTTTCACCACTTGGAGTTATTGGTATTTTTGCTACCAATGTGCCTATTTACTAGGTTTTCACCAAGATACCCATTTTTTTAAGGATCTTTTACCATGTTTTTGCTTTTCTTCATAAACATTTTATGTTCTTAGGATCAATTTTCCACTTTTTTGGATTATTTCAAGAACTCTTTTTGCTATACAAATTGTTGAACTAAGGATATCAAATATAGAATTTCTTCAAATAGATTGTGTTGATCAAATCGGGAAGTAAGTCTCCTTCATGTGTTGATAACTAACAAGCACATGAACCATATGTTATTGTGATGATGAAGGGTCCCATCCAGTTGGGTTCAAACTTTCCCTTATGTTCTCTATCTTGTTGTGTCTTCAAATTTTCTCTCAACGTGAGATCTCCAAATTTAAATTCTCTGTGTCTTACCTTTTTGTTATATCCCCTAGACATCCTTTTTTTGTATACTTTGAGATGATTGAAAACCTCTTACTTGTGCTCATCTAGCAATTGTAGCTCTTGAACTCTTGAGATCATATACTCCTCATTAGTGATGAGTCTTCTTAATGATACTCTTAGCAATGTTATCTCTACTTCAATAGGAAGTAAATCCTATGACCCATAAACAGGAGAAAAAGGTGTAGCTCTTGTTGGTGCTCTAATGCTAGTGTGGTATACCAACAAAGTTGGATTAAATTATAAAAATGCCAATCTTTTCCAAAGTTGTTAACTATTTGGTGCAAGATTTTTAGGATGTTCTTGTTGGACACTTCATATTTTTTATTCCCTTGGGGGTAGTAGATTGATGGACAATGCTATTTAATGTGGAATCTTTCACACAATTCATCAATATTCTTGTCCTTGAATTCCACCCATTGTTTGTTACAATATAAGAGGGAGTACCATAGCTACATATGATATAATTAAGGATAAACATGGACAATTGCTTACCAGTCACCTTAATCAAAGGGACAGATTCAACTAACTTCATGAAATACTTCATGGTTGTTATGATGAATTTGTGTCTATTGGAGGATGAAGGATAGATATGTCCAATCATATCAAAAGCACATTGCTAAAAAGGCCAGTGTGTGATAAAGGGTAACAAATATTTGGTTGGTTCATGTATAAGATTACCATGGACTTGATATTTCTTGCATTGTTTCACAAACTAGACAACATATTTTTCCATGGTAGGCCAATAGTAACCAATTCATAAGAGTTTCTTAGCTAGAGACACACCATTCGAATATGATCAACAAATACCTTTGTGGACTTATCATAAGGTATTATCATATTCTTCTCATTCTAAACATCTATGTAAAGTACCATCGAGACCCCGTTGATATAATTTGTTAGCAATGATAGTCTAACGTGAAGCTTGATGGATTAGGTTACATTTTTGGTTCTTGGATAAGTCTTCAGGGAGAGTATTGTCTTTAAGGTATGCATAGACTTATCCATGGTAGGAGGATTCATGACCTATTATTTGGCATATAAGGTGTGAATCAGGAGTGTCATAGGAAGTTTAAGATAACTCATCCACCAGGAACTCATAGCAAGGTTGTTGATTTGGAATTTGTAATATTGATGCCAAAGTTGCCATTGCATCATCTTCCTTGTTATCTGATCCTGGAATCTATTGGAATGTGATATACAAAAATTATTTATTAAGATCATCCACCAGATTTTTATATGGAATTAGTTTGTCATCTTTAGTTTGATAGTTGTCATTGATCTAATTAACTATGATCTCGAAATCACCATGAACATGTAATTCTACTATTTGCCATTCAATTTCCATTTTAAGACCATTCACCAAAGCTTCATACTCAACAATGTTGTTGGTACATGTAAATAAAAAATTATATGCATTAGGAATGGTATACCCTTGCGGTGTGGTAAAGATAATTCCAGCTCTGGATCCCTTCTCTATGAATGAGTCATCCATCAAAGTACATTTTCCATGGGTATTCGGTCAAATGAAATAAAAATTTGTTTGGGAACTCAGTACTTAGTGGATTGTCATCCTGTAGTGGTGCGCCATCCAATGATCAATGATCATTTTCCCTTTTTCTCATTAGATGCCTCCCTATTATGTGGAATGATGCTTTCATTGGTTTGTCTTAAGTTGTGGCAAGAGTAACTGGTGTCTTATGCTATGGTTACCTCAACTCCATTATAGTGGAATTTTACACATTGATGGTAAGTAGAAGGTATTGCATGCATGTCATGGATCCATGGTCTACCCAAGAGCATATTGTATGTAAGAGGTAAGTCAAGTTATTCATTCACTCAATGTGTTCCAAAATTGCTCACACATTATTCAAAGAGGGGAAAATTTAATCACCCAAAAATGGTCTAATAAACCTTGAGCTCCACTCTAACATTAAAATTTAAAATACTAGACTTTATCTTATGCTTAATTAATATTATCTTTTGATCAAATCACCTCTCTAATCATTTTTTTGATGATATCCTAAAGCTTGACCACTTTATCCTAAGCTTTGTTTAATTAAAAGAACATGTCCCCTTTTAATTAAATAAAAATCCACTTTATCCTATGTGTGCACGTGAAAAAGGAATTTCCTAATTTAAAAAGAAAAGAAAAAGGATTTTTGTCTTCACATGAGTGGAATCTCTTTTGCCTCTTAATCCTCACCACTAATTTATACCTAACCATTCTCATCCATTTGATTTTGCCTCTTGAGAATCTTGTTCCCTAAAGTCAAAATAGGGATTATTCTCCACCCTTGGATTTTGCCTCTTAATCTCCATCGTCCATTGTTCTTTAAAGGGAGGCTCTTTCCTCACTCTTGCATATTAGATAATTCATGCTAGTGTTATGCTATCATTTTGTTTACTTACATTTTAAGAGCATTCTAGTTTACTTGCATTCTATCTTAGCATTTCCTTATTTTATTTAGCTTAAATCACATAGCTTAACTAGGAGGTATAGTAATCTTGTTATATTAGCTTTGCTTTCTTGTTCTTGCATTTGCATTCTAGCTTAGCTCTTGCATTTCATATAGATATCTCATTCTTTTATTATCATTTTTAATCTTCCATTCTATGGTGCACCTTGCAAGGGTTTCTTATTGAGGTTCATTTGAGAGCCACTATCCATAATGCTTACATTCTTGCACATCATAGATAGGAAGCTATAAGCCGCCTCTTGGGATATCCTCTTCCATGGATTCTATCGAGTACAATGGTTTATATAAGTGTGTCATCTTTTGATCACACAAGGTTATCTTGCAAATATTTTTCTCCACCTTTGAAGGAAAGTGATAAATGATTCTCCCATTCTCTGTTTAGTGTTACATAGATCTAGCATTGTGACAATGTGTTATATGTTGTAATAGTATTGTTGGATGAATCATTTTATTAGGTCTTCGAAGTATTTGTTACCTAGGGGTATCTTGGAGAACCATTCCATGGTTTGCCCTCCCAAAATCCTATGAAACAGTCTCATGAGATAAGTTTAATCATGCATGAACTCCATGCTAAGAGTGCAAAATTCTCTTACATGGTCTTGAGAATCAGTATTTATGGTGTATTTATCATACTTGGGTATATCAATGTTTGAAGGGAATTATGTCATGTGTAAATATTTATTTAAAGGGAAAGGACATATAGACTCAAGATAGTACTTATTTTATGGTTTGTCCTTTTATTTCTTAAGGTCTTCGATTTTATATTGCAAAGCATAATTTTTTTTAGTGAGAAAATATATGGGGGTTTCTTCTTCTTGTGTTTTGAGTTGAACAACGTCGAAATCTTAACTCCCATGGAAGCTAGGTGCATGAAGTACTTTTCTTTATCTACATCTAGGATTTTCTCCATCATCCTTTGCAAGCTCTTGTATTGTTGACACTTTCTAAATTGCTCCTTGGTTATCACTTCATCACTGTCAGAACTATCATGATTTATTTGGTTGTTGTGATTACTTTAATTATTGCGGTCATGATGTCCTCTCTAATCTTTCTCTTGATGTGACATGTTTGGAGTAGTTTGATTCTCTTGGTTTATCTTATTAGGCGATTCCTGATCAAATAGAGGATCAATTCTTGATGTTTCTCCATGGTAAAAAATGATCAATCGATAGTGACATTTGTTGTTAGATTCTTGTTCAAAATGGTACTGATTGGATCTTGTATTAACCATGAAAATAGGATTGTTGAGCTAAAACCACACAAGTCCAATTGATAGGTGTTTGATTGTTGATAGATTATGCAATGTTTGTACAAGGTTGATTCGAATTGAAATGTTAAAATTTGATTTAGGAGGTCTAAGGTGAGGGTTTGATATTCCCTAATGACAACCTCTAAAACTAGATGTTTGGATTGATTGAACAAAATAGAGCATGAATAATGATTGATTAAACAAGAACCAATTGAACTATATGTGATGATAGCAAGGTGTAAATGCCTGATTTCACAAACTACAATGACTTGATTTAATTGAGGACCAAAAAGGGTATCTGAGAATACAATTGTATTGGATTGAAACTATACAAAAGTTCCCTCTTTTTGGGATACAACTATCTACATATGATTATCTAACAACCAGGGATACAATCAAACACATGATGTATAACTCTGAAGTGGGTACTATATGATCTAGAAATGAGGTACGATTCAAAACTTGTGTTCATACAATTCAAGAATAGGAGACGATTAAAGATAGGGTCTCAAAAGCTTCACAACATGATATTATTCTGGACAACCCTCATACGATTCTATGCATCTAGTCGTACGACTCTTGATATGGGATACAACTCAAGATATAGTCTAATACGATTAAGAAATCAAGTACGATCCAAGAAAAAGGTTGGTATGACTCTGTGATTAGACAAGGTGTTCTACCACTAAATTTTTTAAGTTAAATATGAGGTTTTCTAGAATGTTTCCAAGAGAATTTGTGAGTTTAAGTGTTTGTGACCCCACACATAAGATAGAAAACATGATTATTTGGTCCCTAAGAATGTTTAAACACTTATTTTTGAAAAAAAAACTTTTCAAAATCATTTTCACATGTATAACACAATGACAAGCACATTGAAAATAGATTATCCCTTTGGAGTGGCTACAATGTTCAATTCTTGGGCCCACGCTAAGTATACCTATATCTAGTGCGCTTGTTCCTCTTAAACTAAGAGGTAATCCCAGGTGGAGATGTTGATAAATTGATACACATGATTGATCCTTCAAGGTGTGTGTGGGTAGGGGATCTCTTTTAGGGCTTTCCCAAGCTCAAGGTAATGAAATCCAAGATCCCTCCACCTTACAACCAGGGGTATACAAATGTTTGGTGTAAAATCTTCTAAAGACAACACAATATCTACACACCATGAAAATAAAACCAAGGCTAAAAGGTGGCTTTTTGTCTAGAGGAATTGGACCGGGTTCTTGTTTGGACTGTTGAGGCCTCTCCTAGAAGAGAACACTCAACAACACCTATCTACCACAATTTTGAAATAATATAATGTATTTATAGTGGATGGGATAGGCTAGCTTTTCCTTGTGTCCACTTTAAGTCGTTCTCATGAGGTGAGTACTTTTTCCCACCATGATAGGCTCTCTAAGGAGAAATAAAGATAAAAAGTGACTCTTAACTATAGGTCGAGATTTTTTATCACTTCAAAGAAGTGAGAGCATAATATCCCACTATACTTAAGATTATCTTAAACACATCAGAAACACATTAATCCATCTCTTACCATTACATTTTTGTCAAATGAAATGAAGAGTACCTATATAATTCCCAAGCCAAGATGAGTCGAGATTATGTTTGGGTTTATAATAACCTCTGAAAGGTGAGAGAATAATCCCCTAATAATTTGAAAGGTCCTTTGGGTACTAACCAATTATCTAGGTGCCTAGAAAATGAAAGCAATTAAACATCAAACACAATGTTTTGTTGATTCTCAATGAGGCAACTTGCAAGGAAAATCATTAGTATTTTGTGTTAGACTACAACTAATTGAATACTTGGAGAAAAAAATAGAGAATGTGAAGATGATCACCGAGCTACTAAAGTATATGCAAGACATTAGATTAGTTATTATATTGTCATTGATGTCAACTAGTTTTGACTGTACTTATCATGATAGTTGCAAACATCTAAAGAAGGTAAAATTGGTGAAGGAATGAGATATTAACACGAAGATGAGAAGTGTGAGTGAGATATGATTAAGGTATTCATTGGGTAACTTATTAATGATTCTATGACAGTATGATAGTGATTTGACTGTATTACATGATTCAGTTAAGTGTTGAAGATCAAGAATGTACAAGTTAATGTGGTCGGTATATGAAGAACTTAGCATACACCGAGTAGATGCAATGTACATCAAGCAGGTGTAGTCTATAGCGAGTGTGGTATTAACCAAGCAGGAAGTCGCTGACACATCACGATATTGACCGAGTGGAAGAAATATTGTGGAACATGTGATTGTTGACTTAAGATGATGAGATGGATGAATCTAGAAGATTCTAAGGATAAAGATAAAGTTTGTTATGAAGATCTAAGATTGACAAAATTCAAGGAAGATCGGATAATGAAGATTGAAATGTTTCAAGGCACAAGTTTTGAGGAAGGTTAAAGAGGCAAAATCAATGATGGAGATTAAGAGGTAAAATGTATGGCCAAGAAGAAATAGTTTATCATGTCTATACAAGGAGACAAGAGATCCAAAATGAGTTGAGTGTGAGGAGAATATTGTATTCATGCGAAGTTGGTCAGACAGGTTAAAGTAAGAACCGAGCAAATTTGTAGACTACATCGAGCATCAGAAGAAGATAACCGAGCATAAAAGAGTTGGAGGATAAAAGGAAATTAAAGAGATTATGATGGCTAGAGGTATATTGAGCTTAGCATAGTTCTGAATGTCTACAAAGAAAGTTGGATTTCAATCAAGTCATATATTGTTGTATTCTAACCATTACTGCATAAAAAATCTCTTAACTGAGTGAGACTTAACAGTCTTTATTTATTTCTTTATGACATTCAATGAATGTTGATTATTTTCTTGTTGACCCAAGTGAATGCATGGTCACAGAGAACTGTTAGTGATAAATCCTCTAACAAGGTCACACCTTACAGTGTGTTTTGTAACCTTTAAAAGGGTTGGCTCTTAACTGAGCTCACTTCAGAAGAGTGAAAATATTTTGGGTATCAGTCCTAGGTGGCTTTTCCCTTAACAGGGTTTCCACGTTAAAAATCAAGTGTTAAATGTGTATGCATGTGATATTTTGTTATTTTACTTTACACATTACATTAAATGGTTTGATCGGTATATATACTAGCTGATTTATATGACAGTGGGTTAATCACAGACAAGTTTTTACTTAGTTATTTAGTTTATTTGTTAAAGTTGGTTTTATACATCTAAGAGTAATTGGGACTGTAGGATAACTAGACTTAAATGATTCACCCCCCCCCCCCCCCCCCCTCTCTCAGTTATCTAACAATTTGAGAGTTTTTATCTTCAACAACATCCTTCAAACATGTGTTAGGATATTTATATCATCATCATAGAACAAGACAACATCAAGGATTAGCATTAGTACCAAAATCAAATCCAATAATTAACAAAAAATGCTCTTTGTTTTTGTCTCTGACTCATACAATTTTCTATCCTACCCCATACAATTATTTCCCCATACAACTTAAGACTAACTCTCATATGATAAATAAAACAACATATGATTCAAGGACCCATCCCATACAACTAAGGATTCTATATGATTAAAAATAGGGTAAAATACAATGAAAGATACCTCATACAATCCAAAGATTAACCTCGTACGACTGATTTCTTGAACAGAGACTCTACAAGCACTAATTGTTAGATTTTAATGAGAAATTTAGGGATTGATGCCCCATGATGGATGCAAAAAAAGTGCGTGTGAAAATGTGCCTATAATCCTACAACCACAACCACTTAAATAATTTATTAATTCAATTATTAGCATAAGAAATTCATCAAAACAATATAATTAAGGCCGAATTATTGCTTCCTAATCATAATGGGTATGATCGAGATGTATAATTGCTCTCAGAATTAGAAATAGATAAGTGACAAGCCACTATGAGATGAAAGATTCAATTGAAATTGTACCTAAATGTATGCAAATTATGATGATCTTGAAGATGAAGCTAACAAATTGATCCTAAAATGGATGCAATTGAACAAGATACAAACTAAAATGATCTAAATTGTGAGTCTACATGATTGAGTCAACTACAAAAATGATGTAAATTCTGATATAGGATGAGGAATCATCACTAAAATGATCTCAAAAGACAATTGCTAAGCTCTAAAATGATTTTGATATTATCTCCTTACAAAATAATTAGATGATCCTAATGCTTTGATTGATGCTTATTTTATAGATTTGAATTTGAATTGGAGGGCTGAGATCAATCCATGATGGATGATGGAAATTAAAAATTGATTTATCCTTGTACTTGAAGCTCATTAGTTAGAACTAACTTGTTTGTCCTTTTGTGGTTGAGTTGGGCTTTAGGATATTTATTTAATTCCCTTAATTAATATTACTAGCCATGGTATTTTTGCTCTTGATGTAATTAAATAGGCTAGGATTAATTAATTAGCAAACTCACTTTGATTAATTCTCCTTGATGCTTTGATGTTTGATAATTGGTGAATTGTGAAATTGACTTGATATTATTCAATTACACAATTAATCTTAGGATTCAATTGATTTGATAGCCTTTATTAGGATTAAATCACCTGATGAAGATTTAGGACAATTAGGGATTTTAATAAGAGTAGACCAATTTTAGATGATAATCGTGGTAATGATATCATCGTGGCTTCTCTTCAATTTTTTGCATGACTAAGTCTATTCCACCAAATTTAGTAAAATTTCAATGTGAAGCCAACTTAATGAGTGAGTTACCTTGAGTTCATACTTTTCCTTGAATATGTCTCCAACTATATTAATTTCACCTTTAATTGTATCTTTTTGACACCCTTTCAACATTTCTTGGTTAAGGTTGTATTTTCTTGTGTGAAAATGAGAGGGTTAGAGTTGTATGGGAAATTTGGGTTGCAAAATAAATGAAATTAGTAGTAGAGAAAGTCTCAAGGTGCAGAAAAGGGGTTGTAACAAGAACTATTTTTTTTTACAAGGAACTGAGTGCATAAAGGAGAAGTTGTAGAGGGAATTGGTAGAATGAGAGAACCACCAATCTGGCATGAGCTCATAATTCATGAGCTTATCTTGTAGGACCAGGATTGAGAATTAATTTTCAAGGGAGTTGAATGGCTTGACAATTTTCTCAAACTTCATGGTTCCAATGAGCAATTAGTTCATGATTTTTTCATGATATTAAAGAATGGCCATGCTATGATCAAGGGTTTGAAAGTGGTGGTAATAGAGGAAAGAATTGTTGAGATAACAAGATTTCCTATGATAGGGGAGGTATATCCAAATGCACGATATGCAAGTTTGGCACAAGTAGAATTCATAATACCTAGAGACCCTCCATTAGAAGTGAGAAATCATGAGATGAAGAGGATATATTTTACTCAATTATGGTCCCATAGAGTGACATACATAGTCATGTAAAAATAATGTGAATTGAGGTTATCTCAGTTACATGGAGTCCACTTCAAACTTTTAAGTCATCTTTGACATGGTATACTAATGAATGTGCCAAATTTTCTTTACAACATTCTCAAGCTAATGGTGGCCAAAGTACAAAAAGGTATTGCAAATTCCCTTTCTCATCACTATCTAATCCAGTTTCTAATTAAATATTCTATGTTACAAACCTACCCAGGAATGACTTGGGCTAATTTCTTAAAGGTGAAAATGGTTTAGTTAATTAATATGGTTCTTACAAAGAAACCCTTAACTCATAGGGTTACAGGAGCCGAGGGAACTTTTAAATTCATTGAAGGTGCTTCATCTTCAATGCAATAATTTCATCCCGTGAAAATACTTTTAAAATAGGAAACCCATTAGTTGAAGCAAGTAGAGAAACAACTCATGCTCCTAACCCTACTCTAGTAGAAACCCATGTATCACAAATTTCAACTAGAGAAAAGAGAAAATTAGATGAGAAGAAGGTTGAAAGTGTTCAGAAAAAAGGAAAAATAAAAGTGTTTGGATCACAAAGTCCTAAAACCCTTACATGAAAGATTGCATAAATAAAACAACCCGAAGCCACAAAGAAAGTTAAGAAGTTCAGGAAGAAACCAACAAAGGGTAAGGAATAATCTAAGAAGTCTCCTACAAAAATAGTAAGGAAAAGTCATAGAATTTGAGGGAAACCTAATAATTATATGAGTGAGAAAGAATCCAAGGCTAATCAAAGTACGTTTCCACTTAATCAAAAAAGACTATATCTAATGAGAGGGGATAATAAACAATTAAACACACGGGTAGGCCTCATGCAGTGTTTCAGACCCCTTTGACATATGATGAATCAACACAGAGTGAACATGATCGAAATGATACTCAAACCAAAGATATTGAAGAGGTATCCACTCACTCTAGTAATTTACCATCTGACCAATAAGTTGATAGTGAGGATAAACAAGGGAAAACAGATCAACATTATAGGGAGATGTTAGATGAAAATAAAACTTCTAATGGTTTGGAAAGCCTTGCAAGAGTAGAAAAAAGGGAAACAAACATTTATGGAATAAGAAGGGATAATAAACAATAGGCACAACTAATTAAAAAAAAAATATTTACAACCTCATTTTCGTCATGGGATTATGTTAAATTAAATCTATGAGAAATTATGGAAGAGATAGAACAAGAATGGAAGGAGAAGGAGCAATTGAAATAATAACTTAGGATGAAGGACGAAGGGATTGTGAAACTAATAGCTCTAAAGGAAAAACTCTAGGTACTTTAGTACCTCAATTGATGGAATTGAAACCACCTCCTCATATTTATGCATTACAACTAAAGAAAATATATTTATCCTATAATTTGTCAAGAACTCTTTCAAGTCTTCCTTCATCCCTTGTCACACCTAATGATTTTATGTTTACTTACCAATCTTCTACAACATAACACAAGAACTTGTTGTGTGAATTGTATCTATGCAACTATGTTGTTCCATTTAAAACTAGATGGAATCCATTATTGTCTATTGGGGATATTCAGTTGAGGGCTTTCATGTCCTATGTAAAGAATGAAAATACTAGAGGGGATCAATGTAAATAATATGAAGAGATGGAACAAATTATACCATTACCTCTCAAGGTTTAAGTTGATGATCTTGATAGGATCTTCTATGAATGGTACAAATTGATTTATAACCCTAAGAAGTTGGCCAAGGTAATGGAATTGAGAGACTAGGTTCACACAAAACTGGAAGATATAGAATCACAAATCAAAATAGTCTTCTGGCATTTGTCTCATAGATACAATACATTACTAGATAACCTTAAGAAAGTGGTGCCTCACTCATTGACAAATTTTCATGTAGCATTTTGTAGAGCAATCACCTTGTAGATATGTGGTAAAGAGTTATAAAAATGATATAAACATGACAAATTATAGGCTCACCACTCGCCCCATTTTAATTCTTGCTAGTCCTCAAGCAGTAGATCAACATTAGTTAATCATGAAGACTACCAAACTAAAATCCTACAACTTTGTCTCACCTTCTTCTTCATCAAGATGTAAAAATTAATGTCTCTCCGTATTCTTTTAGCACATTCTCTTTAATATATTCTTGAGATGTCATGAATAACATTTTCTGCAATTATTTCATAATCATGTAGTATTGAATGATGATTAAGACATTCTTCATTACTTACCTTTATAAAAACACCTTCACAAGTTGTACTCATTTTTTCCCCATGTGTGACTGTCATATTCTTCATGTGTCTTGGTTACAACTCCATCATCTTTTCATGGTATTCAACATCAACTTCAATTCATCATAGGCCATGTCATGCATGTGTATTTTACCATTAAAGAGGATGTCATTTGACATGATTGTGGTTCATTTTCTTCTATTCTATTTGTTGCCTCCTTAAGTCTTTCTTTCATTGATTAATGTCATCTCCAACTCTTTACAATGTCATACTTTATTCTCTTTGTTACATCTTCATAAGATAATCTATTTCATTGTTCTTTCCATTGTTGTTTGTTGACCCTAAATATTTTATAATTTTAATTTTTTCTACAATCTTATACTTTTTTTATTTGAAATTACTCACCTCTTTTCTTTCTCTTTAGGCTTGCATCATGACAATCTTATTTTACTTGTTTTCCTCTAAGGTTCTTAGAATTCTTCACATTCATTATCATCTCCATTAGGTGATTCCTTTTTGTATTTCTACCCTTCACTTTCTCATTCTTATTTTGGCATAGTTGCCCCAAACATTTCTATCTTTTGTCATTTTGAATCTTGCATATATCTTTTGTCATCTTGAGGCAATGATGGAAAAGGGAAGTCAATAGAACAACATAATCAAAATGAAGCAAAAACAATCACCATGAATATAGAAGGTAGGTATGAAATTATATAAGCAACCTATCTAGGACAACAATACAAGATATGCATGTTCCCCCTAGCTGAAAGGTCATTTGACCTCAAATTATAATGCATGCCTGAGGGTAGAAAAATAAATCAATTATAAAGCATGTAATTATAACATTGATGATTGATAAAAACACTATAATGCATTGATAATCAATTACTAAAATGATAAATATTACCAATAAATGGTAATTATAAATGTACACAATATAAATGTTATTGTGAAAAGCTACAAACTTGGTGAATACCCGAAAGAATAGGTCTTTGATTTGTTAAATGTACACCATTTGAGAGTATTTCATAATTAAGATCAATAGTTGTTGTAGGTTTCCTCGTACTTGGTGTAGGTTGACTATTTATTCAAGTAATAATTGTTGTAGGTTGACTATTTATTCACGTAACAATTGTTGCAGGTTGATTATGCAGTCATATAACAATGGCTACAAGTTGACTGCCAAATTAGATAGTAGTTGTTGCAGGCAACCTACAAAAAAAATCCATTCAATGACTTATAATATAACTTTGTTTGCATTTACCATTAAATAAAACCTAATTCTAGATTAATTGGACAACACCCTTGAATAGACATTCTTAATCTTGTGAAAACCCAACTACCTAATGGAAATTTTGTGACAATATATGCAAAGACTCTATTCCAAAATTGAAGACTTGAATCGCCCACAATCTTGAAAGATAAATGACTTAAAATATGTCTAACCAATGTTTATCTCTGGTAATGGCACCAAAAATGATTGGCTTCTCTAAGTGCAATAGATTGGTCAAAATAAATTAATGCACACACATAATAAGGAAACTAATCCTTCACTAAGTAATCCATTGTCCTAGAGAGGATCATTAAATGGTAAACTAGGGAAGTGTCAACTTGCAATAGGTTTGCACTATATGTGTACTATGGGAGATTGCAAGCTATCCTATCTATTGCACAAAGGAAATACAACTGAAATTAATAACTTAATTGAAAAGGTAACGGTGTTAGAAATGAAACTAGCTATATAATAGTGGTTGCAAGTAAATTGAGAAATTGACATAACAATAGTTGTGGGATGACTGGTTAATTGCTACAACAATGGCTGTAGATGGTGAAAAAATATTGAATTTAGCTTTGATACAAATATCTAATCTCAAACAACATATTATTAATTACTACATATCTAAACTACTCTGAACAACTATAGAGTCATAGTAACTCAAGTGGTCCTTGCTTGAGTGGCTACAATCTTAGCTACTAGAATTAAATCTTCAATATAAAAGCTCAATCGATTAAATTGTCTTCTTATTGCAAATCAAAGGGATTACATAAATTGATATCATACTTGTTGATTGAATAAATTCACTACTAACAAGACTTAGTAGAAACTAAATGCTCTCCTCCCCTTCAACTCAACCAAGATCTCATGCATATACATGAGGGTTGAGAGTTGGATTAATTGAAAACTATAAAACTTGTAACAAATGTCATTTATCCCACAACATCAAGGAGATGACTTATCCCTCAACAAAATAATAATAAAGAACAAATTGAAATGAGTTGAGAGTGTTCTAATCCACTTCAAATTCTCGTAGCATCAAAATACACATATGGATGAAAATGTGTATAAACACATCTCATAATAATTTAGGAATCATGATTTATTATTTCCACAAGTTATTCCATTTTTTTTTTACTTCAATAACTTCATATCCATGAGATCATCAAGAGGTGGAAGAGCCCAAACCAAACTATAACTCATTCCTTAATTGTTGCCTCCAAACTCACCACTTTTAACTTAGGCAACTTCAGATAAGTGTTGCTCTTTTACAATTTTGAATTAACTTAAATATTTATAAGAGTTTTTTATCTTCCTTTTCAACTTTCCAAATCATTTTGAAAATCTAAATTCCATTAATAAATGAGTGATATATACCCATTTTATTGAAACTAGTTTTTTTTTACTTTTTTTACACTTCCAACAACATCTGAATATTGATAATTGTCAACTTCTCTCATCTTATTTTTAGTTGCACAAATGATTCAAATATCTCACAAAAACATGTTAATCATCTTAAAACACTTAAAATCTAATAATAACCATTTATGATAATAAATTATCACAATTTAGCTTTAACTAGCTAGACATACAAATGTTTGCCAATAAATCATTGATCAAAGAAGTTTTGGAACCCCTATATTCCCCCAACATAGTTCCAAAAACACTCAAATCCCTGATATTTCAAGGAGTAGCATTAACTATAGACTAGGACGACACTATAAACAATCCATACAAATATATTGGAAAAGTAAATCAAGCAATAAATGTAGTCATGGCTTCTTGTAAAGGTGTTGATATTACTCCTAACAATTATACAATAAATTACATGGATCTAGATATATTTTTACATGGGGAAAGTAGTGAGAAACTTGCAACTATGCATGTGGGTTACTTAGGTTGTGGAGGTTCAAGTTAATTGCATAAGTGAGGTTTGGGAGATGTTGCAAGATGGAAGCAGTGCATGAGCCAACTGGCTCAACTAATTCTAATAAACACAATAGTTAGTCACACCATACATACTTTGTATGATGATTTTAGATTAAAAAAATGAGTAATGAAGAATGCATGAGGAGTAAGCTTTGGCTTGTGGATCTTGTAGGGAATGAAATGCATTAGGAGTAAGATCTGGCTTCTGGATCTTTTAGGGAATGAGCAATTCACTAAAACATATATTCAAGAAGAGTGTCTTGAAGAGGCACACAATATTAACAAGTCACTCTCTACATTTGGGATGTTCTATCTACTCCATCGACAAAGAATAACTATATTCCATCAAGAAACTCCAAGCTAACACATCCACTACGAGATTCATTAGGAGGTGTCTGAAATTCTTTCATGTTTATAAAATCTAGTCCTCATGAAAATGAAGAAACACTATGCTCACTCAACTCTTCTAGTGAAGTTCGAGGCATCGAACTTAGTCCTTCTTAGAAACAAATTAATCCAATTGAGCCTTGAAGTAGAAACAAATGGTCAAAAGGCCAAACATAAAGGGAGATTGAAGGACACTCCAGTGAAGAAGGATGTAAGAGGTCTAAACTCTGAAATGGAAGAAATATTGATAATCATTCTTGGATGTTAATTCTATTTGTAGACACAATTACCATACGTCTTACATTTGACACATTTGACAGGTTAATCTTAGTGAGATTTGCAAAGGAAACTTCTATTTAATTATAGGGTCCACTTTGAATAATATTTTAATTATAGGATTTATTACTTTCTTTGGGGAAGGATATTGTTATGTTAGAGAAAATTTTCATAAGAAAAGAAGAGGGAGAATTTACAGAGGTGGTAACTAAAAGGGTCAAGGGAAAAACTCTTGAAATATGTAATGCCAAGATAATACAAAAGGGAATATTACTTGTCTGAATGTTTTGGCATTAGAGGCATTGTTAATGTTAGTTTTGTAAAGGGGAGAGTGGAGACTTTATTTCTCTTTTTCTAGGCATGACTATTATACAAGGATATGATGGTGTACCATCCTAAAAAGTAAGCACTTGATTGGTGCTCATTTTGGGACCATTTTTAGCCTGCTTTAGTGTGTTTCTTATGGTAGGATCACACATTGCACCTAATTACATATTTAATTCAAGGTCCCACTTCTTCTTCAATCTTGCTCAAAACTCTAAATCAACTCTAATTTCTATGCACAATTTCCCATTTTCTATCCAATCACATAATTCATTTCCCACCTAGGTCTGTTACATGCATTTTTGGATCTCACCTTAGTCTCCTATCAAGTTGCAACTTCCAATACTCCTTTTTAGCACATAACCATAGAACCATTTTTGAAAATTTACCTCTTTGAGACTAGGTTGAAGTTGGCCTTTTCCTTGGGAGGTTAATTTTTAATGGGTTCCGAGCCCAATGTGGGGGTGTTTCCTTTGGGTGTTTAATTCAGGTAGGACTCGTGAAATCTAAGCCTCGAAATGTTTATAAAAGGATGCACATCCATAATTTGAGAACACAAGACATCAAGCAAGCTATTGCACATTCAAGGAGTTCAAGAAAGCATCCATTGAAGGTGTTCATCAAACATTCAAGTATTTCCTTCCATAGATCTAGCTTCTTCTTCTCCATAGGAGACAAAGGAGTTTTGAAGTCAAGGGAGGAGATCTTCATTAAGTCTTCTTCTTCCTCAAGTCAACACATGTGGTGAATTATAACCTCTACTACATTAGGTTTTCTCTTTCATGATTTCCTTTTCATTTTATGTTGAGTCAAAGCTATTGCATCAACATACTCGATCACATTCTAAGTACAATTGCATCTACATGGTATGATATACTCTATTGTTTAGATATAATATCTACTACATGTCAGCATTTATTTATTTACATCTATTTCATTTCAAGGTTAATTCCTATAGAGGGGCTTGACCGAGGCAAGCCCCCTCCCACAACAATTTCCCCTTCTTTCTTGTGTGTAGGAATAGGTTGCAAAGTTGCAACTCTGTATTTTTAGATTTTCAGATTTAGGGAATGATCCTCCACATAATTCAACATTTTATGTGCTTATAGGGATAGGTCAAATTGGATCCCAATTTGGCATTGTCTTAGGGCTCTGCAATTTTCACATTTAGGAATCACAGGTCTTAGGATTCCAAATCCATAATGGTTTTCGATTCCCATAGTTATCTGACAATTTTTTCCAGATCTAAAGCTCACTTGTCCCCTCCTAGCCCTCAAAGTGAGTACATCATTCTCATTTTCCTTAAAAAATTACTTTGGTACATTATATCTAATATCATATCTTTTTTGGTTATCATTGCATAAGTGTTCATCATACTTTACATTTCATATGCATATATTTTTGTTTGTACAAGGAATACTCAAAAGCCCCCTTTTTCCTAGATCCTGTATTAGCACCCCTTCATCCTTTTGGGTTGTGCTGATTAGATTTTGTCTAAGGGTGGGTTTTATATTCCAATGTATATTGAATTTGGTGTTCTACCATTGATCACAATTTTCTATATTACATATGGTATTTGAATCATTTACTTTTATCAAAGGAAGAAGGAGATATATTTTAAAACTTTATTTATGTATTCCCTTTGGAAATAGATTGTCTTTGACTTTATATAATTACTCATTGTTATTGTCTTGTCCTATTAAGTTATGTATGTGTTTAATGCAAAATATTTGAATTATGAACTATTTATTTATTTAAAATGAACTATTAAATATTTCCCTTGTTTATTTGTTGTGGGTGCTAAGGGGGTGAACTTTTTGTCATTCATCTTTGTTTTCCCTTTTAGTCTAAATTCATAATTGCATTTGTACCATAACTATGTGCACATGTTAGTTTTCCTTTCCCTGTTTTTGGTTAAAAGCATACCCCCAAAATTTAAATTACATCATAAGAGGAAGTTATACCTCTAAATTTTAGTGGAAGATCATCCATGAAATGGTGATCTCTCTAACTGTTTGTTAGTAGTTCATCTTCATATTTGGGAAAAGGGAGTCAATTTGTTTGTTATTTAGAAAAGAAAAATTTGTTAACTAACATTAATAATCTAATAGTAATTGATAATATTAATAAGGTCTAAAAATACTACATAAATTAGGAGAGATGTCACGTGCTCTATTATTCTCTGATGTCCCTAGGGTTTCCTTGTAGGGTGTGAGGCAACTTGTAGAAGATCGTGCAAAGCCTCATTGGTAGGGTTGTGGAGTCAAAGTCACATGGAAACATAGATAGTCTTTGTGCTATTTGTGGTTTAGGGTCTTCACATGTTGACAACCATAATGATCTTCTTGGGGGAGGACACATCTGGCAGGGGTTTCAAGTTTCTAAAAAAGGGGAGGCTTCAAACTTGAATAATAGATGGTTCTATTTTGACAAAAGTTTAGGCACAAAGTCAGCTCATCATGGTCCTTGGCATGACATCATACGATGAAGTCAAGGAAGGAGAAACCTACAAGAGACCAGTCCAACCTTGCAGCCAACACAAACACAACATAAACAATACCCAAGATAGCAAAGGAATGAAAGATCAACCTTTAATTATTATCAGAAAATCAATTACAACCGATCTGCAACATGCAGTCTTACATGCTTGATTATGATCAGAAATCCCTTAAAACCCTAGCCAAACTACAACTAAATAATCTTATGAAAACCACCTTCTCCGTTAGGAATAAGTCCATAATCTTATATAGCCAATACAACCATCGGTTGGCCCCAAAAATATCACATTTCCCAAGAATAAAGAAAACATAATACAACAAATAGGTCAGATCCAAAATCCCTAGGAACAACCCCCAATAAATAAAATAAGAGATGTGATCATGGAAGAAAGTTGACCTCAAACGTAACAATGACTTGGCATGATCACAATTGGAAATTCAAATCGGTAGATCATAAAATTGACCAGTGAACACCAAGACTGACCGAATAATGAAGAACATGACAACCTCGTAAAGAATCTGCAATAAATCTCGCACGATGAATCCAAATGAGGTGTGATCATAGGATAAGGCTCAAGACAAAGCCACAAACACACTGTAGAAACCGCAACTCATAACAACAAGTACAAATCAACCACAACTAGAATACTAGACTGATCAACATGAAACTAACATATTTTTAGTTGATGCAAGATTGATTAATGCCCAAGATGCTCCTGCATCGTCATAGTTAGAGATGGGGAGGTTGGGTAGTCTACGTTGGGGGAGAAGGTAGATGTAGAAAGGTTGGGTGGGATGAAAGCAACAAAGGTTCAGAGGGTTAGTTGTCGTGGGGTGTCAAATAAAAAATGGGTTGAGCCTTGGGATGACAAGCTAATGATTTAATTTGACGGGGAGATTGGAAAAGAAGTAGCAAAAAATGAAAATATTTTTACTGAGTTGGGTTTAGTAGGGAGATTTAGGGGCTTCTATCTAAGCCTTGGGGAGTTGCACAAGTGAAATTTAGAGTTTTAGATTCCCACCTCAGAGGGGATGTTCAGATCTACCTTGTGGCCCCAGGGTTTTTCATGGTTGTTTTTTACAGTGAACAAGACAAAAGAAAAGTTTTGTGTGAATAAGATTGGAGCTAAGAGAAAGTTCATGTTGTTGTGAAAACCTTGGTGTTTGACTTTCAACATTGTCAATGAATCTTTTGACAAGATTCCAATATGGGTAAGACTCCCCAACCTACCATTGCATTATTGGTCTAAATCTTAAATTCAGGCCCTTGGCTTGGTTCTTTGGGATTATTTTTTGGGGTAGATGAGGATGCTCTAGGATTCCATCATACTACCTATGGTCGCATCTTGGTTGAGATGGATTCGATGATGACTCCTCCAACATATTTATGTATGAAATTTGGAAATGATTTTTGGATCCAATCTATGGATTATGAAGGAATCCCCTTCAGATGCACACATTGTTTTCAGATAAGGTATGTGGCTACAAATTGTGCCAAAAGAAAGAGTCAAAGTCATGCTACACAGTGGAAGGAGGTAAATCCTTAGCTCTATTTTGTACCAAAAAGTAGATTTTGAAGCACCATAGCTTGAGAAGGAAAACATAAATGTTGAGGGAGATCAAGATAAGATTCTTGAAGTTAGGACCAAAGAAAAGGTGTATAATAGTGTTGATGTTGAATGTTTGTCAACATGGAAGAATGATACTGCCTAGATCAGCTTACAAACTCCAAATAAGAGGGATATATCTTTTCTAGCTTTTGAGGAGTTGGGAGGAACAATGACATTGAAAAAGGATAGTGGTGCCACTAGTTGCAGTCATCGTAGAGCAAGTAGGGACCAAAGCGGGGGTTTTTGTTACTCATTTAAGGTGATGAAGTCCTTCTTTGATGATGATTTGGCAATGAAAAAGGAGGATGCAACGATGGAGGGTGGTTGGTAAGTTGTGAAGGGGAAGATGGATATAAAGGCAAAGAAGGTAGGAACCTTTGACATGCTTCTTTAGTCTCAGACTAAAGGAGGAACTAATAAAAACACTTACATTTATAACTTGTCAATAGGTCTTAGCATCGAGTTGCCTTATTTTTTTGGGGAGGTGGCTCCTTGTTTGTAGCCACTCCTAGTTCAGGCCAAGCTTTTGGGAGTGTCTTTTACCAAGACTTTTTGAATGTAATTTCGATTGTTGATTGCTTGGTTGGGGGTAGGTTTGCACAATGCAATATTTTTGTGATGAAATTATGTATGTTTAGTGTCTGGTTGGGGGGTTGGGTGGATGCAAGTACAACGATCTTAAGTCTATTCGTGGACTTCTTTGGTGGTGAGGATATTATGTTTATCAATATGCAATTAAAGCTTTTTTTTATACATTAATATAGTAAACCATTATTGTTGATAAAAATGTAATAATATTAATAAAAATATAATAGTAAGATTGATTATATTTTACTAATTGTAATATACATGGAATTAGATTTCTACAACCCATGAATTAGAGTGCAAGTTTTTTGGGGTTAAAGATTAAAAATAATATAATAGTACTTATAAGTATAATACAATATCATAATAATAATGCATTTAAAATAATAATAAGAATTTAAAAAATATTATAATAAAATAATATAATAGTTACCCAATTTAAATATTAACCCTAAATATATGTGAACATTTAAACCTTATTAAATACTACCTCTTATTGAATGAATCTCCAAAATTAATCTACAACAATTTGATCTACAATCACCAAACTCTACTTGTGCAACCATAAACCTAACTCTATTCTAAAATAACCCTCAAACTAATCTTAAACACAATACCAACGTTATTTCTATTTCTAATATCAAGTCTAAACATGCCTTTTGCAAGGTCACGGTTGAGAAGAACTTTAATCTTACAAGTTGTCATGGCGCATGTCTTCTATGACTCTTTTTGGTCTTGCTATGTCAATTAGAATTGTATTGCCTCTTCTTTCAAATAAGAATTGTATTGTTGGTCGTTAGTTAAAATTAGATTTGTATTGCTTATGTTCTTGTCTCTGTTGATTTGTAACCTTGTGTCTAACTCTCACACTTATAAGTTGTTCTAGTTTTCCAAAAAAAAGTCTAAACATACCCTATTGTTATTTAGCTCTTGCTCAAACCCAACTCTTAACCATAGACATAATTTAAATCTAATTATAATCTTTTTCTTCACCCTTATTAAATCTTCAAGTAAATTGAAACCTTAATTAATTTAAACAATAACCTTCATTAAATCCAATCATTATTAATAATATAATATATTTTGATATAATAATATAATTTAATAATGTTATTATAGTAATAATTTTATATTATTATAAATAGAAATTACCACATAAATATATAATATATAATAAATTTAATACATTTAAAATAATGTATAATGTACAAGTTTGTTTTATTTTTTATCAAAGTATCCTTGAACCTCCTAATGGTACAAGTGGTCAAATATCACAATCCATTGAAAATACAAATGCCTAGCTATAATAAGTTTGAAAAAGGAAGCTTTGGAGTTTTGCAAGCATATATTCTTAGCGTAATAAGAAATTATTTCCATCAATCAAATTGGCTTTGTGACAATATAACCCTAATTCAACTTGGGTAAAATTTTCTGATTCCGGGGGCTTTGGAAAAGGAAACGGACAACGGGCATGGATGATCGATCATGCACCAAAACTGGAAAACCAAAAAAGACAAAAGATAGTGTAAAAAAACAAAAGAGAACTGATACACTCTCCAAAGCGCGATGGATGCCCATCAACGGTAACAACGCATCCATACCGGCAACACGACCGACACGTGTCAGAAGATACCGGTGTGCCGGTTATGCGGCCGTGTCGGCACAAACGCATGCTTGGGCATCTGTCTCATGCATCTATGTCCGGTATGGATGGCATGTTCAACAACCCCTATTCACCCATCGCAGTCAAAAGAGAGAAGGAAAAAATAAAAACCCTAGCTTTAAAACCCTAGCAGCCAGTGAATAATTTTCCGGGTAAAAATTCGTCGGATTCGAATAGTCAATCGCACAGAAGATGAAAATAAACGCGATGACAGATCTCGGTTGTGGTTTGGATGCCAGGAAAGAGAGCACAAGATCAAAGTAATATTTACACGGCGTTGCCATTGCCATTGGCATGTTGTTGTTGATGAATGGTGGGGCGTATTATTATTATGAGCGTTTGTAAGAGTATTATGAGTGAACATATTGATATTGATGATGCAGCAGATGACTTCCATGGCTCCGCCGCCGCCTCCTCAGGGGCCAAATCCCACCGCCTCTTCATCCCCTTCGCAGGCGGGACACCTGCATCCACATCATCATCACCCGCTGCCACATCACCATCCACATCAGCACGGCATCTCCGCCTCGTCGCTCTCGCTGGGGCTCGTCCCCCACACTGCCTCTGCAACTCGACTCAGCAACGCTGAGCCTCTGGCCTCAGAGCCGCCTCTGCAGCAAGCCCTGCCGGCCACGTCATCGGCCACGTCAGCATCCCTTCTGTCGCGGATTAAGCTCGCAGATATCCTCCCAGATGACGGCGCGCCCACGCCTGTGTACAGTAAGGCCGTGGAGGCGCTCTCCAATTCGCTCACTCGCTATAATGCGGCTGTCATAGAGTTGGCCACAGAGGATTCAAAATTACTGAGAGTTGCTTTGGATTCTGCCAAGTTTTACTTCAGAACGCGCGCTCAGGTGCAGCCTAGTTGGGCAGCCAAATCCCCCGGCTATGGCTCCGGCGCTCCCTCAAGGCCTAACATGTATTCCTACCGCGCTGGAAGGTAGAATTTTACTCGCCTCCGTTTTGTTTTGTAGGTGCCCCTCAGATAGTATCCATCATGACATTACATCCGCTTCCATTTGGTATGCTTATATTTTTTTATGTTTGGTCATTTAATTGCCACATGCATATATACATACATATGTATGTTCACAGAAAGATATATACACACAGTATATGAATGAGTGAGAGAAATGGCGATGATGATTATGTGATATATAATTGAATTATTATTGTACAGAGCGATAGAAGAAGGGGATTCCTCGCCGCCCTGTATGCCAGATGTTTTTCGCTGTCTTGGAAAGGCGTCCCGTGCTGCTCTCAGCGCCATTGCCCGTCATCTTCGACTTCGAAGCGAGTAATTATTACGTTCATTTTCTCCATCTCAAATTAGCTTATGCTTTAGTTTTGTCAAGTTATCTTTTCTTATTTCGCCCTCGCGGGTCTCCGTTACCTAATTCAGCGTTACTGGCTTTTCTGCGGATTCTCATATTTATTCGTGGTTGAACGAGAAGTCCTACACTGAGGATGACTCGACAGATTTTATATGATACTGCAAAAACTTTGTTCACGAACATTTCTTTTTAAGTACTAACGGAGCAGTACTCGCCGCTTCACGCACTGTAGTCTTGAATTCGGCATCCCGGGCAAAATTTTCATATTTTAATGATCTTAGCACATGCATATGTCTTAAATCCACTGTTAAACAAATTACCCTATTATTAATTTATTTTTAAATAAATGTTTGAAAGGTATGCCCTCATAACTCAGACAATGTACAGTAGCTTTATTTTAATTATGTTATTTCCGTATGCTTAGCGTTTACTGGTCTCGGCTTGCTACTGAGTTGCCGTAGACAATGTATGGCCTACAATTTACACATTGTTTAGTTCCATATGCTTACGTTTTATTGGTCACCGCTTGCTGTTGAGTTACCATAGAAAATGTATGGCCTTTAATTTACACATTGTTGGAACAAGCTCAAATACAAGTGACGGAGGTCTGGTCTAGTTCACTAATTCTGGAGTGAAATTCGAATGTTAAGGTTACAATATATCATATATTCTTCCTCTTCTATCCACACATAGTTTACATTAAATTGGTTTTATTGAGTTATTTCCATGGACTAGAATTTGTAGCTTAATCTTAGTGTTGAGTTGGGATGGGCCATGAGTTAGTTATGCCGCCCATTGTAGAATAAAACTAAAATATGGGTGCTGGAGCTCTCAGGTTTATAACATATGGTATCTAGTATCTACAGCTGATTGGAATTAAAAAAAGTCCAAATATAACATCCCATTACAGGATGATATTATAAAGAGACTGGTATTCGATTAGTCTAGACTTGGTTATAATTTATAGTTTTCGATGTCATTCTTGTGTTCACAAGATGTTTTTACACGAAGCTAGTTTTGAGTTTAATTTATAACTGACGATCTTTTTGGCTTTTGCAGTGTGTTCAATCTACTGCTCGATGACTTGCCTCTGCCTGCAAATGAGGTTTCATCATCTGCCTTGGTTGCCACATATACACCTTATTCTGCACAGAATGGAAAAGGTCTGCTTGGAGGGTCAAAGCCAAATATTGAGATCGAGAAAGGGTTATTGACGCTCATTGTTTCTGACAGCCCTGGCCTCCAGGTAATTTTGAAACTTTTAAATAAACTTGGAATCAGAGAGAGACATACACAGATTCTTAGAATACCTAAAAACCTACATTATGAATTTTAAAAAATACAAGCAAAAACAACCGGGTGTGTAGCATGTAAAGTTTAAATAATTCTTTCTTTTCATTGGCAATCGAGTTCAACAATCTTGTTTCGAGCAGTATTCTGCTTAAAATGCTACACCACTTTCATGAACCTAAAGAGAGAGAGAAAATGTGTTATTCTGCATGGCAGCTAAGATTCAATATATTAGCCTTACGTCTGGTTGCACTTTTGCAAGATCGCTGGAATTTTCCTTGAATGGTTTCTTAATATTTATTCTTCTTAGCTGTGTGCATCTATTGATGTATTGGCACCTAGTTTGTAAACATACACATCTACTTATGTGCCCTGAGAACAACTACAGAATTACACTGTTTATCTGTCATGCTTGAAGTATAAATTTATGTCAAGTTATGCATGTTTTGTTAAGTGGCTGATAGATAAAATTTGAGAATTTGTAGTTGGACAATATACAATTATTGGTATCAAAAACTGTGTTTTCTTACTATTGTTTACTTTTGAGAAGCATATTTCTTAGAACTAGGAGATTGCTTAAGAAACATGATTTATTTTGAAGTAAAAAAGTGACGGAACTGGATAAGGTGAGATCAGTTGAGCTACTTTTTTGTCTTGAAAGCAGCAATGCAACTCTTGTTCCCTGAAATCAACTGGCTGTTGTAACTATTCAATCTGGGACTCAAGTCTCCTTATCCATTTCATTATTATTTTCTGGTTCCCTTTATGCATGCTCAACTTTGTAGTGCTTTAGTTTATCTGTCAAAATAGCTCATGTAACAAATTTTAGATTAGAAACGTAAGGTTTTCACAGTCCATATCAGTTGTATTTGTACAGCTTTTGGATGAAAATCTGCATTGAATTTTTTCATTGACATTTCAGATCCCACTCCATGGTCCATCATCAAGATGACTTAAGCAAGTGAATGTGGAGACTGCATACGCAAGACTACTTTTAGAGCTCTTGATGCAAAGATGATTTGAAATGTTGGGGACTTGGAGGAGATTAAAATGGGGGAAACTGAAGAAGACCGGGACTGTATTGGAATAAAGGAATAAACATAAGAATAAGAGTTGAGAGTGTAGAAATAATTAAAAAAATTATTAATAAAGAAAAATAGAATGAGAAAATGAGAAGAAAAAAGGATAAAGGTGAAAGAAAAGAGTGGGAAGGTCAATTAGATCAGAGTTGGTGGTCAAGATGAGAGAGAGGTGAAAGATATGTCATGTGGACCTTCAAGGCTGAACCTTTAACATCTCCCTGATGTTATCTGCCTTAGAACACTCTTACCATGTGCATGAGATCTGCATTTCAAGCTGCACATTTAACACAGATTGAGTAGACAACTCGCACAAGTTTTGTCGTACTCACATAAAACTACTCCATTGGATTGAATCCGATCACTATTATATATGCATTCCTACTTAAATTACAGTCTGAAGTTGGCCTAGAACATATTTACAATATCTGCAAGTTGGCCACATGAATAAGCCTAAAATCAAATGTGTAATAGGCTCTGTCCAGAAGTCAACACATTACACTAGAGTGGGAACACGGTATGCCTTACATAACACTAACTGAACTGATCCCAATTAACCTCTACACACTTCTCCAGCTAGTTCATGGTACAATATTCTAATGCACTCATTAGGAGAATTTGCACAGACTACGAATTAGTCACTATGAGCATATTGCCAATCATAACTTTCCTTCTTCTTGAGTTCCACCTCTGGAACTTGAGTAGATTTGTCTTCGCATTTTGCCTTATCTTCCAATTTGCAAGACCTAAAATGTGAATGCGGTAGAATGCAATACAAAACAATGTGCTAAAATAGACCTCAAAAATATACTACCGATACTTCTAGATCTCTGCAGACACTTGAAACAAGTTTATGATGATATTAAAGACATACTGTAAGAGAGGTCCAACATAGCTTGACTCCGTTCTTTTACAGCACAGATGCTTTGACATGACATGACAAAGGTAACTGTATGTTGTTTCTGGATTTGATTTTGTGAGTGTTTTTGCAACAACATTTCGGATCACACTCCGTGATCCATCATCCAAATGATTTTTCTCCTTATGCTTTGAATCATCCTGATGATGGATTACAGAGTGTTATCCGAAATGTTGTTGCAAAAATGCTCACACAATCGAATCCATAAACAACATACATATATCTTATGGATTGTGGAAATCTACTCACTTTTATGACAGAGGTAATTAAAATTACAACAACCTTTTGGACACCTGAAATCAAAGGGAACATAATGACAACTTGACAGCTTCCATGATATACACCTTGGACATCAATGACAACACAAACAACATTGTGTTCAACAAATTCAACCCATTTCATATGTTTCTGGCTCAACTTACCTTGTTTTTTTATGAATTGCAGTGCATGATGATCTGTGTATAATATAAGCTCCTTGGGTAACAAGTCATGTCTTCAGTTCTTTAGTTCTTGCATTAGTGTGTAAAACTCAATCATATGCAAAGTATCTCCTTTTAACCTCATTCAAATTATCATTGAAGCAAGTAATGTGTCTCCCTTTTTGACTTAGGACTCTACCATTTGCACATCCAGCTGCATCATAATCAGCTTGGAACACTTTACTGAAATCAAGCAAAACCAATATTGTTTGTTCTGTATATTCGTCTTCAACAACTGAAAACTCTTTGTTGCATCTGTCCATTTGAATTCTTTTCTATTGCTCTTCATTACTTCTATAATTGCAGCACAAACTCCACAAAACTTTATGATGAAATTCTTGTAGAAGCTTACCAAGTTATGAAAACTTTTGTCTTCAAACATAATCCTAGGTGATAGCTAGTACACAATTGCTTTGACCTTCTTTCGATTCATCTTCAACCCTTCTTCAAACACAACAATATCCAAATACACTAGTTCTTTTTTCATAAAACTACATCTTTTTAGATTAATCATCAACCTCATTCTTTTAATATTTGAAAGATTGCCCTAATTGCAGCAAATGCTCTTCTTTTGGCTTACTAAAAATTAAAGGGTCATCAAGTATGCAATTACAATCATCAACCTTATTCTTTCAATATTTGAAAGATTGCCCTAATATGCAGCAAATGCTCTTCTTTTAGCTTACTAAAAATTGAAGTGTCATCTAATATGCAATTACAAACTTCTAAGATAAGGTTTTACCACCTTATTCATCAACCGCATGAAAGTACTCGGGGCATTTGTTAACCCAAATGGCATTGTCAAGCACTCATACAAACCATCCTTCATTTTGAAAGCAGTCTTCCATTCATCTCCTTTTGGGATTCTTATCTGATGGTACCCACCTTTAAGTCTTTTTTGGCGAAGCACCTTGCTCCACTCAAACAGTCCATCATATAATCCATCAGGGGCAATGGAAATTTGTACTTGATACTTATCTTATTTATGGTTCTAGAATCAATGCACATATGCCATTCTCCATCCTTCTTTGGTGTGAGTACTGGTGGTAAAACACATGGACTCAAACATTTTCTGACCAGTCCCCTAGCCAACTCTTGCACTTGTTTGTTTACCTCCTCGTTCTCTACTGGAGTCATTCTATAGGGTACTTTGTTTGGCAAACTACTCCTTGGTATCAAATACATACAACGATTAATGCTTTTCATTGGTGGCAATCCATTAGGTTACACCATCAAATTTTTTGAAAAGTCTTATAAAATCTTTTGTACCTCCATGGGTACTTTTTCTTTCTTCTCTTCTATAGTGATCTCTGCTGGCTTGGAATGAAAACATGATAGGCTTTCTCTTTCTTCAAATCCTTGAAGAATTGTTTCCCAATCACCAAACAAATTTTGGGATTATTCTCTACCTCCTCCTCCCCATCCTTCATGGGATTCAAGTTGTAGTGCTTTTGTTCTTTTTTATTCCTTCATGGGATTCAATGTGTACTGATTTCATTCTTCTCTATCTTTTAACAATTTGTTTTGCCATCACGAATGGCTTGTCTGTTGTATTGCCGGGGTCTATTTAGCAAAATATAACATGCATAAAATGACATAAACAATTTGTTTTTCCATCATGAATGGCATGTTTGTTGTATTGCCAAGGTTTATTTAGCAGAATATGACATTTATCCATTGGCATAATATCACACAGTATCTGATCCTTCTAACTTCTTATTTGAAAATTCACTAAACATTGTTCACTCACCAATAGTTTGTACCGCTTTGCAGCCAAGAAACCTTATAGGGCTTGGAATCCTTCATCCTCTTCAATTGCAACTTATCTACCATCTCTTTTGACACTAAATTGTTAGTCCCACTGCTGTCTATAACGACTTCGCAACATTTACCTCCAAACTTGCATTTGGTCTGAAAAAAATACCTCCTTTGTGCTATTTCTTCCTTCTCTTTTTTTTTAGAGTTTTAACAAGATTCTTCTTAACATCAAAGATTCTCTATCTTTTGGGTCTTGTCCATGCTTAGGTGAAGCTACACTTTTCTCCTCAACTTGGGCCACATGAATTGGTATAGCGAATCCTCTCACTCTTCCTTTTCCTTTTCACTGCCTCTAAATTAACTTTCTCTTCCTCCATTTTCTTGAGTATATGAACTTGTTTGAGAGGTGCTATCCTCTTCTTGTTTCATGTAATAACCTCTTCCACTACTAGATTGTCCTCTCCCACGAGAATTTCTTCCTCGTCCTTTTGAATTATTTTCTAGTTTTCTATTTAACTTCTCTTTTGCCTTCAAGACTACTAGTATGCTTCTATAGTTTGCAATTTAGCTAGACTTATTTCATCATGTGCGCACAAACATGGACCATTTAAATATCTTGGCACTTGCTCAACATCATCTTTTACATGTCTCGCTTGTATACTCAATCTATAAAATTCTTTCGTATAGTCTTTGATACTATACTTTCTTTGCTTTGAGTTCTGCAACTTATCCCAAGACCCTAGCTTTCATTTTATTTACCATTTTATCCCAAGATTTGATCTTTGACTTTTGTCTTCTTTTTTATTTTGTCTACTAGTGAACCCACCATAGGAATTCATGTCCTTTTAGTTTGGTACAGGTACACTTCACCTTTCTATTATCTTTAGTTCCTTCAAAATCAAAGTCTCTCTCCATCTTAGATGTTCTATCCATAAGTTATTTGGGATTTAAACTTATAGTTTAATTGGGAGGATCAAACCTTTGTCTACTATTGATTTTATATATTGTCGTAAAAAATCTTTTGTTTTCTTGTTGCACTCCACCGTCATTTGATTTATATCCTCTTAACAGTTTTCTTCTTCATCTTCAACATTTACTTGTCTTCTTTGTGCTGCTTCTATTGCTTCTAACCTCATTGTTATTCCTCTCAATATATCCACAATGTCGCTTCATCGCCTCGTGGGGCACCTCTTTAACCACGTCCTTTGCGTGCCGTCTTTTGAAGTCCTTTGTAGCAATAAGTTTCCTCCTCTTCCTACAACAAATTGTACAAGGACTTCTTCCCCACACATGATCACAAAATTGGTTCTTCACAATAATTGATTCTTCAAGATTACTTGCTTTGATACCACTTGGTGTAGATGGGATCGAGTGCCTTTCCAGGCAATAGTTACAAAATCTGGATGACAAAAACAACTTGAATTCTTTATATGACTTGCAACCTTGTAGGATTTTAGATCAACATTCAAACATGGATGCCCTTCAGCCATATTCTCTATGCTCTGAACTTTCTTCTCCAATTTGTTAGCCCCCACAATTGTCAAATTTCTCCTCCTTTTATATATTTGCATGTATAATGTGCTAGTTCAATTGTTCCACAAGAGATTCAAGAACTTCTTGAAATGGCTCAATGAACATCTGCCCACATGTCACTATGTAGCAAGATGCCTATTGTCTTGTTCCTTCTTCCAGTGGGTTTACGACTCATTTCCTTTGTTATTGAGCGCTTCAATGAGCAAAAGAACCTTTGTTAGTGCTTCCTTTATTAATAGAAACTTCAACTTCCTCCTAGCAGAGTTTGGAACTCTCTTCCTCTCTCTGGCTTGGTTGGGGTTTCTAAGGTCATTAGGAAGTCACGCCTTTCCTCCATTGTCATTGGAGGTAAGAACCTTGTTGAGAACTTGACACTTTTTCTTTTGTTGGGGTATTGGGGGTTGCTACGAGCCTGCACCTTTTCCTTCAATCATTGTGGTTATGAACTTCATATAAAACCTGTACACTTTCTTACTTGTTGGTGATTGTGCTTCAAACTAGAATTTGTCGGGATTTCCATTAGTTCTTGGTACTCTATCATCCTCCTACTTGAAGTTTACTGAAGTTTGTGTTGATTCTTCATTGACGATTGGGGCGTTTCAAAGGAACTTGGAACTAGTTGGGAGTTTTGACCTCTAAGAACACACTCATGCTCCAATTTGAAAAGTTTGAAGAATCAACTAAATCTTTTGGCGATTCCTCATGGAGGACTAATCCAAGGAGTCTTCATCTTGTTAGAGTTTTCCATTCAAATGGAAACTTAATGCTCTCAACCACGTTGAAGGTTTGTAGGATATTAGGAACACCGTAGAAAAAGTTTGAAATCATAGCTGGGTCTTGAACTAGGAGTAGGAACCATCATGGGTTCCCAAGGTTCTTCTTCGATCGGTCATAACTTGCCAGTTTAGGTCCAAATTGCACCAAATTGAAACTTCAGCCTACCCATTTAGGCCTTCTATAGGACAAACTTTTTACTTGGCAAAATTTCAATCAAAATTTCCTCCTATAACAGCTCACCAAAATTCAGCACAGAAGCAAGGCAAATGGGAACTGAAAGTAAGAATTTTTTTGGAGTGACACATGATTGCTTGTGGTTCTGGATGCTTTCGCATCACTTTTTTTTTGTGATAATAATTTTCCTAGGAGTTACACCTATTCATAACAATAATCCCAATAGCTACCCATTTAGGCCTTCTATAGGACAAACTTTTTACTTGGCAAAATTTCAATCAAAATTTCCTCCTATAACAGCTCACCAAAATTCAGCACAAAAGCAAGGCAAATGGGAACTGAAAGTAAGAAATTTTTTGGAGTGACACATGATTGCTCGTGGTCCTGGATGCTTTTGCATCACTTTTTTTTGTGACAATAATTTTCCTAGGAGTTACACCTATTCATAACAATAATCCCAATAATTATTACAGTTTTAGTTACAAAGCTTTATCCCCCTTAATTTTTTTTATATGAGATTAAAGTGCATCTATCTTATCTATTACATGAAAAGGTCAATTATTTTCTATCTCCTTAATTACAAAAAATAATTTTTCTTTTTATCTCCTTTATTGCAAAAGGTCACTTTATTTGAATTTCTTCTTTAACTTGGGGTAAAAGTAGTAAACATATATGTATTACGTATGTTAAATTCCAAAGACTACAATCTTTTGGACGAGTCTTTAATTCATTGCTAAATTGTGTTAATAGGTTTGTGTCCATCCAAATTTGAGGTGCATGTCTTTGGGAGGTTTCTTTTGAGACTAGTAACAAAATTGGTCCATAGAGTGTAACATACTTTGCAAGGGATCATACTATTATCTATCTTATGCTTTTCCAGAAGCATGGGTGTGCAGTGACAAGGTTCCCAATTTTGTGTTTGGGAATTGTCAAGATTAGGATATTTGATAATCTAAACATAAAAGAAAAAAGGAAAAAGATAGTTCACTGACAAAGGAGCCACATGTATAAATGAGTAGATTGAATTCAAATTTGTAGTTTTGCAAAGCCATTTTTTGGGTCCTTTAAAAGTTTAGAGCTAATTTTAAATCTTCTAATTTTTGTGGTCCCGTTTATTTTGAAGGGTGTTATGGAATCTACTATAGGTCATACATAAGTCATTAGTTGGTATAGGATTCATCTTTGATCCATCTCTTGAATGCATTCAATCTAAGAGGCAAGTCCTAATAGAATTCAATGTAGATGCAAATATTCAAAGAGGACTGTATCTGTATTCTGCAGCTTGCCAAGAAGAGTCCAACAAGCAATAGTAGAACACACCCAAAACAAAATTATGATGTATCATATGTGATGCAACTCATAATGTACTAGGATGTGATTCTGTGACTAAGAAGGAAAAGAAAATAAAAATTGTAATGTTTGCAATTTGTCAACGTAGGTCAATGGGGCTCAAAAGTACATTCTGGCTACAATAGAACAGTGTTAGTGTAAGAAAGAACACCACATCTCAAAAATTGATGAAGAGGAAAGCTAAAACAGTCAAAACATTCATAAGCTCAAAAAGAGGTGTGAACCCAAGCTTGGTGAACCTCTGCTATAAAAAAGTGACCCTTAAACCTCTGAGCAAGACAAGGCACTTACATTTCCAGTACTTTTTAGCTCAAGTGCTTATCTGTTTCTTCTACTAATAGATATTGATTGTGGTCTAAAACTTGGCGCTCTCATACCACTTGATTCACAGGTTTGTGATCCCAATAACCGCTGGTATCTAGCAGATAATGGAGCCCAACCAGGAGACGTCTTGTTGCTGACGGGTAGGGCACTTAGTCATGCAACTGCAGGTCTCCGTCATGCTGCTTCATATAGAGTAATTCCTGATTTTCTTCCAGGCTCTGTAATGGGTGGAAGGTTAGTTAATTACAGATTATGTCTTTTTGTTGGTGTTTATGTTTATAAAAGGCCTCTGTTTTTTGGTGAGAGTCCCCAACTTCTTATTTGAAACACTAGAATCTGATCATTTCATTTTGGTGCGCTCTGTATAGGACATCATTGGCTTTTAGGCTTATGCCACAGAACAATGCTATATTGGATTGCTCTCCAATATCAGATGCAGGTCATGTTATTCCTCAGAGCTATGGTCCAATCAGTGTAAGCCAGTTTATGGATGACTTGATGGCTGAGGAGGCTGGAATGAGCACTGGTTCAGATAGCACTTTGGTAAGCTGCTTTTGAAACCTGGTAGTTTTTTGTCAGAGACATGCTTCTTTTTGTACTTTGTACTTTATTTAAATAATTTTGAGGAAAAAACAAATGAGAATTTGCCACATATGATATATAGTTTAGATCTTTTACAGGCATAATTGGATTATCATTAACTTTCTACCAAATATCGTTGATGTAAAAAGTCCTAAAATCTATTTATCTCTGATTTATGGAATTTAAGGCTGAGTGTTTATTTTATTAAGTTGATTGCATCTATAATACAACTGCTTCATCAAAGATAATAATCAGATAATTGATTGTCAGTTTCATGTAAAATGACATTTGAATGGAGAAGACTAATTTTAAGCTACAATTATTGAACACTAAACCTTTCTATCTCTTTGATTGCCTTACTTTTCTAGCTTTAACAAGGATCCAAAAATGTTTATATTATGTATAATAAAACTTGTTATAAACCATAATTTGGGGATGGGTGAACATATAGTATGTATGTAGAGACCTTTGCCCTCATTTTCGAGGGCTTGTGATTGGGCTTTTGATGCAGAAGCATCTTGGGTTTCTTGGCAATCTTGCATCAACCAAAAAGATTTTCCTTTCAGTTTGTTTTCAGTCTGTTCCTGTTAGTCAGTTTCAGTGTTTTGTGTGACGTTCCGTCCAATTGGCACTTTGGCTCGTGCAAATCATCTGGCGTGTTCTAGACATCATGTGGAATTTTGGTTTGGGTTCGCATCTCGATCCGTTTTGTCTCAGTGGAGATATCTTGAGCTTTTGGTTTGGACCTATCTGTTCTTCACGCTAACTACTTAATCCGAGTTTTCCAATCTTGCAAAGCTTTCCCGTGGCTTGCGGACCTGATTGACACATTGTTCGATGATCTTATGCTCATGGCTGACCTACTGTGATCGCACTTCATCTCATATCCATCTGCAGGTGTTCTTCTAGATTTGGGTCATGACTTATATTTCACATGTTATGTTTTCTCGCCTTGGGGAGTGATCTTTTTTTGGCCGACTTGTGGTTTGCGAACATTGAATATATTGTGGCATTGGCTCCTTGTTTAGGCAACTTTCAGTAGTTAGTCTTTTAGAGGTTAGCATTTAGGATGGATCTAGATTAGTGTTTGTAATCAGGCATGTGTGCCTTCAGCATAAGCCAACATGTGGTTGGATAATTTGATGTAATCCTTGAATCTGAGATAATGCAAATGCTTGAATGGGCATGTTTTCTGTTCCTTGTTGTTGTTGCAATTGGTTGTTTCCACTGTGTGACTCGGGCTGCACGGGGACAAATCTCTTTGAGGTGCCTTTATCTGTGACTGCATCATTTGGTATTAGAGCAAGTTTCGTTCCTGAGATGGCGAATTTGTTAGTAGATCATTTATCCGGAGCTTGTAAAGTCTTAGATGGTTTGTTGTGGGGTGGGAGAATGTGGATCTGACCCGCAATTGGAGAGGGCTTGTGCAAGGATGGCTTGGAAAGGAGTTGTTGATGGTTATAAACCTTGGGGAATGGGTTGGGGTCCTTGAGGCATCCTGTTGGTGAACCAATCGTAGAATTGAGGCAGGCTATGAGCATGCTCAATAAATCACCGATGAGAGGCAATTGAGATCTTGTAGTTAGATCGACGAGCCGAGGCAGTTGCATCGCATGAAGGGAGAGATGTCACTGAGTAGGATGAACCCTAGAAGAGTAAAGAAGATGTTTGAAGACCTCAGAGATGAGAAGAGGAATGAGATCCGAAGTGCATTAGTGGGTTTGTGGAGGAATCCTGAACCAGAGAGTGAGTATGAGGAGGCTACTGAAGAGTTGGAGAAGTTGAGTTGACACTTATCGATCAAGAGGTGGATCGCTTGGCCTATTAGAAAGATAATTCAAAAGAGGAAGAAGCAAGCAAGGGTTGCAACAATGAAAGAGGTAAACCTTGAGGAGGTAAGCACACTTGTGAATGTTTGACATTAGGTATGAAAGAGATTTTAGGGGATAAGGTAGATGTGGTTATCGATGAGTTTCATTATCAGTTGATTGAATCAAATGAACAAGTTGAGCTTGATAATGAGGTTGTTGATAATAAGGATGTTGATATTGTTGATGTTGAGAGCGAGCTTCCTTTGGGTGAACCTGATAACATAGTTGGGTTAGTTGAAGAGTTCACTACTATTGAGGTTATCAGTAAGTGTATTGATGCCGATGAATTTGTTGAGAGTGTTTGGAATGGGGTTTTCATTTGTGATGGTCAAGTTGTGATGCAGGTCTTGGATTCTTGGCAATCTTGTATCACCAAAAACATGTTAGAGTTGTTAGATGTGCTCGGTAGCTGCTTTTGGGCTATCGGTGAAGTATTCTTTGTTTTCACCGACGGGGCTCGGTTGCTGCTTGGTTCGGTTGTTCACCGAGTTGGTTTCGGTTGCTTGGTAGTCTTGCTCACCAAGTGGGTTATTTTGGATTCCTGTTGAGGTCGACAATTTTGGTCGTGGAGTTAATGCTTGCATCGATCATTGGGAAATGTATAGACCTAAATCTGGGTCGTCCCTTTCTCCAGTGTTGGATCTAATGAATCTTTAGAGCCGACTTGTTCGGTGGCCTCTTGTATAAATAAAGTAGTAAGTTGTAGATCTTAGGGGGTATGAGTTTTAGTAGAGATTTAGAAGATAGAATCTGGATGTTGAATCCTCGCATGTATGAGGATTGTTTGTAATTGAATTCTATGGTATTGGCCTTAACCGGGAAGGTCTTACAACCCGACATGTATGAAGTTTATCAGGAATAATATATGAATTTTTTGCATTCTCTCTCTCCCTGTCTTGCGTTGTTGCTTCCGAGTGTTGTTTTCGCAGGAAGGTTGGTGTCTGGGTGTGCCTTTGGGCCCAACCTCCCTCCCTCCTTGCGTCAGGTGCTATCGGAGAGAGGTTAGATCTGGTTCCTTCTTGTAAGCCCTAGTTGATATCTTGTTGTGGGGTAGCAAATTGCGATATGACCTGCAATTGTAGAGGGTTTCAAGATGGTTCGTGGGAGGCGAGATGCAAATCCAGGCTTGGTGGATATGCTAAGACAGATTGCTGCTAGGTTGGAAGCTGTTGAGACAGCCCAACGTAGAGGAAGACATCTTGATGATGTTAGTGATGAAGAATCCAAAGATGAACAAGGTGAAGCAGAACCTGCACCTGTGATGGATCAAGGTGAAGAAAGATTGTTGAAGGCATTGACAAATTTGAAGGCTACACCGCACTTTAATCCTCTTGAATACAATGGAAGGTTGGATTCAAATGAGTTGATGGATTGGATAACCGAGATGGAAAAGTATTTTGAATATGAAAATGTTTCAGAGGAAAAGAAGGTGAAAATTGCAAGTACAAAATTGAAAAGTCATGCATCCTTATGGTGGGAGCATCTATAATTGGATAGAAAGAGGAAAGGCGAAGACAAAATCAAGGTATGGAATAAGATGGTGAATAAATTGAAAGACAAGTTCTTACTTTGTGATTATCAGATTAATCTAGTTAGGAGAATGCAAAGTTTGAGGTAGAAAGATAACTCGGTAAAAGATTATACTGAGGAATTCTATAAATTAGACATCAGATCTGGACATATTGAGGATGAGGTAGAAAGGATTGCTAGATACCTGAATGGGTTAAGAGTTTCTATTCAAGAGGAAAGCAGTTTGGTTAAGTTGGAAAGTATTGAAGAAGCTTATCAGATTGCCCTAAAAGCTGAGGAGAAATTGAACAAAAGACATGAGCAAAGACAAAGAGGAAGAGGTAGATCTTATGGTGAAAACAGTAGATCTAATCAAGACAAAACAAATAAGGATAAAGGCAAGACCGAGTGGAAAGGTGAAAGTTCTTATAGAGGAAGAGACTGTAACTATCGAGGTGGCTATGACAGAAGTGGATTCCGAGGAACTTGTTACAATTGTGGAGGACATAGGTCATTTGAGTGTACACATGCAAGCAAGAAGGTCAGTAGCAGTAGAAATGCCTTGGTACAAGAAGACTCACCGAATGAACCAAAGAAGGAAAATAACTTAATGGTCAGAAGAGCATTATGGAGTGAAGGTAAGCATGGACAGTGGAAGCTTGGAGAATCTGGCATCTGAGGAAATGGTTGCAAAGTTGCAGTTGGAAAGGTTGAAACACCCAAAACCCTATTAGATTTCATGGATCAAGGATGAGCATACACTATTGGTAAGTGAACAATGTTATGTACTATTGGCAAGTACTATGATAAGGTGTTGTGTGACATTATGCCGATGGATTGTTGTTATATTTTGTTGGGTAGACCTTGGCATAGTTCAAAATATCGTTATCGACAACTTATCGCCGAGGGCCAAAAAAAATATCGGGAAATATTAGAGATAAGTCGGGAACTTCTTGGGAAATTATCGGGAACTTAAAAAATTGCTTAAATTTAAATAGAAATGCATTTGTTTGCAAAATTCAATAAGGAGATGCATCAATTGAGTCAATAAATGAGTAAACAAACCAAACAAGCTGATCTAGATATATATAAATGCAAATAGGATACAAAATCACATTCTCATGTGGAATGCTGATGGCTCGTAGCCATAGTTGGATAGTCTAAAATTTGAAGCAAACTAAAAATAACAAATTGTCTTTGTAAAACTAAAAGCAAATACAAGTGTCAAGTACAGTATCAAAATAGTCTACATCTTCCTCTTCCCCCTCCTAGCTAACCTAAGTCTGTTATAGAGATGGGGTCGAAACCAAGTGATTTGTGATAAAACGAGTTAAAACCCTTTGAGAATCCTTTTGCCAGCTTCAGTTTGATCTTAGAAAGCCATGATGGATTGTGGGAGGTAACCCTGCCGAAGGCTTGTTGAATCTTGAAATTTGGCTAAGTCTGGATGACATTCTGATATTCAATAAGACTAGAGAAGAACATTTGTTGCACATTAAACAAGTACTGCAGAGATTGAAAGAAGAAAAGTTGCTGATTAATTTGAAGAAGTGTTCCTTCATGAAAGAGGAGATTGTATATTTGGGATTTATGATTTCCGCTGATGGTTTGAAGATGGATCCTGAGAAGGTTGAAACTATTTTGAATTAGCCTACACCTGAAAATGCTAGTGAGGTAAGATCATTTCATGGTTTAGCGAATTTTTATCGAAAGTTTATTAGAAATTTCAGTGCAATTTGTAATGCTATGACCGAGACTATGAGAGGAGATAAAAGATAATTCAAGTGGACACATGGAGCTAATAAAAGTTTGGAGACTTTGAAGCAAAAGGTTGTTGAATTGCCTGTGTTAGTTTTACTTGATTTCAATAAGGTGAAAGTAAACCTGTTGCTTTCTTTAGTGAGAAATTGAATGATGCTAAAAGGAAATATTCTGTGTATGATCAAGAGTTCTATGCTATTGTTCAAGCCCTAAAGAAATGGAGACATTATTTGACACCGAGTGAATTGTGTTGTATACTGATCATAAGGCTTTATAATATTTGGGTAGTCAGGATAAGTTGAATCAGAGACATATGAAATTGGTTGAGTATTTGCAGAATTATACATTTGTGATAAAACATAAGAGTGGAGGCACTAACCGAGTTGCTGATGCATTGAGTAGAAGATCTTTGATGACTTAAATGAGAATTGAAGTTCTTGGTTTTGATGACATGAAGGATTTGTATGAAACTGACCCTGATTTTTCTGAGCCATGGAGGAAGTATAGAGCACCTATTCAAGATCAACTGAGTACTAAATAGGAAGATTTTTTCATTTAAGAAGGTATGTTGTTTAAAGGTATTCAGTTGTCTATACCGAGAGGATCAATGAGAACTAATTTGATAAAGGAGAAACATAGTAGTGGTTTGGTTGGACATTTTGGCATTGATAAAACATTGAATTTGCTTAAGGAGAGATACTTTTGGCCACAGTTGTATAAGGATGTTCATAAATTTGTGAGAAGTTGTGGAGTTTGTCAAGTTGCAAAGGGAGTAAGTTAGAATACTGGATTGTATACACCTTGCTGAGAAACCTTGGATTGATATCAGTATGGATTTTGTTCTTGGCTTACTGAGGACAACAAGAGGTAATGATTCTATATTTGTGGTTGTGGATAGATTTTCTAAAATGACACATTTCATACCGTGTAGGAAAACATCAGATGCAGTGCATATAGCAAATCTTTTCTTTAAGGAGATTGTCAGATTGCATGGATTACCGAAGAGTATCATCTCCGACCGAGACAATAAGTTTGTTGGTTATTTCTGGAAGACTCTATGGAAAAAGTTAGGTATTGAGTTGAAGTATAGTTCTACATTTTATCCACAGACTGATGGACAAATAGAGGTTGTAAATAGAAGTTTGGGTAATCTGTTGAGATGCTTAGTTTGGGACAAATCGAGTAATTGTTATTATATGTTGGCACACGCAGAATTTGCATACAATAATTCAGTGAATAGGAGTACTGGAAAAACACCTTTTGAGATTGTTAATGGCACACAACCGAGAGGTATTTCAAATTTGAAGAACATTGCCGGAGAAGAGAGGAGAAGTGTTGAAGGAGAAGAATATGTTGAGTTCATGAAGACATTGCATGAGGAAGTGAAACATAAGTTGGAACATAGTAATCAGAAATACAAGGACAAAGCAAATAGATCAAGAAGACATAAGACTTTTGTAGTTGGAAAATTGAAGATGAAGAAATTTGGTCCTTGCAAGATATTGGGAAAGTTTGACAATGGAAATGCTTATGAGATTGAGTTACCTGATGACATGGATATATCACCTGTATTCAACATTGCAGACTTGTATGAGTATCATGAATCTAATGAAGAAATGACAGTACCGAATGATTATCCTAAGTAGGCAGAAGAAGTTGAGCAGATTTTGGAGCAAAGAGTTGGCAGAAGCACAAGAGGAAAAGAGTACATGGAATGTCTGGTGAAGTGGATGAACATACCAATTGAAGACAGTTCATGGATTTCACAATCTGAGTTGGATTCAGCTCGGGTTGTACCTGCTGCATGATTCAGAGAATCATCTCAAAACAACCCCGGGTGTTTGATGCAGTAGCATCTTGGGTTCTTGGCAATCGTATATCACCAAAAACATGTTAGAGTTGTTAGATGTGCTCGGTAGCTGCTTTGGGCTCTCGATGAAGTATTCTTGTTTTCACCAACAAGGCTCGGTTGCTGCTCGGTTCGGTTGTTCACCGAGTTGGTTTCGGTTGCTCGGTAGTCTTGCTCACCGAGTGGGTTATTTTGGATTCCTGTTGAGGCCGACAATTTTGGTCGCGGAGTTAATGCTTGCATTGATCATTGGGAAGTGTATGGACCTAAATCTGGGTTGTCCCTTTCTCCAATGTTGGATCTAATGAATCTTTAGAGCCGACTTGTTTGGTGGCCTCTTGTATAAATAAAGTAGTATGTTGTAGATTCTTAGGGGGTATGAGTTTTAGAAGAGATTTAGAAGATAGAATCTGGATGTTGAATCCTCGCATGTATGAGAACTGTTTGTAATTGAATTCTATTGTATTGGCCGTAACCGGGAAGCCTTACAACCTGACATGTATGAAGTTTATTAGGAATAATATATGAATTTTTTGTATTCTCTCTCTCCCTGTCTTGTGTTGTTGCTTCCGAGTGTTGTTTTCGCAGGAAGGTTGGTGTCTGGGTGTGCCTTTGGCCCCGACCTACTTGCGTCAAGTTGTTGATCGAAGGTTGTAGATTGAGATGTTTTAGTGAGATGTTGACTTGTTGCAGAGATCACTTAGAGGTGTGAGAGAGAAGACATGTGTTTCTTGGTTGATGTTGGTACTAATCAAATTGATTGCGTGAAAGAGGATGTTATTGCATGTGTTGTAGTGCAGGTTTGGGAGGAGGAGCAGTATTTTCTTGGCAAAGACAAGTATTTGAGCATGAAGATGGACATACCAAGGGTGAAGATGAAGACTAAATTGAAGACATAGGTGATGATCATAAACGAGGAAGTGTGGATGAAGGTTAAAGGTGGTGGATTAAGTAAGGTTAATGAATTCATTGTTGCTGTTGGACTGATGACAAAGTGTGATCAGATGTGCGATGAGGATGAGGATAAGTGGTAGAAGTTATCAAGAGGGTTTGTGAAGAAGAGTGCAAATTTTATGTGTGAATCTGGTGCTGGTCAGTTTGGTTTTGTCAGTGAGTTTGTTAACTAGTTTGTTTTGAATTAGTGCAGAGGATGAGGAGATCAGTTTGGAAAGGGCAGAACGTTTTTGTGTATAGGTTCATATTCTTAACCATGAGGGTTGGGAAGTCGAAGGTCAAAATGAAGTCTGGTGATCAGTTGTGGATTCCTTCTTGCAACATCAAAGTGAGAGGCTCACTTTTCAATAACCTCGGGTGTCCGATGCAGGAACATCTTGGGTTTCTTGACAATCTTGCATCAGCCAAAAAGAGTTTCCTTTCAGTTTGTTTTCAGTTTGTTTTCAGTTTGTTCCTGTTAGTCAGTTTCAGTGTTTTGTGTGGTGTTCCGTCCAGTTGGCACTTTGGCTCGTGCGAACCTTCTGGTGTGTTCTAGACATCATGTTGAGTCTTGGTCTGGGTTCGCATCTCGATCCGTTTTTTCTTGGTGGAGATATCTGAAGTTCTTGGTTCAGACCTATTTGTTCTTCACGCTAACGGCTTAACCCGATTTTTCCGATCTTGCGAAGCTTTCTCATGGCTTGCAGATCTGATTGGCACACTGTTCAATGATCTTATGCTCGTGGCCGACCTCTTTGTGTGATCGCACATCATTTCATATCCATTTGGAGGTGTTCTTCTAGATTTGGGTCCTGGCTTATATTTCACACGTTATGTTTTCCTGCTTTGGGGAGTGTGATCTTTTCTGGCCGACTTGTGGCTTGCGAATATTGTATATATTGTGGCATTTGTTCTTTGTTTAGGCAGCTTTCAGTAGTTAGTCTTTTAGAGGTTAGCATCCAGGTTGGATGTGGATTGGTGTTTGTAATCATGCATGTGTGCCTTCAGTGTTAGCCGACATGTGGCTGGATAATTTGATGTAATCCTTGAATCTGAGATAATGCGAATGTCTGAATGGGCATGTTTTCTGTTCCTTGTTGTTGTTGCAATTGGTTGTTTCCACTGTGTGACTCAGGCTGCGTGGATTAGACAGATCTCTTTGAGGTCCCTCTATCTGTGATTACATCAGCTTTGATCTGAAGATGTAAAAATATGAAGAAATTTAGGAAATACTATTTTCACAGATAGCAATCAGATAAGGCATGATCAGTTTCACATAAAGAGTTCTAAATGGACAAGACTGATTTTGAGCTAAATTCTTGAGTGCAAAACATTTCTCTCTTGTTTACCTTCCTTTGCTAGCTATACCAGGGATTCAGAAGTGTGCTGATTAAAGTATTATATATTACAAAGCCCATGATGCATCATTTTGGGATGCATCATATGAGGATTGATATTAGAGGCATATGAGGGGACCGTTGCCTCAATTGGAGGGGCTTATGAGTGGTTTTTGACACAAAGATGTAAAAATATGGAGAAATTTAGGAATTACTATTTTCACAGATAGCAATCAGATAAGGCATGGTCATTTTCGTATTAAGGGCTCTGAATGGACAATACTGGTTTTAGTCCAACTCCCCTGTTGATTTTCTGAAGGTTTCCATCCTCAAAGATCTGTTTCATGCAAAGCTTTACACAAATTATCAAATCCAAAATCATCTAGAATATTAGGTCGACTTAGCTGACTTTAATTTTAATCTTATTTGAAGAACTTTATTTAATGAAGTGATATTTTATAATATTTTATTATTATTATTTAATTAAATTAATTAATACCAAGTCATCATTTAAATGTTTTATTTATTTTTTTGACAACTTAATAAAAATCAATTTAGATAATTGCCACTTAAAAAATTGGGCACATTACACAGAATGGGCACTTCTAGGCTAAAGTAATCATCAGACCTATGCATAGTGTTGGAGTATAATATGTATACACTTAAATTATCCTTAGTTTACCTTACCTAGGTAGCTTAGGTTAGGCTATTTAAATCTTTCAGATAATTAATCTTAAATGGGGACAATTCACGATATCCACATTCTGTAAAATTAGAAGTCAGCTCTATTCAGCATTCTAGTCAACTTACTAGTTCACATCAGAATTGAATTCAATGTTTAAATATATGACTAAGTTAACTAGAGCCATCCACTTTTTAACTTTCAATCAATGGCCTTAACTCCCAAGAAGATTAGTTAGCATGTAATTAAGATAATGTTTAGAGTAGGTTAGTTTTTGTTTTATATGGAGCTTCCCCATCCAATTCAAAGAGAGTTTCTACTAACATCCATTCTGTTTTATGTTGCACTGAAAGCTGCAAATAGTACAACAACACAATCTTGTATTTTTTTCTACCTCATTTGCAGTGGTCACCATGCTAGTCTAGATACTTATCTATTTTGCTTTTCACAACTTTTGTTTGTAGGAAATGAAGAATGTATAAAAAAAGTACTTACAAGAAAACTTAAATGGACAAAACTATGGAATCGGATACAGATATTGATAAAGCTATTTTTTGAGTCCCTTTAATATGGTGAATCAGTATTTCAGAACTTCTAACTTTTAAAACTGCATGAAACCACTTAAAATATAAAGAGAGCAACCATCAAAACACAATCACCAAATTTTGCATGGAAAACCCTTTCGGACAAAAACCCACAGCATATAGTAGCTTTCATTAAACAAAATGGGCACCAACCCAGATTACAAATGTGAGCACTAACCCACAGAGAGCACCAGCCCTCTTCAAAACACCAACTCCAAACAACTGAAGCACCAACTCCAGTCAGTGAGGCATCAACCCAAAAAACAAGACTCACTGAACACTGAAACTAAGAAAATATCAAATATTCAATCACTTCAAAAATATACTCAACTCATGCTGTGTTCTCAACATACCGCTCTTTCACACAACTAACTAATACTTCGCTGCATAATATAACTCCTTGGCGAAGCCTTTCTTTCATTTATCAGTTTCTCATGCTCAGAACCATTTTATCTGGAAAATATTAACACGGCAACCCCAAAATACAACCAGTCACCAATCTTTGTAAGCAGCTAACAGGCTCAGCAAATGAATACGGCTAATGGAAAACAATCAACATACAATTCTGTTTAGCTTCACATTACCAACAACTGCCAGGTGTCCATCTTTTCTACTAACTCTTGTCAGATAAAAAAACTTCATTTTTTTCCAGCATGACTCGTACTGAAAAATAACACACAGCATCTCTGAATAGATATGTCATAACACCCAGCTGCACACCTTATTCAATTCCTTTCACACCTCAGTAAATAATGCTTGTTCTTAAATATGTATTTCAATTCTCTCATGTTCGTCTCTCTTCAGCAGATCACAATTCTTCATACTCTCTCCTACTAAATCTGAAAACGCACAGTTCCCAAAATCAGAAATCTAGTCAACATGCTAACAAAAGTATTATCTACCATGCCCACATATATGATAAAAAATTACATGTATATGCTCAAAATAATCTGAAGCTGAATGCTGCCTCATAAAGCACCCATGATACCCTTGAAGGAGACACATGACAAGTATTCATGACACAAGCTAACATCCAGCTGCTGTTGAAGACGCATGATTCCAATTTTCTGGAAATGCTGCACGTGTTCTTAGGTATCGACACCCTAAAAAACACACAACTCTGTCCTTTCATTTAATTCACACAATGATATCAACCACAATCTTCAATATAGCAGATTTGTAACTCCCAGAAGGAAAACTGCTTACACAAAGGCAAAATAAATGCACAGCTCAAAGACAAAATGGCTGCACTAAGTTCTCAGTATTTCCTTCTTTTATCTGTAGCAGTGTATGTATTTCTTAATACGGCTGTCCTCATTCACCGTCCACTCATTTAAAGCACAGCTTAAACTATGTTGAGCTTCTGTAATGCTTGATGACTCTACCAGTAGTCCACTAAAATGCCAGCACTTGACATTCCAACCTGGCAAACAGTGAAGCTCCTTTCGAGTGTCCAAGCACAAGAATAGTCAACCATTAAAAAGAAACATCCAGCTAAATATATATCTGCTACAATTTATGCAATATTGAAAAACCGGAAGCTCCAATGAAATTTGCTTTTAAATTTAATAGCCACACAAATTTGCTGAAGTCATCAAGTATATAAGGCGAGTTCATATTAATTAGGCTACCAAATCATAAACTAAGGCAGCCTGCAAAAAGATGACCCTTGGAATATTCCAATGATGACATGTCATATTAATCTGACGAAGCAGCTGATGGAAACAAGCTAGCAGATGACAAGCAGCTCAAGCAAGCAAGCAGCTCAACTAACTTTTCTATGACCCTTTGAATATTCCAATGATGACATGTCATATTAATCTGATGAAGCAGCTGATGGAAACAAGCTAGCAGCTGACAAGCAGCTCAAGCAAGCAAGCAGCTCAACCAACTTTTCTATTACTTTTAGTAATCCTCTTAGATTTCTACGGCTTTTATCATCAACCTTTGACATCAATGACAACATACTCAACACTAGAGTCATCTTGTGGGTTATCTCACAATCACCTTCAATAAATACTAAATAGGATTGAATCTTAGTTGATGGATTTAGCCAGTATTAGCACCCCTGTAATTCAATTAGAAGGTTGAATCATAATATTAGGAGAATTTTTTGTTTGTATTTCAATTGCCATTGTCACATTGTGTTATATTGTCAAATGATCAAATGATTCAATTCTCTCTTTGGGTGGGTTTTTATGTTTCAATGGGTTCCTTGGGTGAAGTCAATTACTGAATTCAGCACAGATCTCCTGTAAAATGATTTATTTTTTGCTTCATCATAAAGAAAGACAAAACTATGTATTACCTTTAGATATATTCAAATGCTTATTTTGATTTTTTTAAAAATAAGCTAAACTTTACCTCGTAATTTGTATAACTTAGATGAGATAAAGAGTATTCCTAAATTGCAACCAACATGAATGAAAGCAACTGAATGTCGAATAAAGCTTCTCTATAGCTAGAGAGGATAAGTTCACTATGAAGTATGGATTTATCATGCAAAACAAGCTAATTTAACTGCAGAACACATCATCTTGCTTCAATTTCAATTTCAAAACTTCTTATCTTCTTATGTGAAAATTCAACTTGTACATTAATTTTGGTATTTTGAAAGTGTTTTCAAGGATGATGTATGTGTGTTGGTTATTTGGAGTTTGATTAAAGTGCTTTATGAGATGTGGTTTTATTACTGAAAAGCATTTGCAGATTTTATCCAGTGTCACATGGTTCGGTTTGATGTTGCTATTTAGTTAGTTCATCATGTTGCATAGAGCTGTCTAGTGCTTTCAGCATATAAATTCATATGTCGCAACATTTCTAGTTGAGTAAACTACTGTGATTGTTCTGACTTTTTTGTTTTGGGAATTTGTTGCTTCTTGTATTGTAGGAAACCAGAAGAACTCAAAATCAGGAACCATCACTTCGGTCCGTTTTATCAGATCCATTATCGTAAGTACTCTACTTTGTAATGCCACAATTTTATTTCTACAGCACATCTGGGATTATGGTCAAACATAACCGTCTTTTATATCATGGCTATGCATATTGTTTTTACAAATCCATATTGTAAATTTCCTGATAATAAAAATTACCCTACTGATGTTTATTGTTAGTCAACCAGGTTTGATATGATACAGAAATGAGAACATAATTAATAATTTATTACACCCCTTTCTAGACATTAAGACTTGATGTGGAGAACGATATAGCCAAAGAGCAGTTGAATATTAGACAGGTGGAATGAATGGAAGGCTTTGAATCAAACATGCAAAGAGATTAATTCTGTATCACAAGGTTCTTAACAGTGATGCAAGTGCATCTGAAGCAAATTGAAATTTTTTTTGGAAAAATGGTGTTAAAATTCAAAAGTCAAGCCAACATTGGAAGCAATGCTTTAAGTACACAGACATATGATTTATTTCATCAAGAATGTCTCCAAGGTGACTGGCATTCTCTAGAATGTCAGTGGAAAATCTCTGTAAGAAATGCCCAAGTATAAACAAATTGTCAAATTATGAAAGACTGTACTCTTGTCTGATCTATATAAGCCCTAGAATTTACCTCCAAAGATGGTTATTAATGCTAGGGTTTGCAAACTATGAAAGACTGCACCTTTTGTTGTGTTTACATTTCATTAGTGCCTATTATTTAGATTATTAATTCATAATCTACGGGTTTCTCTATGCAAGTGCATTTTTTGAGTCCCATTAGCTTATTTTTTAATCCATCTCTAGGCATTAGTAGTAACATTTACCATTTTTTCTTAAAAATATGTTATTGTAGTATAAGTTTTATTAGTATACTAATAGTTAATAAAAGATTAGTGTTGTGGCAATGCACTTATGTTGATTTATGAATGCCACAAATGTTTGTTTCTGCTTGTAATTGCTTCACCTATTTGAAGGACCAAAACTATTTAATTTAGGCGAGTTTTTTAGCAGGTTGACTGATTGGCTGTTATAATTTGTGATTTGGTTAGGGGTAATTATCTTGAGGATGCCTGTGTGGCTCGGTGCGGGCATTCATTTGGTGGTGCTCTGCTGAGAAAAGTTTACGAAACAGTAAGTGAAATGCTCTATTGTGAGGTGCTACATTGAAGCTGTTTATGGATGAAGTTGCCAAGAAGTTTGATTGAAATGTTTATGCATTATTGCTTTTCATGATTGCTTTTATGACATTATTTCAGAATATTAGTGATAGTTATTACTTTCAGTAATAAAAACTAATCTTGTTTCAATTCAAATTCATGATTTGTAAAGGTATTTAATTTCCCCTGATATAAAGTAAACTTTGAATATTTATGTTTATCTCCTCAGTCAGGAAAAATGGCTATTGAAATTTGAGGTATATTTGACTAAAACAATGCAATAATATGCACTATTTATAAAAGTCCTAACACGTTTCTGTGGACAATCTAATGAGTTCACACTCTTCCGTAGATGGACAACAGTCTGTTGTTATCCTGCATTATTAATTGATATGAATCATTCGGTTGTTAAAAGGGTAACTGGTGTGGATATCGACAAATGGCACAAGGTAAATAATTAAAACTCGCTTAAGCAGAAACAATCTAAGCCTTGTACTAATCATAAGCAAGTCATACAATTTTATCATTTATTGGGTTGCCATTGAAGGTTCTCTTTGTGCAGAATAGCACAATGCTTTAAGTGTCTTTATGGTTTTAAGGTTCTCTTTATGGTATTACTTGAATGTTTTAAACTAATCTTGTTTTAATTCAAATTTATGAATTGTAAAGGTATTTAATTTCCCCTGATAGTAAACTCTGAATATTTATGTTTATCTCCTCAGTCAGGAAAAATGGCTAATTGAAATTTTTGGTATATTTGACTAAAACAATGCAATAATATGCACTATTTATAAAAATCCTAACACGTTTCTGTGGGCAATCTAATATGAGTTCACACTCTTCTGTAGATAGACAACAGTCTGTTGTTATCCTGTATTATTAATTGATATGAATCATTCGGTTGTTAGAAGGGTAATTGGTGTGGATATCGACAAATGGCACAAGGTTAAAAAATCAAAACTAGCTTAAGCAGAAACAATCTAAGCCTTGTACTAATCATAAGCAATTCATACATTTTTATCATTTATTGGGTTGCCATTGAAGGTTCTCTTTGTGCAGAATAGCACAATGTTTTAAGTGTCTTTATGGTATTATATGCAAAATGATAGTTGATTTTGATAGTATTTAGTTGATAAGGGAAGCTGCAAAGATAATTTATCTGAGGAAATTGATCATTTGTTGGTATTGTATGCCCTTACCTCTTTTGTAGTTGATCTGTAATATTACCAGTGTCTTTTTGAAAAGGATTAAAATGTAGTGATAAATGTTCTTTTTACAGTCAAGATGTATCACATGTGGGACTGAAGTTGAGGTGGCATCAATGGTTCCTAATCATGGTAAGTGGATGTAACTCTGCAGTTAGAAATCTATAAGGCCAGCTGGAATGACTTTCAAAAGAATTATGGTTGTAATTTTCTGTAGATTATATAAGCATTCAGGAAGGATTATAGGAAAAAATCCCAAGGTTGTTGATGGTCTAATGTTGCAGCCCTCAGAGCCGCTGCTACAGCAGTGAAAAATGGGGATGAGCGGAGACAGTTACACAATGCTGCACTACGGAAGCGTAGGAAAGAAGAACAAGGAGATGGAATGAAAAGATTAATAAACAAGGTGTGTATAATGGTAGATGTATAAATGGTTTGCTTCATTTTCTTCTATGATCTGAAGATTTTTTATCATATCGTGGAGTCAAAGTTGTATTCATGTATAAGAAATACTTCCTATTTATCAGGACGATGTAGGACTTTTTATGGATAGGGATAGTTCTCGACAAGGAAAGGGAGTTCAGTATCCATTTGCTGTTAGTGAGAAAGTGATGATTAAGGTAAGATTTGAATTTTGACAAGAAGATAAAATGTTATACTAAGGCTTTGACAAAGTATTGCAATTTTAGAAAGATTCAAATATCTTTACACAAATGTTTCTACTCCTGATTGGTTTGTCAGGGAAAATATGTGTTTGTGTGCAGTAATTCTCTACATCTTTGATAGACCATTTGCAATAGTAAATGCTGGAGTTCTTATTTTCTCCATTTACCAAATTTTCTGATGTGGGGAAATTTTCATGTTTATTTTGTTTTTCATTATTCTAATCTTACAATTATAACTGGTCAAGAACCTATTGCAGTCCATGCTATCTAGTGTATATGTTTTGTAGAGAGTCATTGATTGGCAAATTGGAAGTTGGTGTATTCTAAATGATTGAAAAGAAATATACAATCTTGGAATACATTGCACACATGCTATTTGATATCATTTTTGTACTAGGAACCTGAACCTGCTTCTCATCAGATTATCTACATACTTGCTTCCAAATGTGATTAAGGTTAATTATCTATGCAGTTTTGGTTTCTAATTTATGTTCCGTGTTAATGCATGAGTGGGTACACAACCTTTTATTGGGTTCAATTTCTTTAGTTTTTCTTGCTTGCCACCCACTGTGGTGAAACAAGGATAAAGCCTTTTTAAAAGAATCTACTTTACTAACATATTGTAGAGAGGGGTTTGATGTTGAGTTTTGATCATAAATATTTTCAGGTTTAGTTTAAACATAAGTTTGGTTTCTTTTAGGGCCCGTTTGTTTACTGGAATTGGGATTGTCAAATCCCGGAATTGACATTTTCGATGTTTGTGTTCAAAACATGCAACTGGAATAGGGATTTGTTAATTCCCATTTACCCCCAAAACCAGCATTTGAATCTTCAATCGAAATAGGTGGAATTGGAAAATCAATTCCAATTCCACTTAAATGGGAATTGGGGGTAAAGCAAAAATTTATAATATTTTGAAATCCATATGCAAACAACGTTTTCCATCTTCTCATTCTGAATTCCAGGTGAACCAAAGGGTTCCAGCTATATTCCAAAAACCATTTTTCGGATCTAAAACTTCCAAAATTGTCAAATTCCACCAAAATTGTAAAATACTGGAATTTGACAATTCCAGCGTTATTTAATTCCAACAAACAAATGGACCCTTATTGAAAAAGTTTTTGGTTGTGTATTGGGTGTATGATACCCCCATACCTAAGAGTTTTGCCTTGAAATCATGCATCTTAAAGCCAATCAATTTCAATTGTCAATTAAGTTATTTTTATCACACCTAACTAACATGATATACTAGGTCATTTAGCCATGTCAAATACACAAATGATCCACAGTTTTATTTTGATAACTGAAATTCAATATAACTTTACAACACTACGTACACTTCTGATCTACTAAAGTTAACTCGCAAGAATTCATACTCTTAGATGACCAAAAACATGTCTCTAAGTCAAACTTGCATCTCAAATTATTTGTGAAGTACATAATTTATACACAATAAATTGAATTTTTTTAATAAATGGTGGCATTATCAACTTAAGGTGTAAATGTAAAATCAATGGGAATGGTATCTTAATGGTTACAATATGAAGAACATTAAAACCAAATATACTAATCTTGATTAAGTGCATTATAATCAGAATAAATAAATTATCTAACCAATCTAATTTATGAAATCAGATTTAGTCTTGACAAAGTGCATTAAATCTTAACATAGTTATTTTATCTATGCAATCAATTATAACATTGTCTTCGTAGTCATTTGTCATATTCTCCCATTTGAAACCCTAATTACGTCATCCTCTTTTAGAAATAAGATTTAATAATAAACAAATAATAAAATTAAAATATAATAAATAGGTAAAATATAAATTAAATAAATAATTGAAATATAATATGATAATATAAATATTATATATATAATTATTTATTATGTAATCATAATATAAACGTGAAATATATATTCATAAAATAATTATATTAAATATCTAGCAAATGCTACTAATATAATAATCTACAAACAAATACCAAAGCTCATGACATGACGACTCAGGATATAAAGATTGGACTAACACCCAAACCAAGGGGAATGCAAAATATACACTGGCAAATAGTTCAACCTATCAGCATTGAACACTATAGCAACAATATCTATATTCCCCTACAATATACATTGGTGGATTTACTAAATTGTGGATCCCTATAGCTTGACGATTTGTATAAACATCATTGATAAAGGTTTATGTCTATACAACGAGCTTCTAACCACAAACATCATTATACTTGTGGTTCTTCATCAAGACTTTGGGATTCTGTGATAGTCTGGGACTTTGGAGGATTATCGAGTATTTAGCTCTGTTTTATATATATTCGCATATTATATAAATATCATCGAGCATAGTGATAGATCTGCATACAGAGTTATATAGAACACAGTCAGAAAACCATACCTACATAGTCAACAATTGATTACCAGTCAGACGGTAGCCATATTTGAACAAAGAAGATCATCACTAGAGAGCATGTTTGTCACATATTTTGGAGTATTTCCTAGAAGAAGTTTGAAACTTATGGAGGTGAGAAATATCGATGCACCCAACAACGAACAAGCTCGGCTTGGTAATCAACACACGTAGAAGCATAATATGGGGAGTGGAGACGGGATTAACTCATAACAACATTGCTAAATATGTTCTCCGCGAATTATATAATGGGGATCTATTGATGGGAGTCCTGTATATGCGGTAAATACTCATGGGTCTTTTCTCTGCACATGACAGCGGGCCTCACAATGGTGTTGATACAAACAATGGTTGAATTATTAGAACATAGGGGGTTTGAGGAGAACAAATTCACGAAGCTTGGCATCGAGAGTCATCAATCCACATCCACATTGGGTGCACAAATATTAATAGTATTCTTAGAATATTTTAATATTGTGGTCTCCACTTAATGTGCTATCATATAAGTTAGAACGAATAGCTGCAAGTGTGCAAAAGGGTTGGCAAAAGCACTCTAGATAGTATGACATATATCAATCCTACTATTTATGCAAGATACCATTGGGTCTCACAGGGGAGTATTCTTTATTTCTTGCTCTTTTATTTAGTACTTAGATTCCCTCAAGCTTGTAAACCTAACACACGATTAGAGATTTTTTTGTCGAAGTTTACAGAAGCAAGACCTAAATCAAGATTTACCTTGTTAAAAGTTATTTTAAGTGGTAAAGATATATCTCTAACCATCTTACAATTCTAATTTTTTTTTAGAATTTTTGAGTATAGGGCAAAAATTAGAGCAATCCCAAAAAGGGGACATTACATCATTCTTATCAATATCATTAGGGAGTAATACCTTGAGTGTTGAAGTAGTGACAACTCCATTAACCATAAGTAGGAACCACAACCAATTCTTACATGTTAGTTAGGGAGTATCTAATACAAGTAAATGATCACAAATGATTGGTTTAAAAGTGTACTTACGATAATCAACACTAGTCAATTGTAATTGTTCAATTTTCTTTGTTGTGATTGATATTTAATCACAAGTTTTAGAATCAATGCTCTTAGTAAACTTTTTCTTTCTCATGAGTAGTATCTAGTTGGAGGGAAAGAATTATGTATAGATGTGTATTAATCCTTAATTTCTTTTTCCTAAGTCCTTGATCCAAATATCCATAATCAAAAGTCCCAATGATTTTCATTAACTCAATTTAAGACCTTGCATAATCCATGCTGTAAGTACATCAAACCTAAATGGAAATAAGCATATCAACATTAAGTGATCGCCAACCCAATGGAATTTGATCTATTGAATTCTAAGGTCTTTTCATATATTAGAAGGTTTTGTTAGTTTGCTTAGAAACTTTCCAAGGCTATACCCCAAAATTTTGTAATTTATTACAATAACATATTTGAAGTGATTCTAAAGGGTGAACCCTAAACACATCCTAGCTTGTAAATTTCTATGAAGGGATTGGACAATTCATTTTACCACATAATGAGTAATGTTTATAAATTATCATGCATCAATTGCATTTACACAGTATCAAAATGTTTGTTATTCATGTTCCAATTTATCTTAGGATCTATTAATTTGAAGGCAATAGTTTATGGCCTTTCAAATGAAAAATATGAGTAAACAAACAGAGACAATCTCAATTTATAACAACTAGAAGTACAATTATTTACATACGTTAAGAAGACAATGTTGACGACTCTAACCTAGGTTAGATAATTTACCATGGCACATGTAACATTAACACACTTCAAATGTTATACATACCTATGACATTTTGCATAAGGGAAGACACAACATTCCATTATTAGATAGGACAACTATTAACAATTAATAGTTATATTTCTAATAGTCTCTTGCGTATTTAACTATAAAGCATAGTGTCGACATTCTACAAACCATTTATCATCTGCATTCTAGGTCACTCCAATTGAAAGATGTCACTGAATCTTATCGACAACAATTTGCCACAACCCTAATTAAATCAAGGAATAATAACATACCTTGAAGATAACTTACTCTCAATGTCTTCAAAGTGTAATATGGATTATTTTGTCTTACTAAAAGCCAAATTTGGACTCTCAAACCATAAAGACCATCCACACTCTGGTCTCATTCGTTTAGAAAGTATCTCATCGACACTCTTAACATATGCATGGTTGTAAGAGTGGCATTCAATTGGTTATCCACAGGCTAAAGAGATATCCCTTTCCAACTCAAGGTCCAAAACTAGTTGGTAGGGGTGGCTACTTTAGACAACACACTAGTTATGTCGAAGGCGTTTATTATTTGTAAGGTACGATCTAATAGGCAAAATCAAGGGTCCACGTTTACCAGAAGCATGGGTGACCATAAAAAATATTGCAGCCGTCCAAATGCTTTTTGTCCCTCTGTCTTTTTTGCCGTCTTATACTATTTCCTGTCGTACTTTCTTTTTCTTGGCTGTCGTTTGTTGTCCACCATCCATTGTTTTGGCACGCTGCAGTTTTTTCCTTCGTTTTCCGTTTTAACACGAGCAAGTAGAAGTATTTTTTCTTTTTCCAAAATGCCAAGACAATATTCAGCAGTTTAAAAAATTGTTGCCAAAAGTGATTTCAAATATTTTTATAAAATAAAATTGTTTATAGTTATTGTAATTATATAATATAAATATTTATATTATACTATATTATTTAGAATTATTGTTGCCGAAAGTGATTTCAAATATTTTTATAAAATAAAATTGTTTATAGTTATTGTAGTTATATAATATAAATATTTATACTATATTATTTAGAATTATTTATATTATATTATATAAGTATAATATATATTATAAAATAGCAAAATAAATTTAAACAGAATAATATTATTAACAATCATAATATATATTATATTATATGTTCCAATTGTTATATATTAAATGCAAAAATACATATTATATACTTTACTATAATATTAGTTTAATCTTTATTTATATTTTTAATTACATACTATATATCTTATATTATGAAGTATAAAAAAATAAAATTTACATATAATATATTGCATTATAATGTGTTTAATCATTATTTATGTTAATTTAATTATATATCTTGTATTTATTAGTATATATTATATATTATATAGTATTATTTTAAAATATTAAATAAATGAGTGAAAATATACTTTATATCTCTATCTCTTCCAATCTTTCTCACCATCTATATCTCTTTATAATATTTATATTAAATATAATTTTTAAATTTTATCAAAAAATTTATAATATATTATAATATTATGTATAATAATTATTACAATTAAAAAAATTTAAATCATATTTATAATATAGATTTTTTATCAACTAAATATATATAATGAAATAATTGGTACGAAAGATAATAAAGTACATAACAAAATATTCTTAAAAAATATTCTTTTTAGACTAATATTTTATAATATTAAAAAATTCCACACACAAAATATTCTTTGAAAACAATTTATTTCTGTTTTTCTTGTTGAAGTTATCTTTAAATTTCTTAATGAGTATGAATGTAAAATAGTATGTTTTTCCTTGTATAATATTTCATGTAAAATTTTAGTTGCACTTTTTGTTGAATTATTAATTAAGTTAATAAATTCATTATTTATTATTAAAAAATATAAATTATTATTTATTGAGAGAGAGAGAGGGCATATATGTAAGTGAGAAAGAGAGAGATATCAAGAGAGATAGATATAAATATATAGAAAGGAAGGGAGAGGGAGACACGGAAATAGAGAGAGGAGAGTGAAGTAGAAATACAGGAAGAGGGAGTGATAGGAAGAGAAAGAGAATGAGAGATAGAGAGATATATGTGACTTAGGAAGGAGAGAGGAAGAGGGAGATCTCAAACATGAACCTATTGGTAATGGAGTGAGGAGCCTAATTATCTTCTCCATTCAAAGGTTTTGTTTAAGAGATGTTTGGATCATTTTAAGTGGACGTATAGTTGATTTGAAGCTGTCACATAATACACAAATGTATACATAAATAGACCAAATTTCTTCTTAATTTATCTTCAACATATCTTTGGCGTATCCATTGAACACCAAGGTGTGATTGCTAGTTTTATATCTAGATAAACATGCCTATATAGATTATGTAGATTGACAAAGAAACCAATGAATCTACAACTAAATACAAGGCATGACACCTATTTGGCAAAATACTGCAATTAAAAATTGTCTCATAAAATTTAATGACTGAAGGAAATGCCTCATAATGGATCTAATAATAAGACTTCAGAACTTCTAAACTAATGTGGTTGCCAGATGCAAGGCTAGGCTACAGAACCTTTCCCAACATGCAAAAATGTGGAGAACAGTAAAGGCATGAGATTGGTTGACCAGATGTCTCAAGGAAACGACACATCATGGAATAACATATCAGATTTCCACAATCCATTTTTAAAGCAAATTTGTTTCTGGATTTGATTGTTTCTGGTGACCTCATGGAATGATGTGAGTAGAGGTTATGCATAGGAAAGATTTGATAACAAAAACCATAGAAATCTTTAATCGAATGTAATAAATTGGTATGCGACATCACTCAAAGCACAACAAAAGGGAGCTTTAATTAGATGACAAAGTTATGAGTGCGCTGGTAGACATGCATGCAAAATGTTGAAGCATAGACAAGACACATGAGCTGTTTGACAGATCACCTCAAAGAGAAGTATCCAAAGTTCTAGACATTTTGTTGTGCGTGCCCCCATTTATTCAACACTATCTTTTGAAGTTTAGACATTTTGTGTCACATCAATCCCTTGCCTTGTGACAATTAGTGTTTAAAGCTTGAGAGCCAGCACAATAACACAACCCATGAAGAAGTATAAATCCAATGCTAACTAGATAAATTCTATTAGGAAATCACCCTAGAAATAACCTCACAAACTAGATAAACAAAATTGAAAACCACCAAATGAGCTAATATTTCATTTCACAATCCAAAATATTTCTACGCAAAATAACAAATAGGGATGTAACACTACTTGTCATGGTAATATCATAAATGGAAATAGCGGGACATGAAATCATAGAGCCCCTGCCTTCCTTTAACAGATGGCTATCAAGTTAGAAATACGACGAGTGACCTACTTAAAGATTCTTCTCTTGCTCTCTCTGCGCTGCCCTCCACCAGCCATTTCTTCCCATAGCAGTGGTAGATATACATTGTGATCTTCAAGTGATTGTCTTCCATGCACAATGAATGTTTGATGTTGTCATTTTCTGAAGTTTCTTGACACAGCTTTGCCCCCTTTTTTTGAGCATCATATACTCCACATTGAATCTTTAATCAACTGCTCTGTTTCTGCCTGTTCAAAATCTCAAGACTAATGTTGTACCAAAGCAGTAAGAATACCTCTCCAGAAGAAACCCATTTTCATAAACCTGTTGTGGGTGAGAAGGCTTCAAGTTTATCCTAGTGCAAATCTATGTTGACAGTTTTTCCAAGAGTATTAGACTCATGCACACTAAAATGCATGGTATTGACAGGTTGTGTGAACTGAACTGAACTGTAGTATTGCATGCATCTTTGATGTTGTTGCAAGTGCTTGACTGTGATACTTCCTTCTTGTAATCAAGAAACAAAGGCCCTCGACTAACTAGGAGTTACCCCTCGCAGGTGTGGCTTGAATCATCTCCTTTGTTGCCATCTTCCCAAAACCTGAACTGGGCATGCCATGATGGAGGCATTCATTTTGCATGGTCACACTAACTGTGAAGCTTTTGTTTACCACCCCCCTAAAATAGCACGGAAGCATGCATTATAACATAAGTTCAATAATTTATTATTTCTTCAAGAATGAATTAGGGATTGTTTTATTATTATGTCTAATATTAGCAGTTAATGTTATTCCTACATTTTTCATCACTAGATATAACAAATGCAAATACTACATGCACATTCGCACATATGAAATCTAACTATGAAATTTTCCTATTTGGCGTGTATGTTTGATTCATCATGACAATCAGTCTTTAAAATTCAATAATTACTCAGAATAAAGTGGAAAAAGGCAGGTTGTGACAAAGTGGATGGTAGTACTTCAAAGATTATATCAAAGGTTAATGGAAATGTAGGTTTTGAAAAATAACCAGTAAATTTAAATTAGAGGGGATAAATGTGAAGCGGTTAAACCCTGAACCATAAGATCTAAATAAAACTACATAATCAGACAGTCTTGTTTGAGAATTTCTTGTGATGGGAATGGAACAAGGAGTTGAAGAAGAGCAAAACTAGAAACCAATGCTATAAATTTATATTGTCACATTCCTGTAGGAAGCTGTTACAAGAACTTATGACATCACCATTCACTGCCACGAGAAATACAGTGCAGGTTCAAAACATTCCCATCAGTGTTTGGCTTGTGCCAAAGCAGTTTCTTTTGATAAACTGAGGACAAAGCAAGGACTCCCCAGATACACAAGTCCAAAAAATCTTCAGAGCTATAGGAAAAGCTAGCAATGACAATACAAACTATAGCTTTCTCTGTGATTCCATGGGACAAAGGGTTCCTCGATACAGAAACAAAGCAGAGTGCCTGGTACCTACAATGACATCATGGGGTTTGGGAAACTCTAGTAGAACCATGCAGAAAAATTCACTACTTCGTTGACCTGGCTCCATTTTGTTTGTGAATCAGTAGATCTTAAGACATTGTCATTTGCTACCATGATAATTACAATGCAACACTTCTACCAGGGTCTGTTTTGTGCCAAAGTGGTTTGTCTAGATAAATTGAGGAAGAAGAAAGGACTGTCCAGATACACAAGGCCAAAAAATATCCAGAGCCACAGGTAAAACTAGCAAATGGCCTTATAAAAAGGTAAAACATATGTCATTTGTGCATTTGTGAATGAAAAAGAAAACTGCTTGTCTCCATTGCTAAACTTTCTTGTTTGGTTGCCATTGCTCAAGGAGTGTTGAAAGGTGATTGTTGCATGCTCTAAGCTGGTTTGTGAGCTATTTCTACGTGGTTGCAAGTGTTGAGAACTCCTCAAAGGCATTGAAGAGGCAGATTTCAACAAAATAGGTAGGTTTTTGTTGATTTTTCTTGTTTAAATTTTTCTTTTCATTTTTTTAACAAAATGAAATGAACTCTCTAGTTTTATTTTATTTTTTCATTTTGGTTTGTGGCTTTGTGTATTGTTTATAGATTCATAGAATCGCAAGTGCTTCTAGCATTGGGAACTCCCGGTTCAAAACAGATCCGAGCTTTCCACTATTGAAATGTGTGGAAATGGTTCAGCAACTACTAGGTGGAGGTTTTCTTTGGATTCACAGCCATTGCAAAGAGGAATATAAAAGCTCTTATAGTAGAGTGAAAGCACATTTGTGCTTTATCCCTCATAAAGGCATCAAGTTTTGTCTAGGCAAGTCAAGAGTTGAAGGGCAGCCTCTACCTAGAACCGTTTTTGCAAGCTTTTTGTACTGAAATATATTGAAGTGCAAAGACAAGCAGATGAAGCATTTGGGAATCCCATTGTTCATCCTTTGGAAAGGTCTATAAGTAAAAAGCATTGAATGCCTCTGGCATGGCTTCAATTTCGAGTGAACAACCTATAGAGGGCCATTCATTCTTGCATGTTCCTCAAGAACCGGTGACAAAGTAACACCGGTGCTTGGGTACGTCGGGACGAGTTTCCGGTACGTTGGGACAAACGGCCTCAATTTCGGGACAGCAAGGGAACGGTGGGGGGACGGCGGCGGGGGCTAGGGTGTGTGTTGTATGCTATACATATATAGAACTTGAAATGCTAGTTATGAAATACTTGAACATAGAAAAATTGCAACACGAACTTGAACCAATGAACATTCAACATAGTAACATGGTACATGCCCAATAGTAACATTCAAAAGTAAAAATTCAAATAGAAATTCAAGTACCCTTCCCACCGGCGGCGTGGTTGTGGAATGGCAGAGGTGGGGGTACTTGGGTACTCCAAGTACCTGGTGCGGGGACATCTCAGGGACGGGTACTTCGAGGTTTTTGGGGGGTGCGAGTCCTCGAGGTTCATTGCAAATAAGAGACCAAAAGGTCCCTTGGAAATGTCATTTCACAAGGAGGCTAGACACATTGTTGAGCAAGACATAGCAAGATGCATCTATGCAAATGGATTGGCATTTAATGTTGTTCGCTTATTGTAGTGGCAAAAAATGGTGAGATCAATTAATGAGGTTCCAAGGCCAAGTTTAGGGGCCCGCCTAGGTTAGGAGAAGGTGCGCACCACTTTATTGGATAAAGAGGTGAAACATGAAGAGGCTTCAATGAAACCCATTAGGGATTCATGGATCAAAACAAGTGTGTCCATAGTATTTGATGGATGGAAAGATGCAGGAAATCGCCCTTTGGTTAATGTTATTGTAGTGTCCACGAGAGGTGCAATGTTAATGAGAGCAATGGATTGTGAAGGGGAAGTGTAGGATGGTCCATTCATTGCAAACATTCTCATCTAAGCCATTGAGCAAGTTGGCCCTCAAAATGTTGTGTAGGCAATAACAAACAATGCCAAAAATTATAGGGCTGTCGGGTTATTGGTTGGGGAGTGCTTTAAACACATTTTTTGGACACTTTGTGCTATCCACTCACTCAAACGCTGCAAAAAATTGGCAAGAAAATTGAGTGGATCAAACAAATGTATGAAGATGCTCAGGAGATCTAAATGTCCATCATGAACCACCATATGTCGCAAACCATATTTAGACAACTCTTGAGATTGGAGCTCTTGAAGGTAAGTTAATTTATTTAAAATTAAAATATGTTTCAGACTTCAGTTTAGTAAACTCTGTTTTTAATTTTAATTTATTATTGTTTTGATTTTGAAATAGGTCGTTGAGACTTGTTTTGCCTTCAAATATTGTTTTGAGACGCCTTGTGAAGGCAACTGGTGCTAATTGGAGCGTATGGAGGCAATAGAGTAGTACAAGGGTAGCTGCCATGAAGACAATGATACTAGATGACTCTTCGTGGGATTGTGTTGATACCTCCCGAGATTCACTAAGCCAATATTGAGCATGATACAATATACTAACATGGATAGGCTTTGCTTGAGTGATGTATATGATGGCATTGACTCCATGATTGAGGATATGAAAAAAAACATAAATGAAAAAGAGCAAGATTGTGAAGAAACATTCTTCAAGGAACTATAAAAAATCATTCTGGAGAGATGGAACAAACTGATTACCCCTTTGCATCTCCTTTCCTTTGTATTGAGCCCTAGGTACTATAGTTGCTCATATAGAGATCTTGAAGTTGCTTATGGGTACAAGGCAGCCATTGTAGACTCTTTCTCGATCCCATATAGCCTATGGTGAGATCTGAATTCATAAGTTTCGCAAGCACTGATGATTGTGGTCTTGACGCTCTTGAAGACAAGAAAGATGTTGATGCTCATAAATGGTGGTACTTCCATGGAGAAATATACCAACACCTTTAACCTGTTGCAATCAAAGTTTTATCACAAGTAAGTTCTTAACTCTTAAGATTCTAATTTCTAAATTCTTGTTGATGAATATTGAAGTTATATTTAAAATATTTATTCATAATTCTCAACTCTCTAATTTCAAAATTGAAAATCTTGATAGGTCGCTAGTTCATCATCATCCAAGAGGAACTGGAGCACATACTCAATCCACTCAATAAAATGCATTAGACTACATTCCAAGAAGGCTGAAGACTTGGTCTATGTCCATTCAAACTTGAAGCTCCTAACACACAAAGACAATACCTACAAAAAAGGGGAGGCAAAGCGTTGGGATGTTGAACCAGAGCATGCGGAGTTGGATGATTTGATTGCTTGCTTTGATGCACTTGCAGTTGACGATGATGATCACGAGCTACCTAGTGATAATGCGGCTGCTCTTGAGGTTGGGATTGCTAGTACTGATGCCAATGGCATTGTTTGTGCTTGTAATTTGCCATAGCAGGAGGATGATGATATGTTTGACGACTTTTGATGATATTTGATCAATGATGGCTGATTGTTAATGTTGACATTATTATTTTTGAATTGAAACATTGATATGGTGGTGTATTTTGGCATTTCGCTATGTTGCTTTACTATTAGCATAGTGGTGTATGAACCTATATATCTATCTATATATTTTTAAATATGCTTTTGTACGGATGAACCCAAAACGAACCTGAATTTGAACCCACCCCAAATTTTTTTGAACGAATCTTGAACCCGAATCCAAACCCAAACTAGGATGGACAACTTAGCATTACAAGTACTAATGTATTAATATGCTTTTCCAATGAAGCAATCATAATACCGCTGTTATTTTTCATAATGAGTGAAATTTTAAAGGAAGCTATCACTTCTAGTTATATTTTTTGCAATGCATCACTATTGTTGCCCTACACATGTTTGCTGGATCTTATGCGCACATGCTAAAAAGGCTTTGCTGGCTCTTATTCTTTGATGTTAAAGCTGCTGAGACAAATAGATTGTATGTGTGACATTTCGAGCAAAAGGAAATTACAACTTCCTTTATGCTAATTATGATAATAATGTTTAGGTAACAATCTCTCTATGGGCAAGGTGAATTTGATGTTTTCAAGATCAATGTAATAAGGGGGGAATGTTGGCGTAACTGCTTAATGCTAGTGTAGAATGTATTAGATATTATATTGTTTAGCTTTATTTAGTTAAGACAGTTATGCAATTTCATCAATTGCTTACGCACGTGTCCCTACAAATGCCACTGCTATTGATTAATGAAAACTATCAATCTTTCATCGACCTATCAAATTTATTAATAAATAAATAATAAATATGTTAAATTTTATATATAAATAATAAATGTATTATAATTTTAGCACTATTTAACACTAATTCAAATATTAAACTATTAAATAATAGGGGTGCCTGGGATCCTTGGGTGGGAGTGGCTATAATTAGGCTATATAGGTTTGCTGCCCTTAGATATTGATTTTAATGTCTAGGATACATGCTCGTCACACGGTTTTTGTGTAGGATGAGTGAATTGAGTGAAGGAGAAGCTCAAGTTGTACTTTTGTGAGGCTGCCAAAGCTCTCTAATGAGATAATCATTGAAATAGGGGAAATGATAAGTTATCGGGTTCATACCCATAGGGCCCGAACTGGGTTCTGGTTTGCACCCGGTATGGGTGTGTCAGTGGGTACTTGCTGGGTGTTGTGGGTGCTTGATATGGCTTATTCAAATATTTTTTAACTATCAATTGTCATTTAATATTTATCTTTGGCATTGATCAATGATCAAGTATCATACTATTTCTTTTATTTTTTTGTATATATATATACTCAGAAATGTTATCGTTGAAAGATGTTGCATACTTGAGGTCGTGTTGTAGGGGTATAGCCATGTATTTGAAAAGCATGATGCTGTCTATCTACAACTACTTCATCACCCACTTCTCCCATTTCTGCCTTGCTAGCCTTTATTTCTGCTATGTTCATTGCCACCATGAATATGATGAGGAAAAACTGCATTAAAAAGATCTCGAACATGCCAATATTGAGTGATGAGAATGGAGGTTGACTATGCTGTCAATCTAGACAGACTTCCTTTCAGGGCATGATGGGTCATTTTTGCCACGGCTTCACTGCTCCTTGAGATTGTGTTTTGTTCATATACATTTTAACTAAGTTACCGATTCGAGTTCGGTTCGAAGTTCGGGTTCGAAGAACCGGTTTGCAAGTTCGACAAAATTTTGAAAAGGGGTTCGGGTTCGGGTTCGAAAAAACATGTAAGATTTTTTTTAAAAAAAATATATACATATTTATGAAGCCTAGAAGCATGAGTTAAAATTAGAATATCACATAGTATCATAAAAACAACATTTAAACAACAAAAACACCATAAACTTATAATCATAGCATCATGAATCGTGATCATACCATCATATACTTCAAGTTCAACATCAAAGATATAAAACATTAAAACTAAAATTATCATAACATCAAGATCAACTGTTCAAGTATCATTGTTTCAAACTTTCAAGTTCAACTAATGAATTAAAAATGTATTAACCTTCATCTTCCTCTTCCTCTTCCTCTTCCTCTTCATCTTCATCTTCAACATTAGTTGACTCAGCAATAGAGCTAAGGCCAATGGGATCAGCAGCAGCAACAATAGTATTGGCGTCAAAACTGCAAAATCATCAAGTGCAAGCCGAGAAGTGGAAGCATCCAAGTCCGCAACCTCTGCATTTACATCCCACCTCTTCATGTCCCCTTCTTTGTATTCTTTAGTCTTGTGTGAGAGAAGACGCAAGTTGTAATGCACAAATAACAAGTTCTCTGCTTTTTTTGATTGCAATCTATTGCGCTTCACTGAGTGGATGAAAGAATATGTGCTCCAATTTCTTTCCGATGCAGATGAACTAGCAACCTATGAAGACAAGTCAAGGTAAGCAATTAAAATAAAATTATAAAATTTACTTGCTAGTTATGAAGATAAAGTAAATTAAAAATAAAACTTACTTGTGATATAATTTTTATTGCAAGGGGCTGCAATGTTTGGAATCTTTGGCCATGGAGGTACCACCAACTATGAGCATCCTTCCTAAACCGATGACGAAGAGCATCATTACTTAGACCTCTTGTATTCACAAACTCTATGAACTCATCTGTAATCATATCTCTCATATCATCATCAGGAAAGAGTCTTTCAAATGCTGCCTTGTATCCATCAGACACTTCTAAATCTCTATAGGTTGGTAGCCTTCCTAGTAGATCAAGATATTGGTTGCTATAATATTTGGGCGTCAATGCATAGGCAAGCAAATGTAGAGGTGTGGTCATTTTGTTCCATCGTTCTACAATAATTGCTTGCAATTGTTTGGAGAGGGTCTCTTCGGGATCTTGCTCTTTTTCATTTACAATTTGCTTGATCTTCTCAAGCGTTGAGTCTATGCCATCATAGATCTCTCCAAGGCAAGGCCTATCCATGTCAGTGTACCTAAGCATGCTCATAATTGGCTCAGTGAACTTAATGATATATTCCACACGTTCCCACCATATGTCATCCAATATCCTTCTCTTTATTGAAGCTGCCCTCTCACTGTTGCTTTGCTTCCATATAGTCCAATTGTTGCTGATTACCATATTGCAAAGTGCCTCTTTGACTTGCACAAGTCGTCTCAAGACGATTAAATTTGATGCAAAATGAGTTTCAGCAACCTGTAACATAAATTGGAGCAAAAAAATACAACTATTAGATACATGCTTTATAAAAGAATACACATCACACAATAAAAAAAATAAAAATCAGAAATTTTAAGATATTATTTTTTTAAAAAAATTCACTTACCTTTAGTAACTCCAAACGTGAGAACATTCTGAATATTCCTTGAGTCATGTGATGGTTTGTGATGAACATTTGGATGTCCTCAGCCTTTGCATACACCTCCTTGATCCACCCAATTATGTTCCCAATCTTTTGTAGCATAAGATTGAGTGAATGGATTGCACAAGGTGTCCAAAAGATATGTTGATATCGCTCTTCAACCAACAAACCAGCAACTCTACAATTCTTTGCGTTGTCTGTTATGACTTGGACAACATTAGTAGCACCCATTTGTTCAATGGCAGAGATGAGAATATTAGCAATAAATTGCCCATCTTTAACTTTTCCCTCACAATCCACCGCTTTCAAAAACATTGCCCCTTTAGGGGACACTGCTAGGACATTGATCAAGGGACAGTTTCTAGCATCTTTCCACCCATCTGAAACAATTGTTACCCCTGTCTTGATCCATGAATCTTTTATGGGCTTCAATTGATCATCAATCCACTTGACCTCTTGATCCAACAAGGTGGTTCGTATTTTCTCAAAACCGGGGCTTTGATACCCTCTTGGAGCTTCATTAGCACTTTTCGACATTTGTCTCCAATATGGAGAGCGAGCAACATTAAAAGACAGCCCATTTGCAAACAAGCATCTTCCCACATCAATGTCGGCAATTTATCGACTTTGATTTTGAAATGTAGTTTCTAGTGGTCCCTTTCTTTTGTGTGTAAGGCCAAGGGGTTCTTTTTTAGGCTCACGGGTAGCTATGGTAGTAAAAAAGGGGTGGTCTTCTATCACAACATCTGTGGGGGGTTGTGTTACCCTTGCTTTTTTTTTACTTTTCCTTCTATTGCCAATGCCATCAATTGAAATTTGCCCACGTTCTCTCTTTTCTCCTGCCTCATGCTCTTGAATATACTTTAGTACAGTTTCATTGGGTACAGGTACACCTCTTTTTTTAGGGCATTTCTCGACTCCTCTACCATGGTATCCATACAAATGGCCTACTACATGAAAATATGAGCTATTTCTTTCTACATCACAACTCGTACATTTCCAACGGAATGCACCACCTCCAGGAAGGGCTCTTATAATATCAACATGTTTCCACAAAGGAGAATCAGAGTTGGGTTCTATTCTTTGTTCGGTATTGCCTACTGAGGATGAGGTAGATGCCATTGTAGTTCCTTTTCCTATGGGAAGAAATTTCAAATTGTATACATATTCATTATTCAATATAAAACTTAAAACTTTAAAGTTTAAAAGCAAGAGAATGAAAAATTATTGAAAAAATGGCTAATATGAAATATCTTATGGAGAATGAAAGAGAAATGAAAAAACTAAAAAACTTAAACAAAAACAAAAAACAAATGAAACAATAACTTACCTCTACTCATTGTAAGCTTGCAAAGGTGTACATATGAGGCACAAACTTTTAAAGAAAGCTCACAAACCAATCTTCCAACTCCTCCTTGCACAATCAAGAACTTGCTCTTTTGCTCTTGTTGAAGTCAAATGATAATGAGAAGCACAAATTAGCCTTTCATAACGAACTTTTAGGGTTCCAGACGCCAAAAAAAATTAAAATTTTGCAAATTCCATCACTTAAGTGACGTCCAAGAGGTGAAGTTCGACCAAGTTCATTCGGGGTTCGAAAATTTTGGTCTTGGTCCGCCCGGGTTCGACCGTCCGGGCCACCAGTTCAAATTGGGTCCGAAAAATCGAACCCTGCCCGGACCCACAAGCGAACTGGACCTGGACCACGGAACAGTTCGCACCCGGGCCAGTTCGGAGGGGTCTAGGGCAAACCATGGTAACTTAGTATTTTAATAAAAAATGCCTGAGCCTTCTTCCATACGAATATTAGAGCGAATCTGAACAAATTTTTAAAATTTTATAAGGATTTCCTGAATTTTGAACATCATCCATTACGTTTGCTGAACTCTATGACTTAGTGTGTGTGCACACACACAGACGCGCAAAGTGGCAACTGGATGTGACAGCTCCCTCAAAGTTGGATGGCCACATGTATGGAAAGGTGCATGTTGCAATGTTGCACCGAATATCTTAAGCAGCGATCCGCCTTGTTTCCAACCTGAGTTACCTTGATGGTAGTGTCTTGAAAGATAACCTTTAGTCATGGGTTCCTTAGCTTAGGTTTGCAAGTCTCCTCCAGCAACTGCAGGCAGATGGTGTGGTTTCCTCACAGCTAACAGTGATGGATGCAGCATTTCTAAGATGGATTTTGCCCTGAATGGTTTGCAGCTACTGATTTCTCCCTGGAATGAATTCCTTCAAAGATGGTACCCAAAATAGTGATGAAGAAGTTGCCCAGTAACACTATATTCTTCAGAGACCCCTCAGACATCCCCCAAAAAGTGCAAGTTATCCCTTTTTCTGATCTCTCTGGGGACTTGTTGGGGAATCCTCAGCCATCCTTAAGAATTTAGGGTGTTCCCCACATCAAATGCATAAAAAAAACCATTTTTCTTTTTGCAAAACATTCTAAAACAGATTAAACTGTAAAAAGGGGCCACGTGAACATGGCCCAACAACCCATTAGCACTTTTAAATCAATGAAAGAGGAGCACTTTCTGACATTTGAATCACATGGCGATTTTGATGTTTGAAACTTCTTGGAATTTCAGCTTTTGGTTATGTTAGTTCTAGATAGTCTGGATCAATATATTCATATATTAATTTTATTTATTATTTAAAAGTTGCTTCTTGCTGCTCCCAAAATCTGGAAAAAAGTTACCATCCATGAAATTTGTCCCTGAAACTTGGAGGAACACTCTCATTTTCAACTTAGTTACCACTCTCACTTTGATCTTAGTTACCAGGAGAGAGTATTGGTATGAGAAGCAGGGATGGCTATTGACACACCATCACCTAAAAATTGGAAACAGGTGCTTGGAGATGGCAAAACTACTGTATATAATCTAAAAAAATATCATAAAGTGGATGTGCAACTTCAAAGAGCATAAAATGCTGAATTCTTAAAATTTTAAAAATTAACATTTGAAAAGTGTCAACATAGATGTCAACAAAAGCAAAGCTTAATTATATTGATATTTTTAATCATCATTATTATATAAAACATTATTTTAAAGCATAATCACCTAGAGATGGCACACAGGGACTGGGAGGGGAATGGCATTATTTAAAAAACATGGTATGGGGATCTTGGCGATGACTATGTTTTCAATGAATTAAAAAGACTCCAATGCATGTACACGTCTTAAGTCTTATTTTTGTTCCTCTTCATACTACTGCATTTTGAGGATTTGGTAAGTCTTATGTTTCTGCTACCTTTTAAAATTGTATGGAAAATATAGAAAATTGCAGTTCTATTAGTGTATTGCCTTTTGTTCTTTTAGATTTTTTTAATCACATATCAGCTCATTAGGAAAACCTAGGTTAATTTATTTGATATATCTGAGAAATCTCTGTAAAAAGTTTTCCAATTTTCAAGTGATGCCTCTAGAATACGTATAGAAGTGCAAAAAGATTTCATCTGAAGTTTCCTAGTGTTTGGAGATGTCCTTGTATTGGTCTCTGAGATTGGGATGCCTTTCTGATAAGGGAGGCAGGTACTAGAAGTCAGGGCATGTATGAGCCCCCTGGTAACCATGCACGTTCCCTTTCTTGTTGCCATGCACCAGTCAATATTTTAAGAAAATCCCCACTCAGTTTTGATCTCTTATAAATATCTATCTGTTGGTTGCTTGGAAGTTGGAACCTTCCAGATAACCACACATTGCACAGTGCTTTCAAAACCAACAGATCTAATTATTTTTCTTGCACAGTGCTTCAAAGCCAACAGTAGTTCTTGGACATTGCTCATGTCATTTTTACCAATTATTAATTTTTAAAGGAAACATCCTAGATTTGTATCATTTTGCTTTAAGAGATTCTGTAGTGCGCGAGTATGTAGATGGGCTGCAGCAAATGTTCTCTTTATATCATCTTCTGCATATAATCTATTGCATATTTTGACTGCATTAACTGTAGCAATTGAAGTAATGTGTTAATAGAAGTCATCCAGTTTTCTCTTTTGACTCTGTTTGATTATACTAGAATGGTGATAGTTTTGTGATGGAAATGAAAAGCATCCTGAGCAATCTTGAATTTGTGATAATATGGGATGCATGTTTTGAGGAATCTTCTTGTTGTTAATGCATGTCTATATTTGATTGTTTATAGCAATCTACTTCAATAACATAGAGATGTTCTCTGGGAATTATTCAGGGGAATAAGCGTACTCCTGACAAATTTGTTGGGAGGGAGGCAATTGTAACAGCTCAGTGTCTCAATGGCTGGTAAGTTGGAAACGCTTCTTAAATGTTGAGTATTTTTACATTCATAAAAAATCTAAATTAAATTGCTGCATCAGGTACATGCTTCGGGCCCTCGATACAGGGGAAACTGTCCGACTTCAGTATCGCTCACTCCAGAAAATATCTCCTCTGCACAATGGGGTAAATGAAGACCATCTTCAGTCTCAACAGTTGATAGCAAGTAACAACTAAGAAAGCGATACCGAAATGACAACTGGCACTTTTTTTTAGGGTTTCCTGATGAGGACAGCAAGAGGGTGCTTTCATTTTAGCAAAAACAACAGCTGCTCCCATTGTAAATACAGAGTGGCTTACTGGCTTGCCAGTTTTCAGTTTCAAGTACTGTAGTTAAGTTCTCATATAGGAGAACTGCTCTTTTCTGCTGAAGTAGAAGATGTCCCAATTTTGGGTATATACTGTAAACCTTTCTTGTAATGGATAGAAGTCCTAGCTAGTTCATTGATTGAACACCTCTGCAAAGCATTCTAGAGCAATGGCATCAACCTCTTGGCTGGTGGAAGATTTGGTATCAGCTGTTGTACCATTGGAATGGCTATTGCCATATGCAAATTTCACACGTCCTTGTTGCTAACTCTGTAGTGAGTATTATGAGGACTGATGAACAGCTATGATATTGTAAACTTCAAGATGCCTATCTTAAGAGGCTTGTGTTCTTACTATATCTGGCAGGACATCGAATTTTTGTATCATTAGGCTTGTTGAAATATTATACCAACAAATTTTATTGCATCGTAACTATGTGCAAGATGCAGGGTTCGCCAAATAGAAACCATGGTCTGCTTGTAATACTTTCATTTGCACTGTCGGGCAAGTAATCTTAGTTTAGTTCTCCTTAAGGAAGGATACTACATCAATTTTACCTGTGGATTTAACAATGGCCAACTGCCAATTTCAAGCTCAAAATTATGGTGTAAGGTGTTTCTTCGAATTGGGATGTATAATGAGGCGGTTTTAAGAATAGCCTGACATAGGAAAGTCAAATAAATTTAGTGTTCTTGAACTCTATAGTAAGCGATTTGCTGTCCTAAAATTGGAGTATGGCTTGAATGGGAAGAATGAGGTTGTATGAATGAATCAAATGGAATATGGCTATAACTGGAAGAATGAGCTTGTTTGAATGAATCAAATGGAGTATGGCAAGAGTGAGGTGTTAGAATAAAAGTAATGAGTATGGTGGGAGGAACAACCTTTAGATATTGCACATTGGAACGAGGTATGTAAATATAAATAGATAGTGAATTTTGAGCAGTCAGATATTTGTCTGGACTTTGGATTATTCCATTGGTTGCAAATTGTATCAGCTTTTTATTGGATTGTGCTAATCTTCAGTACCAATATTTTGTAGTTCTCCACTTCCCGAAACAACATTGTCTGTTAAAGTCTCTTATTTTTGTGAATTTCAGTCTTTAAACTGTTGTACGGTCTGCTAGGACTATATCATGCAGAGTTCCTATATTTGTCAGCAGAAGATAAATTGGGATCTTTACCTTTTTGTGAAGCTGATGAACTAGTGTGCATTCAATTCCACTTGTGAATTTCACGCATGTTTAATTGGTGGGTATATATTTGTCTGTGATAAAATTTTGAGTATTTCTAGTTTTACATTGTATCTCATGTATTTGTTTCTGCAGCAAATTTTTATGGGTTGTCAGATGGGGCTCTTAAGTATACATTTATATGATAACACTACATCAAGGGGCCCACATATAAGTTGTCCATATCAGCAGTTGCTTGCAAGTAGGTAAACTATTTAACTGGGTACCAACTTTGAAATTAAATGCTGAGGACCTACAAAAAAAGAAGACTGGGTTCTTTATTCATTCCAAGGTAATCTCTCTACCCTACCCATTTTACTTGCAAGTTTTGATTAAGGTAGACAACATTCAAACAGGCTATGCAATGTGGAACTTGATTCGAGATATGATTATCTGTCATTTGGCAAAGATTCTAGTGGGAGTGATAACTTGGTAATAATTTTTATGATGTTGGTAGACAACGATAACAGGCTGTGTAATATGGAACTTGGTTCAAGATATGATAACCTGTCATTTGGCAAAGATTCTGCCGGGGGTGATAACTTACTAATTATTTCTAGATGTTGGTTTACCCGTAACACATAATCTTTGAATTGACAACCCATGACTGCAAATAAAAGGAGGAATATGCTCCTCTGTAAGCGGGGAGGCAATGTGCTTCACCTTGAGTGATTCTTCTATGATTGCATTTTTAGTAGATTTTTCCAAGGCTGAAGTTGATATGTTGTCCTTATCTTAATCTAGTTGTCAGCCTGAGACATTTCGTGGTTGGAGGGCAATGCTGATGTTTGCTGTGGAGTTCCACTATCCAACTGTATTTTCAGACGTGGTTCAAAATGTATTTGTCAAAACCATTCATGTAGCTTGTTACAGTCAGCTTCCAACTAACAAACTTTGATCTACAAATAAGTTTTATTCTTGGTTTTAACATGAGCAACCAAAACTTAATGGGCTTATATTAGATGTTGCATGATTATCATGTTAATGACAGTTCCTGGGATATTTTAGTTATAAATTTTGGCCAACTCACTCAAATATACTATTGATCAAACCATGAAACAATGATGTGCTAAAGAACAGAAGGTAATTGGCGACCGAGAGGAACATTCTATTTCATTTGGATGCATACAAAGGGCAACATTGTTATAAACACGGTGAATGAAATATATACACATATATTGTTATGTACTCCCTCAAGATTGTATTTCACACTGTTTTATTTGCTGATTACCAAAATTAAAATCTCACAACTGCACCACTCAATCGCATTAAATAAGGAAAGAGAATTAAATTTCAGTTTTATATTGATCGTTCAGCTGCTCATAAAATCTTATTATAATCAATTTGTAAACTTCGATGCTCAACATTCAGAAGTACACAGTAGGACAGCCGGAAATGGACAAGTCTGAATTGTTTGTTCATGAATCACAACAAATAATTAGCTTGCTGATTTCAGACCTGCAGGGCAGATCTGGTAGTGCAATGGATATGAGCTGGAACTTAAATTTACCATATGCAGACCCTGGCACAATAGATCCTCAGTGATGTGATTGTGATTTAAGAGGATTTTTGATTGAGGGTTTGACCCCGGATGTTCCTCTATGGATGTGACCTAGTTCCTGCAAAATTCACACCTTCGGTTGATAGCAATGGCTGGCCAGTTTATGCTAGATGTTGAGACTAATTAAGGTTGCTGTGAACAGGTAACACCGTCAGGCCTTAAATAGACCTGGTTTTGGCATGTGCTAGGATTACTTGTAGGGCATTTGCATGCATAGTCTTCTTGTGAATGTTATGAAGGTCAGACTAGGACCTTTTAACAAGCAGCGATCCTTCAGTAGAATTTATTAGAATTGCTATGCAATGTCGTCTGATTCGAAATTAGTGTGCCAGGTTATGGACTGATTGTAGAAGTGAACCTCTTATCCTATTGGATCTGTATGGAGCAATTGAACAACATATTACAATGGATATAGCCCAACAACCTCTTTCCTCAGTGGATGAAGACCCTAGAGAATGGGACGACTCTTGGTGACCAAAGATGATGCTAAAATCCTTCTGACAAGTGGCGATACAGAAGTAAATTTGAAAATGGTGTCCTTGCACTGATCTTAGTACGAACATTGAAATTTTGGATTTGCCAAGATAGAGGTTAGGGTTTTGTTCTAAACATCCTGAGATGCAGTCGAGAGGTTTTGTCCTCTCGCACATCAAATGAATTTTTAAAAAATCAAAATTGCAAAACAAACTAGGTGCTTGAAATGAACACAAAAGTTTGTAGTTACGCCTTCGGGTTTAGAACCCATGAGACCCAAAATTGAGCACCAAATTTAAATTGTCTAAATTTTATACATGGTTTTTAAAAAACATATTTTTTATTTTATTTTATTAATAAAAATTAATTTCTGTAAAAGAAAAGGCACGACATATTTTCGCTCATCTCTTGCAACAATTTACCAAACTTGCTAAAATAGTCGAGATACATTTATTTTCAATAAATGTTAAATTATCGACTACTGCATTAATTTTCAATAATTGTAAAATATTGATGAGCAACGTAGTGGAGAACGAGAACAGTTGTGGTATGGCTTGGGCATCTCTCTTATGATAAATATGTATTGACGACTGCATGTAATTTCAATATTTGTTAAATATTGATGAGCGATGTAGTGAAGAACAAGAATAATTGTGGTTTGGCTTTGGCTTGGGGATCTCTCTAATGGTAAATATTTATTGATGAGCAGATTTATTTTCAATATTTGTAAAATACTGACGAGCAATCTATTGAAGAACATGAATACTAGTGGTTTGGCTTGGGGATCTCTCTTATGGTAAATCTTTATTACGATTTTCCAGAACTGAAGAGTAAGAGTAAGATGCATTTTAAGTTCAGCTTCACGGTAAAATAGATTTAGAGTAAGGTGCTATGTAAGTTCGATTTTATGGTAAAATTGATTCACGTTTATAGAGTATAAGTTGAATGGCGAGCTGAGAAGAAATAGTTCCAAATATGAGAATGATGGGAGTGAATAAACATGACGCATAAATCAGGATCTGCATTTTGAGTTACCAACATATCGGTGAAATAAAAACTATCCATTCAACACAAGCATTACCAATTATAAATGGAAAAGTTATTTTCAATTGTAACGTTGCATGGCAATAAAGGGGCTTTAGGTTCGGGTGGTTAAGTTGTGTTCAGATATATTGAATATTTAAAATAGTTGGTATACACGAATGATTGAATATAGTTTGATTGATTTAATTCAGAATGGAAATAATAAAGTAGGAATAGAATAAGCATAATAAGTAACCCCGACATACTTGGATTTATATAAGAATTGATTGATGGCATATCTTTTGGTATACTTGGATTCTTGTATACATCAGTTTACTTTAAAAAAAAAAAGTCTTGACAGGGGCAGAACTGAGGTGTAAAAGTTGGAGACGCAAGTATTGAGGGAGTCGCAAGATTTTGTAAGTGTATCGGCAGACAGATGTTGGTGGGCATTTTGGGTTGGGTTGGGTTGTTGAGGATAGGGAATGGGTGCAAGGCATGCCATGAGGTCAATTAACAAGCAAACAAAGTGACAAAACAAAAAGAAATCGACGGAGCTAAAGGTTGAATATGTGAACTTGGGAAAGTCGAGGATTGCACAATTGGGTTGGTGGCAAGTAGATCTTTTAGTGGATAACAAGATTGGATCTTTGGGCAGTTGAAGTTGGAAGACAAGGGCGTGTTGTCGTGTAGACTACACTCGTGGTTAAGTTGAGACACAAGTATCAAGGATACAGTTCTCAGGGGTTCCATTAAGGATGGGCAACTCAGTGGAAGTCAGGGATTGGGTTCTTGCAGGGTGTTGTTGAGTCAAGGACTAACAACTAGGAGTTAGACATGGATTGGATTCATGTAGTACAGGTCAGTATCTGAGATGTTGGCAGCATCAAGTACGTCATGGACTGAAAAGGTGCAAGGTGTTGGACTATAGTCTAAGTGAAAGGCACAAAGGCATATGCATATCCCTTCAACATGTCCTAATGTTGCGAAGGACGAGACTCGGGTCGATGGGTCTGGCGTCAAGGGCGTCACTTGTTTTAGAGTGGGGAGGATGTAAGGGGTTGTCAACTTACAAGGTGAGACTCCAAGTATGGGGGAGCGCTTGGGGCATTTCCAAGTAAGCAATGATGGTTTTGGGGTCTATGACCAAGTGCAAAATGATCAAGTAGGAAATTGGGGTGGGTGATCCATCAGGGACATAATTCTACCATAATTCGAGAATTTGTTGAAAAACTATTATGTAGGGTTGTGCTGTGTTTGAGCCACAGACAGTTGTGGTGTAGGATACCGTCCAAGACGGATTTGAGGAGTACCTTATGGGGCTGTGTAGTGACTAGGCCATTCATAGTTGAGGTGTAGGATCTTGTCTTCGACGGATATGAGGTGTAGCGAAGGAGGGCAAGTGCCAAAGTGCACAAGGGTGGTCGTAGGGGTCATCCTCCCTCAAGAGGAATGAAGTAGATTAGTCCTTCCCTCTAGTCTTCTAGGAAGACCTAGGTGTTGCATGAATTTTAGTGGTGAACTAGAGTAGCCCTGCCTTATCATAGGCTGGTGAGGTTTTATGGTGGACACATACTCAAGGCCCTATCTCAGTGAAGTGAAGTAACCGAGCCAATGCTGGAGATGACTCAAAAGCTAGGGAAGTGGAGCACCTAGTTCCTACAAGGTAGACAACTGCACAATGGGTTGTCCAAGTAGGAAAATTGGAGCTTAAGCTGGGTGAGCTATGTGGGTGAGTGATGCAGAGTCAGATATCCATGAATGCTGGAGCTAAAGGGGTGTTGTATTGGGTGCACACCCATGTTACTTGGAAGATTGAATTTGCATAGGGATCAATGATCTCAAGGCCTAAGAGTGGGGTCTAGGATGGCAAATGAGACAAGGTTCCAAATAAATGCTCAAGGTGAGCCGAGCCATGAGGTAGGTCCATAAGGGTGACCAAGTTGAGTTGTAGTGCATGACTAAAATGAGGATATAGTCCAAGGGCAATATGCTCTAGGAGTATAGCCAAGATGGAAAGTAGTTCAGTGACCAAGATATTGGGTTAGATCATGGAACTAGGGCTTGGAGCTCAAGTAGGTATGCATTGCAAAGAAAATCCATGGAGCTAAGATTGTGTGTGTGCATAGAGTAGGTCTAAATGTATTGGATGCATGAGTAACCAGGTTCACCAACAAAGTCATCTAGACAAAGACCAAGGGTCAAGGGAGTTAGCACTCAGAGGATGGATTTAAAGCTAGCTCATGGAGTTTAGTCACCCCATGAGAAAGGATTAGTGCTTGATGGTTTATGGATTGGGGAAGCAAAACATGGGGCACCAATGTTCAAGGAGCATTGGGCATGCTTTGGTAGTGTGCATAAAGGGACAAGAGGGCTTAAGGAGTTCCAAGGTCCTCGAGGAGTGCCATGTATACTCAAGGAGTGTGCATAGTAAACAAGAGGACTCAGAGGTCCACGGCACTAAGAAAGGGTGTGAGGTTCAACAAGGGAGACTTGATGAGTCTCGATGTACTCAGGGAGTGCAGTGCATAGTTTAAGGAACATGCATAGTTGAACAGGGGGAGCTCACGGAGCTCCAAGACATTTAGGGGGTGCACAGAGGTGATCAAGTGAACTTAGGGAGTGCATAGTTTAAGGAACATGCGTAGTTGAACATGGGGAGCTCAGGGAGTTCCAAGGCATTCAAGGAATGCACAGTGGTGATCAAGAGAACTTAGGGAGTTGAGATCACAAAGGCTAATGTTGAAAGCATGTGGAGGTTAGAGGATGAACTTGTACATGGTGCAAGAGGTGTTCAATTGGGTTGGACAAGAGTAGAGCTAGGGGCTCGAGGATGCATGCTAGGAGCACAAAAGGAAGCAAATCCATAGTGTGGGTTGGTATGCACTTCTATTCCACACGGGTGTGTGTGTAGTCAGGTATTGGACTCTTGATCAGTGGGAGGGGCATAGTTTGGAAGAATGAAAAGGGCTTATCCATAATGGGAGATGCGAGCAAGGCTTGTCAATGCCTCGCGATTGGGTATTCTCAAGGAGAAAGGTTCATTTTGAGGTGAGCTAATCCAACCCCTCTTGCTGAAAAATAATCTAGGAAGTTCATTAAGATTCTGTGTATAGATAATGGGGGTGAATATTTTAACAGTAAGTTTGAATAGTTTTGTGCTACTAAAGGTATCAACATGCAACGCAATTTCGTTTGGTCTTCAGCAAAATGGTGTTACAGAATGCCAAAATAGGTCCCTGAAGGAGATGACTAATTGATGAGTCACTTGAAATCTTTGGCTTCCCAATAACTGGGTAGAGTATATCAACTGTGCATGCTACACCTAGAATTGTATTCCTAAAAAAATTGTGAAGGGGTAATTCTTTTTTAAGCTTGGATTGATAAAAAATCCACAATTAAACACTTTTAGAGTGTTTATTCTCTTGTATGGGCTCATATTCCAACTTAGAAATGCAATGTCGTGGGTCCATAGAGAAAGTATTTGTTGGGTATCCAAATGATGTCAAAGGCTATAGACTTCTCTATCCCACTACATGAGTTGTTTTGAGGAGAGTTCTTTCAATTCTTCTCATACCACTTCTCAGTCCACCAATACATTGGAGACGTTACATTATGATAATTTTTCAGTATGAGAAGTCTTCTTCCTCAACTTCAGATAGTGATACTAATGATGAGGATTTACATTCCTCTCCCAGTCATCATCTAGAGGTTGATGATTCTACTTTAGACTCTCCAACTATCAAACTTCTTTGGGCTTAATTGACATTAGATTTAGCTGGTGATTGGGTTGGTGATTCATTAGACACTAGAAGAACGAGGTCATAGTTTCAACAAGCTCCATATCTTTTCATTGCTTTAGCTTCTAATAGATAGTCTTTAGAGAATCTTTAGGTGTTTTGAAGTGGGATGTTTTAATGCAAGAAGAGTTCAATTCCATGCAATGGAATCATGGATAGGATTTACTCCTTCCTAAGGGAAGGGGACTTGTTTGGTGCAAGTGGATCTATTGAACAAAATTTATAAGCACAAGTCTCATTTGGTAGCAAAAGGATTATCCCAGGTTCTTAGGATTGACTGCTTTGAAACTTTTGCACTAGTTTCTAAGATGAATTCCATCATATTTGTCCTAGCTATAGTTACAGGCCATTATTGGGAAATTTATTAGATAGATGTGTAGAGTGTCTTCTTCATGACAACTTTAGGTGGAAATCTAAATGAAGTTGCTTCACGGGTTTGTTCAGGATCCCTCACTTGTGTGTCAACTTTGAAAGTCTATGACCTTAAATAGGGTCCTCAGGGTTGGTATGCTAGGATGGTCTCATTCCTTCCAACCAGTTGGTCTCACTTAATGCCATGATGATTTGAACATACATATTTTGTAGCAAGATGACACCCACATTTTTGGTTCTCTATGTTGATGACTTGTTGATCACAGGGAGTCACTCATCCACCATAAAGGCAATGAAAATTTCTCTACATGATGTATTCTTGGGGATTGAAATCACTCAGTCATATTTAGGTATCTTTCTTGGACAACCCAAATATGCACTTGATATGCTCTTAATATTTCCCATGATTGACTGTGAGTATGTACCAACTCCATTTTTGTTAGGGGTCACTTGAGGCTAAGTTCTTTTCACCCTTGGTTGATGACACTTTATACCAATAACTTGTTTGGACTATCATCTACTTTACTCATACGAAACTTGACATTCCATATGTTGTGGGCACGGTCTCTCAATTCATGCAGAACCCACATGAGTTTTATTGGAAAGTAGCTAAGCGGGTTACCCACTACATTCAATATACTCACAATTATAGAATTCAATATGCAATAGACGTGGATATTGACTTGGTGGGATATAAAGATTTAGATTGGGCAAGTGATTCTCAAGATTGCAAGTCTACTTATGATATTTCTTCTCACTTGGATCTAGTTTGGTTTGTTGGTTGAGAAAGGAGCAGTCTACAAGTCCGCAATTGCCCTTTTATCAACATAGGTTAAGTATTGAGAGACGCTTAATATCACCACTAAGGCTATTTGGCTTTAAAATATTCTTGTTGAGTTTGGTATTCCAGTCAAAAAGTATACAATCATCTTTTGTGAAAATCAAAGTGCTATACAAATCTCACGAAATTGAGTTCATCACTAGAGGATGTAACACATTGAGATACATATTCACTTCATTCGAGAGCTGATTTAGGACGACATCATTGGTCTTATATATTGTTCTACATCGAAATAGAGTGCATACATTTTCACCAAACCCTTCACTGAAATGAAGTTCATTTATAAGCTTTGCTTAGGATGTGACATGTGTCTACTTTAAAATCCCTTCTTGGTCCTTCATTCTCTACCTACCTTGTGCAAGGCATTATATCTCTCTATATAGGGGGCTATTCGTCTTATGTGGGAGGAGGGGAGGAGGGTCCAGGAAGGGGGGGAGGGTTTCTTTTGGGGGTATCTCTATGTACATGAGTACCTAATATGACCTCATTTGCAAGGACTCATAGGTTCCACCCTTATAAGCTACACTTACTGGGAGATATTAGTGTAGGTTTTTATTTTTCCTTATGTTAGGAGGTATATTAATTATTCCGACACATTTTATTTAAGCTTGATTAGGTTGTTAGGAGTGGTTAATACGAGGACACAAGGATAAATACTTCAACTACATGTGTCACTCACTATCACATACCTAGGTGGGTTAAAGGTAGTTGGATTTCTCACTATCACCACCTCTAATAACTACAATTTTTTCATTACCTAGGTGGGTTATAAGGTAGTTGGGTTTCTCACCCTCTTTTGCCTTTATGTGCCACCTTTCATAACTCCTTTTCTATCTTCATGTAAGGAGGTTGCCACATGCCTTGGCATTTACCAAGTAGGTCAAACCTCCCAACTTTTATGGGGATTAGGAATTGATGCACCTCTTGGATGTATGTGCCTTATTTTTTCTATTTGATCAACACTCTACTCTCACCTTCACTAGTTAAGTGACATCTCGTTGAAAGTATTGAGTGTCTTCTCAAAACAATCTTTTTGTCCTTATTTTCCTCTCATTTTAATGTCATCTATGTAGTGCTTTATGTGGTTGCCTTTTGTATTTTTCTATTTTGATCTGAGCTAGACTTTTATGTGTTCGTGACTATTTGTATATCATTATTTTGTATTGGTATTGTGAGATGTACCTAGTTTTAGTTACATTATTTTTCTTATGCCTATATCACTGTAGATAAGATGATAGATTATACTTAGATTTCAGTGATGATCATATATGCATGATGTCCCTACTGTGATGTGACATGAGGCTATATGATGATATTTGGTTACTGTATATCTAAGGATATTCTGGTTATTTTGATCTTACTGTGATTTCACGTGATTCACTGATGCTTGTACTAGTGATTATTGAGATGTTTTGGTTGATTCACTAAGGTATTTGTGAGTGGTCACCTCGTTTTGTGCCTTATCATGTTTGGTTATATCTATTTCAGAATTACTTGATATATTTTTATTGTCGTGAAAATATTATTTAAATGCTTTGATTAAAATGAAATGATTATTTATGATGTTCGTTACAGATTAAATATGAAAGGAATGGTTTCATTACATTCAACTACATACGAATCATTACACCACTAAAGCGTCCTTTCATTAGGTGCACTTTGAATATATATATATATATATATATATATATATATATATATATATATATATATATATATATATATATATATATATATATATATATATATATATATATATATATATATTTGTGTGCTTCGACTATTTATACTATGAGTAGCTACACTTGATGTGTGCATGTTTTAGTGAATAGGTACCATACATCGACTCCATCTAGTTCGACAAGCTTGACTGTGTCTTATTCCCGTTAGTTGCACATGAGATAGTTACATTGACCATTCATGATTTTAGCTAATATTGTCCCTGTATGGACGATGTATCAGTAAGTGACATATTGTACCTCCAATTACTGTATGATTAAAAGTTTGTATTAATATTGCATATTTATGTTGGACTAGTGATGTGTGTGCATAGTCACGTGTCTGTAGTGTCATTGTTAAGTGATTTGTATGTTGATTTTATTGATTATGTAGTTGTTTTTATTTACCAAAAAATTTGATGTAGTTGCATTCCATTTAATTAGAAATGATTAAATTAATCTAGTGGGTTTTTGCGAGATTTTTGGTATTTGATGTAACTTATTTTAAGTGATTTAATTTTAGTCTTTTTTAATTTTGGGGGAAAAGGTGACTTTTTATTGTGGAAAAGAGTTCATTTCCGCACTTATTTTTGGAAAATTGGGATTTTCCACTAAATTTGTATTGGGATAATTGGACCAATGTGTTGTTGGGTCTAGGGAGATCAATGGGTTTCTTGGTTTGCTTTATTTGAAGTTTGAATTTTTAGTGACTTTTTGAAGATTCTTCAATGGCAGTGACCTTCAAGATTGAATTTTAGTCTGCGATTTAACTCTGGAATTTTGGTAGTTGTAAAATGTGATCGAGTCCTATGTTTGTGGTAATTACATATGTCATGTGTGTTGATATTGGATCCACCTTGGAATTTGTGCTCATGGAAATGAGGCCAATCGAGTGTGTCCTTGTGCATTAGTATTTTTCCATTTTGCTTATTGGATTTTGTCAATGCTTGATTTGAGATCACATCTTGATTCATTGATGTTGGTGTTGAAACTATATCATGAGCACAATTGAGTTTGTGCCCTATTGGGATCTTTGAGAGACCCATGCTCTTGGTTTCAGACGAGTCAAGCTTATCTTGGTCCATTTTGGTTTATGACTATCTTTTCTTTCTTTATACTTTCATTGTATTTTTTTCTTAGTGCCTCGTTGTTCAAATGAGATGAACTTGGTGTTTGGGTAGTGGAGTGGAGTGGCTCTCTACGACAGGTTGAGACACAAAGGTGTCACTAGAGTAACCCATGGAAAGTTCTTAATCAAGTGATAATTGAATAAATGAATGGGCTAAACACATTCACACGAATTAATCATAGTACTTGGCGGTCAGAGTGAGGTATGTCTTTGTCTCACCGTCTGCATATGTTGATCGAGGCATAGTGTTTGACCGTCTGAGTGACATTGATCAAAGGCATAATATATGGCCGTCTACAGACTTCGATTGCAGATACATATTGAGTTTGGCCATCTGTGAATATTGATCAAAGGCTCAATTCCATATGGGCCTTCATGTGCCATGTGATGACACTCCATTCTTGAGTCTCCACACTATATTATTGTTTAGATATGAGTAGTGACCCTCTATACTTGTGTCATGTTGTAATTTAGTCTTAGTGATTGCATTGGGATTGGTTTTCCATCCCCTTATTGTTGCACTTGTATGGTGTGAGTCTAAGCCTACTTTTGTGTGCATTATGTTTGCTTGGGTTCTGTGACTATCTTTGCGAGAACAGAGGGGTGGACCCGAGGGTCCACATGGTCGGGTGGCATGACACGTCACTGTTGGGGACATACATACATATGGTGGACTACATCTAGTGGCTACCTTACTGAGCATGATGTGCTCATCTCTATCCCCTTGCATTCTTTCAGTGTTTTTCCTATGTTTGTTATTATGTTTTAGTTATCACCCTTTCCTGATTTTTTTATTGTATCGAGTGAGTATGGCTTTGATCATGTGTATCTGGTATTCCCTGTTGTGGAGTTTGTTGTATTTTAGTTATATGTTGGAGTTGACATGTATTTTTGTCTTTATTTTCTAAGTTTTTAGAAAAGCTTCCCGATCGATGTTTGTGCCTACACTTTGGCATCTATGCTTATTGGCATCTCTACCTCTCCAGTTTGAGACTTTTCTAGTCTCAAAGATTCGCCAATCTTTGGATTGATGTCTACTTGTGCTAAAATGGCACATGTGTTATTTAACATCTCCATCCTATAGATCAGTATCTCTAAGCCTCTTGATTGAAACACTTCAGGAAGAAGACACTGACAGTCAATGTCTATGCTCCATGGAGTGGTGTCTGCATGAACCAATGTCTTTTCCTGCTTTTGCATCTTCACCCAGTTTCATTTATAGGGATGTTTTGACATTTCTTTTGTTGTCATATGATCTTAAATTTCATTATGATAGTTCTTCTTGGTCTCACCTTGGTTAGAAGATGATTAAATTTTATGTTTAATCATCGCATGAACACTTTTCTTTGATATTAAAATGAATCTTGATTTGGATGGTTTCTGATGATTGATTTAGTCTCCTCTATGGGTAGTCATGAATTATTGTTGGCTTAGCCTCCAGTGGCTTATTGGATGTAGTCTGAGCTCTTTCTAGATGATCTTGGGGGTGTGTGTATTCCATTTTGAGTGTGTATTCAGGTTGTCATGTAACCCTTGGAAGTGTTTAAGAATTCCTCTTGTGCGTGATAGGGTGACAATCATTGTTATGTTTCAATCTTGTTGATGTAATGTTTATGGTATGTACTGATGCTATTGATGAACATGCCATTTTTTTTTATAAAATTATTAGTGCATGTTTACCTTTTTTTTCTGAGGGTTCCTTGTTAGGCCATTACATTTGGTATTAGAGCCCATGCTCACACACTAGGATCTCTAGTGTATATGTACCCATAGTGATTGTGATGCAGGAGCATCTAGGGTCCATTGAAATCCAGTGTCACCAAAAATAAGTTTGAGTTGTTCAGTTTTCTTAGTGGTTGCTCAGTTCCTTCATTGACTTGGCTCGGTAGTTGCTCGGTTCCTTCTTTGACTGAGTTGTTCGGTTAATTTACCGAGTTATTTCTTGGCGCTTGGTAATATTGCTTACCAAGTGGTTTAGTTTGATTTCATGTTGAGGACGACTTATGCATTTAATTTTGGTTGTGGAATTAATGTTGGTATCGATCATTGGGAAGTGTATGGACCTAGATCTAGTCGTTTCTTTCTCCAATGATGGATTTGAAGGCTGACTTGCTTCGGTAGCCTCTTACATAAATCAAGTAGTTGGTTGTAGTTTTAGGTATCAGGAGTGGGAGGTATCAGTTTTATGAGTTAGAAGATAGTTTCTAAAAGAGAAATCCTTGCATGTTGGAGGACTGTTGTAATAGAATTGAATGTATTTGGCCATAACCAAGAAGGCCTTACAACTCGACATGTATGAGGTTATTTGAGGAATATAGATGATCTGTTCTACATTCTCTCTTTCTATTGTGTATTTGCTTCTATGTGTGATCTTCGCAAGGGGGTTGTGATTTAGGTGTGCCTTTGGCCCTTCATCCTCCCCTGCCTTGTGTCAGGTGGTATTAGAGCGAAGGTTGATATCTAGATCTAGATTTGTGAATCTAGGTTGAGGGTTCCTTCTTGTTAAACCCTAGTTGATATTTGTTGTGGGGTAGCAGATTGCGATCTGGCTTGCAATTGCAGAGGTTTTTCAAGATGGTTCATGGGAGGCGAGATGTAGATCCAGGATTGGAAGACATGTTAAGGCAGATTGCTGCTAGGTTAGAAGCTGTTGAGACAGTCCAATGCAGAGGAAGACATCTTGAAGATGTTAGTGATGAATACATTGAAGAGGAATAAGGTGAGGTTGAACCTGCACCTATGATGGATCAGGGTGAGGAAATATTGTTTAAGGCTTTGACAAATTTGAAATCTACACCACATTTCAATCCTCCTAGGTACAATGGAAAGTTAGATTCAGATGAGTTGATGAATTGGATCACTGAGATGGAGAAGTATTTTGAGTATGAAAATGTCCTTGAGGAAAAAAAGGTGAAGATTGCAAGCCCAAAGTTGAAGAGTCATGCATCCTTGTGGTGGGAGCATCTGCAATTGGATAGAAAAAGGAAAGGCAAAGACAAAATCAAGGTATGGAATAAGATGGTAAAGTAGTTGAAAGGAAATTTTTTACCATGTGATTATCAGATTAACCTAGTTAGGTGAAAGATTATACTAAGGAATTCTATAGATTAGATATCAGATCTGGACATGATGAGGATGAAGTGGAAATAATTGCTAGGTACCTGAATGGGTTGAGAGTTTCCATCCAAGAAGAAATCAATTTAGTTAAGTTGGAAAACATTGAGGAAGCTTATCAGTTTCCCTTGAAAGCTGAGGAGAAATTGAACAAAAGACATGGGCAAAGACAAAGAGGAAGAGGTGGTAGATTCCCCAGAGGAAGAGGTAGATCCTACGGTGAAAACAATAGATCTGATCAAGATAAAGCAAATCTAGATAAAGGCAAGATTAAGTGGAAAGGTGAAAGTTCAGCTAGAGGAAGAGATAATAACTACCAAGGTGGTTATAGAAGAGGTGGATTCCGAGGAACTTGTTACAATTATGAAGAAGAAGGAAATAGGTAATTTGAGTGCATACATGCAAGTAAGAAGGTTGGTAGCAGTAGAAATGCTTTGGTGCAAGAAGACTCACTGAATGAACCTGAGAAAGAAAAGAACTTGATGGTCAAGAGAGCATTTTGGAGTGAAAGTAATAAGGAAGATCCAGTAAGGAAGAGTTTTTTCAAGACTATATGTAGAGTTTCCAATGAAGTGTGGAAGGTAATCATTGATAGTGGAAGCTCAAAGAATTTGGCATATGAGGAAATGGTTGCAAAGTTGTAGTTGGAAATGTTTAAACACTCGAGACCCTATCAAATTTCATGGATCAAGGATGAGCATACACTATTGGTAAGTGAACAATGTTATGTGAATTTGAAAATTGGAAAGTACTAAGATAATGTGTTATGTGATATCATGCCTATGGATTGTTGTCATATTTTTTGGGTAGACCTTGGCAATATGATAAACATTCTATATATGATGGAAGATTGCATAAATATACTATTTGGGCTGATGGGAGAAGACAAATCTTGTTACCTTTGATTGAAGAACCTATTAGTAGTGTTTGTACATCTGTGAAACTTTGTTTGATGGAAGGAAGAAAGTTTGTTAAATTTTTGAAGAAGAATGATATATGTTTTGCTGTGATCCCTAACAAACCAACTGGGAAAGTAGTGGATAGCATACCTGGAGAGATTGATAAGATACTCATCGAGTATAAGGAGATCATTTTTAATAATGTACCTGATGGTTTACCACCGAAGAGCAGTATTGATCATTGCATGGATCTGATCCCTGGAGCTAGTTTATTGAATAAGGCACCACATCAGTTAACACCTACCAAGAATCAAGAATTAAACCGACAAATCCAAGAATTGTTGCATAAATGTTTGATCCAAGAAAGTTTGAGTCCTTGTACAGTACTAGTGGTATTGGAACCTAAGAAGAATGGAGAATATGTACTGATTCTAGAGAAATCAACAAGATAACAGTGAAATATAGGTTTCCTATACCAATAATGGATGACATAATGAATAGTTTGACTAGAGCAAAGTATTTTACCAAATTGGATTTGAAAAGTGGATATCATCAGATTAGAATCAGAGAAGGTGATGAGTGGAAGACTTCTTTTAAGACAAGAGAAGGTTTGTACGAGTGGTTGGTTATGCCTTTGGTTTAACTAATGCACCGAGTACTTTTATGAGATTGATGAATGAGGTTTTGAAGAAATTTTTGGGAAAATTTGTGATTGTATACCTAGATGACATTCTGATATTCAGTAAGACACGAGAAGAGCATTTGTTTCATGTTGAACAAGTATTGTAGAGATTGAAAGAAGAAAAGTTGTTGATTAACCTAAAAAAGTGTTCCTTCATGAAAGAGGAGATTGTGTATTTGGGAATTGTGATTTCAGCTGATGGTTTGAAAATGGACCCTAAAAAGGTTGAAGCTATTTTGAATTGGCCTATATTTGAAAATCCTAGTGAGGTAAGATCATTTCATGGTTTAGCAAATTTTTACCGAAAGTTCATTAGGAATTTCAGTTCAATTTGTAATGCTATGACTGAGACTATGAGAGGAGATAAAAGAGAGTTTAAGTGGACACATGGAGCTAACAAAAGTTTTGAGACTATAAGGTATTTACATTGGGCAATGCTTGTGTTAGCATTGCCCGATTTCAATAAGGTATTTCAAGTTGAATGTGATGCAAGTTGTAGTGCAATAGGAGCTGTGTTAAGTCAAGAAGGTAAACCTATTGCTTTCTTTAGTGAGAAGTTGAATGATACAAAAAGGAAATATTTTGTGTATGATCAAGATTTATATGATATTGTTCAATCCCTAAAAAAATGTAGACATTATTTGATACCAAGTGAATTTATGTTGTATACCGATCATAAGGCTCTACAGTATTTGGGTAGTCAGAATAAGTTGAATTAGAGACATATGAAATGGGTTGAATATTTCCAGAGTTATACATTGTTAATAAAACATAAGAGTGGAGTCACTATCCGAGTTGCTAATGCATTGAGTAGAAGAAGATCTTTGATGATTGAGATGAGAATTGAAGTTCTTGGTTTTGATGACATGAAAGGATTGTATGAAACTGATCCTGATTTTTCTGAGCCATGGAGGAAGTGCAGAGTACCTATTCAAGATCAACCGAGTACTAAATAGGAAGACTATTTCATTCAAGAAGGTATGTTGTTTAAAAGTATTCAGTTGAGTATACCGAGAGGATCAATGAGAACTAATTTGATAAAGGAAAAATATAGTAGTGGTTTGGCTGGACATTTTGGCATTGACAAAACATTGAATTTTCTTAAGAAGAAATACTTTTGGCCACAATTGTATAAGGATGTTCAGAAATTTGTGAAAAGTTGTGGAATTTGTCAAGTTGCAAAGGAAGCGAGTCAGAATACTGGATTGTATATACCAATTTCTGTTCCTAAGAAACCTTGGATTGATATCAGTATGGATTTTGTTCTTGGCTTACCGAAGATAGTGAGAGGTAATGATTCTATATTTGTTGTTGTCGATAGATTTTCTAAGATGACACATTTTATACCTTGTAGAAAGACATCAGATACAATGCATATAGCATATACTTTCTTAAAGGAAATTGTCAGATTGCATTGATTACCGAGAAGTATCATCTATGACTGATACAGTAAATTTGTTGGATACTTTTGGAAGACTCTTTGGAAAAAGTTGGGTGCCGAGTTGAGGTATAGTTCTACATTTCACCCATAGATTGATGGATAGACAGAAGTTGTGAATAGAAGTTTGGGTAATCTTTTGAGATGTTTAGTTGGAGATAAATTGAGTAATTGGGATTCTATGCTGGCACAAGTAGAGTTTGCATACAATAATTCAGTGAATAGGAGTACTAGAAAATACCTTTTGAGATTGTTAATGGCATACAAACGAGAGGTATATTAGATTTGAAGGATATTGTTGGTGAAGAAAAGAGAAGTGTTGAAGGAGTAAAGTTTGTTGAGTTCATGAAGACATTGCACGAGGAAGTAAAACATAAGTTGGAGAATAGTAATCAGAAATATAAGGACAGAGCAGATAGATCAAGAAGACATAAGACTTTTACAGTTGGGGATGAAGTAATGGTACACTTGAAGAAAGATAGATTTCCTGTTGGAACATATGGGAAGCTGAAAATGAAGAAATTTGGTCCTTGCAAGATATTGAGGAGATTTGAAAGTGGAAATGCTTATGAGATTGAGTTACCTGATGACATGGATATATCACCTATATTCAACATTGCAGATTTGTTTGAGTATTTTGAACCTGATGAAGACATGACAGTACTGAATGATTATCCTAAGAAGTAGACAAAAGAAGTTGAGAAGATTTTGGAACATAGAGTTGGCAGAAGCACAAGAGGAAAATAATATATGGAATATCTAGTAAAGTGGAAATAGACTGATTAAAGACAGTTCATGGATTTCACAATCTAAGTTGGATTTAGCTCAGGTTGTACCTTTTGCATGATGCAGAGAATCATTTCAAACAACCCCAGGTGTTTGATGTAGGAGCATCTCGGGTCATTGGCAATCCTATGTCACCAAAAATAAGTTTGAGTTGTTCAGTTTTCTCAGTGGTTGCTCCATTCCTTCATTGACCGAGTTGGCTTGGTAGTTTCTCGGTTCCTTCTTTGACCGAATTGTTCAGTTAATTTACCGAGTTATTTCCTGGCGCTCAGTAATCTTGCTTACCGAGTGGTTTAGTTTGATTTCCTGTTGAGGCTGACTTATGCATTTAATTTTGGTCACAGAGTTAATGTTGGTATCGATCATTGGGAATTGTGTGAACATAGATCTGTTCATTTCTTTCTCCAATGATGGATCTAAAGGCCAACTTGTTTCGGTAGCCTCTTGTATAAATAAAGTATTTGGTTGTAGTTTTAGGTATCAGGAGTGGGAGGTATCAGTTTTAGGAGTTAGAAGATAGTTTCTGAAAGAGAAATCCTCGCATGTTGGAGGACTGTTGTAATAGAATGGAATGTATTTGGCCATAATCGGGAAGGTGTTATAGCTCGACATGTATGAGGTTATTTGAGGAATATAGATGATATGTTCTACATTCTCTCTCTCTGTTGTGTATTTTCTTTTGTGTGTGTGATCTCTGCAAGGGGGTTGTGATTTGGGTGTGCCTTTGGCCCTTCATCCTGCCATGCCTTGCATTAGATTAGCGTGAGTGATATGTGGTTGTTAATTTATTTTATGCTTATCTTATTTTTTCCTTGCCTTTGTATTGCTTGTAGATATGTTTTATGCTACTTTTGATGTATAACTTCTTTTTCTTTGAAAGATGGCTCCTAGAAAAAAGATGGTAGAAAAAATACCCATGGGTAAGACCACAAAGAGGAACATCATGGGGGAAAACATCAAGGAGAGGAACATCAAGAGGATCACCAGGAGGACTAGAGAGGTGGTCATGGTGGGAATCACCAGTTAGTTCAACTACTTCAAGAGCTTATTACTTAGTTGGGACCTCATCATGAGACATCTCATCATGGGGAGTCTTAGTTAACTGATTATGGTGAATGAGAGGAGATGAGAGAGTGTGAAAATTGTTGTACCCTGACTCAATCTAGAGTAGAGCATATGAGAGAGAGAGTAGTGGTTGATGAGGATTTGATTCATGTAGGGCATATGAGAGACTTGATGAGTTCCCATCCACCCACTTTTGATGGATTATGCAATGGTACTAAGGTCAAGACTTGGCTCTTAGATCTTGGACATTTCTTCACTATGCATCCATATGCGAGCAACACTAGATATTAGTGTGCCATTATGAATCTTAAGGGTTTTGTATCTACGTGGTGGCACATAGAGGAGTAGAAGCTCCTACTAAACATTGCAATTGTTTCATTAGAGATATTTTTGGATCGATTTTGTGCATATTTCTATTTTGACCACTACTATCCATCATGTGTAGATGAGCTTCACCATCTTTGATAGGGGTCTATGACGGGGGATCAATATGGGAAAAGGTTATTTGAGATGAGATACTATGCTAGTATTGCTCATGATAAGCCTATGTTGGTAAAATATTTTATTTAGGGCCATAATGATTGTATCAATCGGTATATCCACATTTTTTTAGCCCAGGACCCTTGTGATTGCAGTAGAGAAGGTGAGATTTGTCGAGGAGAACATAACTAGGGGTTTTTGAGGTAGGAAAGGTGTACGGGTTAGAAATGCACAACCTTCTAGACCATGTGCATAGCGTACATAGGTACAAACCATAGGATCTTCTAGGGCTTATTTGGCACATCCTAAGATAGGTTTTCAACAACAAAATAGACAAAATCATTCTTAAAGTTAGCAAATTAGTGACCATAGTTCCAATACCCCAAGATCTAGAGGCTATAGTTGGTACTACAACAAAAAACCCTAGCATAGTCAATCATCTTAGAGTGTGCAAAAGAGTTCCAATAGAGATAGTTTCCCTCAGTCTAGTGCACCTTCTACAAGATGCAACTATGGTGTAGGGTGATGTTTTACTTGTGGCCAACATGGTCATAGGGAAACTTAGTGTCCTCAGGGACTTTCTCATGGAGCTAGTTAGATGCTGACCGCTTCAAAGCCTATAGTAGGGGATGCAAGTAGATCCCACAAGGTATTTGTAGTAGTTGATAACCATCAAGTTGCGCATTAGGGAACCATTGTTGATACTATAGGTGTGTTGCATGGTATATATACCTCTATTTTGTTTGATTATAGTGCCTCAGATTTTTTTCCCCTCTTCTTATGGAGTGATGTGGGCTAGTGGAAACATGATAGGTTGAGTTAGCCACAAGTTATAGAGTGGCCACTGACTCCCTTGTGCATGGTTGTGTGCTAGATTTGGGCACCTTCACCACCACTGTTAATATTTGCATCCTACCTTTGGGTTCTTATGGCATCATTTTGGGTATGAATTAGTTAGCTTCCCACCAGACATGCATAGATTGTAGGCACAAGTTGGCATAATATTTTGATGACACATGTGGGCATGTTGATCTTGTCGGGGTCCAAAGACCTATTTCACTTCACACGATCTCAACCACTTAGCTAAAGTAGAGTATGCAATAGGGTTTCTATTTTTTTATAGTTTTTGTTAGTGGCCTTGACGGATTTGAGAGTCAAGAGGTGTCTCTTGATGATCACCCAATTCTTTGTGAGTATTTTGATGTGCTTCTAAGATAGATTCCAAGAATGCTACCTAAGCGTGACAGATTTTTTTGTTGATCTCATTCCTAGAGAAAAGCCATTTATTGGAATCCATATTGTATGACCACCCAATAGTTGAGTGAGATCCATTTGCAGTTGAAGGATTTTTTGGCCAAGGGCCATATGTGTCTTAGTGTTTTTCCTTGGGGAGCACTAGTCATCTTTGTTAAGGACACATCTCTTCATTTGTGCATTAAAAACCAATAGTTGAACAAGGTGAAAGTGAAGAACCAATATCCCTTGTCGAGGATTGATGATTTGTTTGATAAGATGAAGGGAGCTAGAGTTTTTTCAAAGATAGACCTCAAGTCAAGATATCATATCAACTTCACATTCATGAGTCTGACATTCATCAAACTAATTTTCCCACTTGATATGAACATAGTGAGTTTATGGTTGTACCATTTGGATTGACCAATGTGTCACTTGTCCTCATGATTTTGATGAATGGTGTGTTCCACACTTATCTTGACCATTTTTTCCTTATGTTTCTAGATGACATTTTAGTGTATTCGAGGATGATGGAGGAACATGAGAGTCATTTGCATAAGGTTTTCCAGTGTCTTCATGACCATCAACTATTTGGCAACCCGACCAATTGTGAGTTCTTCTAGATTGAGGTGAGGTATTTGGGTCATAATCTGAGGATAGGGTATTTCAGTGGATCCTTCAAAGTTCTAGGCTATTATGGATTGGCCAACACCGACTTATGTTTATGAGGTCCATAGTTTTATGGGTTTGGAAAGTTACTACCGCCAATTTGTGAAGGAGTTTTCTCAATTGGCATACCCAATCACTTCTCTTCAGAGGAAAGGGAAGAAGTTTGTCTAGTGTGATTAGTGTATTTTAGCTTTTTAGGCTCTTAAGGAGTAGTTGACCACTACACCTATCTTAGTAGTATCAGATCTTGTAGGTGAGTTTATGGTATGCACTAATGCATCTTTGGAGGGTGTTAGGGAATTTCTTATGCAGGAGGGACAAGTGATTACATGTGAGTCTTGGAATCTCAAGGATAATGAGTTGAACTACCCCATCAACAATTTAGAGTTAGTGGCAGTTGTGCATGCACTAATACACTGGAGACATTTTCTTTTGGGTCATACATTTGAGTTGCATAGAAATCATCACAACTTATAGTATATCTTTACTTAGCCCAATTTGAATGTACGAAAGTGTCATGGGATGAAGTTTTTTTGTGAGTATGATTCTGATGTGTGTTACATCAAGGGGAAGGAAAATGTTGTTGCAAATTCCTTGAGTAGGAAACATGAGATCTTATCTATGTCTCTTGATGTAGATTTGTGTAATCATATTTTTGAGGCTTTACCTAGTGACACTTGGTATCAGGAAGTTAGAGTAGAGATAGAGTCTGAGCGAGCCCTTGTGGGTTGGTTTTAGGTTACTTTATTGAGTTAGATGGTTTTGTAGAAATCAAGGCACATTTATATGCTGGTGGTGATCTTTGTTCCTTATTTTGGGTAGAGGTAAATTTTACGCCATATTCCACACATCATGGCATAAAAAAGATGTATGCCAATCTAAGACAAGTGTACCATTGGGAAAGGATGAAGCATGATGTTTCTAATTTCGTGGCTAGATCCCTTGAGTACCAAAGAGTGAAGGTAGAACATCAACATTTGAAAATTCTTTTTCTACCATATTCCATTCCTGAGTAGAAGTGGGACACTATATCTATTGATTCCATTACTAGGCTTCCTATGTCATTGCATCATCATGATGCCATTATGATTACTATGGATAAGTTGTCCAAGGTAGATTATTTTTCTCCTATGAGATCTTCTTATACTCTTGCTTCAATAGCACATATGTTCATGGAGGATATAGTTAAGTTGCATGAGATACCTCACATGATCATTTTAGATTGAGATCTAGTGTTTAGTTCTACTTTGTGGACTTTAATCCAACATGCTTTGGGTGGACAACTTAGTTTTAGTTCAACATATCACCTGGACATTGATGCTTAGACAAAGTGGGTGAATCAAGTTATTGAGGACAAGCTTCACATGTATGTGATGTTGGAAATTTGGATGTGTTGTCATTGATGTCAACATGTCTATTGTGATGTTTGTGATGTCTACAATGTTGTTTGGATGTCTAGTATGAAGATCATATGGTTTTGATTTCTGTTGCGAGGTTTGGTTGACATATATGCCATTTTTCCAGTTCACAAAATGTTTAGATGAATGAGGAGAGAGGGTTACTATAGATGAGAAGATGAAAACCTCATGGAATGATATAGAGGTTTTCTACATGATTCATCTCAAGTTTGAGTTGCTAACATGATGATTTGATCACGTTATGGTGTCACAAATGAAGACTAGTTATTTTGCTAATTGCCAGTGTTACAAATTTGCAAAGATTGCTTTCATCCACATGCTATAGATGAGAAACTTGGTTGCATAGTTTTTAATGTGTTGAGGAAATAAAATTGTGTCTACCATTCAAAGGGTTTTTTATTCTAATGATCCACAAGGCAGTTACAAGAATTTTAGGGGAGGATGACAATGTTCTTGAAAGTTTATCATAAGATGTTGGTAGATTCAATAAATGCAATGCATTTTTTTGTTTGTTTGAGCTTAATAATTCCTTAGGATGATCTAGGATTATGAGCCTAATGAGTTGGAATTTTACATTGATTAAGGTGGCCAAGTTCAATGAATCTAATTTATATTTTTCTGATCTTAGCTGACATGTCATAGAAAGATTATAAAATGGTTTATAAGAGATCAGTAAAATGTTTTAGGGTTATGATCATGATCATGATCTTGAGATGATATTGATGGATCAAAGGGATGCTTCAAAAGTGTGTAGAGATCCCAATGGTTGAATTTTGGCACTAAGAGATGGATGATTAGGGTTTAGATTTTTTCCAACCCAATTCTTGATATATATGGTGAATTAGGGTTTGAATTACTTCTCTATGGTGTGCTAGAAATAATTGCAGCAAGGGATTTGACTAAAATGAAAAGGAACTAACTGAGAATAGTGAGGTGTTACTATCCAGTTCATGAATTATCAGATTAGTGTTTGAAAAGTGTTTGTAAGTCTGTAAGACTTCTAAATTGTAATTGTAAGTCAGTGTGAATTCCTTAGGGTGGGTGCCCCAAGAAAATTGAGTAGTGAACTCTAGGTAGTGTGTCTCAATGCAAGTGTATTCCTCATATTGTAATAAGCTATACTTCTAACAAGGTATCTGGTTTACTTTAGGTATTATCCCCACTATGGGTTTCACCCTAGTTTGAGTTTCCATGATAAAAATTTGTGTTGTGTGGTGTTGATGTTTTCTGATTTGTGTTTACATACTTTACATCTTGCAAATAAGTAATAACAATTTATGTGATTAAGGGTTTTATACTTGAGGATTTAAAGGGTTTTAAAGTTTAATTATTTTGGTAGTAATTGATTCACCCCCCTCTTAGTTTCTTTCTTTCTATTTCCTACAATTGGTATAATATCCTAGTCCCTTGAAGAAAGTCTAACAATTTGAGGGAGATCAAAAGATGGCAACCAATAGAATGAACATAGAGAGATCTAAGTAGAACAAGATATCCTTGAAGAAGTTTTCTAAGTATGAGAAAGAGATGAAGAGACTTATGAAGGAAATTGAAGAAGATGAAAGAGAGATTCAAAAATTGGAAACACTACTTTCTAGGAGAGCACCCAAGAGTCTGCCTGTAGCTTCAAATAATGGATCTGATGATTCTGATCAAAATAATGGTGAGATAATTGATAATGAATATATTGTAGTTTCCATAGATGAGAATACCAAGCTTGCAGATTATTTATGCACCTATTCATTCATTTCTATCAAAGAAGAAGGTAATAAGTTTGATAATCTTAAGCTCGCTAGTTCTCTCATTGTTATCAAAGAAGATGATTCTAGCTTTGAAGATTCTATTCCTTATATTGCTAATAATGATGTTAAAGAGAAAGCTTTAGCTTCTCAAGTTGTCGAAGAAGATAAGTGGGTGATTGATAGTGGATTCTCTCATCATATGACTGGAGACAAAAGAAAATATATAAGCTATGAGAAGTATCATGGTGGCAAAGTGAAATGGCGTGACAAATCTGGTGGTAAGATCAAAGGTAGAGGTTCGATTACTTTCGATGGAAAAAATAATAATGATGATGTATTATATGTAGAAGGTTTGAAACATAATCTTCTTAGTGTTGGTTAGTTGATGGACAAAGGCTATGGTTTGCATTTTAAGAATGACATGTGCAAGATTTTAAATAATTGGGGAAGGGAAATTGCTACTAGATCCAAGACAAGAGGGAACATATTTCTTTTGAATAGTGTTCAAAAGACTTGTTTGATTTCTTAGATAGATGAAAGATGGTTGTGGCATAAAAGGACATGTCATGTGAATTTTGAAAATATTATTTCCAAAGTTCCTAAGATGAAGAAGTCCGTTAATAGTTTTTGCAAGGAATGCCAATTGGTCAATAAAACAAGAACTACTTTCGTGTTTAAGAAAGAAAATTTAAATGGATTGATTGTTCTTGTTCGTACTGATTTGTGTGCCCTACCAAGATTAGAAGCATCCAAGGAGACAACTATTTTATGCTATTGATTGATGATTATTCAAAGATGATATGGACGACCTTCGTGAAGGAGAAGTCAAGTCAAAAGATTTTGGAAAGTTTAAAGCCTTCAAGTCAATGGTGGAGAATGAGACTAGTTTGAAATTGAAGAAGCTAAGATCAGACAAAGGTGGAGATTTTACATCAAATGAGTTCAACACATTTTGTGAGATGCATGAAATCAAGAGACAATTATCTTCTCCTAGGAGTCCACAACAAAATGGTGTAGTAGAGTGGAAGAACAAATCAATTTTAGAAACTTCTAGGACCATGATGTTGGAGAGGAATGTTCCACAGATATTCTAGAGAGAAGCTATGAGCACTGCAGTATACACTCTTAATCAAGTGAAAATTAGAGATGAAACTGGTAAAAAACCTTATGAACTTTGGTGTGGTCATGTGCCTACTATGAATACTTCAAAATTTTTGGTAGTAAATGTTACATAAAGAGAGAAGAAGACATAGGAAAGTTTGATGCAAGGAGGGATGAAGGTGTCTTCCTTGGATATTCTACCAAAAGTAGAGCATATAGGTGTTATACCAAATGACTAAAGAAGTTGATAGAAAGCATAAATGTCAAGGTGGATGAAAGTTTTGAAAATTTGACAAGACCTAGTGAATATGAACATCAAAGGTATAGTGGAGATCAGATAGAACATCAACAAGTGTAAAAATTAAATTCAAGTATCTCAAAAAATTAAGAAGATGAAGCCTATACAAGTGGAAAAGAAGAATAATTCCAAAAATCAGAAACAAGAAAGAAAATTCCAAGGTATGTAAAGGTCAAATCATAATGAAGGACAAATAATTGGTGATAGGAACAAAGGAGTTCAAACAAGGATAAGAGTTGCACAATATCAACTATGATTGATGTCACATGATGAACCCAAGGATGTAACTGAAGCCTACATAGATGATCATTGGATTGAAGAAATGCAGTAAGAGCTATCACAAATTGAGAAAAATGAAACATGGGTTCTTGTTTCAAGGCCTAAAGATAATAATATTATTGGTACTAAATGTGTATTAAAAAATATGATAAATGAAGAAGGAGAAGTTGCAAGGAATAAATCAAGGCTGGTGTGCAAAGGTTACTCTTAGATAGAAGGGATTGATTATGAAGAAACATTTGCATCAGTAACAAGGTTGGAAGTAGTTATACTATTTCTAGCTTATGCAGCCCATAAAAAATTCAGAGTGTATTAGATGGATGTCAAGTTATCATTCCTAAATGGTGAGTTAGAAGAAGAAGTATACATAGAACAACCTGATGGTTTCACTTTGAGAAAAGAACCTAACATGGTGTATTTATTGAAGAAAGCATTGTATGGACTAAATCAAGCCCCTAAAGCCTGATATTCCCTATTGGACACATATTTTATCAATCTTAGATTCAACAAAGGTACTGCAAATAGTAATTTGTATTTAAAAATTATTTATGGGAAAATTCTTATTGGAGAAGTCTTTGTTGATGACATTATGTTTGGTGGAGATGATAAGTTAAGTAAAGAATTTGCATTAGAAATTTAGAATGAGTTTGAAATGTCCGTGAGAAGAGAAATGAAATTATTTCTAGGCCTGCAAGTTACTCAATATGACAAAGGGATTTTCATGACTCAAGCTAATTATGTGAGGGAATTGCTAAGAAAGTTTGGATTTGATGGATCTAAACCTATGGGAACACTTATGGTGATAGGATGCAAGCTATCAAGAGATGACGAGTCCCCTAAGGTTAATCAGTCAAGGTATAGATCAATGGTTGGTGGAATGCTATATTTAAATCACACAAGACCTAACATCATGAACACAATGTGTCTTGTTGCAATATTTCAGGTTGATCCCAGAAACAATCATGAAGTAGCAGTAAAAGGATATTTAGATATCTTAAAGGGACAATAGACTTTGGAATGTGGTACCCTAAGGATAATGATTTCACCTTATATGATATACAAATGCTGACTGGGAAGGTGATGTTGATTATAGGAAAAGCACAAGTGGTGGCACATTCTTTTTGGGTCGCAGATTGATCTCATGGATGAAAAAAAAAGAACTCAATTTCCTTCTCTACTATAGAGGAAGAATACATTGTTGCTACTGGTAATTGTACTCAAATCATTTTGATGAAGCATACGTTATTTGATATTGGTATTATTTTTGATGAATCTGTTGTGATGTACTATGATAATTCTAGTGTCATAAATATTTCTAAGAATCTAGTAAAACATGCAAAAATAAAGCACATATCAATAAAGTATCATTTTATGAGAGAGAGGGTGAATGACAAGGAGGTGAGATTAAAGTATAAGGCTAAAAAGGAATATATAGAAGACATATTTACAAAGCCACTACCTAAGGATATATATGAGTATCTCAGAGGCAAGTTAGGGGTCATTACCCCTCGTAATCAAAACTAAGATGCAGAGAATCACATTAGTCCATTATGATTCAAAGATAAATATTATAGTTGGATTGATGTATGGAGGTTGCTACTCAGGGGGAGTAGTAAGCATGTTAAGAAAATTTGTGTGATTTGAAGTTGAGAATTTGAAAAGAGAACTTCAAGGAATTACAGGAATCGATGAGTTAAGTCTTTGGTGTTTGATCAATAGTTGGATGTGTTTTAGTGGCTCAGAGATGTGTGAATGAAGGAAAGTAGAAAATAGCTAGAGAGACTCTGAAAGATAATGATGTATTGTGGATACTGTTGGTTTCTGATTACATTACTATGTTTTATTATTTTTCCCATCACATGTTGCCATCAATGCCAAAGGGGGAGACTTTTGGCAAGTTGGATGTGTTGTCATTGACGTCAATATGTCTACTATGATGTTTGTAATGTATACAATATTGTTTGGATGTCTAGTGTGAAGATTAGATGGTTTTAACATCTATTATGAAGTTTGGTTGACATATATGCAATTTTTTCCAGTAACGCAAAATATTCAAATGAATGGTGGAAGAGGGTATTGAAGATGAGGATTCACACACCTCATGAGATTATGTAGAGGTTGTATACATGCTTCATGTCAATTTTGAGTTGCTGACATGGTGATTTGATCAAGTTATGGTGTCACATATGAAGACTAGTTGTTTTTCTGATTGCTAGTGTTACAAAGTTGTAGAGATTGCTTTCACACATATGTTGTAGATGAGAACTTTGGTTCTGTAGGGAAAAATATGTTGAGTCTTTATTTTGGATCTCAAAGGGGCACGATAAATTTTCTTGAAATGGTGGATTTGGAGGTAAAATGACATGATAACAATGCATATGAGGTGGATGATTTGTGAAGGGTAGAAGGTTCAATTTATAGGCAAAGAGAAGATGAAATAGATGGTTGAGATGTAAAATTGAGGAAGTTCCAAGATGCATTTGAGCGAAAGCATATGGATTGTGATTTCTCAAACTCATAGCCTTGTGACAAGTGTTACAAGGTGAGAGCTTGAGAGGAAACTAGGGTTTGCTAGGAAATGTCATAAAGGCACATCTTGTCTCATACTCCAAAGGTGAAGTTTGGAGGAATGTGACCATTTTGGGGAGTGGCAAATAAAGTTGGAGAAAGTGAAAAAGGAATTAAAAATTCCTTTGGAGGGGACAAGTGTGTAAGGGACTCGTGTGGGTCCTTTACACATGTGGTTGGGGATTGGGATTGATGTGACAAGAGAGTTGACTTGGGTTTACTAATCCATTTGATTAGGATTGTGTAAATGATTAGGGAATGATTAGGTGGGATATTAGGATAAATTAGTAGGCAAGTGATAGAATTAGGAGAATGCAAGTGGGAGGAGAGAGAATGAGTGGAGGGTTAACTAGTTAAAAAAGGGTGTTCAACTAATTAAATGAGGGTTAGTATGTATGAAGGGGTTGGGTTGAGTTAGGAATAGGGGTTAGGTGGTTAAAGGGTGGTTAGGTTAGGGGTTAAAGTTTGAAGCCATGTGCTTAGATAGAATAAATATGATTTATTCAATCACAAATGGGAGGAAATGGATTTATAAATTAATTTAAATAGATAAAGGTATTTGTTTAAATTAATAGAGGAAGGGGATTTAATTAATTAAATGGCTATGGGTTGTCATTAGATTAATTATACTATATCTAATTAATTAAATTAATTTATCTAGAAGGCTAACATTAAACAATTAAATAATGCATGATAATTTAATCAATAATACTAGTAAGATGACTAAATTTAATTAAAATTGTTAATTAAATTTAGATGTCTACATTTTCCCCCTCTTTGAGATGGTGTTACATAATAGCATAATTTCAAAGAAAAGTAAAACATAGGGCTAGGAATAAAATGGTTGAATTATAAAAGGTTCCCTAGTCAATTAGAAGAGTAACTAGGAGGAAGGATAATGGGAGATGAGGATGAGGATGCCCCCTTGAGAGGACATGTGGGTTGAAGAGAACATGGGTGTGCTATTTAAATGGATGAGAGGATGCATGCATGATGAGTGAATGATAAGAGGATGGAGAGTTAAGAATATTGAGCTGGCACCTCCCAAAAGGGAGATGTCACATAGTGAGCACTTATTTGATTGAGCACTATCCTAGACCTACCAATGTTATAAAGAACCAAGGCCTTGTCAAAGACGTTACATGAGATTGAATCAATAAATAGAAAATAATTAAACCAACATCACAAAAATCCATGAAGGACTAAGGTGGATACAATGTTAGAAAAACCCATAAGAAAGCGACATGCCCCAGGTGCACCATGTGACCAAAGAGATCACATCTTGGAAATGCAAGGGTCATATTTGAATGATTCACAAATAGAAAAGATCAAGACCTTGCCCTTAGTTTCACCATTTGCAACACACTATGATATAAAGGATCATGGTGACCACAAGGAGGGGAAATGAGGGAGCTCAAGATAAAAGATAAACAAAGATCCAAAAGTACCAAAGAAATAAAAAGAATCTCACAAACCTTTTTCCAAAGGGAGGATGATGGATGATGATTGCTTTGATTGGTATAAATGAGGAAGGATACACCTTGCAAAGACCGATGATGGATTTATAAACTAATATTTCCTATGAAAAGAGACAAGCGATACACTAGAACCTCAAAGGGACCAAGAGATGATTACTGAAGCACTAGCTAGATAGAGACAAAGGTCATGATGATACAAGGACTAACTAAAGAAAATGATGAGACATAAAGACACATGTACAAATTATCCTAGGTGGAGATGTGAATCACACTATGTACAAGACACAAGTTACAATATGTACAAGGTCTTGAGGATGGAAGTGGTGATGCAAAGATGTGCATGATTTTCCGTAGGGAAAGATGAAAAACTAAGATGGATTGATGGTGGATAGGGTGATGAGGGAATGTATGTCCTGAAACAAAAAAAGGATTGGGGAGGATGCATCCAATGATGATGATTGGATTGTGATAAAGGCTAGAACATGAATATGGATATGATTAGATGGGTTGATTAATGTTTGATTTTGGATAGCTAGAGGATATGGGTAAGATTTGCTTGTGATGGTAGATTTCTAGGAGCATTGGGATATGACATTGGATGCATGGGGGTGGCCTAGAGAAAGATACCAATGACAAGGGAGGTAAGAGAGATGAAGAGGTGGAGGGGATGTTTGGAGATGCAAAGATAGAAGCATGAGTAGACACGAATTTATGGATGGAAGGATTTGGAGGAAGAGATGGAGGAGGATGAGGATTTGGAGTTGAAAGGATGAAAGACAAGGTGAAATTGAAACAATGATGGAGAGATGGGGAGATGGATGTGATAGGATCTCCAAGGAATACATCACCAAGGAATAAGATTCCCCCACTTAGGATAGGTAATGCATGAGGAGTAATTAGGAGGGGTATGATAGGATGGAAGATATGCCAACAAGAAGATGAGGGAGGTAGATGGAATCTAGGATAATGGGTGGATGAGGGAGGTGGATGAAAGATAAGACTATGGGTGAATGAGGTAGGGAGATAGAGGATAATATGATGGGTTTATGAAAATTGTGACAAGGAAATAGATGCTAAAAGGTGCCCAAAATAATGTATACATGGTGGCCTTTATTTTGTTATCAAGATCCAAAGGAGGATGGAGGAGGTGAAATGGATAAGATATGATAGTCAAATGAGATGGAAGAAGTGATGGAGAGATGGATAGAAGAAATTTCCCCCAAGTGTGGAGAGAAACTGGATGGAGGGATTACACATGATGCCTGTTTGTCATGTTTTCATCACGATACTTTGTCCAAAGAACTTGTTTTGTCAAATTTTCACCATTGGATGAATGTTTTTCTCTTTTTTTTTTGAATTTTTGGATGTAGTTTATGGATGGAATGATAAGGATGAGATGGATAGGAGGAATCAAGCATCAAGTTAAAAATTAAGGTAGTAGGAGCCCATTTGGAGTGATCACTAGATGTTGGTACAACCTTATTTGGCATGAGTGGCTTATGCAAAGACATGGATGCTATTTTTATAATGGTGGATATATGTGGGGTAAGGGATGTGGTGGTAAGAAGTGTTTAGATGGAATGATGGAAAGAGAGTGGGATGGGGGGATGTTGTTAGGACTAACATTAGCACATTTTGTGAGGTGGGTGGAAGGATTGGATGGGAAGTGGATGATACATGTGGATAAGATGAAGTCATTACGACAGGTATTTTTGGAGTATAGGGAACCAAAATAGATTTAGGAGATGGAGGAGAGGAATTCTTAGCTGGCGGATACATAAATTTGGGTGCCATTGTGTATTTTTAATTTAGATGCATTTCATCTTTTCTATTTGGGATCCACATAGTTTTTTCTTTTTCTTTGGTGGTCCTTTGTGGCCTTTAGAATCAAGTGCATTTTTTGATTGGATTTTTCTTTGATTGAGAATGTATTTTGGAGTGGACATGGGAATCTTTAGCTTTATGCATTTGTGATTTTGCATCCAAATTATTATGAGTAGCATTGGAAGGAATATGAGAAATTGTATGGGATGGAGGAAATGTGGATGTAGTGATGGAGGTATGGTAGTGCATGGGGCATATTGGTATGTGCATTTGTGATCCTGATTAGGAATGTAAGGGGTAATTTTTTTATGGTGGTTGATAGGGATATGGAATTGGTGGATGAGGGAGTGAGTAGGATAAGCCCGGGGATGTGATTTTGGGATGTAAGCGCCCAAAATGGATGTGGTATGTGGTAGATATGTGATGGTATATTTTGGGATATAGGGACCCAAAATGGATTTAGAGGATGAAGGATGAATGTGATAGGTTATCTTGGGTTGTAATAATGGAGGAGAGGGGATGGTGTTAAATATTTTGGAGGAATGATGGGGAGATGTGATAGTGGGTTTGGAAGCATGCTTGAATTTTGCATTAATTGTACCAACATTTTTGTATGAAGTGCCTTTAGAAGTGTAACCAAGACCATAAGATTGTGAATATTTTTTGACATGGATGGGCTCCGGGGTACCTTTTTCATGAGGGCCTAAGACTTTACCTTGATAATTCCATTTCTTGAGTATTTAATCCAAGCTAGGATACTTCTTACTTGGGAAATAAGATGCGATTCCATTATTAGGTGGAGGAGTGTAAGTGGTGGATATGGGATGTTTTTTTGTTGCAAGTGGATGACCGTGGATGAATGTAAGTGAACCAAGTAGATAGAGTTATGGTTGTGGGATAGTTTGGATTGGAGGTGATAAAGGACCATGAAGTGGAGGGGATGGGATGATGTGATCTTGACTGGGATGGGGGGAAGGTAATGGATCTTGATATGGAGTAGGTATAATGGTAGGATCTTGATTTGGAAGAGTGGATGCCAATGGATCATGAGATGGTGTGGGTGAAAAAAATGGATCATGTAATGGAGGAAGTGAGATGGTAGGAACTTGAGATGGAGTGGATGGAATGATGCAATCTTCATTCAGGTCAATGGATATTTTAGCATGATTTTGGACAAGATCTTGACTTGATTGGATTGGTGTGGATGGTGTGATGGGGGGTGTATGGATGTAATATTTAGATGGAGGGGATGGAAGGATGAGGGGTTCTATAATTGGGATAGAAGGAAGAAGGGTGGACTCATGAGGTTCATTGGATTGGGATTGGATAATGCTAGGAGGAGGAGATGTGGATGGGAATTGGATGGAGTCAATGGATGGAAGGGAATCAATAATGTTAGGAGATGGAAGATGATTAATAAGTGGGGTAGATGGAAGAAGGATGATAGGAATGGGAGATGGAAATGCCTCATCACTGGTGGTTTACATGAGGGGTTGAGATGACATGACTCATTAAATTTAGGAGAGGGATTTTCTATTGGCTTCCTTGTGAAACTCCTTGGATAATTTCATCTTGGAGGTTTGGGTGGAGAATTAGCATGTGTAAATGGTGGAAATTAGCTAGGGTAGTCTACATATGGTGGTGTGTTGGTGGATTGTAAGCTTGGTTGAATGAATGATGGTGTAGAAATGGGTGTGGAAGATGGCATGCATAGATAGTTCACATAAGTAGGTGTGGAGGTAACTTGTGAATTAGATTGACTATCTAATGGGGTAGGGGTGATGGATTGAGACACACCATATGATGTGGATTGAGAGATGTAGGTGGATTGTGGAAGGGGATTTGTGGTAATGTAGGTAGGAATGGAAGATGGTGGATTGAGATAGGATGGAGTAGATGGAGATGATGGGTAGGATAGAGTGGATGACATTGGATTAGAAATAGTATGGGGATTATGGTGATGGATTAGAGGAACTTGAGGACAAGGATTATGGATTTGAAAATGGGTTGGAGGATAAGAAGGTGGATTTTTATTAGGGATGTAATTGGTAGTGTTGTTGTGGAAAGGTGGAGATTTGGATATGACTATGGGAGAAGGTGGAGACATGAATGATGTATGAGGGGTATATGTGGGTATGGCATAAGAAGGCGTGGATGAATACAATAATGAATTTACCTTGTCAAAGGTATGATAAGGAGTAACAATGGATATGAATGGAGGCATGATGGGGTAGTTTGGAATAATGATTGAATTTTGGATGGTGTTTGGAGCAATCTTGCTAAGGTTTTCAATGTACTCATCTTGATAAAAAAGAAACTCATCGTCATTGGAATAGGATGAAATGGAAGAAAAGATAGGATGACCAAACTCATCATAATAGAATTGTGACATGATGATTTGCTGATGAGTTGGATAGGGATGAAGGATGAAGATGGATGAAAAACTAAAGCTCAGATTAGGATGAACAATAAGCTTAGACTAGGATTTGGATTAAGCTCAAGATAGGAATAGGGAATGAATCTAGAAGATGGAACGGGGATGAGGAATAACAAAGATGACTCTTCTATCCTAGGATGTGGGGAGAAAAAGGACCTAATGGAAGATGATAATAGCAACACTAGAAGAAAATGATGTGGGATGATAGAAAGGACATGATTATGAACCTAGGATGACAAAAATTTGGAGGCTTGGATGATTTTGGACTAGAAATTTGGACAAAATCTGGACTGACTTGGAAAAAATATTTGTTTGTAGAACTCTTCATTTGTGTATGTTCAAAATGTTTTCACTAGTTTTGTAACATCAAAAACACGTACAAGTAGTTCTACCTTATGGAATCAACTTAGCTTTGAAAACCTTTTCTCACAAACTTAGGCACACACCCAAGAGCTAATCAGAATACAACCATTGAAGACCACACAATGGGTCAATCAATGTCGTATTAGCCAACTCCAAATGCTCAAGGATGGAATGCTATGCTGAGTTTCTTGGGGAGGCTAATATCCTCCTTGCACAAAGATTATCAAACTTTCAGGGGTAGATCATGCAGGCTACTAGTTAATGGATTTTAGTATTTTCGTGGCATCCACCCAATTGGTTTGTATGTGTGTGACTGAGTTAAGAGCCTAATGGACCATGCCATCTCCTTAGGGAATTGTTCCTGATCCGAACTATCATCCACACACCACGCCCGAGATTGGTTGGATATAAAACTAGAGTTTACTCATAGTCTTATTTATATACCAGCTGGGGTATTTACTGGTTTGAGGTCATCCTCTAAAAGGGAAGCACTTCCTTTAGAAGGGCCTCTCTAAGAAAAATAAAAGTTTCAAGCGGTCAAAACCATTTTTCTCTTGCACCAATGACAATGAGAGCCAATGGGAGAGGATAGTGTATGATGTGAGGTTACACTCTACAAAATGTGCAAGTGTACCAAACACTTCAAGTACATGATTAATTTTTCACAAGTTAGGAATTTGATTTAAGTCTTACAACCTAAGAAAACTCGCAATTGGGTAAATTTTAAGCACTAAATCCAAAGATGTTCATTTTTTTGTTCAATTTTAAAGCCCAAAATGAAGTGTTTGATTGCCTTGTTAAATTTTAGTGCACCAAAGGTAATGTGAAAGTTTGCCTTGTTCAATTTTAGAGCACCAAAATGAAGCGTTTAGTGTTGTGAGTTCATACAATGTTCATTTTAATGTGCCAAAAGACTATGACTTCATTCTGGTTTTTTTAAAAATAATTCACTATCTCACCAAATTGTTCCCACGATCTCGCCGAGTTTTGCAATGCATTCCTGCTTGGACAACTCACAATCCCATATGTTCAAAGTTTGATCCCATAGACATAATTTTCAAGAATTTTAATAGAATAAAGTTTTAATACCTTACGACTTACAAAATTGTGTATGTGATCCTGCACGATCAAATTGCATTCCCACGAGGTCAAGGTATGATTCCTTTGACTATTAGAAAATAAAAAATGATAGAGGATAGAAGAGGTCAAGAAAGAGAAGGCCAGGTCTGTGAGTTCATGTTTCAATGAGTCAAAGTAGCAATCCCCTCGACTGTCCCCACGACCCCGCCTGCACTTGTTTTTTACTGCAGTATAAAATATGACAGCGAGATTGATAGCATGAACACCTGCACTTTTTCCTTCCAACCCGCAAAAACCAAAAACACCTTGCAAAGGCACTCAAACAACACAAAACATTAGTTTTTGGGTTAGTTTTTAAAAGAAAAAGAGAAGAAGATGAGAATAAATGACCCTCAAAGTGGGTCCCACCGGGTGTGCCAAAATGTATGTAATGAAAATGTATTGTTAGGAATATAAATCTTAACTAAGCATTTGAAAAACAAACTCAAATAAAATAATTATATTAGACAAAAGAAGGCATAAAAGAGAGTGCAAACCAAATGATGAAGACCTAAGAGGCCTTCTTGATCTTTAGATTTGTCCAATAGATTGGATGTGTGCTCAAGTTCTTTTCTCAAAGATTCAAATGGTATAAGAGTATGGATTCTAGGATGATTTTGGCATTAGGATGTTATGAGTATTTCTTTTGGATCTCAAAGGGGCATGATAACTTTTATTAAAATTGTGGATTTGGAGGTAAAATGACATGATAACAATGCATATAAGGTGGATGATTTGTAAAGGGTAGAAGGTTCAATTTATAGGCAAAGAGGAGATGAAATGGATAGTTGAGATGCAAACTTGAGGAAGGGCCATGATGCATTTGAGGGGAAGCACATGGATTGTGATTTCTCAAACTCATAGCCTTGTGATGTGTCACAAGGAGAGAGCTTGAGAGAAAATTAGGGTTTGCTAGGACATGTCATAAAGGCACATCTTGTCTCATACTCCAAAGGTCAAGTTTAGAGGAATGTAACCATTTTGGAAAGTGGGAAAGAAGGTTGGAGAAAGCCAAAAAGAAATTAAAAATTCCTTTGGAGAGGACAAGTGTGTAAGAGACCTATGTGGGTCCTTTACACATGTGGTTGGGGATTGAAATTAATGTGAAAAGAGAGTTGACTTAGGTTTGTGAATCCATTTGATTAGGATTGTGCAAATGATTAGGGAGTGATTAGGTGAGAGATTAAGATTAATTAGTGGGCAAGTGGGAGAATTAAGAGAATGCATGTGGGATAAGAGAGAATGATTGGGGGCTAATTAGTTAAAAAAGGGTATTTAACTAATTAAAAGAGGATTAGTATGTATGAAGGGGTTGGGTTGATTTAGAACTAGGGGTTAGGTGGTTAGGTTAGGGGTTAATGTTTGGAGCCATGTGCTCAAATAAAATAAATAAGATTTATTTAATCACAAATGGGAGGAAATAAATTTATGAATTAATTTAAATAGATAAAGGTATTTATTTAAATTAATAGAGGAAGGGGATTTAATTAATTAAATGGTTATGTGTTGTCATTAGATTAATTGGACTATAGATAATTACTTCAATTAATTTAGCTAGAAGGCTAAGATTAATCAATTAAATAATGCAAGATTATTTAATCAATAATGCGAGTAAGATGACTAAATTTAATTAAAATTATTAATCAAATTTAGGTGTCTACAGAGAGAATTTGACTATTACTCAAGATTTCCAAAAGAAGTATGCAAATGTCTATAGGTTAGATTGTCACTTATCAATGGGTGACCGTGTATTTTTGCGAGTTCAACCATGGAAGAACCTTAATTGTTATAGAAAAGGCTCTATGTTAGTGACACATTCTGTTGAACCTTTTGAGATCCTTGAGAGGACTGGTCATGTTTCCTATCACTTGACATTGCGACCTAGCCCATCACACATCAATGATGTATTTTATGTTTATGTGTTGAGACAATGTATTCTTGATGTGACCCATATTCTTGATTGGGGTGCTTTATAGGTAGAGGATGGAAAAATTTCTTTGGAACACATCCACGTTCTTCAAAATTAGAGGCTGACCCTCAAGGGTTGATCCATAGAGCAGGTAAAGGTCCCATAGGACCCAAACAATGAGATTTCAACTAAATTGGAAGATGCTTCATGATTGAGAGATTTTAACCCCTATCTCTTTACACTCTTATAGGAGAAAGCCTATGCCTAGGGGGAGGATGTAGTACCTTCTGTGGTCACATTTTGTATTGTACTATTGTGATCCAAGCTAGAGTTTTCTATGTGTTTCATGATGACTTGTATATAATTATTTTGTATTGGAATTGTGAGATGTACCTAGTTTCAGTTACATTCTCTTTCTTATACCTATATCACTGTGGATGTAGATGATAGATTATATGTATGTTTCAATGATGATCATATATGCATGATGTCCCTACTTTGATGTGACATGAGGCTATATGATGATATTTGGTTATTGTATATTTGAGGATATTTTGGTTATTTTGATCTTACTATAATTTCATGTGCTTCATTCATGATTGTGCGAGTGGTTATTGAGATGTTTTGTTTGATTCATTAAGGTATGTGTCAATGGCCACCTAGCTTTGTGCCTTACCATGTTTGGTTATATCCATTTTAGGATTACTTGATATATATTCTATTGCTGTAAAAATGTTATCTAAATACTTTGATTAAAATGAAATGATTATTTATAATATTTATTAAGGATTAAATATGAAAGAAATGGTTTCTTAACATTCAAATACATATGAATGATTACGTCTTTAAAATATCCTTTCAATAGGTGCACTTTGGATTATTATATATAAGTGCTTCAACTATTTATACTGTAAGCATCTACACTTGATGTGTGCATATTTTAGTGAATAGGTACTAGAAATAAACTCCACCTAGTTCCATAGGTCTGAGTGTGTGTTATCCCCAACAATGGCACAAGAGGTAGTTACATTGGTCATTCATGATTTTGGCCAATGTGTCTGCAATGTCACATGATTAAACAATTTAATTGTATACTAATTTTATTTATTATGTAGGTATTTTTATTTACTAGTGATTTTTCCATAGTTGCATTCCATTCTATTGGAATTGATTAAATTAATCCAGCGGGGTTTCTGGGGGATTTTTGGTATTTGATGTAATTTATTTGAAGTGATTTAATTTTAGTCTTTTTTCTTAGGGGGAAAAGGTGACTTTTTAATTGTAAAAAAAGAGTGTCTCCACACTTGTTTCTAGAAAATTGGAATTTTGCTCAAAATTTGTATTGGGAAATCGATCTTTTGCTTGCTGTTTTTGACCTTCTCGCTGAATTTTTGTGGGTATTACCTCATTAATTTTGCGTCGGGGTTGCTTCATTTCATCAGCGATTTTGTTTAATTTTGTGGGGTTTTAAGAGTTCTTAATATTTGGTTTTCACCTTTGTGTGAGGTAGGTTTTCCTCAAAACTCATATGTTTCTCAATTTGATTATTAATGGTTGAATACAATGGATTCATGGGATGTATTATATGTTTTTCCCCATGTGTATGAGCTGTTCCCATGTCGGTTCGGGTTTCCATGTATTTTGCATATTTTGGTGATTTTAAATGTGAAGTTTATATAAGGTTATGCTGCCTATTTTTTGTGTATGCTCAAAATGAGAATTTTATTGGACTAATGTGTTTTTGGGTACATGGAGCCCAATAGTATTTTCCTGGTTTTCTTTATTTGAAGTTTGACTATTTAGTAATTTTTTGAAGGTTCGTCAATGACAATGATCTTTGGTATTGAATTTTAGTCCACGATTGAACTCTGAGATTTTGGTATTTGCAGAATGTGATTGAGTCCTATGTTTGTTGTAATTGCATATTTCATGTGTGTTGATATTGGATCCACCTTAGAATATGTGCTCTTGACAATGAGTCCAATTGACCGTGCCCTTTTACACAAGTATTTTTCCATTTTGCTTGTTATCTTTTGTTCGATGCTTGATTTGAGATTGCATCTTGATCTTTGATGTTGGTGTTGAGAATGCATCATGAGAACAATTGAGTTGTACCTTTTTGGGATCTTTGAGTGACCCGTTCTCTTGGTTTGAGACCAATTGAGCTTACCTTGCTTCACTTTGGTTTATGAATTTAAGAGTCTTTTCTTCATTTGTTCTTTTATTGCATTTGTTTCTTAGTGTCTTGTTGTTGGAATGAGACTTAATTGGTTTTGGGTAGTGGAGTGGAAAGTTATTAATCAAGTGATAAATAAATAAATGAACAGGGTAAACACATTAATAAGAATTAATCATACTACCTAGCAGTTTTAGTGACATTGGTAGAAGGTTTTTTTTTTTGTTTTTTTTCCATTTGAGGATGTTGATCAAAGGCATACAGTTTTAATGACACTAATAAGATACTAGAGATCAATGTCTGCACTCCATGTAGTGGCATCTGTATGAACCAATGTCTTTTCCTACTTTAGATTCTTTTCCCAATTTCTTTTATGGGGGCATTTTGACATGTATTTTGATGTCGCATGATCCTAGCTTTCATTATGATGGTTCTTCTTGGTTCCATCTTGCTTAGAAGGTGATAAATTTATATGTTTAATCATCGTAGGAACACTTTACTTTGGTATTAAAATGTATCTTGATTTAGTTGGATTCTTAGGATTGATTTAGTCTCCTCTATGGGTAGTCATGAGCTATTGCTAGCTTAGCCTCTTGTGGTTCATTAGATGTAGTTTGAGCTCTTGATAGGAAATATTAGGGTTGTGTGTATTCCATTAAAAGTGTTTTTTTGGGTTGTCATGGAGCCCTTGGAAGTGTTGAATAAGTTCTCTTGTACACTTGTTATGTTTAAGTCTTTCTTATGTAATGTTTATGTTATGCATTGATACTATTGATGTGTATGTCAATGTTTAAAAACAAAATTATTAGCACGTGTATTACCTTTTTGTTTAGAGGGTTCCTTGGTGGGGCATTACATCTTAATTGAGCTATTTTGATCCTTGGTCATCTATTTCTTCTAGAGTTGCACGTGATCTATGGCTAACATTATATCTTGGATCAGTTCTCATTTCTCATAGAATCTAACATCTCCAAGGTATATATGTTGTTTTTCATAAGTAAAAGGATCAAGGCTCTTTGAGTTTATTTGTGAAAATCTATTACATTTCATATTTTGTGTATTTCTTCTATTCAAGTAATAGGTTGAATGTTTCAAGTGGAATATGGACAAGTGTTAATGATATTGAGTATTTGTAATAATACATGTGAGGTATTCCTTTTTTGGATTTTATTAGTCTAAGGTAGTAGTACATTTTATCTATTAAATTTGATTTTAGATGTTAGAAAGAGGCATTTGCATGATAAAATTTGACTATGTACCCTAAATAAGTATCACTCACAAATCCATTTTATCCAGTATCCAAAATTAAAAAACCAAATCATACACTAGTTAAATTTTTTGATGTTTTCACAAGTTAATTTAATTTGTATATTTTCTCAAAGTTAGTAGTGAGTAATGATCCAAGAAGTTATCCCATTCTGAGTAAATTTTGTCTTTCTTGGTAAAAATTTGTGATAACACTTTTGTTATTGCAATAGCCTAGTACATTGAAGGAAAAGGGACACCCAGTATCTCTTAAAAATCCTAAAGTGAAAAGAAGAACCATTTTATTGTCTTGTGTTCATTGGCTACTAATCTAAGATTCTTAAGTATTAGAAATGTCTTATCTACAAATAAAATTAGACAAGTAGTTAGAAACACTGATAGAATAAATACTTTCTACCCCCTTACCCTGTCAACAATTATTGACACAAGGGAAGGAAATTCCATGATGATACACATTATCTACATAAAGGTTGATTATGAAACATTCAAACACATTTTTTCCAACATCAATGAGCTTTTTGACAGGTTGGTTTGTAGTCATGAAAATGAGCCTTCTTGTTGACACATGAAGGATCTAAGAGAGGCCAACATGGATACTGGGGGACAAGGGACACATTCACCAAGATGTTACTTCACTATAGTTGAAGAGAAAATAGAGATAGTGACATTGAGAATTTTGATGCTAAATGAAGGTAAGAAAAATGAGTTTCATTTGATGCTCAAGATTTTTTGACTAAGCTAGGTATGGTATTGTGAGTTTTGAGTCACAATTGAATTGGATAGTTCATAAATAATGAGACACTTCAAATTCAAAGAATCAAGGGAGCATAATGATTGGTCATCATTTTAGGTAAAGACATGATATCTAAAGAATTATTTATAAAATTTTAATTGGAAACAACTACAATTTTATTTAAAGGTGATTCATCTATTAGAGACCGTAGTTGGTCTACCTAGGTGATCTCACACTAACAAGTCCCATTTTTTGGCTAAACTAGGACATTGGAATAAATATGTTTAGTTAAATCTTCATTTTCTAACACTTATAGAAACTAAAATGTTTAGAATTTGAAGATGCAAACTAGTGATTTATGAAATTTTATGTCTAGATTCTAAAAATATTAAAAAAAATTATGAATTTTTTTACAACTTTCAATAACTTATTCTTTTATAGTAAACACCATTTAAAAAAAATGACATTGACGTCGTAGTCCAATTTTTTCAAAAATAAAAATGATAAAATTATAATTTTTAAAATATAGATTTAAAACACCAATATCTAGTACATGGATATTTTTCATAATTTTGTGTTGCATATTTTTTAAGTTGACTTTCAAAGTTAGAGTAATTATAGTTTTGGCATAGGTGCATATTGTAACAAAGCTTATTTTGTATGTATTTTTTTTGTTAGAAACAAGGACATCAATATCTACTGTACATATACTTTTTCATACTTTCTATCTTTCCACGTGTAGAATAGAGAACATGACATTTGTTGAAAAACCTACATTCAACAAGACATAGAAAATAAATTAAAAATATAATAAACATTATACTTATTGGAAAAATCATTTGGAGGGATAAATCCTCTAAATTATCTTGTCGAGTTCATTCCATTTCAAGGTTGAACCTAAGGTTTGAAACTAATTTTTTTCAAAACAAATTGAGGCAAATAATGAAAATGGTTAGCCAAGCACTTTTGTTCAAAGGACCTTCACACGAAGGTACCTTCTTTTGAAGGTATTCAAGGACTTTCATTTGAAGGTGCAACATTCCCACTAAAAATAGACTAAAAAAAACTTTGATTGAAGGTAATTTCAAAAAAATGAAAAAAGGGAGATTTGTTTGAAGGTCCCTTTTTATTTCTTTTATGAAATTTTGTGTAAAAGGAATAAAAAGGGAAATTCAAATGAAGGTCCATTTCCCCCATTTTTGGTAATTACCTTTGTTCAAAAGTACTTTATGATGTAACTTCAAATGAAGGTAACTTTGTCTGAAGAAATACCTTCACAAAAAGGTGTTTTTAACTTTTTAACTCTATCCAAGTTTTAAAATATGATGTCCCAAGTTTAGGACTTAGTATTGTGTGATCACCCACCTTAGAACATCGAAACATAAAACATATTTATTCAAGGTTAATACTGAGTAGATAATATCATCACAAGTTGAGGAAGTATGTTGATCCCATTAAAATATTTCAAAAGAAATTATGTTGAATGATAGGGTAACATAGCATGGAAATGATGGGATTACTAATCTCCAACAAAAAATGAGGTGGTTGAGTTATGATAGTACCACATCCTTATATTAGAGTAGATGCATTCCTAGGATAACAATGTGCCTAGTTTATAGTCCTTATAATTGTTGTCATCATTGTTAACAACCACCCCATTACTTCATTGGAATTCACTCAAGTAGTTTTTTAGGGACTTCCAACTATGGTAAAGAGAAATCTACAATTAGTAACTTCTAATGGAGAGTTATTAGTCTATGAACATGGTTATTTACCATTCCTACAAGAATTAGATGGCTGAATTTTGCATAGGTTTGTCATTGTTGCAACTATTACATTATTTTAATAATGCTAGTTTTGATGTTTTAAGTTTTAAATAATACTGAAGTTGTATATTTTGAGAGGATTTTCTTACATGATAGTGTTAATGGGAAGGTTTTTTTATGGAGGGAAAATTTTCCAAGACTATTAGCTTTGTTGTGTATAAGGTTTCAAATGAATTATGATGATTTATTTCTAGCTCAAGGGTATAGTCATAAATCTCAACTAGATGTTTGGGATCCTTCATGGCATAAAAATAATAGGTGGATATAATAACATGCAAACATAGTAGATAGATATGTGAAATGTAGCAACTTGAATTTGATTGGAGAGTTAAACATAATATGGGACATTTCCAAGGATACATACTATGGGATAATCCACTATAGAGTTAAAAACCAAGGCAGAGGAGATACAACTTCTAGGAATTGATGGAGGAGATCCTATAGTGGTAATGGTGGAAGAGCATTGTGTGACAAACATAACTTCTTCCAATGGTGATACGTTTAATCCACATGGTGTTTGGTCTAATGTGGATGATTTTAGTAGATTTACACCCCTAGGGTGGCCACCAATTGGAACAATTGTAAGATTAAATATTCGTATTGAGAAGTCTTGGTTGTAATACACATGAGCCAATGGTCACTTTGAGTATGATTTCAAATATTAGTTTTCTTTGCCTCAATTTTTTCAACATTGCACACACTTCTCTTGTAGCAAAAAAAAACTTTCACGTTATAGAGGAGACTACATCCCATTATATTTCTAATTTAGAGAAAATGAATTCAATATCACAACCATGATATAATGGTACTACTCGTATCTTCCTTGAGTAGTGATAAGCCTTATAACAGTAGTTTGGGAGGTGAAAAATATAGTTGACATGCATTTGTCACATTTTATTGAAAAGTAAAATGTACATGTATAGTTCAAGGGAAAGGAGTCCATACAAGTGTATTTACACCTGATCTTCATTCAAATGTTATTGTGAGAGTATTTTAGACATCATGTGGTTGTTCCTAACTTCTATGCTGCTGATTTTTCCAAGGAAGTATCAATATTGTAGCTACTGTATAATTTGGATGTTACCAATTTTCAAGGAAACAACTATTGTATCTATTGTTACAACAACATTTATATATTTGATATTTTTGTTTGTTGTGTAATGATTATCATACCAGTCTTATTAGCTATAAAATTATAAACTATACCGATATAAGTTGTTTCTAAAGATTGATCAATTATGTATAAATTTGTGTGATTAAGTTAATTATGAGTGTGTTTAGTATAATTAATTTTTTTTAGGATATGATCAGTGAAGATTATTTTTATTTTTTAAATTTGTTATTTTTCATTAAAATTCTAGGAATGATCATTGCAAGAGGGATAATATTTCTCTTGTAAAAAAACTATAAGGATGCCAAATCAATTATTTAAATAATGATTGAGATAAGAAACAATCATACAACAAATGCCTTAGATGATAATGCAAGTGAGTAGTACCATAACAAGTGCTTTAATTCCATGTTCAAACAATTATGGCTATGAAAACATTTTATGAATTATAAGGGCCAAACCCATGCAACCACTTACCTTTTTTTTTGTTGAAACTTAAACTTTGGCTAAGAGCCAAGGACTTAGGGGTATCCATTCTGCCAAAATCCGCTTGGGACACGATCCCGACCTCATCCCTTATGGTGTTTGAGCCTTTGCACTCAACAAGACTTGATCCCTGGTGGGCTCATTGAGAACCAAACAACTTCACCAGCAGACTAAGGACCCATTGACACTAAGCTTATTTTGGCTAATAGTTGATTCACAACTTTTTGAGTAGCAATTTGTGGAGCTGCTAATTTTTTAAGCAATCTTTTTTATGGTATTTTTAAAAGAGATTCTTAATAATATTTCTTGCAAATAAAATTTAGAGGAAATTTTGAAGGAAAATATAAAGGAGAAAAAATGGTGAAGCCATGTGCCATTTTCCCTAATAAGAAATTGTTTATTTCTACCCTTTCCACATTTTTAGGGTTTATTTTTAATTTTTAATTCACATGGGAGCACTCCAACTTTTTAGTTTTAGGTAGAAATTGTACATAAGAAACAACATGGGGACATGGGGTAAATGTCACTAATTGAACTAAGGTTACCCCTTTAAATACAATTCCAAGAATAAAAAATGAAATATTTGGTTTATCAAGTAGATACACATCAATTAAGTGGAAAGAATCAATTTGAATACTAAAGGCTTGGGAGCTATTTTTGCAACTGTGTATTGGACCTAAGTAATTTACACAACTACATATCTAGCCTAATATGAGAAAGACATGAATATGAGAAATGAGAAGATTTCTAAACAATGAATGGAAATGAAAACAAATAATACTATGAAATCTATACCAACTAACAACCAAAATATTATTGTTTATAGATTTTTAATTACATAGATAATAGCCCAACCACAATAAATTTAAGAAATATAACCATCACAAAAAAAATATAATTAATTTTTTATTAAATTCAAGACTCTATTATTTCACTACACTTAAAAATATTGTTCCTTCATTATACTTATTTCTCATTAGCCAATAGGCTATAGTATAGGGTAGAGGACCTAATAGTTGATTGCTCTAACTTTGCGCTTCTCAAAATCCTACGTGGAAATTTCAAATCGCTCCCAATTTTTTATAGTAGCTTAGTTGGAAAGTACCCTACTTATAACTAAGGTTTCAAGGCCACATCATCAATTATGATGCCAAATCAACATGATTTTTTCTAAGGTGTCCAAAAAGAGCCAAAAAATGTGAGACCAATTCTTGTGCATTAAGTTATATTTTATTGGTGCATTAATGTGGCATCACATGATTTTTCACTTTTTGAATCTAAGAAATACATTTATTTCAAATATAGGTAGTCATTATGGAGCAATCATGCCTGGGGATATGCCCAAACATGTAGCGAGAAATCTCACACAACAAATCACAAACAAATTACAACAACTATTTGAATTCTACAACTTACAAAAACTTAAATCACAACCTATGAAACATGAAGAAATATTTTACCTTAAAAAAGAACTCAATATTTTTCCTGCAAAACAAGAACAACAAAAAACCCTTCAATTGAATTCAAATACACATATATACAAGAGGATGAAATGAATAGTCAAGAGGAGGAAAATGAATAGTCTTTCCAAGTTTAAATAAAGAGTTGGAAAGAAATCCAACAACCACAAATAATTCAAGTTTAATATATATATATATATATATATATATATATATATATATATATATATATATATATATATATATATATATATATATATATAATTTATTTTAAAGCATTGGCTATGTTGGATAACTCCTGAAAAATCTTGATTGCTTTGGATCACTCTTGATAGCTTATGATGGCTCCCAACAACTATGGACAATATATCTCTAAAAATTCTCTAGATTGTATTTGGATCGCTGCTCTTGATGACTCTTGACAAATCTTGAAACCTCTTGATTACTCTTGATGAATCTTGATTTCTCCTAATGACAAAATCCAAAAAAACAAAAACTGTAACTAAATATGAAATTTATGTTTTATGATGAGAATTACACATACACTCAGATGCTCTTATATAAGACACCCTAGGTAGAGAAATGATTCATGGCAATGAACTCATGATCATTTGGGCCAATTTGGAATTGGAATTCCATACTTAGCCAACTCATTTTCATTCATCCATGACGCCTCCTCAATTGGTTTATCCTTCCATTGAACCAAAAACTCCATGTATTCCTTTCCTTGGGTTTTCTCTACAACTCTAATATAATCAATATTAATATCCATATTCCCACACTACTACATTTGGGGCCAAATTTCGACAGAATTTTTTGACGGGCAACTTTTTATTACGAATTTGGTGTTTTTTTTTTGTAATAGGCCCCGATGATGTTGGTATTCCGATGGGTGCTTAATTGACCATCAAAATTTTGACAGATTTGGGGTATAGATTAAAAAAAAGTGAAACAACCTCATCATTTTTATTTCGATTGGATAGAGAAGGAGCAGGAGAAAAGGAGAGAAAGCTGAGGGGGAGAAGGTATGTGATTTTTTCATCTTTCGAACCTCTAGCATCATATTCGAATGCATTGCATTTTATTTGATCATGAATGCTCTATGAAATGACCATATTTTATTGGTGTCATGCCCTAGCAAGTGCTTTATCTCTATTATTTGATGTTATTGGTGCTTGTGCTCAAGGATATCGATTCACTGTATTCAAATGTTTGGATTCACGTTTGTTGATTTTATTGGAATATATGTTTAATGATGCCATTGTATATTGTTGTCATTGAAATGATCGCATTCTACTGGTGTCGTGCCCTAGCCTTTGATTTAACTCCATTATTTGATGTTATTGGTGCTTGTGCTCAAGGATATCCATTTTTTTGAAATGTTGACTGTGATTATCAAATGGACAGCTCGTGAGCTTCTAGCTAGGTGCCATTTGTATTGATAGCTTAGGGCATCAAATGTATTGTATCATTGATAGTTGATACTTTGTTAAAAGGAAATAGGAAAAAGAATGATTTTTATTTAGTTTCTCTATTTTGATCCCTAAGTGGCTTACAACCCTAGAGAAGTATATGCAGATTTACAGATGCAGTTGCAGGATACATAGCAACCCATAATTCACAAGAAATCCATGCATCCAATTTGAATAACAATTAATACAAAGAACTAGGGTCCTCCAATGGCCCAATCATCCGGACCTTGACTGTCCCCTCAACCAGTGACCCTTCAAAACTGGGTTATCATGCAATCAGTGAGTGATCCTTCATTCTCCTGGTCTGCCCTGCATCCAAACATATTGGAAATACACAATACAATGATAACAAGTCTTTCATAATCCCCCTTCCCCCAAGGAACACTATCAACCATCCCTTCCACATAGCATTTAATTATTTTATGAGTGGATTGTGCAGGAACAATTAACATTAACAAGGAGAAAACTCCTCAACACATCTTGGAAACCATTGAATTCAATAATAAATGAAACCTAACACCAACACTATTCCTTCCATAGTTGCAGGATACATAGTAGTCGATAATTCACAAGAAATTCATGCATCAAATTTTTATAAGGATATCTTACTAATCAATAGGAATTTTCTTGATATGACCAATGATTATGCATTTTGATGGCAGTGTGCTAGTTCAAAAGGATAATATAAATCTGAAACAATTTTTTCTGATTTTCTCAAACTATAAATGTGGTTAAAGGGAAAATATTATGTGGAAAACCCACAAACCAAGCTAGCAAATGATTGTACATCAAATTATTCCTATATTCATTCAAGTATTGCTATGCTTCAGCTACCTGACCTTTGAGCTTCATCTAGAGGAATGTGTAGCTTTAAGATAGAGTTACTTCTTGGGCCTTACAATAGGGTGGAATATGATCAAGATTTGTTTAGGCTGTATCTTTTTTAGTCCCATTGTTAGGTTCTTATGGTTCATGGTTTGAATCTATTATGGTTGTGTAAGGGATTTGTAGATGCTTTTTCTAACATAATTATTGGACACCATGATTGGAACAACTGGTTGCTAGCTATTGTACACATGAATCATAACTATCAATGGTTCTTTGTGTTCAAGAATTCATTGATCAATCTTTGAGATTTATTGTCCCAGCTTTAAAAGAGTGATAAAAGATATAGTGAGTGCTATCTTTTCCAAGTGTTTTGTGGGTGCCATTATCTTCTAGGAGTAATTTCTGGAACCAAATTATGTTCTTTGCCTCTAGTAAATATTGTAGGCACAATCATCTTCTTGGTGAAGGGTTTCTTCCATCCCCATGATGCACTATTGCATGGTTTCCATTCCCTTGTAGTATAGTGAACCTAATTTAATACATGTGTGCACTATTTTGGGATCCATAATTTATGGCCCCTACACTGTGGTTGTTAGCCTAAGATAGGCCTACCTTTGCATATAATAAGAGGCCAACATGAAACAAACATCCAGAAGTTAGGGGGTTGTTCCCTATCCATAATTTATTATTTAAGTGCTAAGTGATGATGGGTACATCGTGTAATTCATACCTAGTGTGTCTCTATCTTTCTCTCCACATTTCACATTAGGAGTATATGCTATAAAATACCAATGAAATCAACTATTGGTCAAATCTAATCAAAATTTCAATATAAAGATTAAAATAGATCTTGAATAAATATGGGAACCATTTTTTACAGATATTGTACAAATGAAGAGAATACTCCCAAGAGGAAATGCTTCAATGTGGAACAATTGAAGGACAATATTTTCCTTTTATATGCACATCTGCAATGTTTTTGATATATTTCTGAGATAACAAAACCATAGAAAGAATAGCATATAGAAGAAAGTAAAGAATAATGATCATACTTTGAGATATTGTGGAAACTTAAAGGAAATAATTCTTGGTGGGGTTATCATGCAATCAGTGAGTGATCCTTCATTCTCCCAGTCTGCCCTGCATCCAAACATATTAGAAATACACAATACAATGATAAAAAGTCTTTCAAAATCCACCTTCCCTCAAGGAACACTATCAACCATCCCTTCCACATAGCATTTCACTATGTATGAGTGGATTGTCCATGAACAATTAACATTAAACAAGGAGAAAACTCCTCAACACATCTTGGAAACTATTGAATTCAATAATAAATGAAACCTAACACCAAAACTATTCCTTCCATTCACTTCTACCAAGAATAAAGCATTTAATCCATTTAACATTACATATAATCATTAGATAGTTACATTTCTTGACTGTGTAGAGGAACAGTCACGACCAAAATGATCAAAACTAATTTCACCCTTGCACAAGCTATTCTAAACTTCAAGTAAAATGAGCAATATGCTATATCAAATCATTCATATTCATAGTAACCATTCAAAGGATCATTTTATCAATGAACCCTCTAACTGTACCCCTGCGGTAGAGAAAGGAAACCTCAAAATAGAGAAAGGAAACTTAGTAAAACCAGTTTATGCCACTATTTGTGAGGGAAACTTAGTCACGACATCAAGTATCATCTCATCATGGTCTATTCACCATGTTTCAACACCCCATTCACTCTGATCTATTCAACTTACACCATTCTTCTTCTCCAGGACTCAAAGGCTTGAAACAATATATGTGGTGAAAATTCATGAAATACTAAAGAAGACCTACTATTTGTCAGACAAATCTTCATTGTCCCCCACAAAAAACTAAGTAATAAATATTCTACCCTTAATTTGTTTAACAATGCACCATATTAGATAAAGTAGGTTCTATCACACATGGCACGAACTCTCTTCAAACTCACAATACGTTGCATATGTAGTACAAAACTCATGAGATTCTAAAGAAGGCCTCACTCTTAATGAGTTATAAACATGCCATTGTTTCAGTTTTGCTTGCGAGTTATGATAATTTTTGTAAACATGCCATTGGTTCAGTTTAGTGTATTCATTTTTGTTAGACAAATCTTCATTGTCTTCTGATTGTCTTCTTTATATAGTAGCATGTATTAATTGGCTGACAAATAAAGAAACATTTAGATAATCAAAAGGCAATGAAGATAATTTTAAAGGCATCTAACACAATTTTTTTTTACAAAACTGAACCAATGGCATGTTTACAACAAAGAAATAGAGTGATAATAATATGTTGAAAATTGTATTCGGTTTAATACATGCCAAATAACCAGTCCCAACAATTCTTAAACATACTTTATCTGATATGATGAATTCTTAAACAATTAAGGTTGGAGTAGACATAGTTATCACATAGTGTTTTTGTGTGGTACAAGGAAGATTTGGTTGATTAAGAGTGAGGCCTTCTTTAGAATCTCATATAAATTTGGTTGATTAAGATGAGAAGAAAAACATAATTCATTAGTTAAATTTTTCAATTTCATGTATTTTTTCTCCTATTTATTAGGTGCATGAGTTGAAGGTTGAATGCAAGAGTCTTATAATGTTGTGTTACCTTTGGATCTCGAGTTTTTGATACTCCTATGATGATCTTTCTCAACAAGTATTTTATTCTATTATTGTTTTTTGAATAACATATTGGGCAAATACAAAATTGTGTACTTCTATAGGATAGTGAACACAAAATTGAAGCATTAAACAAGACTTGATCAAGTTGCAAGTGGAACGTGCACTCAAATAGTAAGTAATGTAGAATAACAAAATAAGTAATCTTTTGTGTCTACATTTTGTTATTTTCTGAGATTACATCTATTTTCTATATTCATAGAATGGTTCAAAATTGAAATTTACAATTCGATAAAAGTACTGACGGGTGTTGTTCCCTACACCCTCAATCAACAACTTGCCTCCATTTTATTTTGATTTACAAACAACTATATTATTTGAATATCTTTCTTTCTTTCCACAATAGGAAAGAGTTTGAGGTGAAGACTACAATAATAGAACTGTGTCAATTTGGTATACTATACTACAACATCATTTCATAACTAAGTTTTCAATTTCTATATATAATTAGGTTATAGATAATCTAAATGAAGAAGGATCATGTCAGACAATCCAAGTGAAGAAGGTAATGGGGATGCAATCAATAGATTGTGGTCGAACTTTAAAAGAAAAGGTGATGGAAAATGTTATTGTCCTTGCAATATTTGTAAGGGCTTAAACATTAGAAGATTGCTAATCAAAACAACTAAGAGACATTGTAGGGATAATGGTCACATTGAAGGAGGGTTTGATTATCATGAATTGGTAAATTTTTTATCATATATATATATATATGAAATACACTTGATGATGAGATCATTATCATAATTTATTTGTGTTCATCATTTTTATATAGGTCGACCTCCCTAGGGGAGTATGTGATATGGACCATGGAGGTGCGAATATTGAAGCTGAAGATTATGATCCCATGGAAGATGACGATGATGCGCCAGATGATGGTACTAATACATTGATCCATGACACATTTAGTATTGGTGCAACTGATGATGATGATCAGGATGATGTTGATGTCATCCATGATATATCTCTACTTGAGAAGGAAACCATGCCCCTTTATGAAGGCTCCCAAACAACTCTTCTCTCTGTTGTATTGTTGTTGTTGAACTTGAAGGTTATGAATGGTTTATCCAACACAACAATGTCACGTATGCTAAGGTATGTCATATATGTCATTATAGTAATTAAATGGTGAAACTTGTACCATAAATATTGTTAATATTAACAACTTATATTTTTTTCTACATGTTGATAGGTGAGTTCTTGTTATCACCATCAAATATTCTCCCTCGCTCATACCGAGAATTATGTGCCACTATGAAAGATATTGGAATAGAGTATCAAGCAATAGATGCTTATCCCAATGATCATATTATTTATCATAAATAACATGAATTTGCAACAGAATGCCCTGAATGTCATACAAGTAGATATTGAAAAGATCAAATAACAAAAAAGGTGCCTCACAAGGTTCTTCGTTACATCCCCATTATACCACGTTTGCAAAGATTATTCAGGTGTAGTAGCTTGACACAATTTATGGATCACCATGCACTCAATAGGAGTCGAGATGACATTATTTGAATGCCTGCGGATGGTTCTGTATTTAAGGACATAGAGGAAAAGTGGCCACACTTTATCGAAGAACCTCAAAATCTCAAGGTTTGAGTGGCAGCAGACGATGTCAATCCATTTGAAGAGCTAAGATCTGTTTACATTGTTTGGCCTATTTTTGTCATCAATAATAACATTTCTCCATGGATGTCAATAAAGAGGGAGCACATTATGTTGGCAATGATTGTTCCAGGTATTTGATCATTTAATAGTTATCTGCATGTAATTATAAATCTTGTAGTAAAATGGTCACAATAATTATGTAATATTGTTGTTCATTCAACTAGGTAAATACCAAGTTAAAGATATGAATGTTTATATTGAGCCTCTTATCGACGAGTTGGTGAAGTTATGGAAAGGTGTCACTATGTATGACATCTCTAGACCAATAGGAGATAGACAATTTCAATTCCATGCAATGCTTGTATGGACAATACATGATGCCCCAGGGCTAACACATTTTTCTGGTATGCTATGGTGAATTCAAGTTGCACATGATAATTCTAAAAATAAAAATTAACATATTTAATCCAATTGTATCATTAACTTCTAGGTCTTCAAACAAAGGGAAATTTGCATGTCCAGTTTGTGGTCCAAAGATGAAATCTTGTCATTCAAAAAGTTTAGGAAAGTAGGTGTTTGATGAGCATAGACACTTTCTCCACAAAAATCATAACTATCAAATTACTAAAAAACATCTTTTCAATGGGAAAGAAGAGATTACATCTAAGCCACTGAGAATGACACCTCACCTATGGAAGTTGGAATATAATAGAATTAATCGTCAAGGTACTACCATTTTACCTAACGGTTTATGTTTGAAATTTGTATATTTTTATTGTGTTTTGTTTGCTGATTATGTGATTGATGATCATGAATGTCGTCAAGGAAACACTACTGAGAACCTTCCAAAGGGACTAAAGAGTTATCCTAGACAATTTAGTAGGTTGCCCTACTACGAACAGCTGCAAATTGTGTATTTGTTTGATACTATGCATATTGGAAAGAATGTAATAGAGACATTTTGGAAGATATTGGATGGAAGGCATGGCACAGAAAAAAATTGTCAAAATTTGTAGCGACATTCATGAATCCAATCATGCAATGAAAAATTTCATTGAATCAAATAGAAATGGAGAATGGATTAATACAAGTGTCCTTCATTGGTTATTAACAGAACAACAAAGTGATGCCATAAAAGAAGTCATATGAAAAATTTGATTTCCCACAGGATTTGCTGCAAACATAAGCAGTACCATATCAAATAAAAGTGAATTTGGGTCAGGGTTGAAAACACATGATTAGCATACCTTCATCAAGGTAAGTCATGTTCTTTTGTATTTAAAATATATTTGTAAACTGCATGCATTTCTCATTGTATTATATGAGAAAAGAATGACATGATTATTTTTATAATTGTTGTAGTACGTGCTACCCCTATCTCTCCCAGTGAAATTCGACAATAATATCAAACACGTGATATATGATCTTAGAAAATACATGAGGTAAGAATGATATCTGTTCAATTTGTTGTATATATATATTGTAAAGTCTCGTGTTTATATATTTTTGTGTCTTGAATGTCTTGTAGGTGGTTGTCATCTAAAAAAATTCATAGAGTAGATATAAAATACTGGAAGAGAAGAATTCCTCATCTAATGTGTGAAATGCAAAAGTGTCTACCTTCAACCTTTTTCAATGCACAAGAACACTACCTCATACACCAAGTTGAGGAGATTGAAATGTGTGGACTCGTATACACTCGGTCAATGTGGATGGTTGAGAGGCACATGAAATTTTTGAAAGCTTTGGTTCGGCAAAGAGCACATTCTGAAAGTTCTATGATGGAGGGATATATGGTATACCAGACTATGGCGTATGTTACTGAATATCTTCCTAAGCTTGCAACAAAGATCCATATAGATCGCATTTGGGATCTCGACACCATTAGAAAATTTGAAGGGGAGTACTTGGTGGGGAAAGGTAGAATGAGGAAAGTGAGAGGTAATAAATTATAAGATGTTATTGTAGCTATTAATTAATTCTTAATCTTCAAAATTAATCAGTTATAAGTAGTCTATTTATTTTTTGTACAACTGCTCGAGAGTGGGATGCAATACATTTGTATATTGCAAACAATCAAGATTGGATGACGAAATGGATTGAACGATGTCATCATTTAGGTCGCACATTAACATGGAAAGTGTCTTCATTGGTTAATGAAGCTCATCGTAATGGAGATCCAAATGTTACGCAAAGGGAAATAGATTTAGCACATGGTTTAAGAGATTTCTAGGTATGTATAAATTTGTTAATCACTCGTACGTTTATGAACTCTCGATGTATTAATTTATACATGTTTTACATATTTTTGCAGGTCAAACACCACAAGGCTATGTTTTGCAATGGTCATAAATTTCACATTAAAAAGTTGGATGACACAAAGAAAACTTGTGATTCTGGGATAAGTGTAGTCTTTTAGGTGACTAATATTTCATCCAAAAATGACTTACATCCTCGAGAGTCTGAAAATTGATACTATGACATTTTGGATGATATACTTGAGTGTGACTTTAATTCCTTCATATTAGTTCTCTTCATCGTCAAATGGTATAGGCTACGACTTAGTCAAAATGATCCCGATAGAACTGTTATTGAACATGACAATGGATTTCCAATGATTAATACAAGGTGGTTTGAGCCAGTTGGGGATGAACCCTATGTTCTTCCAAGCTAATGTGAGCAGGTGTTTTACTCAGAGGTTCCACATAAATTAGGTTGGTTGTTTTTTGTTAGAGACGATCCAAGAGGAAGGATGATGAGGTATAATGCGATGGAAGAAGAAGATTGTGAACAACTAGTAGATGATGATCACAAACAACAATTAGTTGATGATGTTCTTGACACAACTTTTCTTGAAGAAGAAGAAGAAGATGATGATGATGATGCTATTGATGATGCTACTGATGATGATGATGATGATGATGAGATGATGATGTTGCTAATGATGATGATGATGATGATGATGATGTTGATGCCGATGATGAAGATAATGACGAAGACGAAGACAATGACAATGATGGTGGTGGTGATGATGTCGACGTCAACAATGATCATGATGATTAGTTGGATGAAGAAGAAGATGAATGACATGAATGAAATGTACAGTTATGTGATCAATGATTAATCTATTTAATATTGATTTCTTGATAGAAATGTGCAGTTATGCAATCAATGCTTAATCTAAATAATTCATGATGTACTTACTATGGGATGCTTATGGTTTTTAATGTACTTACTATGTGGTTTTGAGTATATGTATCTTGAAATTTTTAGCTAACATTAGATAATTGAATTACATATGTAGGTACCCGGACTCCTTTCACGAGCATCCCACACAGTCTCATGGATCGACAGGTATAAGTCAATACACCCTATAGAGATTAATGTATTTCATAATTTGCAAAATATCTCACATTACTTGCTATCTCTCTCATTTGATGGAATGTAGGTAGCAACAAATAGGTATTTGTCAGATGTGTCTTCCTCAAGCGAACAAAGTGAGTCATTTAGTATGTCTGAATTAGGAAGATCAACTAGAGGTCAAAAGACTAGAAGGAAATTCAATAAATGCATGAAATTTTTCATTTCTCAAGGGGGTTCATGTTCTTATGATGATGAGAGCAAAGGCGACATCGAGGTGCCCTCTAGGTACAAAAATCTACAGAAACAATGGGTCCCCAAGGAACTTCCTCCAATAAACACTGATTTTAGTGTTAAAGGAAAGATATATCATATTGCACCATCGTCAATACATGGTTTGGGCCTATTTTCCATGGATGGCATAAAGGTCTCTTAAAACAAAGGTGTTGAATTGATGGAGTATGTTGGACCTTGTTACGATTACAAAAGTTGGATGCGAATTGTTAAATATAAAAAAAGTATGCATAGGTATGCACTCTCGGCAAATTATATTCAACAAAAAGACAATGAGAAAAGTAAAAGAGTGGCTATATACATTGATGGAAGGCCAAAAGCATCAGGGAATATTGTAGGTTTTATAAATAGCATGCGACCTCTGTCAACTATTAAGCAACCCAATTGCATATTTGAGGCACGCGAGGGAAATCATGTATTTGTATGTGCGATAAAATCAATAAGTGCAGGGGAAGAGCTGCTTATTGATTACAATTTGAATCACATAGATACAAACAATGTCACTATCATTAGGGTGTAGGTACATACTATGTACCATTAAATAATTGAGTTTTTTTACCAACCACATTTAGAGAGTCTCCTCACCATCCACCTCATCTCCATCATCATCTTCTAATGAAATTTATTAATTTAGTCCTTTCTAATTATTGGTTAACAATATGGAGCAACCACGTAGTGGGGACAATGATGATCGTGCATGCACTTCTTCTCAGCAGGTAAACCTCTTTGTTATTGTACTACAAATTAGATAGAAGCAAAATGTTAAATAAAGTTTTTTATTATATTCTTTTCATCACTGTTTTAGATTAATTCTAATAGTGTTAGTAATATTGTTGTCACAGACAGGTGGTCAGCAGAGAAAGGGAAAGGAACTCGCAGTCCCTGAAGAGGAGTCCTTTGACGAGGACCTAGTTGTTGATTTGGGTGCTTGTGATGAGTCGGCCTCTGCAATTAAAAAATGCCTACACAAAATTGAAAAAAGATTGGCTGAATTGGCATCTATATTCCCTCCGACTCTTGAGTCACAAAAGAGGGCAACTAAAATGATGCACCTATCTCAAAATTACCGAGTAAGTATTAATGTAATTTTTAATTATAACAAAATTTCAATAATAGTTTTTATGTTATAGTAGTCTTTATGTCATTAAAAAATAAGTGGATGTGTTGCTTTTACAACTTTTTTTGCGTAATTTTGATCCTCATGGCCATGATGAGGGTACTGCAGTTGGTTCAGGTAGATCACATGTTGGACTATATTTTTTTTACTCTCTAACAATATTGTCCATGCTAATCATTGGTTTTATTATGCTCTAACAATCTTATTCTTTAGCACATGTCAATGATCATTTACTATTACCGCCTCATACAATGGTAGGCTCAGATGTATTGCATCCTGCAATGTCGGCAACACGTAGCATGGCCACAGATGCCATGGCACCACCTACTTGTACATAGATTTTATTTTCTCTATCATTCTATATATGTTTATTTCCCTTGAAGTGTTCTTTCTTAGGGCCATTTCGTAATTGATTCAATTTATGCAACAGGGGATGCAACACTTGATGGTGATTTTTCTGGATGTATTAGTATTGCTAGTATGGAAACGGTGAAGGATTGCATATTGCTTGTGAGCGAAGAAGAAGTTCCCTTGAAAATAGAAAAACTTCTAGGTACTTTAAAGATTGGAACTTTCTTTTACTATACAATCGTATGTTAATTACACCTTGCATTCAATATGAGAAGCTTACATTTATTGTATTCTTATTTTATACTATTATATCCTTTGACTAATGATCCCATGATTATTTTGTAGGGAATGATGTTTTTTATAGTAAACTTAATGACGAGTGTTTGCAGATATTCGGGCCCACCATCTGTACAGGGTGGAACATCATATCCGAACTAAAACCCAATCCACTATTTTGATTTCATATCATTGCTAGGATAGTTATCATTACATCCATTTTTGAATCTAACACTGTTTTCTTTCTTAAAAGGTGGAAAACCCAAAATCAAAAGTTAAAGAATGATCTCGTAAAGAGTATGACAAACTTTTTTGGACCTCGTGCATTTGAGAAGGGTAAGCTCCTTCAAAGATCCAGGATATGTTTGAGGTATATTAGGGACCAGTACAGGTGTACATTAACCAAAAACCCACATTACCAGCCCCCCCTTGCATTCTTGATTTAGAGTGGAAATCTCTTATTTTGGATGCGAATGAGATAACTGAAGTAAAAAAGGAAATACACCACCAAAGAATAGAAGAAGGTATGTGATACTGTTAAGAATGTAATTGTGTACTAAATACTCTTCATATTTATATGAACTAACATATTTCAATCTCTTCATAGATTGCTTGATACATCAAAGGCAACAAAGGCAAGATTGAAAAAGCATGAGCAACACAAGCTAGGCTCTGGCAGTTATTTGAAACTTGCTGCACGAGTTGTAAGTGTTAATATTGTCAGAATTGAATGAGGAAAAATACAATCTGTAGATGGCTTTTAACGCTGAAAATAGTTCTTTGATCTTTAAATATTTATTTATAATTTGAAATCTTTTTTTGTTTTGATGAAACAATAAACTAAAATTTGATGATACCAAGCAAAAATGTAGGGTGCGGAGTTCAATGTAAGTCTCATAGAAGAGGACAAGAGAATTGGCTTCCGAAAAGGCTATAAAGCCGTGGCAGAAAGAATAAGAAGTGCACAAGGTTCTACTGATGGATCTGTCGCGGTAAGTAAGCTAAATAGATGATATTTCAAATTTAATTATTTACCAATTAGTTTATTTGATGTTAAGTTCCAACATAAAGTGAGTAAATTTGTTTTAAGTAAGAAAACAATGATAAAATGAATGTGTATGAAATTGAAATGCAACCTGCCGATTCTTGCTGTACACAACCTGTGCGTGTTGATGACAATGAGGATGTGCATCACAGTAATACAAGTAAACATCTTAAATTGATTGGTGTAGTAATACAAATTTAATTGCAATTGGTGTTTGGATTAATGTAACAATTTGTATTGCAGCTGTAGAGAGTGTAGAGGCCGCTATTAATGAGAATGTTGAGGTTGAGGCTGAGGCCAGACAAACTGATCTCGATTTTGATGATGTAACTAGATCAGGTAAATAGCTATACAATTATGGCCTGTAAAGTACTGAAATACTTTAAAATATTTTTAATTATAATAAAATATTCTTAATTTAACCCTTTTATATGTTATTGCAGATGACCCCCCTTTGCATCAACAAAGAACTAGGCATGCATTGAGATCTAATGAGAGGGTAGATGATCATGATGATGATATTGATACTCATCTTAACGATTACATCTTAAAAACTAGAAATCAAAAGAAAAAAAAGAAATGATTGTCATCTATGCACCTTAATTGATAATGACTGATTTTTATATGCCAATGAATTTAGTTATGTGGTAGTGAATGTTCATAAATTTTATAATGTGTTAATGAATGTTATCGTGTGATAATTAATGAATGTCACATTTTATTAATGTGTGAATTAATGTTAATGAATGTTATCATGTGATAATTAATGAACGTTACATTTTATTAATGGATGAAATAATGAATGAATGTTAGATGTTAACGGGGAATGGAGGCTGGGGCCAAATGAGCTTCCACCTTCACGTGGTTGGCCCTGTTTAGTATAGAATATAAAACTATTCTCAAAACAAAGTGAAGCTCAATAAGTTTGTTCCTTATATAGGGTCTCAAGTGTAGCTTTTATCCCACTCTCAACATTGCAAGGCTTCAAGTGGTGTTCTGATATTGGTTTCTCCATCTCCCACTGACATCTTGTCTTTCTCCTAAGAACTCTCGTCGAGCTCTGATACATGGATGAGCAGAAGATGTCCCTTACAGACTACACATATATAATATGGTAGATCTAGGGAACAAATATACTAAAACATAGAATGAGTCAACTTGAATCTATAGTTTCTTCATTCACAATGAAAATTCAAATTACAAGCCATATTTTAGATTTAATATTCATATTCATCTTCATCATGATCATGATCATAGCCATCACAGTCAGCATTTGGTTTAACTTCATTTGAACTACACTCCATGTCGGGTACCATTATAAGGCATGGAGTGTGGTCATACCCATGTTACCATAATAATGAATTAGCCTATAAAATTATGAATAAAATACCTCATGTATCATATTTATAATACTGCAGGTGCACCTGGGATTGGCTCAGGCACCCAAGTTCCTACCAAAGGAACCCAAGTCGAACCCAGAGGAGAACAAAAGTAAAATTGAAACCTAGCCTCAAACAAAGAATCGGATAACTTGGATTTTTTCTAATTCAAGTTTATTTCTGAATTCTTCTCCAATTCCAACCTGATTATTCCATATTTTATTTTCCAATTTTTCTTCTTCCTCACTCCAAATTCAAGGATCACGACCCATGGCTTGGTTAAGATGATGAATGATGTCAATGCCTTTATTACCAAGGAATCACCACCCGCCATTAATGAATATTAATGATCATTGTTTCCTAAGGTTAATTGATATTTGTGTATGCTGATCACCCAAGTCTTTGGCTGTGATTTGCATGCTGTGAGGTTTGTCAGAAGTGGGGGTATGACATGCTGGTTGGATTATAACATATTGACACTTACACCATGAATACGACAAATGATTAAATAGAAAGAGAGGACCAACTGAACCATCTTGTGGTCAGTCTATATCACATTGAGAAACAACATCAAGACTCGAGAATCAAAAAAATCAAAATTTTCTTCAAGATCATGAATGATCAACAACATTCCATCAGAAAAAAAAAACACTAATCTATATTATCATTAAGCCATAAAATATGTCTTTAAAGTTTAGAAGCATCACAAAAAATTTCAAGAAACATACTACTATCCAAAATGAATACCCTCCAAATGATTATGATTATGTTGATGTTGATGTCTATAATTTATGTCTAATGATTATGATGATGTTGATGTTGATGTCTATAATTTATTTCACTTACTGATGCTTGCCTAGATTGAGTTTTGAATTGCCAGGTTGGAGAATGCTTTCAAAGTTTAGGGTTTGTTCTACATGATACTCTTAGTTACAGCTCAAATGCAACTCAACATATTTTTGATGCTGGGCAACCCACTGCAGAAACTCATCCGTAGGTGAAATTTAATGCTGTGAATCTTGGCATTGTTAATGTTATTACTTTTCCTCACATTTCATATTTGTGAAAATGTTTCTTGGCACTATCTTCTTTTTCAATTCCTATATTTGTAGCTTTTTAGATCATTAACTTAAGCATTACATGTCTTTGTTCAAAGTTTATTCTAACAATATATTATATCTTATTCTTATTACAATGTTCTTTGTTGTGGGGCAGGAGGTCAAACTTCATTGTCTTCTTTGTGGGGGACAATGAAGATTTCTCTGACAAATAACATGTCTTCTTTAGTATCTTATAATAACATGCTAAACTGATAAAGGTGTTATCGACATTTAATCTGTAATTAATAACAGACTAAGCATATTATTAATATTCTTAATGTTCCATTTAAATTCATTTAACACAAAAAACAAATTTACAAAACTAAACCAATGGCATGTTTACAACAAAGATGTGTTGAGGAGTTTTCTCCTTGTTTAATGTTAACTGTTCCTACACAATCCACTCATACAAAAGTGAAATGCTATGTGGAAGGGATGGTTGATAGTGTTCCTTGAGGGAAGGGGGATTGTGAAAGACTTGTTATCATTATATTGTGTATTTTCAATATGTTTGGTTGCAGGGTAGACCAGGAGAAATAAGGATCACTCACCGATTGCATGATAACCCAGTTTTGAAGGGTCATTGGTTGATGGGAGAGTCAAAGTCCGGATGATTGGGCCATTGGAGGACCCTATTTCTTTGTATTAATTTATATTCAAATTGGATGCATGGATTTCTTGTGAATTATCAGCTGTTATGTATCCTACAACCGCATCCGTAAATCTGCATATACTTCTCTAGGGTTGTAAGCCACTTAGAGATCAAAATAGAGAAACTAAATCAAAATCATTCTTTGTCCTATTTCCTTTTAACAAAGTCTCAACTATCAATGATACAATACATTTGATGCCCTAAGCAATCAATACAAATAACACCTAGCTAGAAGTTCATGGGCTGTCCATTCGATAACCACAATCAACATTTCAAAAAAATGGATATCCAAACATTTGAAAACTAATGGCATGCTTACAAAAAAAGTCTAATAGAACTCCCAACAATTCTTAAACATACTTTATCTGATATGATGAATTCTTAAACAATTAAGGTTGGAGTAGACATAGTTATCACACATTTTTTTGTGTGGTACAAGGAAGATTTGGCTAGGTCAAGTCTTCCTTCGTGCTAGCAATCTACAGAATTAGACCTTTATTAACAATTGATCATATCAGATAACTAGTATGTTTAAGAATTGTTGGGACTGGTCCCTTGGCATGTATTAAATAGAATATAATTTTTAGCATATTGTTATCATTCTATTTCTTTGTTGTAAACATGCCATCGGCTCAGTTTTGTAACTTCACTATTGTATGAGTGGATTGTGCAGGAACAATTACCATTAAACAAGGAGCAAACTCCTCAACACATCTTGGAAACCATTGAATTCAATAATAAATGAAACCTAAAACCAACACTATTCCTTCCATTCACTTCTACCAAGAATAAAGTATTTAATCCATTCAACATTACATATAATCATTAGACAGTTACATTTCCTAACTGTGTAGAGGAACATTCATGACCAAAACAATCAAAACTACTTTCACCCTTGCACAAGCTATTCTAAACTTCAAGTAAATGAGAAATATGCTATATCAAATCATTCATATTCATAGTAACCATTCGAACAATCATTTTGTTAATGAACCCTCTGACTGTACCCCTGCGACAGAGAAAGGAAACTTCAAAATAGAGAAAGAAAACTTAGTAAAACCAGTCTATGCCACTGTTTGTGAGAGTACAGTCATGATAAGTGTCTCTCAAACCTCTCCAAACATGTAAGATTGTCTTTAAATACTTTATTGATCTCTTCTAAACATTAACCAAATCAAACCTACATTTGAATCCACACACAATAACCCCAAAATGAAGGGTTTTGTATCCTTTAATGAATCTTAGTCACTGGTAACGCATGGACAGTCAAACCAGTAGTCTCCAAATCATTCAATAAGTGACTAAATTGTATTTAATACACACCAAAGGACCAGTTGTACGAAATTGTCAATCACATAGCATTTCACTGTTGTATGAGTGGATTGTGTAGGAACAATTAACATTAAACAAGGAGCAAACTCCTCAACACATCTTGGAAACCATTGAATTCAATAATAAATGAAACCTAACACCAACACTATTCCTTCCATTCACTTCTACCAAGAATAAAGCATTTAATCCATTCAACATTACATATAATCATTAGATAGTTACATTTCCTGATTGTGTACTAGCGGAACAATCACGACCAAAATGATCCAAACATTTGAAAATAGTGAATCGATATCCTTGAGCACAAGCACCAATAACATCAAATAATGGAGATAAAGCACGGGCTAGGGCATGAGACCAGTAGAATGCGGTCATTTCAGAGAGCATTCATGATCAAATAAAATGCAATGCATTTGAAATTTGCGATCGAATATGATGCCAGATGCTCGAAAGATGAAGAAATCACATACCTTCTCTCGTGCTCAGATTTCGCTCCTCTATCCAATCGAAATAAAAATGATGACGTCGTTTCACTTTTTTTTTTTCATAGCCAAATCTTCCTTGTACCACACGAAGAACATGCCATTGGTTCAGTTTTGTAAATTTGTTTTTTGTGTAATTAGTAATTAGCAAATTAAATGCAGATAACACCTTTATCAGTTTAATTAGCATGTTATTATCATATCAGATAAAGTATGTTTAATAATTTTTGGGACTGGTCCTTTTGCGTGTATTAAACATAATAGAATTTTCAGCATATTATTATCAATCTATTTCTTTGTTCTAAACATGCCATTGGTTCAGTTTTGTAGATTTGTTTTTTGTGTTAAATGCATTTTTCATGAGGAGGGGTCTTGTTCTGAGGAGATTGATGAAGATTGTGCACCTCAAAAACCAATTCATAAGGTACCAATCATGTTTCCTATTCGCTTATATTTTTGGATTGGTAAATCTCCTTATAAGTTTCATGTCCTTTCTTTTGATTACTATAGATGAGATATATATCTTACATTTAACATTCAACTTCTTTACATTTTAGAACATGTAGTGTATTTTTTGAGGATTTTACCAAATCAACCTTTAACATAAACGGAAAACACCAAACTGATATCTTGCCCTTTCAACTTGACAAAATATTTGCATTTGACCAATAACTACAAGCAATTGAATGATAAATCCACACACCTGTATCTTTGTAAAATACTTGGAACATCAAAAAGATGGCTAAGTGGTTGCCGCCATGATTTTTATCTACTGAATATGGGAAAAAAAAGCACCAAAAAGAATCGAATAGAAAACATGATTGGTCATTTCAGAGAGCATTCATGATCAAATAAAATGTAATGCCTTCTCTCGCGCTCGATCAACTTTCACCCGCTCGTTTTCTCCCACTCCTTTTCTCTACAATCGAAATAAAAATGATTTGGCCGTTTCAAAATAGTGAATCGATATCCTTGAGCACAAGCACCAATAACATCAACTATTTTGATCTGTGGGTACCCTAATGTTGGAAAGAGTTCTTTTATTAATAAGATTACTCTGCAAGCTTGAAGAAGCGATATATTTTGGTAAATGAAGAGTGGAAAGACGATGATATTCCTGAGATCATGGATGGACACAATGTTGTAGACAGAATGGGAAGACATCTTTCTAGCCTAGCCCTGGATTCTTTGACAATTGGGGTAGGATCCAGACCCAGGCTAAAAAGATGTCTTCCTTTCTGTTGTGGAATTATCCCCTTTTTCGCCTCCACTCATTCCTCTTCTCAAAAATGGTTATCTAGAAACTTTGGATACTTTTCTCATCCATGCACGAAATGTGCTAGTGATCATATAAAATTACTTTAGGCCTCTAGTATTGATGAGATGTACAAGTGTAAAATGTTTTTGCGAGACTGGGATCAATTTGTGCAGTGTACATAAATGCAAGACGGTGATTATTCTTGACGATCGATAGGTATAAGTCTTCCAGGACTTACCCAGTAGCTAGGCCTAAAGATAACATAGCTCAAGAGACCATCATAGGTTGTCTCTTTCTTCGGTCTATATTATTGACAGAATATTTTACCTTTCATTAGCTCATCAAATCCGGGGATTTGAAAGAATTTAATATAATATTTTCATGACAACATATATTATTTAAGTTGATGTTGCACAAATTTATCTACTTCGCGCACTTGTAGACTATGAGGACAGTGATAAAGAAGCATCTCCTCCCATGGCCATGCTTCTTTATCACCATCCTCATAGTCTACAAGTGCGCAAAGTAGATAAATTCATGCAAAGTCGACTTAAATAATATATGTTGTCATGAAAATATTCTATTAAATTCTTTCAAATCCCCGGATTTGATGAGCTAATGAAAGGTAAAACATTCTGTCAATAATATAGACTGAAGAAAGAGACAACCTATGATGGTCTCTTGAGCTGTGTTATCTTTAATGTGCATATCCGTCCATTTTTCAACACTTTATAATTCATTCCAACGGAAGTGCTATACATCTGACATCATTTCTTGTCGGAATATAGGCCAACACGTTGCCTATCTGATAGATAAAATGTCAGAGAAAATACTTTATGATAGTTATTGCGACAGTAATGCTATACGTTCGACAGGTCAACCTGTCAAAGATATGTTGCACTACCGTCACTCTTCCGATAGTTAAAATGTCGTAGATATGCAATTTTCGATAGATTGTTCCAACACTAATGCTACGTCATTGACGGGTTTATCTGTTGAAAATTGGTTGTAGATCTGTCGCTATACCAACAGTTCTAATGTCGGAAAGGATATCTTTTTGACAGTTAGTTCCAACAGCGATTGTGTATTTCTGATAGGTCTTTGTGTCAGAATTTCGATAGATGGACCATAGGAAATGTCATAACAAAGTTGTTATCATCTGCAAGTTTCTGACGTAATGAGGTGTCGGTAAATCAATGGATATCTCTTCCATCACAATTTCCAATGCAAAAATGACGACGGGCACATGTGTCGAAATACCGACAAATGAGCGTTGCAAATCCGACAAATGGCTGTTGAAATTTGACCTCAAATGTACTAGTGCCAACTTTCTTTTCAAGAAACTAATCAATCCATGTTGGTTTATGATCTATCTGTACTGGCATATGTATTTTTGTATTAGTCTCTCCCTCATAATGTGTATACAAATCACTAACCTTGAATATAGGTGAGATATCAATGTCCTCCAAAAGGTCAACTTCATAGGAATTGGATGCAAACTCCCTCAAGATCTAACATAGACCTATCTTCTTCCATTTTAATTTATTATAGATTCCTTGTGGAAACCTTTCTTTTCTCAAATAAACCCATACCATCTCACCAAAATGAAATTACTACTCTCTTCTATGCATATCAACATATTTTTCGTACTTGGAAGTACTCTTCTCTAATTTATCCTCCACTTCTTTATGCAAATCTATGATATATTCTACAAAATTCTCAGCTACAATAATCTTCCTAACTAGTCTGCACTATTTCTAAGTTCATCCAAGCCCCTTGGGATATATCAATAAACAACATTGAACGGACTCTTTCCCACACCTCTATTAACTAAGTTATTTTAGGAAAACTTAGCCTGTGGTAATGTCAAATCCCACTAGTTTGGATTTTCACCAACTAAACATCGCAACAAATTACCCAAACTTATATTCACAACTTCAATTTGATCATCCATTTATGAATGATATGTTGAACTAAAACCCAATTGTGTTTCTAACTTCTTCTACAATCTACACTAAAAATTGCCAACAAACTTTGTATCTTGATTTGAAACATTAATTTTAGGAAAACCATGCAACTGAACTACCTCTTTGAAAATGGGGAGTGTTAAATTTTGGGAGGATTCTTGGAATGGGCTCCCCCCTTAAATCAAGATGACACTTTGAGAATTGACATTCAGGGCATTAAAACTTCATGGGGTGCCATGCTAATGGACTATGTCTCAGTAGTGGAGTTGTTTTCACAGAAAGCTATTTGGAAGGATCCAAGTGATCTTCCTATTTCTGATACTAATAGGAACATTCTTCATACTATCTTCTCTAAAAGGAAAGTATTTATTTCAAACCAAGTAGATAAGCTAATTTGGGATCCCTCCCCTCATAGTAATTACTCGATGAAGGAGGGATATAATGCGATCAGATATTTGGAAGCTCAATCATTTAGTTATAGAGCATTTTCTTTCTATTGGAATAGTGTTGTCCTTCCAAAGGTAGGTTGCTTTGCTTGGTTACCCTTGAGAAAGAGAATTCTTACTAGCGATAGATTGCATGAGCTTGGAATTTCTCAACCATTCCCCTATGTTCTTTGTGGTGAAAAAGTAGAGACTGCTGATCATTTTCTACTTCAATGCCCATTTGCACAATATTGTTGGTCCTCAAATATGTGCAAACTTAATTTGTAGATGTCGCTACCTAACTCCCTTTGGGATTTGTTCTAGAGTTGGCCTACTCCTTACCAAAATTATTTGTTTGTAAGTATTTGGCGATGTGCACATGTTTTAATTGTCTGGGCTATATGGTGGGAGCACAATAAGAGGATATTTAGAAAAGTTGATAGTTCACAGGAGTTGGTACTGGAAAACTTGGTCAAGTCAATAATAGAGTTAGTGAATAATTCTTGTTAAGAACAACAACAAAAAAATTCATTTCTCCAATTGGGATAATACCTTAGTCAAAGCATGAGAATGTCTCACTATTCCCCCTTTCTTATCTATGGTTAGTTATGATGTTAAAGAGATCGATAGATCCTTGATTAAATGGCTCCCATCATTACATGGCTATGTAAAAATGAATTTTGATGGATCATCCAGAGGCAATCCAAGTGCATCTGGAATTGGAATCTATATTAGGGATCACATGAGCAATGTGAAAGCTATCTTTTCTACATCGATTCCTCCATGTACAAATATTTTGGTAGAATCCTATGCTTTATTACAGGGTATGGTGTTAATTAAAAAATTGAATTATACCAGAGTTCAAGAGGAAGGCGATTCATTTGTTATAATTAAGACATGCTTGAATAGAACTAATTTTGATTGGAAACTGTTATACATTCTAAAACAAGTACGGGTGGTTATGGACACTATGGAAGAATGCCTAGTTTCCCATACCTATCGTGAAGGGAATAAACTTGCGGACCATATCGCTAACCTGGGGTGTGACAATGTAACATTAGACTCGACTTCCCTTCCTCATGATATTGCATAGTTTCCTAATTTGAAAGATATCATCGAGAACGAATCATTTTCTAATATATGCTCAGGAATGTGATTGGATAAAAATTATTTTTTTTGAAATAATTTATTGGAGAGAATGTAAGATTACAATTAAAATATAATCTCTTGTGGACATAGTTTTAATTTGACATGATCTTCAGTGACAATATTGTGAAGATTTCAGAAGCAATAACAAAACAGCAAGTACAGGAAAAATTGCTTGCAAAAATCTAAAGTTTTCACCCAAACTGGGCAGAGCAGTGGAACACAGATATGGCTGCTCTGTTTCCAACCACGCAGCGGAATGAATCAAATGTAGATTGAACAATAAGCTGGAGTATGCAAGAGATTATCCCTTTCTATTAATAACTAAAACAAAAAATACAATTGGTAAGCTAGAAATAACTACTACAGCAAACAAGTACTGCTGTTACAAAAAACATGTACAACTCTACAGGCTGTAATAAAAAAAGGTTTCTATGCCTGGAGCAATCACTGCTCTACAGTGCAATACAAAATAAAAACTTAATAATAAATCCTATGTGCTAGAACAGAGTACAAAACAATCTATTTACTGCTGCAAATTCAATTGTTGTTCATCCTCTGTCAATGCTCTGATCTGAGCTTTTTCTCAGATGCATATGCTTGCACCTTCTATCTCTGCTTGCTGGCTATAAAAACTGAGAACATTTTTTCCTATTTATAAGACTGGGACACTTCACCGCTAAGTAATTGACAGAGCAGCGTCAAAAAACTTAATTGCTAAGTTACGATAAAAGAGAAAATAAGATTTCTGAGCATGAATTAATGTTGACCTGCTGACAACCATCAGCTGCTCAAGCTGCTCAAACTCCTCAAAAATAAGTGTGCTGCTTGGAAAAAAACAAAACAGATCTGAACAAAATCTGATTCCTAAAATCAATAATTCCAACAAATATTAGAGGAAGGTGTCATAATGATAAGTGCAGAGGACATCAACTGATTAGTATATTAATGGGAAATGTATGATGATTGCCGCTTATGATTCTGAAATGTGTGTTTGCCCAAATTTTATTAGAGAAGTACAATGATTAAAGGGCCTAAAATTTGGTGCTGATTACATAAGGTGTGAATATTATACATGTGTTGAATGACTCCTATCTTTTCACAATGTGCCAACATCATTAAATGAGATAATAAACAACAATTCTAAATTCCCTTTCCACACACTTGTGATGGTACCTCTTTTTGCTGTCGTATTTCACTTTAAAGTTGGCCCTATTGTTTTATTTTAGCTCAACTGTGCAATGATGGTGGAGAATGATGCGGTGTTCCCTACATGTCATACTTGCAGGTCCTTTCACAGTGAATATCTACCAAGGAATTTTAGTGTATTCATAGCAACAGAAGAGTGGGAGGATGTTTTTCCAACACATATAGATGATGCTACCCTTGACAAAGCACTTGACAATCATCTATCATGATGTTAAGAAGGTAAGTGGTAAAGAGTCCTTTTTCCCTCAAGCAAAACATTTTATTTTTCCATCTCAGCTATTATCTATCTTCCTGTCAAACACCATGGATTTGTTACAATCAGTGTCCCTATTGGAGATTATTTCCCAAAAGGTTGTTAAGAAAGAATTTTTAAGGTCATACAAATTGAGAATTGTTGTGCAATGATATGACTTGTGGTATGATCAGGAATTTATAGGCGGGTTGTTTCCTCATCGCCTTCTTTTGAGCAGCCATGACCACATGCTCTTGTTTGAAAGCATTAAGAGGGCATTGGAGAAACATAACTATAGGCATGTTCGTACTGCATTGCAAAATTTTGGTCGACTGTTAGGGCAAGATTTAGTTCATAAAATACAACAAAAAGTTTATGCTTTATTGGATATTCTTGAAATACAAAATGTGACAACTACTAGTGTGGGTGTTAGTGGGTCGACGACCATTGAAGAGTGAAATAGATTCTCATGTTGCAGGGGCTATTAAATAATTTTTTTGGTGCTGGATGTCTGTGCTCATTTAATGTTCTTTCCATATCACAGTTTGAAAAGATTACTCTTTTGTCCCCATCATTGCATTGTTTGCAATTTTTGGATACCAACAGTTGGAAAGAATTGAGGAAATCCATCACATGTTCCATTTGGCATTCCATGATTTCTCGGGTATCATATTTGTTTTTTTTTTGAAAATACACATTACAGGAGCAGTATGTTTAGTGCCTTTCATCGATGCTATTGATGTCGTCTTTGCAATTTTGGGAATATAATGTTGGATGATGCAAATATTGATCTCTTCATAATATGGTTGTGGGTATATTATTTATTTTGTGTATCTCCCATTTTAATTAGTGGATATGTGTCATGAAATTGTAGTTTTGTATAATCAAGATCATCTGGGGGTACTCTTATATGATGTTTAATTGGTTATGAGCTTCTTTTATTTCTTTATTGTATTTAGGTGATGATTCGGGGTTTTATTTTTGGTTCTTTCCTGACGAGTCTTTAAACCAATTATATATATTAATAAAATATTAGTGGTTCACCACTTTTTCTTAAAACAAATACCTCTTTGAAAAATAAATTTTCAATATGGGAGAATCACTAGTCTTTTGACATGGAATAAAATTAGCCATTTTAGAAATCTATAAACTACAATAAAAACTGAATCATTACCTCTCCGTGTTTAAGGAAACCCAACAAAATCCATACTAATATGTTCCCATGGCCTCTCTAGTATTGGTAGTGGATGATATGACCTAGTATTTTGTTTCCCCCCCTTTGCATGTTGGTATATTCTACATCCTCACACCATCTTCTTCTCATCAACGTTCATCCATGGCCAGTAATAACTCTCACTCAGCAGAGCTATTATTTTATCCTTGACAAAATGCCCACCCAATCTACCAAAGTTCTTCTCTCTTATCAAATTATCCCTCATGGAAACTTGAGGTATGCAAAATCTCTTGCCTTTGAACAAAAAATTATCTTGAATAAAATACTCCAGCCTTGGACTTCGATCCACTTCAACTAGATTCTTATACACTACTCATGCTTCCTTAAAATCTAGATCTTATTCATACAACTCACTCAAAGAATCAAATCCAACAAAATTCACTTTCAACTCATTTAACAAAAAACTCCTACTAGTGCATCAACAACTCTATTGGATTTTCCACTTTTATGTTTTAAAACAAAAGAATAAATTTGAATAAATTTAACCCATCTCATATGCCTCTCCTTTAACTTAACTTGGATGTTAATTAATTGCAATGCATGAGAATCTGTGTATATCATGAACTCTTTTGGTAACAAATATTATCTCCAGTTCTTGAGTGCTTTCACAATTGCATAAAATTATTGATCATATACATAATTTTTTTGCGTCATTCAACTTCTTGCTAAAATATGCTATTGGTTTGTCCTCTTGACTGAGAAATCCTCCTATTATTGTCACACTTCCATTACAGTCAACTTGGAATAATTTTTTGAAGTCTAGTAGTGCCAACACTGGTTGCTCTATCACTTTCTTCTTCAATAAATGAAAAATCTTCTCTATTCTTGTTGTCCACTTGAGTTCTTTCCTTACTCACTTTATTTTTTCTATTATGGGAGGACATATCCCACTAAATTTTCTTATGAACTTCCTATATAAGCTCACCAACCTATGAAAACTTCGAGATTTAAACATAGGTTTTGGAGATGGCCAATTAACAATGGCCTTCACTTTTTTTGGGTCCATTTTTAGCCCTTCTTTTGAAACTAAAAATCCCAAAAGTAAACTTTTGTAGATTCACCATTAGTTTTTCCTCTTTTAATTTTTGTAATGCCATCCTAATATGTCCATATGTTCTTCCTTGGTTTTGCTAAAAATTAAAATATCAAGATATACAATAAAAGACTTACCATTATAAGGATTCAAAACATGATTCATCAATCTCATGAATGTGATGGGCACATTTTTTAATCCAAATGGCATGACCAACCATTCATACAATCCATATTCTTTCTTGAATGCTATTTTCCATTCATCCTCTTCACAAATTCTAATTTGATGGTATCCGCTTTCCAAATCTTTTTTTGTAAACTACCTTGCCCCACTCAAATAATACATTAAATCACCCATTTTGGGTATTGGAAATCTATACTTAGTGGTGATCTTATTGATAGCTCTAGAATTAGTGCACATCCTCCATTCACCTCTCTTTTTTGGTGCCAACACTATTGGTACAACACATAGATTGCAACTTTCTCTAATCATCCCTTTGTTCAACAACTCTTGGACTTGTCTATTAATCTCCTTATTTTCCTGAGGTGTCATTCTATATGGTACCTTATTTGTAAAATTTGAGCCTATAATTAATTCCATACTATTACTAATTTCTCTTACTGGTGGCAATCCATCTAGAAATTCTTTCACCATTATCTCTGCATAGTCATCAATCGGATCTTGAATTTCTATGCAAAACTTCTCGTCTTTGTTTTCTCTCCCATTTTGCATTGAATGGGAAACAAAAACAAAACAATCTCCCTTTTTCTTCAAGTCTTTCAATAATTTTTTTTTTTGTAAATTGAACAAACTCTTGAACTTTCTTCAACATCTTATTCTCCATTCTTCATGGGATTTAAAAAAATATATTGTCCATATTTCTTGATAGTACAAATGTATTATTTTTTCCATCATGAACTACCTACTTGTCATATTTCCGTGACCTACCCAAAAAGATGTGATGTGCATCTATGGGAATAATATCACATAATATTTCATCCTTATAGTTACCAATCTAAAAATTAAACAAACATTGTTCTCTTACCAACAATTGACGCTTCTTTTGCCCCATGAAAGTTTGTATGGGATGGAATGTTTTAATCGTATCATCTTAAACTTCCTTACCATCTCTTTTGATACCATATTGTTTGTACTACCACTATCTATAATCACTTTATAACATTTTCCACTAGATTTACATTTGGTTCTAAATAATTTTCTCCTTTGATTTTCTTCAACTTCTATCTTCTCTAGATTTAATAAAACTCATCTCATCGTTAAAGATTCTCCATCCTCTAGATTCTCTCTTTGTCTTGAAGTTTCTACAACTTCATCCTTTTCTTGAGCCACATGAACTCTAGCCTATTTTAGTTTACCGCCATCTTGCTATATCTATGGACATTTAAAGGCTCTATGCCCAATTTCTCCACATTGGTAGCATGCACTAGTAAAGTCTCTTCCTCTTCCTCAAAATTTCCTCCACCTCTCATTTCTTGAGTGTATGAACTTTCCCGGGAGGTACCAACTTCATCTTGCTTGGTAAAATCTTCTCTTCCACGACTATTCAAACCTCTACCATGTATATTTTGGCCTCTTCCTCTGTTATTATTTTATTATTTTCTACTCAATTTTTCTTTAGCCTTTAAATCATATTGATAGGCCTCTTCAATATTATGTATCTTTAATAAACTTGTTTCATGTTGTATTGACATATGAAAACCATTCAAATACCTTTAAACTTTCTCTACATCATCTTCAATATGGCCTGCTCCTATGGTAAATCAATATAATTCTTTTGTATACTCATTGACACTTGTTTCTCTTTGTTTTAGGTTTTACAATTTTTGGAACAAACTTATATGGTAGTCTGCTAGCAGAAATTTTTACTTCAACTTTGTTACCATTCTCTCCCATGATTTTATTTTATCTTTTCCTCTTCACTGTCTATCATTTTTAAAATGATCCCACCAAAGGGATGCAAGACCTTTCAACTTCTTCCATGCATACTTCACCTTTTAATCTTCTTTTGTACTTTTAAACTCAAAATATTTCTCCATTTCAGACACCTATTCTAGCCCTTCATCTACATTGAAATTACCATTATAGTTTGGAGGGTCAAAATGGGGTTTGATGTTTACTTTGGTTATGGATCAACTAAAACTTTCCTCTCCTTGGTTGATCCCAGGTTGAGTTTCTTCTTCCGCTACCTGAACTTGTTCCTCTTCCTCATCACTTACATCTTCAACATGAACACTTCTACGTTATATATTTCAATGGCTTCCATCCTTGTTGTTATTCCTCTCAACATCTCCATCATGACAAATTCTACACCTCTTAGTGCTCCTCTTCCCCTACCACATCTTCCTTGTGTCATTTCATGAAAGTTATTTACAATTGCAGGTAGACTTAATATATATTTTTAATTTTGTAATTTTAATGCATTGGTTGTTTTGGACAACTCTCGATAGCTCTTGATTTCTCTAGATCACTCTTGAAATCTCATGATGGCTCTTCATAGATGCAAACAATATAGCTCTGAAATCCTACATATTATATTTGGATTGCTACTCTTGATGACTCTTGACAGATCCTATAACCTCCTGACTACTCCTGATGGCTCTTGATTTCTCTTGACGAATGAATCACCGAAACTAAAACCAAAATTTTAACTAACTCTAAAATTGACTTTTTATGATGAGGATTGTGTTAGGAATAAGGTGTCTCAACCTTGGATAATTCCTATTCTTATTATTTGTTTTGTAAAATGTATTTCTTGCAAATAATGTAATTAAGTGTGAGTGTACATGTCTAGTTGGCATGTTGATGTGTCACTTCACTTGATGTGTCGGCATCTTGAATTGTGTGTAAGGAGATCATGGCTGAATGCACTCAACTTCCCCTATTACAATAATTAGAATGCACTCAACTTCCCCTATTATTGATGGAGTTTGAGTTGTAAAAATGTGTCATGCTTGTAAACCTTCTTTACTTTGTATACAATTTTGTTTGATCTATATGCCTTTAATTTTTGCGTACTTGCATGTAATATGGATCCCTCCACTTTTTATGTTATGATCATGATGATGATTCCTCTTCTTATCCATCTATGACTATACAATGTGTATGCATTTGATTTAACTCTAAGTTAATTGATATATGTATGTATGCATTTAATTTTATTTATGCTAATATGTTGGTTGAATTGTGATATTATTTTTGCATGGGGACATAGTATGATTTCAATATGAAAAGTGGATAATATATTTAGTCATTCATTTATTTATTAATCTTTTCATTTCACGCATTTATGTTTTTAGCTCTCCTTTTAGTTTTTGTTTACCGAGTTTTATTAATTTCATTTCATTTCACTTTATTAATTGGTTTCACTATTAGTCATTTTAATTGTATGTTTTTTTTAGTTTTATGCTTTCTTTTAGTTTTTGTGTTTTTTTTCCTATATTATTGTGCTTTATTTTTTCAAATTTAATTTTGCCTTCCTTATTTTCTTTATTTTATACTTTGTATCTATTTGTTTGACTTTTGTTGTCCTTTCCTTTTCCTATCTTATTTTTTTCCTTTTTTCTATCCCTCATACTTTAAACCTCATGTCACCTCTCCTCCTCCCTTCTCTTTCTAAGTTTAAGTCTCTACGCAACTGGTCATTTTATATCTCCTAACTCTCTACTATCTTAATGATGGATCACATAGTGTGATCTAAAATATTGATACAAACAACTATTACACAATCTTATCTAAAATTAAATTTAAATCATGGATTATGGAAATTTAATTGATATCATTAATTAGGGGATAATAGAATTGACCATTCTAATCATCACTATTTGGTGGAGAAGAAACCTGTTTCACAGAAAAGCTTATCCAAGGTGGCAGCGCAGGTCCCCCCTCCCTCTTTTGTTGGTCAGGATTCGGCTCTTGGGAGTTTGCCGGTAAACGGTGCTTCAGCTAGGGTTTTGTCTCCCACTAGAGGTTTTTCTAGGAATTTGCTAGCATCACAGGTTGTTAGTGATGCTAGGGTCTTACCAATTGTTGGTGCATTGTTGGCTGCTGGTGCGTCGCCGGTTGCTTCGGCTAGGGTTTTATCTCCTGCTGGAGGTTTTTCTGGGAAGTTGCAAGCTTTGAAGGTTGTCAAAGTTTCTAGGGTTTTTTTCGGTTGCTGGATCATCGCTATATGCTGGGTCATTGCTATTTTCTATGGCTAGGGTTTTGTCTTCTGGTGGAGGTTTTCTATCGGCAAGGAAATTGCAAGTCTCACTAAATGATGGATATTGTCCTCCTATCTCTCTAGTTGTTTCATTTTCTGGTTTGGCAGGGGAGGCAAAACTTTTGTCTTCACCCGGTGGTAAGGAGGTTGTGGCTCCTGTTCGGTCAACTAGTTTTGTGGTTTCCTCTGTTGGTATCCAGGATTTCTCTGGCTCGTCTGATGACACTCTGCTTTGGTAGGTTGAGGCAGCTAGAGTTGAAGAGGGTTGGATCACTGTCAAAGGAAAAAACCTTAAGAAGGCCTCCTCTTCGTTTGATATGACTCTTCATTCCCATTAGAACTAGGGTGTTCTGGGAAATCGTAGTGTTGGATTTCTATTTAGATAATGGTTGCATGACGATTGTTTCATGCTTTGAATCATCCAGGTTGTGGGTGCCTGTTGTAAAACCCTCTCTTTGGTCTTGACCTATTTCGTTTAGTGGGCTTTTGTTGAATATCTTTAGTGACCTTAATGTATAGGGTTTCAGGGCCCTTCAAAACCTGTTTTTACCTTTATCAAAAGTAACTGTATCAATTTACATGTAATGTCTTTTTTAGTATTATTATTATTTTTAAATATTTTATCTACTAAGATTCTTTTTGCTCTATTCTAGCTAAAGATGGCTAAACATAGAACTACAAATAAAAATATTTTAATATATCAATTAATGATGAGATTTACTATGTAACATGTAGATTATAGATAACATTGTGTTAATAATTATGAAATTTAAAAGAAACATAATTTTTGAAAAATAATGATAGAAAATATGGTATGAAGTATAATAAGGAAGGGGTTGGGGTGTATTATTGAAATGTCCAGCAATAAGAGGTTGTGATGGTGTTTTGAAAATCTTATTCCTTTCTAAGCAAGATATATGCATTATTTTGCATGTGCACATATTGTTCCTAGATAAAGGCTAGGAAGATGTCCGAACATATCAAGTAATAGACTTGTGACATACTAGTGAACATGGGACACTTTTTAACATAATGGAAAAGACTACAATCAAGGAAATAAGGAAGAATGTAATTCCACTACATTTTAAAACTCATGAGAAACCACTTAAAGATCCCATATAGAAAACTATAATAATATCTAATATCCTTGGAATCTTTCCATATGTTTTTCATTTGGTGTAGAAAAAATATTAGCCTTTTCTTTCACAATTCTTATTTCTCCAATTTTTAGCCGCATGGCATGCCTCTATATTTTTGCAACCTATATTTCTTTACTCCTTTTCCTTTCAATATAGATATTCCTTTACATTTATAGACTAGAGGAAAGCACTAAAATTTAGTTCAAACTAGGGCCTTCACATTTAAAAACTATGTTTTAAGTCTTGAATCAAGGTGCATATTGGAATGCACTTGAGTGGTTCTTTACATGTATATTAAAATATACTCAATAGAGGCTCAAAATATTTAGATTATTTTCTCACTTAGAGTCTTTTGCAAGAAATTAATCTGATATCATGTTCTTAGACATGTGAATGAGAATATGCCACAACTAATCTAATTCTTGTCTATGAGTTAAGAAACTAAATTACATAGTGTAATATATTCTATATTTTTTGGTGGACTTGGAATTGTATTCGATTATATCTATCAAAAGCTTTAATTCTATAATTTTATGTTTGGTATCTAAAACTTTTTTAATGAATTTCAACATCCATATGTTGTATAGCTAACCAAGAGTTTTCTATTTATGCTCAATATCTTTCAAGTATAGACATAGACATGCATATAAAGCACATTAACTTTGTTCTCATGTCCACTAATGTTAAATCTCTAAGTGACCTATCTACACATTGAATCATTTGTATTATTATCTTTACTTTATATAAATCTTAAATGTGAGGATTAAACATGTCTAGAAGTTTATACTCAAGAGGTTTAAATACTAAATAATATTATTAATAAGCCCAAACATAAACCTTCCCACATTCTCCAAATCTATTTTAGGTCCTTATATCTTGGAACTAACACCTTCAACCCTTCAATCCATTTTAGGTCCTTATATCCCTCCATCAATCATGTTCCCAGATGAATTACCTCATCATACGTCAATATCAACAAAGGAACACATCCTTTATAACCTTTCAATCATCAAATTACATGAACTCATACAAAATACCCCCTTATCATTCCTATCCATTCATGAATCTTAATTATCTTGGAAGTAATTTAGATGCCAAGCATATAATCCATAAATCTAAAAATTGACATGCATCCAAAGATCAACATTTCTCATTTAAAATACATGTAAATATAAAAAAATGTCCAAAAATAAATAAAAATATCCCAAAGGCCACAAAGGACCATTGAGTAAAATGAAAAATAAAAAAACTATGTGGATTTCCAAGTTTCTCATAAAAGGATTGCATCCTAAAGAACAATCAAAATTTTCATTCACACTTTGGATTCAAAATGATTCCTTCACTCCCCCACCTAAATATCTTTGATCTTTCAAATCTATTTTTGGTCTCTATTTCCCAAAATCCACTATCCTAGATACCCCTTCACCCCCTTCATCTATTTTGGGTCCTTGTGTCCCAAAATCTACATCATTTTCTCTATCAAAATTTCAAACTTCAAAATCCAATTTTCCTCTAACACTAGTCCATCACCCTTCAAGGTATTTTCCAACTTTGATCTTTCCAAAATTTCCATCCAACAATACACAAATATTCAAACATCCCATCCATTATCTAACACCTATTTTCTATCCTTCCATCCCTCTCATCCAATTATTTTCATAAATCTTACTGCATCAAATATCCCTTTACCATCACCATATCATCTACTACAATACATTTTTCAAGGGTACTATCCAAACACCAAGATGCTTGAGTCCTTTTATCTCCTATGGTACATCCATTATCTTTTAAAATGTTAAAAAAAGAAGAAACAAAAAAAATGAGAAAATAATAAGTAATAAAGAGAAATAATTCATGCTATAGTAACAACCACTTCTTGTGGTACCTTGGGAAAGTACCATGATAAAAACTTAGCAAATAGATATCATGCATATTCCATTATCCTCTTTCACTCTAAAAATAAGGGACAAGTTTCATCCATGATATCCTATCCACCACATCCTCTATTATTTATCATCCTTGGTTATCCCTAAGTCAACCTATCTATGTCTATATTTCCTTTCCACCTTTGATCTTGAAAATGATAAGAATATCCATATGCATCATGTGCCCCATATATTTTACCTAATCCATGCCCTTTAGTCCATATATATTATTTTATGCATTTTGTACTTCTCCTTTGATCTTTTTCATCTTATCCATATCCTATCTCCATCCTATCCAAATTGATTTCTTGATCTTGATAAAAAATAAGGACATTTAAAATGAAATTAAATAAATTTAGAAGCCTCTTGACATGTCCATTCCTTTGGACCACATGCCATCAAATATACCATGGCATCACCTTGCATTGCCATATCTAGTCCCTTCTCTTTGATAAATATGTCATCCCATTGCAAGATAGTCCTTGAAAATGAAATCAACTTTGATTCGATAATAAGATTCTTCTATCCTTCACTATCCATTTCCATCCCATCAATTCATTCATCCACTCATAATTCTTTATTCCTTGCTAGACACTAGGGGCAAATAAATACATCTTATTTGGGAATAAATCCTTATATCTTATATCTCAATTAATGATATGAGAAAATTTCAAAAACCAAACATCGAAATATTTTTCAAAAATCCAAAAAGGACCTAAACATTTTCAAACCCCCCCGCCCCCCCCCCCCCCCCCAAAAAAAAAAAAAAAAAATTTCAAAAAATTCAAAAATCCCCCCCAAAATTAAAAAATTTATTTATTTATTTTTCAAAAAACCCAAAACATCAAATAAAATTGTCTCGAAGACAATGATATTGTGAAAAAACACAATCAAATTATTACACCAAAATATTGAGCTCAAAAAATGATGATTCAATAGACAACCTATATAGATAACCTACAACTAAGTAATTAATTGCCTAATCAATATTATCAATCTTTATCAACTAGATCATTTGTCTCATACAAGATGAATCCTTCGTGAAACTAGACACTATCACAATCTATCAGTGCCTTATACAAGATGAATCATTCTTGAAACTAGACACCATGATCATTATCAAACTGTTGAGAATAATTAACTTTGACAAGAGATCAACATGGTTGTTCACTTGTTTGGTCCAATGAGTCTTATATTTTATTTTATTTGATCTTTTGTGATGTGATTTCTATGTTACTTGAGGATGTCCTAGAATAGAGTGGCCTATGATGGAGAATGATCATTTGTTTAACCTATTGTGTTTATGGATTGTGCTTTAGTGACATGATGACTCATCTTAGGAAATAATTATCTAAAATCATCGAGGTTTTATGGGTCTAGTGTGAATATGAGCAATCCAAACCATCTAATGTATTTTATATACAAGTGAAAATGGTATGTGAGTTATCTTGGCTTTATTTTACCTTGATGCTTGTATCATACTATAAAAAACTATAAAAATTATAAAAACACAAGTTCCCATCATTCTCTTCTATCCATTCATATCCACCTCATTCTTTTCTCCTCTATATGACCACTTCTATGGCCATAGATTTACCATGTCCTTATTAATTTCATTTTAACCTTATTTCTATATTTCCTTTCAAGAGAAAATACATGTTATCCTAGCCCCAAATGTCCTCTCTAAGGGGCGTCATCCTACTAGTCATCCTTCCTTTTGCTTCCCATGATCGGGACATCATGCTTATAGTCCTAATCCCTTTCGTACCTACTAGATAGCTAGTAGATGCGATATTAACTTACATGTTTATATTAAAATTTATCATGCAATTCTAAGTCTACCTTCTATTAGACTAGATTAATATCTTTCAATAAATGAAGTATTATAATCAATCATGTTTTTTTGTCCACCTTTTCCACTTCTCTACTATTGGTGTCAACCATGAAAGTTGGGAACACCAACCTGCTAATAACCTTTATAGAGATATATTGAAAGGTATTTCACCAATATGCAACGAACTATATTGATATTAAAATAATAATGTACAAACCCTTGATTTTTAAGACGAGGGAGAGAAAGTAGATAACCAACAATAAACTAACTAAAAAACTAAATGCACTAATAATTGAAATATAATAATTCCTACAAAAGCTTAAGCATGGGTAAATAGTATAAATCCTTATTAAATCCAACACTTCATATAAGCGCAACTTGGATAAGATTATAATGAATGTCAAAGAAAGATGCAATATGGGTCTCAACTAGACAACCATTTTAGGTACCAATGTACAATGCAAATGCAAATAAATCTTTTGCAAACAAAGTAAAAGAGAAAACTACATGGAAGAAAACTCCTCTGTAAAGGAGATAAAATAAATACAAGATGATGTATTGAGGACTCAAATAATATCACCATGAACTACATACATCATTTATATACAACCAAGTATCCCTCCATGGGAAGAAAAAAGAGAGGTGATATGTTCCCCCATAATGAAGCTCCAATGTTAATGAAAGATTCCTAGAAACAAAAGATGATCTAATGCCTACAAGAAACAGATCTACCCTTAGGAAGAAACAAGTCCACCAAATGACGAAGAATCCACCCCATGTCCAATTGAAAGGAGAAAAGAAGTATCCAAATAAAAATTTCTAAAAATTTATTAGGAGTCTCTAAGCACAAATAATCCACCACATAATCATTGATCAAACCCAACCAAGAAATGTGACAAATCAAGTGAATGAGGAAACTCATCAATGACAATCTCTAAAGGTAATGTATCTTTTTTTCTAAAATAATCATCAAAGAGGACAGAAGTACCCTTAAATATCTCTCCCAAATTTTCAAGGTCAGACTTTGCAAACTAGTGTTAAATATCTACCAAATATTCATAAAACAAAGAAAGATTTGAAAAACTATGATCAACTCGCAAAATAGAAGCAATCTCCAAATCTAAAGAAGAAAGATATGGAGAAATATTCAAATGACCAAACTTATCCTCACAAATATGATTCATCCTTGATGGAAGGGTGTGAACATTAGGAACATCATCATCAAGAGAAAAATGAGAGAAAGAATACAATCATTATGTATGATCTACCACATGTATAGAAATGATTTCTCTAGTATCCACATCTCTTATGTATACATAATTAGGAGTGAACTCAACTATTTTACCTTGTGCACCATGAGTAATTTTATAAAATGAGAGGGGATTGGTGGTCAAGGATGGCACATAAATAACATCATTGATTTGATCTCTCACCCATATCAATAGATCCTATTCCACAAATATTCATGTATGTATTATTACCCATCAAAATGTTAGGTAAGATATGAGGATAAAAAGAATAGACCATATCCAAAGAATATTCCATCTAATGAGATACACTTGAATCAAGAAGCCATATTCCATTTTTAGAAATAGTGGAGGCTATGTGTGTGTTACCTTTCTTCATATTAAAAAACCTTGTGTTCCTTGACCGCGAAGATGAAGACATTGGTGATTGTTATGTTAAAGAAATATGAGACACTAATGAGGGAATTAGGATGTGATTCTTCTAAAGAAGGTCTCTAATCTCATAAATATTATTAAGATAATACCTATTCTCATCATGTCTTGATCTTTTTCAATAAGAACCTTTCATTTTCTTCTTTTGTGATGATTCCTCTTTAGAAGAGGTCTTGGAATCAAAGGTTTGTTGTTAAGTCAAGAATGGGAGTGGGAGGGGGGGTGAATTATCCCTCAAAAAAGAATTAATATTTTTCAATAAAAAACACATTAATTATATTTAACCAACCAATCTCAATGAAATATAAAACAATGAACACCAAAAATATGAACACTATATTTTTACATGGAAAATCCGATGTGGGAAAAACTATGGTGATAATCACATTCACTATATAAATAATTGAATACAATGTTTTAGGATCAAAGCCAAGATAGCTTTAACTTCTCCTAATTTGAGTTTCAAGCTAAGATGCACAATCTTAGGGAAAGATACAATGGACTTGCAAGATGAGATGCATGATCTCAAAGAAAGATAAAAAGTCACTTGCATACTAAAGCTCATTAATTCAGGACAAGATACAAATTTGTACAAGTTTCCAAAAGGAATCAATGTCTTCCAATAGGCACAAAGATATTATGAATTAAAATGAATAAAATCTCCTAAAGATGAAACTATCCTCAACCACTATGTTAAGAAACTAATGTCATGCTAAACACAACAAACACATCCTTTACCTTAACAATATATCATAAAAAAAATATGATCATGAAAACACATTTAAGCAATGATCTTTTTGTTAGTCCTAAGATCAAATTATTGAGAGGGGGTGAATAGGTAATCTACCAGTTGTGCAACTTTTTAACCTCTTAAACTTTATCACAACATTCACAATATTATCTTTAATAGAAACAAATAAAAAACATAATCATAATCACATTCACATAACAATGAAATACTTGACACAAAGATTTATCTCGTGGAAACCCAATTCAAGAAAAAGCCACGGTGGGGATTAGTACCCACTGAATGGCGTACTCTTTTGAAGTACATCTTGTGATGATCTTAACCTTGTTAGAAGTTTACAAAAGCATTGTTAGGTGCTTCCTGGTTAAGGGATTTACCTTAGGCCTGTTAGGACCTTTACCCTATTAAGAGTAACCTTATTAGAGGACTTTGAACACAAGCTAATATGACATCTTGTTAGAGGATCTACAATAGGAACCTACTAGGATCCACCCAGTTAAGGGATTTTGACTGTTGTAATTGTTAGGGAACAACAAAGAGAATGATCTATAAAATAGCACTACCTCTACTTGATTAGATCCACTGAAGCAAAAAATATCTTTACAACATAATTAACTTTGTCCTGGCTTGATCACAACTCACACTTTCCCAACACACGGTCAACCTCTACAAAATTTTAACTTCATCACATAAATATTGTCCATCAAGCCTTAGAGTCTTACACCGCCTTAAGAAAGCCCTAAAATTTAATTTCCAATATCTCGCTCAAATCCAACACGCCAAAAAACAAAATTCAATGTACAAAACAATTTTCCAAGACCGTGTCAACTAATACAATGATTTACATAGAATTTTGTGTCATGGGGTCAAACACATTTTAACCAAACACTTTCTTCCTCAAGAATCTTTTCCACACGATAACATAAAAAATATGATGCTAAATCATCACCTCCAATCTTTAAGACACGTCACCAGATCGTGACTGACTCAACCAAATTCACCGTTGGCTCTATACCAATTACCAATCAAATGTTCATCATTTGTCACTCAAGAACACAAATACCTCAACCAGTAACAACTCTATTTCTGCTCACCGATCATCTATTCTTTATACCGATCACTCAAATTAGTTGTGATTTCAACCATAGATTCTACACACTATTGTCCACCATATCTTGTAACTACATCAAAACACACAAAAAATATTTGAAAAACCAATCAAGTCACTTATCGCATGTTACTAATTGTTCTAGTAATTGCACTATCAACCTTCATCTGATCATAAGTTTCTTACCGGTCTACATCAATAGTAGCAGTCATGCATTTAACATTCAAAGGAATCCCCAAGTCTCTCATAAGAATTACTACAACTTAAACTTACCACAACACCTTGGTCGTGATACTTATTCTTAGCAACATACTAGGAACACTAGGTCAATACTTGACATTAATGACAATCCAATAACTGATCATCATGCAATCAAATCTATATCATTACAACTCCATAAGTCACTTACCATCACTGCATCAGTTATGCCAACACTTTTCACTTCTTCTTCACCACATATGCATCCACATCATTTAAACTAAATTCACTCTTTAATTCACACATCCTCTGATCTATATATACAAACTTATTTATGAAATTTCTCAACTACCTTGGCCACAAATAAAACAAACTTAATTCAAACAAAGTCAACCACCATGAACAAGTGCAGTAAAAGTGGTCCACTCTAGGAAATAAAGGGGACCCAAATACATCACAAAAGATATTCCTAAGTCAATTCCAAATAACCACACACAACAACACATCCTCCAAAGTTAGAAACACATATTGTGTAGATAAACAATGTATTAGATTAATCATTCAACCCAAAAATATCGTCCAATTTAAAAATAACTTAATGTGAATATTCTCACATCGTAGTAAGATCCATAATAAAATATAAACTCAACATACAATGTATACCTAGACCAAAATAATATGATCCAATCAATAGAATTAATTGAGTTATGTAGAGACCAACACAAACAATAATGTTGAATAATAGAGCATCACAAATTCTCTTGCAGAGTAAACTAAAAATAGAAATATAAAATAGAACATTGCACAAACTATCTAAACATGTCCTCTAAGCCTCAACACTTGAAACAATACTATGGAGTAATGCAGAGCATTCACTGGACTAGTCCTGATAGAGAATCCCATTGTCAAAAAAATTCAACAACCAACTATCTAAACATGTCCTCTAAGCCGCAACACTTGAAATGATACTATGGAACAATGCAAATCATTCTTTGGACTAGCCCTAATAGACAATCCCATTATCAACAAACTGCAACACCCAACTTCAACAACTGAACTATTGAGGACCTAAAAACACAATAATACACCATCGATAGAACATATACATCATATTTAAAACCATAATGCATCATCTTAAAATATGGAGGAATGCAAATCATTCTCCCATAAAGACTTCAAATACTTTTTCCTACTTATTCAAAACTCCAATACTATCACCAACAAACTTACTCAATATCACCAACAATCATCACAACAACTTTTGAACTCTCATTTCTACACCTTAATTAAACACCACACATCAGGAAACCAGCAACACACATCAAGTTAATATTAATGACAACACTCAACGCATATTTCTATCAATCCCCCCTTTTTCATTGATGGAAACACAAACAAGTAATATAATTAGTGCACAAAAGTACAACTGCAATCAACAAAAATAAGTTTGACATCAATGAAAACATAATCAAAACTATCAACAAGCTCTCCCTTTTTCATTTATGGAAACACTTGTACCACCAAACAAAAACCATTGTATATTTTTCCCCCTTTGACATCAAGGACAAAGGGCATAACTTTGCAAACAACTCACAAATAGTTCTCCTGCTTAAGAAAAAGTATATTTCTACAATCCATGAGATAAATTTTAAGTTTCTTATGGATTTGATTGTGTAATGGTTTTTTCATAAAAACTTTGGATCACACTTTATGATCCATCATCAAGATCATTTTCAAAGTGTGATCCAAATGATGAATTGCAAAGTGTGATCCAAAATGTTGATGCAAAGATACTCATGCAATTGTATCCAGAAGCAACTTACAAAGTTCTCCTTTCTAGTACATCTCCCACTGTCAAAGATATCTCTCCTCTACAACACTTTTCTTGCAACTAGGAAACCAAAACCTTCACTCCTCCTCCTAAGAGTAGCCACCACATTAATTGAGGAGATAAAATATAGTCTTTGAATCTCCCCGTAGAAAGATGCAATACTTTTATGCATCTACTTTTAAAGTAGGAGGGAAAATAATCTCTAAATTATGTAAGAGATACTAAAAACTATCCTTTGACAATGCCTTCATGAAAATGTCAACAATCTAATCCTTTACAGACACATACTCTAATCTTACTTCCTTCTCTACAACCTTCTCTCTTGAGAAGTGATATCAATTAGAAATGTGTTTAGTCCTTGAATGAATCATTGTATCCTTTGAAATGTTAATAACACTTGTATTTGTAAACACCTAAATTTATCCACTTAACATTAATTTAATTAATGACCCCAAATAACATTATGGTTAATTTTTAATTAATTATATTTGTTATATTCATCTATCTATTTAATTAAATAAATTCACTACCTACCTTAATCCGCCTAGCCAAATTGACAACAAGTAATGCGGCTTGAACCTCTACCTCATTATTGGTACCATTTTTGAGCTTCTTAGAGTCAATTGTCAATACGTTACCATCTGAATCTCTTGCAACACATCATGCCCTTGATGGGTTTGGATTCCCTTTTGAAGCCCCTTCAAAATTGAACTTGACCTACCTACATCCAACTTCATCTATTGTACTTCATCCCTATGACTAGAAATAGGATTAGTCTTATAATGCCCATTAATAAACAAACAAGAATAAAATTTAATTATTTTTATATATAAATAATATATAATATTATTATTACATATATTATATATAATAATACTTTATTAGAAAGCTATTATATATAAAAAATATATGTTTTATTTTTTAATTTAAGTATTTTTTATTTATATTATCTATTTCAATTTTATTTAACTTTTAAATTTAGAAGAAAATAAAAGATTCTTTAATAAAATATCTTTAGATTATAAATGTTGTTGTTTGTTCACACGAAAATGCCGCCAAGCTTCAGATTATTTACGAGTGTGATTTTTTATTAAATGAAATGCGAACAGAGAAAAGAAAGTCAATTTTTTCATAGCACATAGATTAAGCAAAATTCACTCATATCGTCTGAATTGATTTAGGCAATGAGATAAATGAATTTTTTTCCATAAATTAGATTTTACTTTGTAAAATATTATAATATAATATTAATAAAAAATAATATTATAATATTATTAGTTTAAATTAAATTATTTAATCATTTGTTAGAAGTTGCTCCTCGCTTATAGTTCTATTGTAGGAACTAATAAAGAAAGAAATGAAGAACTTTTAAATGTATATGCATGACATTTCCACCTCTTCCTAAATTTATAGGCAAAAGAGGTGAAAACACCTTTAAATTGTCTTGAGTATTTGAGTTGAAAGTTTGAATATTAACAACATATAATGACTTTAACTTAATTCACTTTAAAATTGAAATCTCAAAATTTAAGATTTTTTTTCTAGTTATTCAATTACACCAATAATCTTCATGTGGGGTCTCATGGAGGGCTTAAGCTTCTATTTTCAAGGAATAAGAGATCTCGTGAAGAAGAAAACAAATTTCTAGAGGATTATTTGGAATCTTCTTCAGGAAAATAGTAGCCTCTATAGTTTAGGGCTGAGAAAAAAATTGGCAAGGCTAGAATTTGGCTCACCACCTTAGGAAAATTATTTGCCATTTGACAAAAATTTAAAAATTTAGATTCCAACAATAACAAAATTTTAGAGAGAAAATGAAGACTTTTATAATTTATTTTATTTATTAAATTCATTGATATTGTAGTTTTATCGAGTAATTTATTTTATTTTGAAAAAATAAAAATAAAATAATAAAAGAAATATAAAAATCTAAATCTAAATTGTGAGCAAAAATGATGTTTTGATTGTCTGTGTTTTTTTGGTGATTATTGCGAGTGAATTTGGCGGCTCTTTTCTTCTCTGTCGGCTGCTTTCTGGCGACCTTGCTATATCGAATGCCAAGTGTGTCCGTTCCTCTTTCATTTATTCTGCATGTTGTCACCAACTAACTCCTGCCCTTTTTCAAAGGCCGTACCCTCGGCCTTGATGCCTTCTGAGGCTCCGATGGAACCACTAAATAATGACCTTAATAAAACCCATTTGAATTCAAAGCCCAAGTCATTTTTAGAGGTTGTTTTGCACTCAGCCGCCGATATTGCTGCTAGTGCGAAATTCCAGTTTGCTAACCCTAATGGACAGGGTGGATCTAGTAAGGCTTCTGGTACTAGTTTGCAATCTTTCTCTGTTTCCCCTAATAGTGATATGTTGAATGAAATTGTTAAGGAAAAAAATAGGTTAAAAGACTCTGCTATTTTTTTCACTGCAGTTGATGTTGAAAAATGTCCTCCGCGCAAGTTTCTTGATGATTGGTTTCATAATTATTGGAACTTAAAACTTGGCTTACATATTTCTTTCTGTCGTCAAATTCAACTTGGTTTATTTGTGATTTTCTTTGTTAACTCGGATGCTCAGCAGGTCGTCCTCAAGAAACAATACTAGACAGTAGGAAATTCCTCCTTCTGTGCCCTAGCTTGGACCCCGGAGGCCATCCATGAAGAAGTCCTATCTTTATCTACCCCTCGCTGGATGTTGATAAAAAATATACCACCCTTCCTCTGGCATTTTATCCCCCATCTGCTCAAACCCTTGGGAAGACTTGTTAGAATGGATGACATAACCCGCCTTGTCCCCGACATGAATGGCAGGGCTTTAATCTCCTTAACTCCAGGTATGGAGATACCTGCTACCCTTGAAATTAATATATTGGGAGATTGTTTTTCCTACCCAGTAGAAATGTTGGGTGGGCTTAACGCTTGTTTTCTCTGCAAGAATGAAGGCCACCTGAGGAAAGATTGTCCTTTACTTAAGCGGGAAAATGTGGCTAAATCTCAACCGACCCCTGCTACTCATGTTTCAAACCCCTCTGTGAATGTTCCTTTGCATACCTCACCTCCCAAATCTAGTGAGGATATTGTTAACCCACCATTGGCTAATCCTCAGGTCGATTCTTTGTGCCCTCAATTTTCATTCGAGAACCCTACTAAATCCCTTGGTGAAGACAATTCCAACCAAGAAGAATTCCAATTAGTTGTTAATAAAAAACGTAGGAAAAAATCTAACCCCTCCAGCAACACCTCCATTATTCGCAATCTGCACTCTTCAGTTGCTTCTCCTTCAAACATGAACGCTCTGATCATCTCCCCCTCTGTTGGAACCTCCTCTTGCCCTCCTAGATCCAAACCCCTGGGTAAGATGGATAGCCTCTTAACTAGCATCCTCCCCCGTAAGATCTTTAAGGAAATCGATGATGACTGCACATTGGAGATCATTCCAGCAGACTCTACCCACCTTCAATTTTCCATTTCAGCTTCCTCCATCCCCTCGGCTCGCTCGACCTTATCTCTTGATGATATGGATCTTCTTGCTCCCCTAGGATCTGAAGATGATGATTTAGATGATAGAATGGGCTTACCTTAATAAAAAAAAAGAGGCAGGCCGATAAGTTCCAAAAACAAAAATTTGGTTAATAAGAATGGCCCTTCTCATCAGATTAACACCTCTCCTGACGGGTCTCATGACCCCAAGCATTCCTACACCACAGGAGTTTCCTCATGAATTGCACTTCCTGGAATATAAGGGGTCTCGAGTCCTCTGATAGGAAACATGTTATCAAGCGTTTTATTTATTCTATTAAACATATGGATTGCCTAATGCTTCAGGAACTTAAGGCTACTGATTTTGTTCTAGATAGTAATCTAGATTTTATTTGGAAAGATGCTTTTAATATTTTCTCCAATCATTCGAAAGGTAAAGGAGGTGTTGCTCTTCTCATTAGCCCTAAATGGTCTCCCTACATCACAGGAAAAGGTGTGTCTCCTTGCAATAGGGTTGTTTGGGTCATTATGAATGTTAACTCTTTTTCCTTTGGTATTTGCTCCATATACGCTTCCAACGATTACAAAGAGCGGGCGGACTTCTAGTCCTGGCTCGCTTCCCTTCCCAATATCCCCTGGTTTGTTGGGGGGAGACTTCAATATGATTGAGTCTCAAAAAGATAAGGTTGGAGGTCTCCCCTTTGCTTGGAAGGACGGTGAAAAAATTCATTGGAATAGAATGAAATAGTGTTTGCACTTATATGATCCTCTTTCGGATAAATATGATGATAATAAAGGTCTGTGGCACACTTGGTGCAATTTTCAACAAGGTCCCTCTCGAATCTATGCCAAGTTAGATAGATTTTATGCTAATAGGAATTTTTTCTCCTTTCTCCTTAATAAATTTGGTAACCCGGTCACTGTGACTCCTGCCTCGCTTTCTGACCATCACCCTATTACTGCTCGCATTAGCTTTGCTAAATCCCCATCCTCTAGCATCTCTGATAACTCCAAATTCATCCTTAACAATTCTCTCCTTCTTGATGAAGATGTTATCTTAGCTATCCACTCATTAGAATCATCAATGAGAATAACCTCCTGTCTCTGTCCCCTATTGATCTTTGGAGTCAAAATGTCTCCTCTTGGCATACCCTGCTTAAAACCATAGGGCAGAAAAAAGTTAAAGACTATAGACACTTGGAGAATGTGCTTTCTGATAATTTGCGTTCTGCTGAAATTAATATTCAATCTAAGCTTGATGACCCTGTTTTATGCACCCAAGTTTCTCAAGCTAGAGATAATCTTAGAAAACACTAGCAAGTTTAAATTAATGGTGCCAAGATTAGGTCTCGTGCCCACTGGCTCCAAAATGGGGATAAAGGATCCAAATTTTTCTTCAACTTGCTGAAACAAAAGCAAGCTAATGAAAGTATTGATAGAATCCTGGTTGATAACAAAGAGGTCACTGACATTAATGGTATTAAAGATGCTTTTGTGAAGTTTTATTCTTCCCTTTTCTCCTCGGAAGACTCTAAGGATGCTAAGACTCTCAGAAGTAATTATAAACGCCTTATCCCTAATAGGATTTCTAGGCAGGATGGAGAAGTGCTTAATAAGGAGATTTATATAGAAGAAATTGAGAAAGCCATTAAATCGCTTAAGAATGATAAGGCCCTTGGCCCTGATGGTCTGCCTGTTGAGTTTTATAAAGCCAATTCTGACTAGATCTGTAAAGACCTTTATGATATTTATTTTGAAGCTTACACTAAAGGCACTCTGGGAAATTTTATTAATAGAGGAATTATTAAGTTAATTCCTAAAGAAGGGGACAAAGCCCTTCTTAAAAATTGGAGGCCGATTACTCTCCTTAATGTGTCCTATAAAATTCTTGCTAAGATTCTTGCCTTAAGACTGGAAATCATCCTTCCCAAATTTGTTAGTCCCACCCAAACTAGTTTTATTAAAGGGAGGTATATCCTTGAGAACCTTATCACTAGCTGGGAAGCTATGAACTGATCCAAACACACTAATCAGATTTCTGCTATGTTGTTGCTTGATTTTGAAAAAGCCTATGACCGGATTGAGTGGGATTTTATTAATGTTATGCTTGAAGCTTTTGGCTTGAGAACCTTATCACTAGCTGGGAAGCTATGAACTGGTCCAAACACACTAATCAGATTTCTGCTATGTTGTTGCTTGATTTTGAAAAAGCCTATGACCGGATTGAGTGGGATTTTATTAATGTTATGCTTGAAGCTTTTGGCTTCCCCCCTATCTTTTGTAACCTTGTTAAGATTCTTCTTAAGGATGCCTCTGCCCAGGTTGACATAAATGGCTCCCTTTTTGCCCCCTTCTCCCTTAGCCACTCCATCAGACAAGGTTGCCCCCTGGCCCCTGCTCTTTTTGTCATTTTCTCGGATGCCCTTACCTACATCATTAGAGATAACACCTTATCCCCGGCTGTTAAAGGCATTTCCCTTCCCAATGATTATGATCTAATAAATTGTCACTTCGCTGATGATACCTCCCTCTTCTTTGAAGCCACTGAGTCTAACCTTGTTTCTCTCCAAACCAAGCTTGATGCCTTCTACTCTATCTCGGGTTCCCGCATCTCCCAGACTAAGTCTATCTGCCTTGGCTGGACTGATCAACCCCTAGTTTGGCTTAGCAAGTTTAACTATCAATGGGGTGGACCTCAAAAAATTGTCTGATACCTGGGCATCCCTTTCTCTTTGGACCCCTCCCTTAAAGATATGTGGAACTAGATTAAAGACAAGATTTTCAAGAAGCTCAGTAAGTGGCATTATAGATCCCTCTCTCTTGCTGGAAGGGTGCATGTGTGTCAAAAGATCCTCTCTTCTTATAGCATCTACTACTCCTCAGCCTGGATGTTTAACAACTACCAGATTCTTGAAATTCAAAAAGCTATTAGGAACTTCCTTTGGTCTGATGGTAAGGGGATCAAGAAAAGACACGCTATCAAATGGGACTGGTGTCATACTGATAAGCTCCTTGGAGGTTTAGGCCTAAAAGACCTAAAGCTTCAAGGAACTGCCCTTTCTGCCAAATGGATCTTTCACTCACTTGAAGGGGATGAACCTTGGAAGGTCCTTATTAGAAGCAATATAGAAAAAGGTATCCCAAAAAAAGCTAAGTCTTGGAAAAACATCCCTCTCTGTGATATCATAGTTGGTGATTTTCCCATCTCTGTTCAAGGCTCTTTGGTTTTTAAAACTATCTAGAAGGCATGGGAATATGTCAAGCCTTACATCACTAATAAGGTCTTCCATGATAAAAAAAAACTGTCTTTGGTGAAAGATCCATTTGGTGGAATCTGCACATTGTCGGGAAGCCCCTTGCCCTCACTCAAGGATGCTCTACTAAGCTTTGGAATAATATGGGAATCTCTCAGCTCATATGCCTATTTGAGGAAGATAAACTTATCAGCTGGGAAGACATCAGTGCTAAATTTCATATTCCTTTGTCTCAAAAAAGGACTTATAACATGATTATAAAGGCCTGTAGGGACCTGCCTACGTTGTGCCAGGTTGACTCTCATAGGTTTCTTAAGATTAAATGGCCGGATGGCATGGTGGTGGATAGAATCAAAGCTAAAAATATCTATAAAAACATTGATGCTAATAAAGATATTATTCCTCATATTAACAGACTCTGGTATACCGAGTTAGATGTGAATATGTGGAAAACTCACCTTGAGAGACTTTGGAAGTCACCCATTGAACCTAAGATCAAATGTTTTAAATGGCTCCTGCTTATTGACAGACTTCCCCTGAGAAAAGATTCTACTAGTTTTGATATTTGCAGTCTGTGTGGTCTTCCTGAAACTAGCAAACATATTTTCTTTGACATTTGCCAAAAAGCATTTGGTGTATGTTTGGCTTAAATTTCCCTTTCTCTGTGAATATCTTTGAAAGCATTACTAGATTTATTGATGGTATTAAAAAAGATGCTAATATTTTTTGGAATATGTTATCCTCTAACATTTTGTGGCAGATCTGGAAGGTTAGGAATGAAGAAAGGTATCAAGCTTCTCCCAGATCCCTTACTGAGTTTTCTCGAAAACTCACATACTACAAAATTTCTTCGCAGGTGCGTGTGAACATGACTTTGGATAGGAAGAAGCTCAGGAGATTTCTCCAGGCAGGACACTCCACCATGTTCGTATATGAACTAAAGGACGGTTTTGACTGGAGGAGGCATATGGACAACTTCGCTAATTTTGAAGCTACTCTGAAGAAACTCACTAATGAGATCCACAAGAACATAAATGCTACTGATCACCAACTCAGGATGTTGGTGCAAATTCAGGAGAAGAAGAACATTGTCTGGATGGAAGGCCCAGGGGGTTGGACTGCCTGGGTTGAAGATTATAATTGTATTCTACACTAGTCGCTTGTGTTGCATTGTCACTTTTTGCGGTCTCTTTTGATGTATCCGTGAACTTTGGAGGATGAGGCTTGGCCTCGCCCGTATTACTCTTGTTATTATCTTTTTTGATCCCTCTATAGTTAATTAAAAAATAATAATTTATTTTTGTTTATCTTTATCTCTTGTAAAATTAAGAGTTTTATTTTATTTTTACTTATGTATTTGTTTCTTCCATTTGGTTATTCCATTTGGTTATGTCTTGTCATCATTTATTCTACTTAGCCTATTTAAAAAATATCAAATACAAAAATCTATTATGAATCCATGCAAAATCATCCACCCAAATTGCACATAAAAATTTATTAAATATAATTTTTATGATGAAATAAAATCTATTTAAAACTATTAGAAGAAAAATCTATGAGACTTCAACTGAAAGCCGAGCCTAAAATTTTAAGCTGAGCTGCATTAAAAATTCAATAGAACCAGCAAATTTAAAATATTCTTGAAAAAATCGCTGCAACACCCACATAAATTTCTTCTTCCAATTAAAAAAAGTAATACTGTTCATAGATTTAAATAGTTCGATCGTCACTACGCTTTTAAATTTCAAATTTATATAAGGGCGCATCTTAAACTAGAAGATCGATTGATTTATTTTTTGAAATAAATTTCCAGACAAGCATAAAAAAACTTGCAAAAACTTGCAATGGACCAGAATTTCTGTAGAATAAACGGGCAATTCTGTCCGAGCCTTCTGGAATAAACTGTGGATGTAGCACTGTCTACATTCATCTCAGATAAAGCTCCAAATCAATAAAAATAGGACAACACGTTATTCGTGGAGATGATCTCAGAAGAAATAACAGTCAATTCATGGAGAAAGAATAGAAAACCCTAAAAAAACAATTAACTTTATTTCCGACAAATATGAAGGGCAAAACACACCTCCCAGAATCGAAATAACATTTGAACCGATACAATGAAATGTGACAGAACAAAATCAATCAGAGCATGAGAAAAGCAACCATGGCGGCCCCTGCAAGAGCCACGCCGGAAATGCCCTTGACGGTGGCTCCATTATGCGTAGACGGCGAAGCAGCGGGGGAACCCGAAGCGCGACGTGTGGAGGGAACAGGGGCGCCGGCGGACGGAGCATTGGCAGCGGCGGGCGCAATGTTGGAAGGAGAGGAAGGGGTGGGGGCGCCGTCAGAAGGGGTCGGGGAGGAGGAAATGGTAGGTGCCGTCGCCGGTGCCGGTGCCGTGGCTAGGGCCGCCAGAGTGTCGACCTCCAACTTCATGCCGCCTGCGCAGTGGCCCGCTGTACCGCAAATGAAGTAACGCTTCCCTGCCGTCGTCAAGTTTACCACGGTGTTTCCGTCTGTTGCCGAGGAAATGGAGTTGGCAGTGGAGCATGAATCGTAGCCCGCTTTGTTCACCTCGTCCAGGCTGTGAAGGCTCGTGTACTTGAACACTACAAGGGACCAAAAACAATCAGGGTGTTAATGCAAGGCATCATGCTGAATATCTGTGTTAGTGCTGTTTGAATTGGCAAAACCTTAAAGATTTGGTATGTTTAGAGCTTAATGCGGTGCATCATGCTGGATTTCTGTGTGTTAGTGTTGAATAAATTGGCAAGAGCTTCGAGATTTGGTATGTTTAGATAAACAATCTGTTTTATTTCTTTCTGTAGGAATAGTTTTTTGGGCGAAATTTTAATATTTATATTATTTATAACTGGTTCGAAAAGGTTCAGAACTAGAAAAGAAAAACTCTGGCCATTGTCCATAAAAGTACAATATAGAGTTGCAGTAATGTGACATCTGCAAAATGAACATAGATCCAAGGTTACAAAAGTGCCCAAAGGCATGACTAACAGCCCAAAAAACCTCTACCCTAATCTCTGGGAATAGTTAACACGGGGCATTGCAATAAATTTCTGTGTTGTGGTTGTTTAAATGGTAAGAGCTTAAAGATTTGGTATTTTTAGATCTACAATCTGTTTTATTTATGTGGGATTAGTTATGCAGAGTATTATAATAAGTTTGTGTGTTATAGTTGTTTAAATGACAAGAGTTTAAAGATTTTTAGATCAATAATGTGTTTTATTTCTTCTGGTGGAAACTCTTATTTTTGTTTTTAGTGGAAATTAAGCCTTTTACACAAAGATGAGAGTCTAAATAAGATCATATGAAACAAACACTAGAAGCATAAAGACTAAGATCAAACCCACACAATGCTAATCAGCTAGTGCAGTACCAACAAAATTTAATAATACTATTAACATAATTTTCCAATAATTTTGTTGATTTTCATGCCTATTATACACAATTTTACTGACTTTCTTGTCCATTTATACATATCACAAAAGAAGGGGGTGGGTGGTAATAAAAGTGCATTTGAAGAGTTTAAATAGAACAGAGTCTGAAAGAAGGGGTGGGTGGTTAAAAAGTGCATCATAAGAGTCTAAATGAGACAGAGGCTGAAAGAAGTGGTGGGTATTGAAAAAGTACAACCTGAGAGTCTAAATGAGAGAGTCTGAAGCAAACATGAAAAATAAAGATCAAGCCCACACAATGTTCAACAGCTAATGCAGTCCCAACAGAACATAATAATATATTAACATAATGTGTTAATAATTTTACTTATTTTTATGTCCATTACACATAATTTTAGCTGATTTTCATGCCCATTATGCATAATTTTGTTAATTTTCATGTCCATTGTACATACCTCACAAAAGAAGGGGCAGACACTTAAAAAAGTGCATCCTGAAAATCTAAATTGAAGAGTCTAAAACAAACATGAAAAACATAAAAACAATGACCAAGCCCATACAATACTAACAAAGTTGAGTCCCAAGAAAATTTAACAATGGATGAACATAATTTCTCAACAATTTGACTTGGTTGTCATACTCATTATCTATGATCTACTGATTTTCATGACCGTTATACATAATTTAAAAAAAGAGAAGTGAACCTAAAATATCTGAAACAAATGTAAGAAACATAAAAGAAAAGATCAAGCCAACAGAATACTAAACAGCTAATACAGGCCCAATAGAATTTAATGATGCATTAACATAGTTTCTAGATAATTTTGCTGATTTTCATGCTCAATGTACATAATTTTATATAAACATCTTGATGGGCGATCAAAAGATCTGAGCTTTAAGCTTACCGAGGGTGTCCCCAACTGCGAATTGCTTATCAGAAACCCATGTCTTGAAATCTGTTGTAGCTTCCCATCCTTGGCTGCCTCCAACATCATACTGCACTGCCCAAGAGTGTTGAATACACAGTGCTGCTACAATGGCTACCCCCACCAGTGTCATCCTTGCCATGATCTTCCCACTTATGATGTTAACCCTGATAACTTCTAATGTCAGGAGGATGATAGTTTCCTTGGAGAAATAATCGAAGATGGACAAGACTCATATATAATCTGGGGCAAAGATTGAATTCAAGTCATTGACAGATCATATTGTTAAATAAAAATATGGGTAGATAGGAAAACTTTTGGCATAGGTAGTGAAGGACAGAAAGGCAGAACCTGGCAGACACAACTGCTTCACGGATCATGCTTTGTTTATACTGGCAGAACTGTTGTAGGGATTTTATATTATTGTTTGCATGTGAATGTTCTTTGGTTTGTTTGTGCATTGTATTGTTTTGGGGGTGGACTTAGCTCGATGTTACCTACTGCTTTGTTTTTCTTTTCTGGTTTGGCACATGTTCCCATGTCAGACTAGTCTTTCATGGCATGATCATTCATAAATGTTTGGCAACTAATATATATTATGATACATTGTACTGAAACAATGTTAAAGATGGTTGACCAAAGGCCAAGTCATTATGTTACCATGATATGGGATGGCATATCACTTAACAGGGAAAAAGGAAAGTTGAGATTGCCTCAGATTCCTGCACATGGGCAGCACATCAAATTTGAAGGCATCTCTTTATCTTGGAGGTTAATATTATTGTAAAGTATACGTTTTGTTTGTTTTGTGTTTGTTTTGGCCTTCTTCTGAATATACTATTTTAGAGTTTAATTTGTTTTATTCTGTAGTAAGTTAGTTTTGATATTTTAACTTTTTCTTCTTTTTTTTTTGGGTAATTGTAGTCCTTGGATTTAATTATACATGTACTTATGTATCGCTTTCAAAAAAATTATATTCTAATATTTTTAGAGTTGACAATTTCTTAGTTCATTTATTATTTGTTAATTTGCATACTAAATTTTTGAATTGAACTTTTAGAGGAGCTGTGTATTTAACCACAAGCCTTAGGTAATTAGTGTCATGAAAAAAAGACATATAAGAGAGGTGTTTCAAAGAGAAGAATAATTGAAACTTGTATTAGCTGTGGACAAACAACTACCACAACATCACCTCGTTCTAGGCATCTTACAAATCATTTTTCGAATGTGCTTTCAACATTATAAAAAAACAAGGGGCTTGACTAAGGTGCAATTTCTTTCATAATAGACACTTAAAGGTATTCCTCAACTAGACATTGTGTGTATACAGATATCAAGTGAAGGTGACCCATGCCTCATATTTTTAGGTGCAAAGGATAAGAAGCTATAAAAAGGATTTAATCATGGAAAATGCTCAAAATCAAAGACACAAATCTATCTAGAATCAAAGGATGGCATATTTTAGTTCATCATAACTATTGACACTTAATTTTTCCTATGTCCTAACTTACCTTTCCCTTAGTCCTAATACTCATTTCATGTCCCCTTTGCACATGATTTAATTAATTAAATTAATCCTCAATTCATAACTACCCAATCCTCTTCCCAAAAATTACTTTAAATTTAGTGAATTCCAATTATCCTCTAGTATGTGGAAACCTATAAGGGAAAAAGAACATTGAGGATAGTTATTTGGATCTATTGCCCAAATCTAGCCTCAAAAAGTAATAGATCACATACAGGCTGAAGTACACACAAAACTACTAGAGACACCAACCCCCATATTCATTTGCAAGTACCAACCTATAGGAAAAACCAATCCCCTAATCCAAGAATTGAGAACCAACTTAGCATGTGAAACACCAACCTCACCAACATACAAAAGATATGAATTGAGGACCTTCAATATTTTTAATTATAAAAAGTAACAAAACAAGGGTGTTGGCCCTATACAAAGACATACCAAAAAGACCACTTACAATTGCTCAAGAAAAAATACTAACAACAAAAGCCAACACATACCACTTACAATACACTAGCATAACAAATCATAACCCACTTCAAGAGTGGGTAGAAATTTCACCCACAACTCAAAGAAGAGCTTGAGAAGGGGAGGAAGAATGATCTTTCCTCCACTGAAAAATAACATTCTAGACAACACGATCATTAGGAACAACATCACCAAGGGGGGCAAGGGGGGAAATTCCTTTTTTGAGACTATTAGCGTAAGAAGCAAAGTGCTAACGAGCTAGCGCATCATCTGCCAAAGGTTGGAGCAAAATAGGAGAAATAGGTGGAGAAGGGTCCACACAATAGAGGGGGCTAGATCAACAACAAGAGGTGGAGCAAGATCCATAGGGGCAAAGGAGGCCATACCAACAATAAGAGGCAAAACATCATCCTAGGAGGACCTTCAATGTTGAATATGCAACTTCCTTCTGATGGATCAACTTTAGAACTTCCTCACAAAGTGCGCAAGATCTTCAATTGAAGTTGTACAATGATTTAGATGCAACTCATATATCATCACTCATACTCACACATCAATCATGCCCTCTTTTTTATACTACATTAGTGAACACACTAGGAGTGAGCCTAAATCAACTATATTTGTGTGTTAATATGATTTTCAATCATACATCAACCTTAAGCAAGATTAATGCATCTGCAAGTTGGCCACAAAAAAATCCTAAACCAAATGTGTTGTAGGCACCACTCATTACTCAAAAAGAAGGGACGTGTTATGTGTTACCCAAGTAGACTTATTTGATCTCAATGGTCATCCACATGATATCTTCAATGACCACATGTTACAAAACTATGGTGCATCAAATTGAAACATCAACACAATTTGTCAACATAACACAATGAACACTTTGACTTTTTGTGTGATGAAACTCAAGCTCTTAAACTCTGTAATATGAAATTCATATGTAGCTTTACTCTCCTTCTAATCTAATGTAATAACACTCAACTACAATAGAATTCAGGACAAAAAAAAGTTGTTAGTGTAAACTTAGTGTTTGAAAGACCTTAGTAGTAGTCTATAAACCTTTCCAAATCACATTGATCAATTGTAATAGATGCAAGATGATGTTACACAAATAAAACAATAGATCTCATCAACATAACTTGTCACTATCTGTCCAGGGTGTCACTATCCTTCTAGAAATAAAATGCTTAGACATACACATGATAGTAATTGCACTCTCATGAATACCAAGTGACATTAATGAACGAATTGACTAGCACCTTTGACATCAATGACAACCCTTCATCAACATTAAGTGTTTCACTCACCTTGCATAAGTCTCTAAGACAATTAATCATGCTTAATAATGTTGATCTGATAAATATTTTATGATCTTCAAACATCATGGAGTGGACAAAATGGAACGAGTGTGTGAGGGTGGATACATTATTTATTATTTATTCTCTAGGATATTCTGAATATTTCATAAGGTGTTGCATAGAGAAGTTATGTGGAAAAGATTACGTTGAGAATTATAGAAGATTTTCCTTAGATAGGTTCTATGATAAGACATTGATTTCCCTCATGAAAAAATTGAATTTGGGGACTTGGTTGATATGATGGTTATGATAGAATATATAATGTGTAAGAGATGTGTAAAATATGTTAGAGGAGTTATTTTCTATTCCAAATTCTTGTTTCCAACATTCTTGTATGATGGAGGTATATGTGTATTATCATGTTGTTGTATTTGTACCATCCTATATTGTTAGCACCTATAATTAGATGCTCAATTAAGCCCTATTTTGGCATTCTCGAGATGAAGTCATGCTCATTATGCTTGATCCAACCACCCACTCCTTCATTTCCAGATTTCTTTCATCCTTCCCAACTCCCAATTTCATTTTCAACCATTTTTGGCAAGAAGAGGATGAAAAAGGCATCCACTTCTCAAGAAGAGTGTGAAAAAGGCGTCCTCTTCCCCAATGTTTTTCCTTATATTTGAATTGAGGTCTCATCTTGTGGATTTAATAGGATTTCTAATTTCGTGTTGGCCTCATTCAAGTTTTGAGCTTTGAAATATTATGAGAGATATAAAAGAAACCTCTCTCCCCATTTAGACATCAAACATCACAATCCACAGGAAAAAATTCAAGAAGACAATCAAGATTTCACATTCAAGAATTCAAGATCAAGTTTTCAAGCATTCCAAGACATTTTCAAGGCAATCTTCCATTGTAGCAAGCATCTCTCACATGATAGCCACGTAGAGGAGTTATCAATCAAGCAAGAAGTTCCTTTGTCCAACTACATGCATTCATCCATCGATTCTTCTAGGCAAGAATTCATAAAACATAACAACATTGAAGATCTTTGAGGAGTATTAATGGATCTATGAATTTGTGAAAGGTATCCTTGATTCTTCTTTACATTTCATGATTCCAAGTCAACATATAACTACATTCAAGTAGCATACAAGCATCTTCATAGACATCACGATCTCAATATCAATTTACGAAGGTATACATATTTTCAAAGTACATTTAATATTTATCTTACATTTACATCATTTCCTTTCATGCAATGTCATTTCTATTTCAAGCTTGATTCCTCAACTGGGGTTTGACTAAGGAAAATCCCTTTCAACCCAACATTTTTCCTATTTTTTTGTATGCACAAATAGGTGGCAAATGCATAATTTCAAATCTAGAAAGTACAAGATCTAACAGATAGTCTGCAACTGAGTTTGGTCAAAAGTGTTGGGAACAAGATGCCTTTTTCACCACCTTCCTAAGAACATGATGCCCTGGAAAACCTCTTCCTTACAAATCAGATTGAAACTAAAATCACAAGTCAGTGGTGCTATCTGGTTACTGATTTCTTTACTAGTAGGTGGTTGTCTATTTTCTGACAGTCTGTGTATTCTAAAACTTGTCATTTTTTCATGTTTTGTCTTTTATCTTGCATTATTCAATCATTTTTCCGTAATAAATCCTCACATTTACACACAAAAATTTAAGGATCATTGCACCCACTTAGTGTTTAAGTCTTCTTTATGATTGTGTATTAATAAAATAATTGGTTAGGTGTTGCACTAGGGAACCATTCTAGAACCCCTTGTTTTCCTAACCATCCTTTTCATATTGTACATTTTGGTGAACTCGACTCACAACATTTCCATTCTAATTTTGGTGTTAGGTCTCCTTTATGCATTATCGTATCTTTGTATCTAGGATCACCTTCATTGTACATTTTGGTGAACCTGACTTATAACATTTCCATTATGATTTATGTGTTAGATTTCTACCAAAGATTTGATGGTTAGATGTGCTCTTCATTAGGTTTTAAGTGCAATTTTACCTAATTCAATTCATGTGGCATAAAATTGATGAGTGTTTGCATATATTTATCTTCCTTTAATTTTCTTGAGCATGAGTATTATAAAATTGAGTACTACCTATAGCATTCTAGTTAGGATAATTTGTAGACTTATGGGTTTATTTGATCTTGACTCCTCTATGTTTCATAGGAATTTTGATGAAACAAATATGCCTACCATGACATTCCCAATATTGTAGAGAATTTTTGTTCCAACTTTTCTCATGATAAAGATGATTAAGAGTGTCTCCTACCCAAGTGCAAAATATTTTCCATGATTTTGAAAAATTTGAGCAATGGTTAAGTCAAGAACAAGAACATTCTAATATGGAATCCATCTCTTTAGTAGAAACAATGACGAAGATGGATCACAATGATAAGAATGGTGTTGATTTTCCACACCACTACTTAGAGCTTCTCGTTGATTATGGAGAAAAAATTTAGAACTACATGGATCCTTCTTTCCATTACCATTGGGAAAGGGTTTCCTATTGCCCCTAACACCATGTGAGCCTCTATTAATTTTAAAAGGGAAGGAACCACCTAGGGATTGAGGATATTTATACCAAGTCATTTTTGTGTCTTCCCTATGACACCCAATGGAACCAATCTAGTCCATTGGAGGTGCAACACTCAATTTGTTAACATCATTCTATAGTCTACAACTACCTTTGAGGCTTGAAGAGATGAATGAGGGCTCAACTTGTTCAAAACTCTCAAAATCCTTCTACTGTATGCGATGAACAATTGAAGAAATCTCACGCAAAAAACATCATTCGTTCCCTTGGCCAAAAAAGACTACCCATTATGGGATCCATTATTTCTTCCAAGTGCGATCATCTGCAAATTGTTTGCTCAACCATGCTTGGAAGGACAAGAGGTAACAAAAGGCTTAGGTGGCAAAACCCTATGTTCTCACCTTGGTCTATTTAGCCACGGGGTCTCTTTTGTAATATCAATCTAGTTGATTCTAATGCATTCTTGATGAGAATCAATTTATTATTGTCATATTATTTCTCTCTTGTTATTGTGTTTTCCAATAGGCCTCTAGATATATGGTGGTTACCTTCATAGTCAAGTCTTACATGAATAAATATTCAATTTGTAAGTTTTAATGATATTCTAAATTGATTGGTGAACATGATATGAACTCTAATTCGCCCAAATAAAATTTCAAGTGTAAACATGACAACCATTGGATACAAGGGGAGTTGATGGGATATCTAATCTAGAAGAATCAATTATCCTATGTTTTTTATTATGGTAAAAACAGGTTATCAATTATCCTATGTTAACCAAATGCAATATTAGTTAAAGATATCTCTAAATTTATGTCAATTGAACCCTAATTATGTTAGTTTTGTATTCAAGTTTGAGGAACGAGATTGACCACAACCATGCACCCAATTAAATTTGTTCAAGAATTACATGATTGAGTCAATAATGTTCGATTGGGAATAGACAACCCATTCAATTGTCTGCTCAATTAGCCTCACCTTTACCCTTCATTGGTTCAATTAGGTGTAAATTTGTTGATTTTTGTAGCTCAAGAGGTTTTTTCATGTTGATTTCTTTTAGTATGCATGAGGAAGTTCAACTTTAGTTTACTTTTCCTAGTAAATAAAGCATGTTGTAGTTATCTAGTTGTAATCACAATCCCTAAGTTTAGGTAGAAGTCATACTTTCTTTGTAGTAGGCATAATTCATGCATGTCTAAATATAGAATTGTTGTCTAAATATAGAACTATTGTCTAAATATAGGAGTTGAATGCAACGATGTATATTGGATTAAAATTTATAAATTGAGGGTAAGCTACAATTTTTAGCACGATTTGGAGATTTAGTGAGAGAGAGAGAGTATCTGGGTAGAGAGAGAGGATTGTGAGACTGAAATTATCTTTATGTAATTATTGTGGAAATCTTGATATCTATTGTATGAATTCTTTCTCCTGAAGCTTTTATTCAACTGCTTGGTAAAACAATTAATGTGACTAGTGACGCTAGCATGACACTCTCTCCAAATCTACGAGAAATGCTTTTGACCTACAACTATGAACCAATGAGGCCACAAATGACAAGGACCCCATCCCCTTATTACAAAGTTGACTTTGTTGTAGGCACTACAAGTAGGAAGCCCCACCATTTCACCAAAGGGTTACCCCCATATCTTTGCTTCTAAAGATGAATAAATGTGTGTTTGCCAATTTTCTCCACTCTAGGGTTTCTTGGGTTTATTTGTGTTATGTTTTTATTGATTTCATGTGATTTTTCTTCTATTGTTTAGTGTTGTTAAATAACCCAAAGTATTGATTGTTACAAATCGGATAGATTAAACTAATTTTTCTATTAAAAAAAAAATTGTTGAGAAATTAATCTACAACTAAGTTATAAAAATTATCATGGTGCCAGAGCTCAAAGCCAAGTTTTGTGTCATAGATTTCAAAGAAAAAAATCAATTTTAAATTTCTTCAAGGGTTTCATTCTACAATGGAAACCAGTGTTTGATATGAGAATAGGCTTGAGGACAACTCAAACTACTTGTAGTGGAAGGTTTGAATTTCATCAATTCTTAAGGAGAACAAGTTTTCGGCCTATACTAGTACAGTAGTGACTCCACCAATGAATGATCACATTTCCCCAGATGCATTGAACACACTTTGGATGTTGGGGGTGGGGGGTGAATCAACATAAACTAAAATCACACTCAATTAAACAACTAACTTCAATATTCATCACATGAAACATTAAGCAAGTAATGAATAGAACCAACAAAACATGAACAACAAGATTTTATATGTGAAAAACCCAAACTAGGAAAAACCACGGTGAGAAATTGCCCACATAGATAGTTCACTAATGTATATAGTCTTATCACAAAGGATGGTAAGATCTCACTGCTCTGAACTTGCAGCCAAAGGTTCATTGCCAACGTTAGCCCATTTTCATGTCCTAGCCAAAATCCTAAGAAAATGGTCTTATCCTGCAAAAAATCTGGTAAAGTTGTCATGCCCTAGCTGCAACTTGTTTTGGTCAACGAAGAAGATGTATAATATTTTACAGCTTGCGATCTTAGCCATGGATAATTTAGAATGTGTTCAAACTTCAGTTCAGATCGCATGAATTTTGGTGTAAAAACCAGTGAGATCCAGTCATTTCAAGTTGATGAGGAACTAGGGTTTATCCATGCAAAGGGTTTTGAAATTTGTCTAAGTCAAAAAAACCTAGTTCCTTGGCAGTCCTTTTGTTTCTTCGTTACTTTTTGGAAATCACTAAAGTCCTTTTAACGCATGTGTTTTAATATTCTTCTTGGCGGGGTCTTTTCCCTAAGTTTTTATCTACCTAACCCGACGCCTTATTTTCCTAAGTCTAAAGCTCCGTGACCTTTAATATTTTCCCTAAGTCCCGATGATAAATTTTCCTAAGGTTTTGGCACTTTATTGAAGCGCCTATCTCACGTTTTGATCTGACGGTGGTCGCATAGTCGCAAAGGAAAGATGCAGTGTGATTAACCAATGTGGCATTGCGACAGTCGTTGATTTGGTTGGATATAAACTAAGCTTCTTTGTTAGGTGGGACCAGTTACCTTGGCTTCATCATAGCCGTTTGATTGTGAAGATCTATTGGTGTGCATTCACTGGGCCCGGTTAATATAGGGAGTAATGAACTGACATCTTGCCTTTGGTCTAACGGTTGTCGTATGTCCCCAATGAAAAGGTGATCAGACATTTTTGATCACGATGTTGCGACAACTGTCGATTCTATATTAAGCCATGAGTTACCACTGTGGATCCAATCGGGAGGAACAAGAACATAGACCGTTGGATTCTTTCATCTGACGGTAGCGATAGGTCCAGTTGTCAGGTGGGTCCAAGATACTACAGTTTTCAAACCACCGTAGATCTATCTTGATCTAACGGTTGTCGCATTGTCGTGAAGAAAAGATGCACGAGGTTTTAACCAATGTGGCATTGCAGCAGTCGTTGATTCTTTCTTAAGTGAAGATCGACGATCCTATTTTAAAGATCGATGAAGATAGTGGGTCCATTTCCAGGTGTGTTGAGGTGCTCGTTCTTGATTGGTTGCCAGGAAAAGATGATGTGGCCGGTTGATTTTTAAAAAGCCTAGTTGACTGTTTGATTATTAATGAGGATCATCTGATGTGCCAGAAAAGCATATGATCGACGACCATGTTTTAAACTTTGATCAGTTGGTCGTTGCGGCCATGATTTGAAATGATTGAGGGTTTCTTTCCAGGGTTTTTTGTAGTGAGCTAGAAATGACAAAACTAGATCAAATTTGTTTGTTCCAAGGTAGGTTACAGGACAAGGAAGTGACACATGGCGAAGTCTGGTGCATTCTGAGTTAAAAGTGCAAGAAATAAAGTGAAAGGAAGATTTAAATAAGTTCAATAGTCTTCTCTATAGTCTAAATGAAATGTTTTTACTATGCATTTTCTGAGAAGCGTTCACGAGGGCTTTTTCACAGAAGAGAATGTAATCATTTCTTGGAAAGGAATGGAATCAAATCAGTTAGAAATGATTGCAGGCATGAAGATCAGTTTGAAGATCAAATTTGGAGACATTTTGGTGCAAAGAGTGGACAACTGTCAGTTGGCTCCAACTAACCACATTCTCCTATATCTCAATTTTTCTTCATTGTTACAAGGATGATGGAATTGTCATTGCAGAGGTAGTATTCTGGCTTTTGAGCCCTTGTTTTTGAGGTTTTCATGGTTTCTTGATTGTAATGAACCAGAGATTTTTGAATGAAAAATAGTGGAATCTCAATCTTTTATTGGTGATGTCTTCATATGTATTGCATTGAATTCTTGTGTATTAGTTTGTAAGGCACTCTAATATGCTGGTTACAAGGTGACTATGAATCTGTGTTCTTAGTTTCTCTCAAGGAGTGAATAAATCTTTGGCACAATTCTGAGAATTTAACAGTATGTGAATCTGATGTCTGGGTAGAGGAGTGAGAGAATGATCTATAAGGCAGTTCATTTGGGTTTTATTTGTTTGGAATCATAGGATTTCTATGGATTTACTTTTATCTGACTCTATTGCCTAATGAATAAGGCACTGGTCACTGCTTGTCTTTGCATCTTTCATCATCACCAAAAACTTAAATGACTATTTACTTTCATGTATGTTTGTAGAGCTGAAAAGATTGTTAGATTTGACAAACGCAAATCATCCCAAGAACACCTGCATGCATAACCCTGTCACATGGAAGAAGCAAAGCACAGAAGCAAGAAAAATCATGGAGGCCAAAAAGCCAGAGACATCTTATGGACATGCAAAGAGAAATTGCTATTATGATCCAATAAGTGAATAATTAAAACAAAGAGGTGAATCCTTATAAAAGGAAACACGAAACCCTAAAGAATAATAAGATGCCTAAGTCTAACTTAAGTGTAGAGAATAATAGACTAATAATTAAATAAATTAATTATTAGCTATAATATGACTCCTCTAACACCCCCCCTTAAGTGTAACTTAGGGAGAAGCTAAACAACTAAGGACTACAAGATGCATGAAAACAAAAATGCATGAAAGAGCAATGGGTCCCAGCAACAAGGCCTGATCAGGTACCCAAGTACAATAAAACAAAGGATGTCCCAGAGAAAGGAACAAGAAGAGAGCAAGAAGCTCCTCCGAAGCATGTCTGAAAACTCTGTCAGAAGAATACTGCTGGAACCCCCACTGAAATAGTGCATGACCAGGTAGAGAAGACAAAGTCTGAAGAGCTGATCAATCGAAGAGGTGACCTCCAAAATAGGAATGAATGAGTGTCTATATAGTAGATGATCCATCTCACCGAAATGCATAGGTGCCTAGCCACTGCATCCGCCTAGTACATAGGAACAAAAACTGAATACGTAGATCACCCAACCGAACCAAGGAAGCAATAGAGCCAACAGGTGAACCCCCCCATAATGCTGAACTGGGAGAGGTGACAGGAACACTGAAATGCGATGCCAAAAACAGCTGCAGAAGAAGAACCAGGAACACCAACAGTGCAACAGAAGCACACACACAGGATAAAGGGCGGTGTCATAGACACAGTCTACATGGGCTAATGTCGTGGAAGGTACGCTCACTTGACAAGAGTGGATGCGCCTATAGTGGCAAATGCATCAGAATCCCCCCATGGCACTTTATAACTAAGTGCGAATACTAAAACTGAACCAGGTGAAAAAGATCCCAGAAATGCAGAAGAGGGCACTTTATCTCAGTGCGTTTACAGAAAAAAGATACATCAGAAAGAGCATGCAAGCTCAGAAGACAGAAAGAAGAGTGCACTAAGAAACCAGAAGAAGAGATCCCCGGACCTGTAGAACCAAGCACACCACCAGAGGGCATAAACTGCATAACTCGGAGGAGTGAAAACCTGGAATAGAATTTGGAAGAAATACCTCTGCCACTGAATAGTACACAGAATCAGCTTTCCGACGATATCTCATTTGCCGAAAAAGGAGTCCGGATGAGCCAGATATGACTCCCGGAAGGCAAAAAGAGACATCAGACTTCAACAGCAAAAAACACTATTGAAACGGTGGAACCAAAAACCCTAACCTCCATCATCGGAAAGAGCTCGGAAAGAGCTTTCCGACGATATAAAGAAGTCAGAAAACCGATACCGTATGCACAAGATACGGCCAAAAAACCCAGCTACCCCTAGAAAAAGCTCTAAAGGACAAAAAAAACTTTTTAAGCCCCGGGGGCTGGAATTACAAAGCCCCTGGGCGCATGGCGCACGCAGGGGGCTGGAGCTGGAGCTCCCGGTCGGTCATATGATAGGCCGCTGAGGGCGGCGGAGCCGGGAGGAGCCGCAGAGGAGCGGGGGCGGCGGAGCCGGGAGGCGGCGGAGCCGGGAGGAGGCCGCAGAGGAGCGGGGGCCGCGGAGCCGGGAGCCGGCGGAGCCGGCGGAGGCCGCAGAGGAGCGGGGGCCGCGGAGCCGGGAGGCGGCGGAGCCGGCGGAGGGTGCTGCGGCGGCGGTCTTCGGCGGCGGCATTCTCCGGCGGGGTGCGTGGAGGCGGTGGCGGAGGATGATGCCGGTGCCGGTGCCGGTGGAGCAGTGGTGGCCTGTAGCTGCAAGCGGCTCGGCGGAGGCCGCGGGGTGGCGCCCGGGTGGCCGCTGGGTGGCGCCCGGGAGGCCGCCCCTTAAAAAAAAATTTTAATTAAATTTTTTTGAAAATCGCCGTCTCGGAGTGCGTGCCAGGGCCGTACGGCCCTGGTATGCAAAAATTTTTTGCCTCAGATGCCACTGTGTCCAAAATGGACAAGTTTTATATGGATTTAGGGGTTCTTGGGCCTTCCGGACACAATGGTGGTGTCCGTTTTTGCCCAAGGTGAGCCAAATTTTGGCTCCCCCCCAGATCCACAAAAAAAACTCCTGAAACCCTTGAAAACCTCCTGCTTCTGAAACACTTCAACAAAACACGAACAGCGAGCAGCAAGATGGCTCTGATACCATGTTAGATTTGACAAATGCAAATCATCCCAAGAACACCTGCATGCATAACCCTGTCACATGGAAGAAGCAAAGCACAGAAGCAAGAAAAATCATGGAGGCCAAAAAGCCAGAGACATCTTATGGACATGCAAAGAGAAATTGCTATTATGATCCAATAAGTGAATAATTAAAACAAAGAGGTGAATCCTTATAAAAGGAAACACGAAACCCTAAAGAATAATAAGATGCCTAAGTCTAACTTAAGTGTAGAGAATAATAGACTAATAATTAAATAAATTAATTATTAGCTATAATATGACTCCTCTAACAAAGATTAGGTTTGTATCAAGGATATAAACTAATGTTGTAATGCTTTGAAGAAGTAGATCTAATAGGTACACCCGCATGTAGCCAAAAGCTTAAAGTGAAGAAGGATTTTATCCTTGTTAATTAGTCTTTTTCTTGCTTGAGTCAGGAGTTTAGGAATCATAGAGTTCAATTTAAGCATTTAGGGCTTGAGTTAGGATTTAGCAAGAAAAAGCACTAACAAAATGTCAACTCTATTGCGGAAGAAATAAAGGACAACAAGTTTAAGATGTTATTTCCTGGCTTGGCTGAATCATCCCAGAGTCTGGTTAAGTGGTCATAGAGTCAGTTCTTTAAAAAGTTTTGTTATATTATCTCACTGAATGTGAGTGGCGACTCTGAGTCTCTGTTTGATCAGTGTTTTATAATATGAAGTTGTAATGTATCTTGTGATCCTGACAAACAGTTGCATCCTGTGAAGTTGTCTTGTGTTTGCTGGTAAAGAAGGTCCATATTTGAGATAAAGTCTCTCAGCTGACTTAGAATTTGTCCTCTACAAAGAAGTGGCGAATCTACCATAGTTTGAAAGGTGATTTGGAGGAAATTTTAGATCAATGTTTTTCACCAGCAACAACACTTCTAGGTAATCTTTTATCAAAGTAAAAACAATCCCTAAATAGGTGAACAAGTCACTAGTGAAAAGGGAAATTAATCTTGAAAGTTTGAGAAATATTTCTGGATAGAAGATTCGGTTGCTAAAGAGTATCAGAAATATGTTGGGGTTTAATGAAGTTAGTGGTTGCATGAATTTGAATAAAAGTATTGTCATGAGAACAAGCAGTATTGTCTTGTCAGTATTTTGAAATGGAGTTTCCAGCTATGATAGATCAAAAAGATGTTTCTAGATCTGAAAATTATTAGTCAGATTTAGAAAATTATAATGATGAACTTCATTTGATAAATAAAAGAATCCAGCATAATTGCATTCAGATTTTAAGATGTACAATAGGAGAAAGAAGAGAAGAGTCTACACTGTCATACTACAAGAAATTTCTTGTAGCTTGTAGTGAACTTCTTGTGGGTCTTGATTTTCAAGAATCCCAATATGCTGAAATATTTTTAGAACTTGGTATGCCTGAATCAATCAGTTGGACTGCATCCTTTAGAGAGGAAGCACTAGAAAATGTTAAAGAATGGATAGATTCGTTTGTAGATGTTGAATCTAGTTGTGTTGAGGATGTTAAATCTTGTGATGTTGATAGTGCTAGTTATTATGCTAATGATGAAATCTATGAATGTCAAGGAATAGAAGATGAATTTGCAGTTGATAATGATTCCCTTGAGTTTATAGGTTTTCCTTTTTCTCAGCATGATACTAACAGTTCCTTGTTTCATCTTGATGGTGTTTTGTGCACGAACATGAAGAATATGATTACAATGCAGATGATAGTTCATGCAGTGATTACTTTACACAAGATGTTGTGAGACAAGTGATTTCAGTCCCTATTTCAGATGGGGAAGATATTTGCAGCATTAGCAGTGAGATCGAAGAGGTGAAATGTAAATTACAGTGCTTACTAAGTAGTGAGAAAATTTCAGAGCTCTTGGATACTAAGTTTCAGAGGTATACTCCCAAGTTTATTTCCAAAATTCCATGCCCGGTAGATATAAGTTTTGACAAAGATGATTCAAGTGATGGCATGATGTGTGAAACATTTATGGATGTCATTTCTCCCTTTTTTGATATGCAAGTGGATAGTACATATCATTTTAATGAATTTGATAATGTTATATTTGATGAGTATGATGATGTATGTACTAGTGTGGATTCAGATTTTCAAGAGCCTAATGTCAGTGGTTCTTATTTACATCTTGATGCTCGAGAATGTGGTAAATCTGAAAGTGTTTTCTCATATTTGCATATGATTAAGGATTCAGTCACTCACAGTGCTTGTTCCTTTCTAGAAGATGCTGATGTAATTTGTGATCAACAAGTTATTTCCAATTTGATGTAGTCAAATTTTTGTTTTGAGAGGTTCTTTGTTAGTTTGCAAACTGATGAGATAGAAATGGTTTATTCTTTTTTGCAAACTAATTATCAGTATGTTGATGTTTCCAGCCATGAGGTTGAGTTGGAGTGTTTCATTTTTCAGCATGGCATTGTTAATGAAGGTTGTGATGTTTTAATGTCACAAAATGATCAGTATTCATGGCAGTTTGGTGACTTTGTCTTGCCGAATGACGGTGAGTATGATGATCAATTTCTCTATGATATGCTGAAAATGGATCCTATTGTTTTTTACAGGTTGGATGAAAAATGTAATTTCAGTTTACCTCTGCTATATGGAGATGAAAATCATTTGTTTGATAGGGGTAAAAACTATTTAGATTTTTGGGGCTTTGAGCCTTTTTGTAAATATTGTAAGTCCTTGTACAATTGCTTTCCTTTCAGTTGTGTGTGTCTTTGCTTTCAATAAGAGGGTTCCATGTTCCAAGAGTTGTGAAAGCCTAGTTTGATCTTCTTTGGTTTGTCTTTTGTACCAAGAGATTCTAAATTCTTGCTATGCTTGCAAGAGGCATAAATCCCCAGTCAGAGCCAATGTTAGCCCATTTCCCTGTCATAGCCAAAATCCTAAGAAAATGGTCTTATCCTGCAAAACATCTTGTAAAGTTTTCATGCCCTAGCTGCAACTTGTTTTGGTCAGCGAAGAAGATGTATAATGTTTTACAGCTTGCGAGCTTAGCCATGGATAATTTAGAATGTGTTCAAACTTTAGTTCAGATCGCATGAATTTTGGTGTAAAAACTAGTGATATCTAGTCATTTCAAGTTGATGAGGAACTAGGGTTTATCCATGCAAAGGGTTTTGAAATTTGTCTAAGTCAAAAACCCTAGTTCCTTGGCAATCCTTATGTTTCTTCATTACTTTTTGGAAATCACTAAAGTCATTTTAATGCATGTGTTTTAATATTCTTCTTGGCGGGGTCTTTTTCCTAAGTTTTTATCTACCTAACCCAACGCCTTATTTTCCTAAGTCTAAAGCTTCGTGACCTTTAATATTTTCCCTAAGTCCTAATGATAAATTTTCCTAAGGTTTCGACACTTTATTGAAGCGCCTATCTCACGTTTTGATCTGATGGTGGTCGCATAGTCACAAAGGAAATATGTAGGGTGATTAACCAATGCAGCATTGCGACAGCCGTTGATTTGGTCAAATAACTAAGCTTCTTTGTCATGTCACTAGTACATTTTGCACTATTTTTTGATGCATGATTGGTCAAAGTTTCTACCCAACTTGGTGGAATAGTTGACCAACTGGCTCATCACTATTATCGACATCAAAATATCGACCCATTGCTGCAACCATAGAACGATCGATGCCAATATTAGTCGAAATCAAAGGCAATCTTGGTTGAAAATAACATTGGCAAGTGTTGGTATATTGGTCGATCCTTCAACCAATACAGATTAACATTGGTCAAAATATTTGGTCATTCCGACCAGGATGCCAAACTCAATGCGGTCACATTTTGACCAAATTCCATCGCACTTTAGACCAATCTTGGTCAAAATATTTGGCAGCTCCGACCAGGATGCCAAACTCGCGAAGGTCATATTTTGACCACATGTCATTGCACTTTAGACCAATATTGGTCGAATTATTTAGCGGTTCCAACCAGGATGCCATACCCACAACGCCACATTTTGATGAACTATTGGTCGATTTCTAGACCAAACTAGCCATGATTTCGATGACGGAGAGTCAAAATTTTGATGAAATACAAAATGTTTAAAAAACAATTAAAGATAAATATCCAGACTAATCACCAACGACATCCTGATCAATGATTAGTCTAGATATTTATCTTCAGGTGTCCACACTCATTATGCTGCTTGTTTCTAGCGAGTCCCTGCTCATTCTATTTTCCAGACTACTTTGGGCTCTAGCAATCCATCTGCTCTTCTCTGCATGAAACTGTGGGTTTTTTATTTTGTTTGAACTATTTGAGAGATAGGCTCTGACTGGTGATCCTTGAATTGGTATCTGCTTCCTCTTAGACGCCCACAACTCTTCAAATCTATTGGTGTGAAGCCTCCAAATGGTATTCTGCTCTATGGGCTTCCTGGTTCTAGGAAAACTTTAATTGCTAGGGCAGTGGCAAATGAAACTGGTGCCTTCTTTTTCTGTATCAATGGACCTGAGATCATGCCAAAGTTGGCTGGAGAAAGTGAAAGAAATCTCCAGAAGGTTTTTGAGGAGGCTGAGAAGAATGCCCCGTCCATTATATTTATTGATGAGATATTACAGAGATTTGTCAGTGGGCTCTAGCAATCCATCTGCTATGCTTTGCTCTACGTGAAACTATGGGTTTTTTCATTTTGTTTGAACTATTTGAGAGATAGGCTTTGACTGGTAATGCATAATTGGTTTGCATGTTTGCAACGTGGAAGTAGTGTTGGGGATCCTGGTGGTGCTACAGACAGAGTCCTTAACCAGTTGTTGATGGAGATGGATGGTATGACAACCAAGAAAATAGTTTTCATTATACCTAATGGCATTGGCTCGTTATACCCAAGGATTCGATGGAGCTGATATTACAGAGATTTGTCAGTGGGCTTGCAAGTATGATATTAGAGAAAATATTGAGAAGGTGAGTTTCAATTGCGGTGGCCTTTGCAAACTAGATTTGGTTATGAATTTCTTAATGGTTTTTTTGAGCTGGTTTGTTAGAATTTTACATTTTTTAATTCAATTTTCCTCAACTTGTATCTTATTATTTCAATTTAATGCTACAAAAACCTTGCTTTAAAAAAAAAAATCTTGCTGGAAAATATTCTATACTAATTCAATTCTACAACAAAGAAAGTCTAGATCAACTGATAGGTATGGTGTGCATCGATTTTATGGAGATCAATTCTTATTTGTGTTAAATCAAATGTTTCATTTGCACATACCCCATGTAAGCATCAACACGTTGAAAGCCCTCACTTGTCCCTATGTAAGAACAACCACATCTAATGCTTGCTTGTGACCTAGAAAGAAAAATTGTGTCTTAGCTCAAGAGTACTTAAATGAACCATTTTGAAATCATTTTACTTTCTTAAACTCTTTCTTGATTTTTTTTCTTTTCTTCCTTACTTAATTTCATGTTAAACTTATTTCTCATGCCAATTAAATTGAATTATAGAAAAGAAAGCCTATATGACAAGAATATTAAAATAAATTAAATGATCAGCACTAACTTAGACCAGAAGCAAAAATGAAAGGCACATACCCTTGATAACAGAAAAAGTTATATTCATAGCAATGCAAGGCTCATTAGCACAATCCATCAAAGATTTAACCATGCCATTGCCTGTGCCTGTAGGATAAAATAAAATATTACATGGTAAATCCAATATGCTAAAAAAAAGAAAGAATTTTTCAACACACACCTTAAGAAATGGAATAATCCATCAAAGACTTTTAAAATAGATTAGAACAAATATAGTGCACAGGAGTTATTAATCATTAAAATGTTGTCAATAGGAACAAAGAGTTGGGGAACTACTTGCTATCTAAGATGTAGATAATATAAAATTTTATCATGCAAAACATAGATAAATGTAGTGATTCTTTCTTGCAAACAAACTTTGAATATGAAATCTCAAGACCTTTGTCAAAGATGACATGCTAAGTCTGATTTTAATTGTTAGGAATTTGTTGTCATGCAGCCCCAAAACTATGTATTATTCTCAATCTAAGATGAAATGGCCATATTCATGTTGCACAATGAATAACTAAATTAAAGTAACTCTTCATAATATGTCATTGCAACTAGTCTATGAGACTAAATCCTTGGTTGTATATAGAATGGCCATATTATTCTTGACTCTTTTAAGCATATTATGGCACAAATACCTATCATTTTATACACATCTAAAAGATTACTGGTAACAATAAAAGTTATTTTTAGAGAGTTTCCCTGAATTAAATTCCAAATACCAAAGCTTTTAAAACATCTTTTATTTGTGCCTGAAAACACCTATTTAGTGAAAAAACTATGAAGGCTATAATAACCAAATGGTTTAACTGAAAAATGGGTTTCTTATATAGTTTCTTATATGGTTTATCATCCTCTATCCAGATAAGAGCATGGTACTCATATTAGAGCTGATATCTTGGCCTCAAAAACACCATTAACGATTCATTCTCAAACACTCCTTTCAATGATAATAGTAAGTTAAAATTTACATTATCAGTGGGCAAAGCAATAAGATATCCCTTGGAGGGACAAGACATGCCATAGATGGAAAAGACCAAGACTTAAAAGAAAGGTTTGAATGCAATGACTGAAAGAGTTGTTTGAAAGACTGAATATTATATTACAATAGGGAATTCTCTTTTCTATATATTAAGATTGTACCTCTAAGCTGCCAGTACAGATTCAAGTTAAATTACAGGACTTGGGTTTGGGTTCGCCATATGGAAACTTATTTTTCCTCACTATTATACATGCATTCATGTATATATATATGGATGGATGTGTGTGTATATATGTATATTGATATATAGACATATATCAATACACACACACACACACACACACACACACACACACACACACACACACACACACACACACACATATATATATATATATATATATATATATATATATATATATATATATATATATATATATATATATATATATATATATATATATATATATATATATATATATATATGCAGATGTAGATGTAGATGTAGAAGTAGATGTATACACACACACTCTCTCATAATTTGCAGCAAATAGTCTACTTACCTTTGACATATGAATGGCAATTAGAAGTTCAAAAAAAAGAGTCCACAAAGCCAATAAAAAATAACAGGAAATGGCACTAGGTTCTTATGAGGGGTTGGAAGTGTTTCCCATAGACCCCCACCAAACTCATTTGATACATTTTATAACTATATTTTGCATAAAATTTATGTTAATTTTTTAATTGAAGTTGTTTTTAAGTTGTCAAGTTTTGCCAGATGTTTGCCAAGTTGGTAATTTTATGGTGTGCAAACATTCAATGGACACAAATAGATTTACTAGAGAAACAATGATTGATTTAACACAAATAGGAACTCATTTAACACTTCACCTACTCAAAAACACAAACCAATGAAATAATCCACATTAGGCCAAGAGAGGTTGACACATTCAAAATGCACTTATGAGAAAAGACCTAGAATGAATGAAATTGATTAAATAATGAAGGTATGTTAGTTTGAGTTTCACTTGGTTTTGAGAATACTTTAATATTCTCTACTTAACAAGGCCAACCACGTGAAGGTGGAAGCTCATCTGGCCTCACCCCCTCCCCCTAACATCAATCTAAATTCCCCATTAACATCTAATTACACACTTCATTCATCCATTTATGAACTATAACATTCAATCAATACAATCGCATAACATTCATTAATATGATATAACATTCATTAATACACAACACTAATCAAGAATTCATTAACACATAACAATATTCATTAACATGACATATAATTCAATATTAATACACAAAATTCATAGATAATTACTTAAAACAACGTTCTTTCATTATCCAACAAATTTAATCAAACAAGTTTTATCAAAGAGCATTTTTTAAGAAATCATTTCTTTTTTGGGTTTTTCTTAGATTTCTTATTTAGGTAAAGGCTGAGAGGAGCATAAATATTATCTTCCTCCTCTTGTGGTTGTGATCTCAAATTATGATGCTTCCTCATGTCTCGAGGAGGACGACATTGCTGCACTAAAGGGGGGTCTGCTACAATAACAAGTAAATGGGTTAAATTTACATACTTTTTTTACTATTACATGTATTTCATTAACCAGTAGAACATAACATGCATTTTTCTTTACCTGACAATGCCACATCATCATGTACAATAACATTTTGATCTTCCGCCACCTCAACATGCTCTAAAATATTCAAAAAAAGGTTACACGGCCAATTGCAATTAAAGATGTTAAATTCTATTAATAATTACGTAATTTATTTCCAATAGAAAATTAATACCTCCAACACTATGATGCACATCATGGCCTTCGTCAAACCCAGGTTCTGTGATAGGATTTGAAGGCTATAGTGAAATGTCATGCGCATTGTTATCATGAAATAGTCAATTTATGTTCAAAATTAACTATTCAATTTGATTTACTTTTCATTTGACCAATTTGCCTGTGTCTCATCTGGAGCAGCAGATTTTTCGTTGTGGCTTTCGAATTCTTGGCGTAGGCATGCAGCCACAACTTCATAGCCTTCCTTCAAGGCTATTCTCTTGTCTTCTTCCATGGGCTCTACATTGAATTCTATGCCCTGTATTTTTTGTTTAATATCATCACTTTTACATGTATGATTTGATTAAATAGAATTGTTTGCAACCTTATATATAAAAATTTGATATGAAATTCCAATGCTGCTACTTACAAGTCGAGAGTGAAGTTTCATATAGCCACCAGAGCCAAGTTTATGTTGGTCAACCTTTGTTAATCTCGCTTGTGTGGCTTTTGATGTGTCTTGTAGTCTATGAAAAGTTTGAAACATGTTAGATTATATATTTACAAAGATCACTAATTAGTGCATGATTACATTCTACTTAATACTATCACGACATACCTTCTTTTGTCATCTTCTGGTTGAATTCCACTACCTTTCAGCCTTTTCTCTTTTGCATCTTCCATTATTTCATTCCACTCCATTGGTGGAATCATAGGACTCTCGTACTTTGGGTTATCCTTTAGAGCCCTTCTATATTGGTCCCTCACAGTCTTTATATGTTTGGATGCTCTTTTAAGAATCATGCCTCTGTCAAAAGTTTTATTTCCAAAGAGGTCCTCTAAAGATTTAATGAGCTGATTTTTTAAGTCAGCATCCTGTTCATTCCACCTTTTTTGAAAAAACAAAATTGTTAGATATCATAACTTTAATATAGTACAATAAATGGAAGATAAGAAAAATATTGTACCAATATTATGAAGCTACGTACCTTTTACATATGGTGGGCCCAAATAGCTTCAATGTCATTTCAAAAACATGATCATAAAAAACATCATTTCCTACAAAAATATCATGGGATTATCAGTCCAAAATGAGTTATGTATAAGTAAACTACAATTACACTGTAAATAGTAACAATTTTAAAGCACTTGGAAGTTTTGGTACTTTTAACAGAACCATATTGTTCTTGTTCAACAACAATGTCCCCGCAAACGAACCATTACTAGTAACATGGACTGATCCAGGAAATGGTTGATCTTCACTAGTACTGGTCTAATCTGATCTTGTACCAGGTGTAGGTGTATCTATTAGTGCACAAAATAGGTCCATACAGTGTATAAAATTCACACAAGAAAAATAATCAATGCATTATTAGCACATAACAAAATATAGAAAAATAAGGTTTTACCAGTTGTAGCTGGTACATAGGAAGATGTCTGCAAGCACCTTGTTGCGGACAATGCAGTCATCGAATGCAGAATGCTAATCGAAGGAGGCATCCACACTTCATCATGAGCTAAAGAATACATTGTTAGAAAAGACATTTACAATGGATAAAGATTAAATGGGGTACTAGAAGCATCCCAAACATAAGTTGAGTCAATAATGCATACAAAGGTTAAATCAATGGTTAAAGGTTTAAGGATTATTTACATGAAGGTTGTGTGGTGCTACAACCCTCACCATATTGATGACATTTCACACGTGTCAAAAAATCCTGCAAGAAGAACACATCATATTTTAGATCATGATCCATAAGATAGTATAAAATATAAACATCTATTGAACTTTAATTATTGCTTAAGATTAATTATTGCTTACATTAATAGAATTGACTCTACATGTCAATTCTTCTTCAAGTTCCTTTGACTCCTCAGTTTCGTTTGCTTCCATTATAAGGTTAAGAATTTTTTTACCATATTTAGTTTTTATTTGAGTAGCCATGAATACATGGTTAGAGTTAGATTCTACGTCATCTATAAATGTCGCCTCAACTTTAGATCACAATAGATCTACTGCCATTTTTTCTTTTCTCTATTAATAAGTATCAAGTTGTGACATCAATATCAGTAAAATTCTATCAAAATAACTCCAAAGCCATAAAGAAAAGAACATAATAATATGACATTTGTTTCTATATAATTTGTAGAATTACACTAATTAAGGTTTACATTTGATGAAGAAAGTTTATTGTGAGGAACATCCCCGCCTGTATCTTGAGGTGGAATATCTATGTCGCCCTTTGACAAAGATTAGTAATTCTTAGCAATCAGAAGCGATTGGAGTCAATATTAATTGGGGGCAATTGGTTTAAATGTTATACTTACCAGTCTCATGATAGGGATTTTTTTTGTATCTACATGGTTCAAATTGTAATCTATTAGAAGCTCTTCCCCTACACTTATTGATTTTATCGCACATACAAATACACGATTTCCCTCACGTGCCTCGAATATACAATTCGGTCACTTATTAGTTGACACAGGTCAAGAACTGTTTATAAAACCTATAATATTCCCTGTTGCTTTTGGCCTTCCATCAATATACATAGCGATCCTTTTAGTTTGATCATTTGCTTTGCATTGTATATAATTTACTGACAATGCATACTTACGCATACTTTTTTTTTATTGCACAATCCACATCCAATTCTTGTAATTGTAACAAGGTCCTACATACTCCATCAATTCAACAACTTGATTATAAATGACCTTTATTCCATCCATGGAAAATAAGCCCAAACCATGTAATGAAGATGGAGCTATGCGATATATCCTTTCGTTAACAGAAAAATTAGTATTAACTGGAGGTAGTTCCTTGGGTACCCATTCTTTCTAAAGATGTGTGTACCTTAAGGGAACCTTCACATAGGCTTTGGTCTCATTATCATAAGAACATGACCCCCCCTCAGCAAGGAAAAATTGCATTTGTTTATCAAATTTTCTTCTAATCTTTTGACCTCTAGTTGATCTCCCTATTTTAGACCTACTAGATGTCTCACTTTTGTCTTCTATTCCTGCATTTTCCTCACTTGAGAAAGACAGATCAGACAAATACCTATTTGGTGATACCTACAATCCATCAAATGAGAGACATAGTAGGATCTATATATTTTTCTAACTAAAGAGAAAGAAACCAAATAATAAATTATACCTGTTGATCCATGTCAAAGGTGTTAAATTTCTTTCATATGTAAATCATTTATCTTAAGTTAGCCAAAAAATACATTATATGTAAGCTACAAATTACATAGAAGACAAAATTTACATGATGCAAAATATACTCCATGACTATAGAGTTCAACACATAATAATTTAATTCAAATTTCTATGAATAAATCAATACCTCATACGTGACATTGATCATACCTTGACATACATTTCATTGATCATGTTATTGATCATCCTCCTCATCCATGTCATCATCATGACTATCATCATCATCATCATCATCATCATCATCATCATCACGACTACTATCATCATCATCAACATCACCACCATCATCATCATGACCATCACCATCATCATGACCATCACCATCATCATGACCATCATCATCATCACCATCATCACCTTGATCAACACCATTTTCATCACCATGATCATGATCGTCACCATCATCACCATCAATATCGTCAACATCATCAGAATCATCATCATTTTCTTCTTTTTCTTCATTGTGTAACAGTCGTCCGTGATCATCATTTACTTCATCTTCTGATTCTTCAGTATCTTCTTCTTCCATCACATTATATTGTACCAGTCTTCCTCTTGGATCATGTCTAACAACAAATGACCAACCCGGTTTATGTGGAATGACAAAGTAAAACACTTTCTCACATTGTCTTGGAAATACATAGGACTCATCTCCAATTGGCTCAAATGACCTTATATTAATCATTGTAAATCCACTATCATGTTCAATAACAGTCCTATCAGGATTATTTTGATTCAGTCGTAGCCTGTACCATTTGACGACGAATAGAACTAATTCAAATGAATTAAAGTCGCACTCAAGTATATCATCCAAAATGTCATAGTATCAATTTTTAGATTGTTGAGCATGTATGTCATTTCTAGATGAAATATTAGTGACCTTGAAGACTGCACTTATCCCAGAATCACAAGTTTTCTTCATGTCATCTAACTTTTTTATGCAAAATTTACGGCCATGGTAGTACATAGCTTTGTGGTGTTTGATCTGCAATTATTCAAACATGTCAAGATTATTTGCATCGATCCGTGAGTTGATATTAAAATTATGGCTCATGATTAGTAAACTTATACGTACCTTTTTACCTCTTAAACCATATGCTAGATCAAGTACCATTGGCGTAACATTGGGATCTCCATTATGATGAGCTTCTTTAACCAATGATGCAACACCATCCCATATTAATGAGCGACCATTTTCTTAAAATTGTTGAATCCATACCGTCATCCAATCAAGATTGTTTGCAATATACAAATGTAGTGCATCCCACTCATGACCAACTGTAAAGAAAACAAATAGACCGCTTAGAAATAACTTATATTGAAGATCTATAAGAATTAATAAACTACAATAACATCATATAATTACCTCTCACTTTCCTCAATCTACATTTTCCCATCAAGTATTCCCCTTCAGATTTGTTAATAGAGTTGGGATCCCAAATGTGATCTACATGGATATTTACTGCAAACTTGGGAAGATATTCACTAATATACACCATGGTCTAGTATACCATATATCCCTCCACCATAGAACTCTTAGGACATGCTCTTTATCGAACCAAGCCCTTCATAAATTTTAAGTGTCTCTTAACCATCCACATTGACCTAGTTTGTATAGGTCCACACAATTCAATCTCCTCAACTAGATGTATGAGGTAGTGTTCTTGAGCATTGAAAAAAGTTGGAGGTAGATACTTTTTCATTTCACACATAAGCTGGGGAATTTTTCTCTTCCAATATTTTATATCTTTTTTATCAATTTCTTTAGATGATAACCACCTAAAAGAGATTCAACTCGCAAGAACATATAAACAAGATTTTAGATAAAAATATATAATAAATTACATAAAAAGTAAAGCAAGTCAAATATAATAACACTTATAACCTCATAAATTCTCCAAGATCGTATATAACTTGTTTAACATTGTTGTCAAACTGGTCTAGGAGGGATAGAGGTAGGACGTACTGCAATGATTAAAAAATGATCTTTTCAATATATTGTAAAATAATACAAAAAAATTACATGCAATTTTACAAATATATTATAAATAGAGAACATGACTTACCTTGACGAAGGTATGCCAATCATGTATTTTCAACCCTGGCCCAAAATCACCTTTCTTTGATACAAGACTGCTTATATTTGCAGCAAATCCTATTGGAAATTTTGTTTTTTTTATGACTTCTTTTAATGCATCACTTTGTTGCTCAGTTAATAACCAAGGAAGGGCACTCGCATTTATGTGGTCTCCATTGCTATTTGATTCAATGAACGTTTTCAGTGCATGATTGGATTCATGAATGTCATTACAAATTTTGGTCAATTTTTCTTTGTCACGCCTTCCATCCAATATTTTCCACAGTATCTCTATTACATTCTTTCCAATATGCATAGCATCAAACAAATGCACGATCGAGAGATCCTTGTAGTACGACAACCTACTAAATTGACTAGGATAACTTTTTATTCCTTTAGGAAGTTGGTCATTGATGTCTTGATGACCTTCATGAGCATCAATAACATCATTAGTAAATAAAAGACAATATCAAAATCTAAATTTCAAACAAAAATCATCAGATAGAATGACATTACCTCAGTGATTTAGTCTATTGTATTCCAACTTCCATATACGAGGTGTCATTCTTCGTGGCCTTGATGTTGTCTCTTCTTTCCCATTAAAAATATGTTTTTCAATAGTTCGATACTTATGATTATTGTGGAAAAAGTGCCTAAACTCATCGAACACCTGCTTTCCTAAACTTCTTGAATGATGAGATTTCATCTTTGGACCACAAACTGGACATGGGAATTTACCCTTTGTTTGAATACCTAAAAGACATCATACAATTGGATCATGTACAATTATCATGCACATACAACAATAATGTGTAAGCACTATAACATACCAAAAATATGTGACTTTAACATGAATATATAACATACCACAAAAATAAGTTAGCCTAGGGGCATCATGTATTGTCCATACAAGCATTGCATGGAATTGAAATTTTCTTTGTCCTATTGGTCTAGAGATGTCATACATAGTGATCTCATTCCATAAAATCAACAACTCATCAATAAGGGGCTCAATATACACATTCATATCTTTAACTTGGTACTTACCTAGTTGAATGAACAAAAACATTACATAATTATTATGACCATCTTGATGCGGTGTTTATAAATTAATTTACATAACTATTAAATGAAAAAATACCTAGTACAATTATTGACAACATTATGTGCTCCCTCTTTATGGACATCCAAGGAGGAATGTTATTGTTAATAACAAAAACAAGTCACACTGAGTAAGTAGATCTCATATCTCCAAATGGATTGACACTGTCCGCTGCCACTGAAATCTTGAGATTACGAGGTTCTTCTTTAAAGTGTGGCCATGTTTTTTCTATGTCTTTAAATGTAGAACCATCTATAGGCATTTGCATAATGCCATCTTGACTTCTATTGCATGCATGGTAATCTATAAATTGTGCCAAGCTAGTGCACCTAAATAATTGTTGAAGACGTGGAATAAGGGGAATGTACCAAAGACTCTTGTGAGGTACTTTTTTTGTTATTTGATCTGACCGATATCTACTAGTATGAAAAATAGGGCATTCTGTTGCAAATTCATGTTGTTTATGATATAGAATGTGATCATTGGGACATGCATGTATTGTTTGATACTTCATTCCAATTTGATTCATAATGGTAGATAATTCTTGGTACAAACGAGGCAAAATGTTTGATGGTGGTAAGAAAAACTCACCTATCAACCTACAACAACAAATATGAATTGTTAATATAATGAATCGTAATGGTATTCTAACATTGAAGATGACAAAAATGGCATACCTTAGCATACATGACATTTCTACATTGGATAAACCATTCATAACCTTGAAGTTCACCAACAACACTATAGCGGAGAGAAGAGTTGTTTGGGAGCCTTGGTATAGGGGCTCGTATGTCTTCTCAAGTATAGCTATATCAAGACCATCTTCATCATCATTATCAAATGTGCTAGTACCATCATCATGATCATCTTGATCAGCTATGCCAATACCATCTTCAATCATGTCCTCTGGCACATTATCAGCTATGCCAATACCATCATCTTCAATTGTGTTCTCTACCATAGGATCATCTTCTTCCATGGGAGCGTTATCGTCGGCTTGGATATTCACACCTCCATGTTCCTCCAATTGGAAATCTACATTCACCAATTGACGAAAATCATGCCCCCCTTCAATGTGACCATATTGCCTACAATGACTTTGGGTTGTTTTGATTAGAATTCTTCGATTCTTTAAGCCCTTACACTTTTTGCAAAGACAATTACATTTTTCAACATCTTTTCTTTGGAACTGAGACCACAATCTAGCAATTGTCTCGTTATTTTGTTTTGGGTTCATAATGCCAGGTGTGGACTTTCTTCATAGCCTATAAATATACAAAATGTAAACATACAAACATTAGTAGTATCTTGTATATAATAAAAAAAAAATATATTATAAGATTATACAAGACTTACAAATACACACACAAATCATGCTCACTAGACCACAAAATATTCAAAAGGATAAGTATTTTGGGAGTTATTATTATTTTGGGAGTTACACAAATCTCCTCACTAGACTACTGAATTTGTGGATATTATTCTTGATGCTGAAGTAAATCAAGAATGTGAAGTTGAAGCAATTACATCTAATTCATTGCTGCCTATATATAGTCTGCTATTGTCTAGATATAATTCGTAGATGTTTGTGTTGAATTTTAATTTTTTTCATTGGATGAAGAGTTTCATCTTTCATTTATATGAGTCTTTACCTCCCAAAAGACATGTCTCCTAGTTGGCTGACTAGGCATAGTTGGCCAACTAGCATATAACAAATTTATTTTAGTTCTAATAGATCCCTAGGGAAGTCACATGAACTATAAAGGTAAGTATTGTAATTAGTAGACAAGGGTTGTAATTTTATCCAAGGAAGACTTTAATTCAATTTACACTTCAATTTGTAATTAGAGATTATAGAGAATATATTCTGGAGTTGTACAGTCACATTGTCTAGTCTGTAAAGATATACAATATATTTTTGTGAAAGAAACTTGCAATTGAAGATAATAACACATCAGAATTTGGCATTGTAGTGGAGGTGATTCCATACCTAGTAAAAATTATTTCCTCTAAAGCTTACAGATGGCTTTTCTCTAGGAGATGCATTAAGGCATTCAATTGAGCATTAATGCATTAATGCCCATCTATATCTAGGTTTGCATCACACATGCTTAAGGAAAATTTTCCTAATACAACTCAAGAGAGTAATTAATATGGAAATTGAATCAAATGTAAGCAACATATGGCATTAATTTTCAAAGGCAATGACAATTTAAAAGAATTGGAAAAATATAGTGTACAAGCAATGATAGTGCACCATGGGAAGTCACAATAAGTATGAACCCATAGAGGATTTTCATTGTTTCCTAAAAGAAGATCATTTTCAGAGTGAGATTTAGCTACATAGAGGTGAATCCATGACATACAAAAGGTAAGAGGACCTCAAAGTTTATGACATATAATGCTATCATGTCAAAAGGACAACAAAGTGTAGTTTTTAGAACAATGGAACAACCATCTCTCTTAAAAGGAACAACCATCATGTTATAGAGTTATTGAATATGGCCATTATCATGAGATCATAGGGCAAAACACATCTATCTACTATTAATGAAATATTTCTTCTATAGAGGCAATTTTGAATTCTATGCTCATGTGAAAAGGAAATGTCACTCATTTTAAAGTCCTAATAGAATAAATACAATAAGAAGACATTGACATATCATGCCTTAAATCGGCAACAATCACAATAAGACGATGGAACAACCACAAGGTACAAGCATGTGCAAGTCATTGTAATCATTGGAGATATGTTAAAGGTTAAGTACAATAGTAGAGCACAACCATGATACAATTCATGAAAGTGCCATAAAACACCATGATATTTATAATCAATCATAGAGAAAAGAGACAGTGTAGCAAATGTTTACATATTCCGCTTAGTTTGTTCAAGATTATAGTTTGTTCAACCTCTTCCCGTAAAAACCGCATGTATACTTTAGTTAAAATAGTTTAGTTTTACAACATGAACAATAACTGATTTATGATTTGCCAATAAATTTTTTATTAACAAGTTAACAACAATGCATTGCCTTTAGTTCTACTTCAAAAGTTAATATGTGAAAGTTTGTCAAAAATTTAATAGTACGTAAAGTACATCATATTCTTGCACGAATTGAATTGAGAATACAAATCCACTTAACAATGCTTATAGTTGTATTGATATTATTGATTTTTAAATTAAATTTACTTAACATCAAAATAAATACACTCTAGAAACTAGAAATTAAAAACTCCATTGTTCCATATTATAGAGATCATAACAGTGAATGTAAACTAAGTTAATGAGTATTGGGAATGGACCAAGTTAATGATCGATTCCAGATCATAACAGTGAATGTAAACTATGTTCAAGCAATGAAAATGTAAATTTATTTGAAATCTGCAGTCACCGCCCATGAGGGTACAGTCTGACTATATTGTTGACAAGTGTTTATTTTTATGGTTGATATGGATTCAAATGATTGCTAGGATATGGTGTTACATTTCATTGGAGTTTTGAATAGTTTTGTGCACGTTTGGAAGGCGCAATATTTTCACTTTTATTGCCCAATCTGACTTCAATATTATTTAATGAGATGTAATATGAATTTTTTTAATGAATTTAGACATGTTTTCATATCTCGAGTTGGCTAATGTTTTTTTGAAATTTTTGGTGTTTGGAAAAAGTTAATCTTGAAAGCATGGTAATAAAAACTTGTCATTTTTTAGTTAGGAGGTGGTAGGCTTAGAATAGTAATTAAACTTACTCATTTTTAGGTAATATCTGATGAGCAACAAGGTGGTCTTGTCCTATGTTGTAACACATGGAATGACTGAGTATTCACATGTACTATAGTTCCCTAATCCATTAATGTAATGATAAGGAAGAATGTTTGGGTGATCACCATAATTTATAGAGGAAACTTAATGAATTTGCTTGGTATGCTACAGCAGTAGCCATTTGGTCTGAAGGAGGAACATAGATTATGATTTGAATCATCTTATAATGATCATCTAATGGTGAAACAATTACCTATTGGACCTAGAAGTGATTGGAGATAGGAGATTTAAGAATACCCTGAAGCTTCAGTGGCTACAACTGAAGCTCTTGTAAGCCCAACCAATTATCACAATAGAATAACAATGTCGATTCAAACCATGGACAATGGTTCCAACCAACACTGTCAAAACTCCTTAGTCTCTGAATTTCTTCAACCAATGGATGATTCTTCTAACTACCAATTTCCTTGAATGGGATTTGTAAAGTTCCAAGTGACACTTTTCTTCACATACATCAACTGGTTGCTAATATTTAACCCGATTCCTGATTCCCTTCAGGATCACAATCTTTCTCTAGTTTTAAGCATGCAACTGTGTTCCTCCCTTCAATCGGTTATTGGATTTGGGTCAAGGTCGTTCTTCATAGAATTCACTGTCTTCTAATGTGTCACACTAAATCTTCTAACTAACTTTAACCACTCTACTCCAGCACTATCGACTGTCACAGAGACACTCTAATCTAGTTGATCAAGTTAGATTAGGGTCATCTGGAATGGTCTAATAGTGGGTCCTTACAATGGTTATTGTCATTTAGAATTATTCAATGTTCCTGAGGCTTTTGAATTTAACTAAGCCTTGAATCCAGATTATTCCTAGGACGATGTTGCAAGCATTTTCTTACTTTGTTGGTTAAACACATAGCATATAACTAACTAGCGCATCAATCTTGAAGCAATGTAGCTACTTCCCCCAAATCTGAGCACTTAGGTTATTAAAATTCATTTCCTTGACTTGCTTCTCACCCAATGGCATTGGAAACCAATGGAGAAATCGCAAGTCAAGGTACACTCTCCATGACAAAGTCGACTAAGGAGTTTTCAGGCCAGTCTAACAGAGAGTTTAGTATCTCGCGGGTGTATGCACCCAAAAATGGTCACCTAGACTTTGGGCCCCATTTATTCAATTTATTTATCTTGAATCAGTTTTATCAATAATCAATATTTTCAACATTATCAATTTCTTGATCAAGTCTTAATTTCGATCATATATTGGATTTTTATCCTATGGGCTAATCATTTATCCTGAGTCTTTATTTGATTAAAAGGAATATTTCCTCCCCTTTGGATTAAATAAAAAGCCCCACCTTTCCTCTTGTCCTAAGTTGCACAAATAAAGCATTATTCCTATTTTACAAAAAGGAAAAAAGTACTTTTGTCTCACATGGACACAAAGTCAATTCCTATTGGAGGATACTTGTGCACACGGATCGCTCCTCTTTTAAGCTCCACCGCCGATTAAGACTTTTGCCTCTTAATCTCAATGGTCCACTCCTTTGCATTTCTTATAAAAGGAAAGCTCTCTCCTTCATTTGGATATCATGTTTTTATGCTAACCTTATGTTGCAGGAATCCTTGAAGACTTTGAAGCTTTTTAGAGATCATTGTTGCATCCTACTTTAGATTTCTTCATTTGCTTCATATTTTAGTTTACATTCTTACATAGTAGTTTCATTTTCATGACTTTCATAGCTTAGACTTCCTTTCATGCAATAGCATAACTTCACATAGCTTAATAGGAGGGGTTTGTAACACTTGTTCTTTCCATTTCATAGCTTAGTTGCATTGCATTTTCATTTCTCTAGACTAGTTTGCATTGCATTTTCATAGTGATTCTTGAGGATATTGGCACTCTTGCCCTTGTCCTCATTTGAATCTCTCGTTGTGTGGTTGACTAGCAAGGTCACAAGCTTGTAGCTCTAGCTAAGAGCAAATACATCATAGTCCCTTGCAACTCCATGCATAGAGAGCTATGAGCCGCTTTGTGAGACCTCATTCTTGAGCAACCTTGCATGTAATGGTTCATAGAAGTACACCATTTTAGTGTGTACAGCGGGCACAACACAAAAGTTTTAATAAAATATTTGCAGAACTAACAAATGAACTTCAAAACCATGGATGCATCGAAGGTTAAACTTGCAGAGATGTTCAATCTATCCACTCACTTCACAAATTGACAAGGCATGATATATAAACAAAAACATACTCAGGGCAAATGAAATCTAATCAATGTAGTTACATGACCGTGTTTGTGATGACAGTCAGCTATTTTTTCATTGTGCAACTAACTGTGTAAAACAAAGATAAAACTAATCAAGTGAACATCAAGAACTGTGAATGCATCAAATGGACTTGCAGGGGTGTTTAGTCTCTACATTCCCTTCACAACAGACAACCTAGCAAATACCCAATACATGCTGCCCTGGCACATTGCTCACGGGCCCTAAGTAGGTAACCAATAAAAAAATGCCAGACAAATGCAGAGTAAGGAAATCCTTATAGGTGGTCCTCCTTTTACACCAAATCACAGTGGCAACCCTCGTAGGAAGGTGGTCCTCCTTTTACACCAAATCATAGTGGCAACCCTCGTAGGCAGGCGGTCCTCCTTTTACACCAAATCATAGTGGCAACCCTCGCAGGCAGGCGGTCCTCCTTTTACACCAAATCATAGTGGCAACCCTCGTAGGCAGGCGGTCCTCCTAAAACTCTCACCAAATAATAGTTCAAACAATCGCAGGCTCCAGCTCCTTCGCGCGCTCCAAGTGAAAACCAAACAATGAAATGAGATACAAAATCTTTTTTCTTTTTAAAGTTATGCTCGTGTTGGTCAAAATTTTGACCAACATGGGCATGGATTAAAAAAAAAAGGAAGTTTTCCTTCTATAATCTGACCAACCTAAACGTTTTTAATTGATGGTCAAAAATTTTGGTAAAAAAATAAGGTCAAATGTAGTAGTGGGTGGGACCGGTTACCTTGGCTTCATCACAACCGTTTGATTGTGAAGGTCTATCAGCGTGCATTCATTGGGCCCGATTAATATAGGGAGTAATGAACTAACATCTTGCCTTTGATCTAACAGTTGTCGTATGTCTGCAATGAAAAGGTGATTGGACGTTTGTGATCACGATGTTGTGACAGTCGTCGATTCTGTATTAATCCATGAGTTACCACTGTGGGTCCAATCGGGAGGAACAAGAACATCGACCGTTGGATTCTTTCATCTGACAGTAGCGATAGGTCTAGTTGTCAGGTGGGTCCAAGATACTACAGTTTTCAAACCATTGTAGATCTGTCTTGATATAACGGTTGTTGCATTATCGTGAAGAAAAGATGCACGAGGTTTTAACCAATGCAACATTACGATAGTCGTTGATTCTTTCTTAAGTGAAGATTGACGGTCCTGTTTTAAAGATCAATGAAGATAGTGGGTCCATTACTAGGTGTGTTGAGGTGCTCATTCTTGATTAGTTGGTAGAAAAAGATGATGTGGCCGGTTGATTTTTAAAAAGCTCAGTTGACTGTTTGATGATTAATGAGGATCGTCCGATGTGCTGGGAAAGGATATGATCGATGGCCATGTTTTAAACTTTGATTAGTTGGTCGTTGCGCCCATGATTTGAAATGATTGAGGGTTTCTTTCCATGGTTTGTTGCAGTGAGCCAGAAACGGCAAAACCAAATCAAATTTGTTTGTTCCAAGGCAGGTTACAGGACAAGGAAGTGATACATGGAGAAGTTTGGTGCATTCTGAGTTAAAAGTGCAGGAAATAAAGTGAAAGGTAGATTTAAATAAGTTCAACAGTCTTCTCTATAGTCTAAATGAAATTTTTTTGATAAAGGGAAAAATAGGTTTTGAAGGGATCCCGAAACCCTGTACATAAAGGTAACTCAAGATATTCAACAAAAGCCCTCATAATGAAATGAACATCACAAATGATGTAATTGAAACACCAGGTTTTGAAGGGGGCTCGAAACCCTATACCTAACTGGAACTTAAAATAAAACTATAAAGATTCCAAACAAAGAAAACCCCAAACAACACAAGGGGACTAACTTTTTGAACCCTTTTTATGGGAACGAAGGGTCATATCAAAAGAGGATGGATGTTTTTTAGAAGATTTTCCTTTAACCGAAATCCACCCATCTTCAACTCTAGTCGCCACATCCTGCCAGCATGGTGAGTCCAAGTCAAAAGAACCAACACCTAGCAAAGGTGTTGGAACAACCAGTGATACGCCCTGCAAGGGGTCAGCAATAATCCCAGTCAAAGGAAAAGGAGGATCAGAAACATCAGAACCAGCACTAGCCGGAGCCGCGGCAACACCCAGCGAGCAGCCAATAGATGCCCCAACTTCAACCCCCAGAGACTCAGGAGGACCAGCAAATAGACGAGCATTACCAACTAGCAATGTAGGAGCCAAAACATATTCAGCCAAAGGACTAGCCAAAACAAGGCTAGAAATAGACTGTTCAACCACTTGCGAGAAGCTCCGGTGGGAAGACACCTTCTCCACCGTATAGTGCTGAGAAGAGGCACCCTTCCACCACGAAGCGGATTTTTTAAATTTCTGAACATCACATTGAGAAGCAACATGCCCAGTCTTAAATCATCATCTACATCTAAATGGGAGACCCTCATAGTCCAATTGCTGGATCCAACTTCTACCCTAAGAAGAAAAAAGTTTAATCTCCGAAGGAAGACGTTTGGAAGTGTCAACATCCACCAGGATACGAGCATAAGTAGAGTGGAGTAACTCCGAAGATTTATCATCCACCATTAGCATTTCCCCAATAGCATCCCCCACCATCTCCAAAGTGGAATCAATCCAGAGATGGAGGGGAAGATGAGGGAGCCTAACCCAGATAGGTTGCACATCAAACAATTCAAAGGACAGAGCGAAATCAGGATGCCAGGGTTTCAATAAGAGCATGTATTGATCATCACAGCTAAAGAAATTTTCACACAAAATAATTTTCCAATCCTCGGCGATTTCAAATTTAGCCACAAAAAAGCCTTTGGCCATTGGGAAGATATGGACTGTACCTGAGATGATGGGTTCCCAATGGCTTGAGATCCATGAGTGAAGATCAGGCAAAGAGGGCTAGAAGCCCTTGAATCTGCAAATTAACCCATGATCAGATAAAACTGAAGCAACCCCATCGATTTCCTCAAGAATATCACCATCCAACTCAACAACAATATGTTTGCACACCGGGAAGGCACTACGAGGAGTGCCCTTCGCAACAGAATGAGTCTTGAGCAGAGGGGCCACAGAGGGCCTTCCTTGCGACGAGGACACCTCTAGGGGAGTAGGAGCTACTGCAATCTTCATAGCCGCAACAAAAAGTCAAACCCTAGCAGAATCCCTAATGGGTGTTGGTACTCCAGTAGAAGCCCTAATGGGCATTGACGCATTTGTAGAAGCCCTAACGGGCACAGAAGCATCAGTAGTCCTTCCAGATGCGATGACAACAGAGGCAGAATCCATACCGGGCGTAAAGGGAACGGGAGGGGCATTAGGAGAAGTTGTCGCCTGAGCCTGCAAGGACGTGTCCAGAGCCAAGGGAGTAGCAGGAGCAAGAGCAGGAGCAGGAACCATTTCAAAAAATATAGTTGAAAGCTTCGATAGTGCACATCAGAACAAGAGAACATAGTCTAAATGAAATATTTTTACTATGCATTTTCTGAGAAGCATTCATGAGGGCTTTTTCACAACAGAGAATGTAATCATTTCTTGGAAAGGAATGGAATCAAATCAATTGGAAGTGATTGCAGGCATGAAGAGTAATTTGAGAAGAAGTTGGAGACATTTTGGTGCAAAGAGTGGATAGCTGTCAGTTGGCTCCAACTGACCACATTCTCCTATATCTCAGTTTTTCTTCATTGTTACAAGGATGATGGAATTGTCATTGCAGAGGCAGTATTCAGGCTTTTGAGCCCTTGTTTTTGAGGTTTTCATGGTTTCTTGATTGTAATGAACCAGAGATTTTTGAATGAAAAATAGTGGAATCCCAATCTTTTATTAGTGATGTCTTCATATGTATTGCATTGAATTCTTGTGTATTAGTTTGTAAGGCACTCTAATACACTGGTTACAAGGTGACTGTGAATCTGTGTTCTTAGTTTCTCTCAAGGAGTGAATAAATCTTTGGCACAATTCTGAGAATTTAACAGTGTATGTGAATCTGATATCTAGGTAGAGGAGTGAGAGAATGATCTGTAAGGTGGTTCATTTGGGTTTTATTTGTTTGGAATCATAGGATTTCTGGGGATTTACTTTTATTTGACTCTATTGCCCAATGGATAAGGCACTGGTCACTACTTGTCTTTGCATCTTTCATCATCACCAAAAGCTTAAATGACTATTTACTTTCATGTATGTTTGTAGAGCTGAGAATATTAGGTTTGTATCAAGGATATAAACTAATGTTGTAATGCTTTGAAGAAGTAGATTTGATAGGTACACTTGCCTATAGCCAAAAGCTCAAAGTGAAGAAGGATTCTATCCTTATTAATTAGTCTTTTTCTTGCTTGAGTCGGGAGTTTAAGAATCATAGAGTTCCATTTAAGCATTCAGGGCTTGAGTAAGGATTCAACAAGAAAAAGCACTAACAACCAATACAACAATGAATATTGATAGGAGCTCACTGTTCCAAATTTGTGAACTAAGGCTCACTGCCAAAGTAGCAAGATACTAGAAAGAGCTTGTACACCCAAGACTCACTGTCCTAAGGACATGGTACATGCACCTCTTTACAAAATATAAAGAGATATTCTCCTAATAATGTAATTAATATGCACAAAAACCTCAATAGCACATTGTTACTACCTTTTATTCTCTTCCACAATCAGTAAACTCTACTCTTCTAAAACTCTGCAAATAGATCTCCATTGGTTCACCCACAACACTCTCGCTTACACTCCAATTTTATGAAGCACAAAGTATTCTTATAGAAAAGATAGATCATTAGAGATTACAACAACGTCATTCATGCCAAAGGGGTATTACAATTAAGTTATAAGTGCCATAGCAACAACAAAATACAATTAGGTCCCATGCCAAAGCATCTAGGCCAAAACATAGAATGGACCCAACTAGATAAGAGATAAACATTAAATGCATAGGTCACATATAGCACAAACCCATCCAGATAAGAGATAAACATTAAATGTATAACCCAAACCTAAATCAAGAAGCGTGATCCACTATGAGAGAGAGAGAGAGAGGGGACTACAAACATTCTACACACAGCCCAAATCTAGATTCACAATTATTGGAACAACTTCCATAGCCAACTCAAATGTGTGAACAAAGTACCCAAAGAAACACTTAACTTTCCAACTATATCTGGACCTCCACACGCCATGGAGATATCCACATGGCATGTTAGAAGCCATGTAACTTTCCATCAAACCACATCAAAAGAAACAGTAGGAATCTTCTCTCCTGGCATATAAACTACACCTGAAGAAACATCCTTCTATTCTTCCTCTTTATTGTCACTTGGACCAATCACCTAAGCATAGAGGCACTCTAGACACATCCATTTGACACTCTTTTCTTTATTTCCAGATGACAAACCACCTATAGACATCTTTTTCATACACTTTCTCTTATCTTTACTTTTGCCTTCACAGTTAGACAGCTCTGCCAGAGCTCCAATCCTTGCAACACCAGTATTCTTTAGAGTATTAGTAAAGCTTATATATTCTTCCTCAATAGTCTTACATGACAACATAGTTGCCCAAACCATTTACCTCCACTATGTAGTAGCAATTCTTATCAACATAGAAGAGAACATTATCATTAAAACAATCAACTTCCATAGGAGGAAACTAGTTCCACAGACTCATCTTATCCTTCAACTTATCAAAGAATATTCTACAGCCAACAACATTGTTATCCAAGCTATCTAAATGTATAAAATTTCTCTTATCCATATTTGAACACAAGTTAGTATTATCAATATCTAACACAACCAAACAATTAATACATTGTTTACACAACCATACAATCACCTTTCTGGACCACAAAGTACAAATTTAACATCCAAAAAATCCTTCACTCCTTATTACCATTCTAAGAAGATACTCAACATCCATCCTCGAGGGGGGAAATAGATTCATATGAAGACTCTCCCTCAAACCCCATAGTCTGATTCATTTAACAAAGGAGGAAACAACATTTGGAATGGATGTTAAACCACTGTCAGAAGCTCCTTTTGTGTTCCTCATAAAATATATCTTGTTCCTTTCATTTGAGACCTCTTCTTTCATTGAACAATCATCATATTTTTCCATATTTTTATAGAACCTTGCAATATGTCATGTCATGTTACATTTAAAGAAACTAGACCATCCTTGCAAAACCTTGCAATAAGTCTTGTCATGTTACATTTATAGTAAACCAAACCATCCTTTTTTCACTTTTGCAATTTTATTTACCTAGCATTGATGTTTATACTGCATTCAACGTTTTTGTGTCCATATCCATTGCAACCATATCAGTATCCATTGAAATTATTAACATTTTTATTATCATTCACTCTACTAAAGTTCTTAAAATTCACTCTATTTCTACATTGAACTGCCTTATGCCCTAACTTGTTGCAATGATAACATCTTCCCTTAAAAATATAACTATTTTTTAGATTTCTACATTCATTAGCTATGTTCCCTACTTTATTGCAAGAAAAACAATTTCTATCAATAAATGTGTACCTAGAATGAAAGGGAGAAGGTCTCTGATTTGTCAACCCCTTTTTGTCCTTTGCCTACATCTAATATACTAGATTTTTTTTTGTTTTTCACCTACTTTCGGTTTACCAATTGTTTCTAGTCTACCAAATCATTTTCATCTTCCATTTGCTTCTATTCTACCATATCCTTTTTGTCTTCTTCCTGCTTCTAGTCCACCAAATCTTTTTTGTCTTTTTCTTTCTTCTAATCTATCATATCCTTTTTGTCTTCTTCATGCTTCTGGTCTACCATAACCTATTCAACTCCCTCTGGATTTTTTGAGGTTGTTGAGGTTGTTGTGCAAAACCCATCTAGATAAGAGATAAACATTATATGTATAACACGTGCATAAATCAAAAATCATGATCCACTCCAAGAGAGAGAGGGGGAGGACCACGAACATGTTACATAGCCCAAAACTAGATCCACAATTATGGGAACAAATTTCATAGCCAACTCAAACGTGTAGACACACTACCCAAAGAAACACTTAACTTTTCAACTATATCGGGACCTCCACACGCCATGGAGAGATCCACATGCCACGTCAGAATCCATTTCACTTGCCAACAAACCACATCGGAAGAAACCACAACAAATTTCTAGGCCAAACCACAAACTGATGATAACTGAAACACCTGAAGACATTGTTTCCAAATCACCGGGAATAGTTTTTAAATTGCTAGGAAACACCAAAACCAAGACCAAAACATGAATACAATTTAGATCACATCGGCATAACTTCAACCTTGATTTCTAGAATAGAAACCATTTAGAAAACACAACTAAATATTTGTTATCTTTAACTGCATAACTCTATCATTGAACCAATGACATCAAGACACAATCAATGACTTCCGGACCTAAGAAAAATAACTCTGAAGCATTGAATACAATTTGCAGAATACATTTTTCTTTCACTATTCTATAACACTGAATATATACTTGTATTTCATTGTTCTTTAACACTAAATACATACTTGTCTTCCATTGAAAACATACTTGTCTTCCATTGTTCTATAATACTTAAAACATACTTTTCTTTCATTGTTCTATAACACTTGAAACATACTTGTCTTCCACTATTCTACAGGTTCGGTGGCACTAACATGCTCAGCACACAAACTTACTTCTCCAAATATAGAAGACTTCTGGACCACAGTGTTTGAGGAAACACAAACATCTCTGGATCAGAATGTTTGACATCAATGACAATAGACAATCAACATATATTTCCAACAAGATGCACATGAAGTTAAGGAGGTCAGGGCGCAAAAGATTATCCTTGATGGGGTAAGAGATCACTCGATTCCCATCTATCAAGGAAAAGTGCTACCAAGGAGATGTGGGATATGCTCACAAAACTATATTAGAGCAACTATTAGAGTCATAAGATGATTGATCAAAGACAAGTTGTACAACACCAAGATGTCTAAGGGCGAGAGTGTGACATCTTACTTGTCCAAGCTGACATTGGTCAAGAACAAGTTGGTAATTATGTAATGTCTCCTCTTGTATAGTTGACAGTAATTAAATAAAAATACTAGCCTATTTTCGTCCCTCACATGCTGAGTATTTAATAAATAAAGGGATCTAGTGATATTTTAAATAAGAGGCCAAAAAAGCTAAAGTCCCAGCAAATATTGTTTTAATTATTCATTATGGAGCCACACCTTAAGTTCTTGTTTGTTAGTCATTGATGGGACCACTTTAAGTTATAAATATTTTTTTCTTGGCGAATTATTCGTGGAAGGATTTCTATTAAATAGTAATCTTAGTGCTTAAGACAAGTCGCCTAAAAGCCAAGATTTGTGGAGGATTTCGTTGCTTTATGGATGTGGGGTCTTTTTAAAGGGGACTGATGGCAATTGGAAGGGTATTATTATGCATCTTGATATTTTATATTTTCTTCTCTACAAGAAACATCTCAGTATTTTTAGGACAAAACCCCTAGAAGAAACCCAAAGCTTGGATGCATCCATGGGCTCCCATGAAGTTTCCACTCAGCCATTTATAAGAAAGTGGTGTGATATGCAATCTAATGATAGTTATTGTTATGTCCATTCACAGGATTTTCTATGTTCATATCAGTAGTTATTTGTCTGTCTAAATATCCCAGAGGGCATATTCAGCAAGAGTTCAACGCATAAAGAAGGAATCATAGTTGGCATCTATAGTTTGATATTCAACATAGCTAGGAGAAAAATCTATGACAGTACATGTCAAGTTTGTAATATATCCTTGCACTTTATTTTACTGAAATCAATTCCTAGATTACCAAGTTTTCAATTCATAAATATTTGCCAGTTTATTAGAGGTTTAATATTAGTTGCCACATGCAATTGAATGGTAATATTTAGGATCAAGGATTGTTAAGCACATTTTAAAAAAACTTTCTTAAAGGTCGGGAAAGGATCATTTCAAATTGTTGGAGAGACAATTGTTGATGATGAGCTAGTGTGTATAGCCTCAAATGGTATTTTGAAACACTAAGATGTGTTTGTCAAGTCTATTGTTGGCTGAGATCGCCTACTCGACTGGGTGAGGCTTTTGGAAGATTTTGTCCTAGAGGAGATTTGAGAAGGTGCTCATCAAATAAATCAGATGAAGAAGGTTGAAGATGAAGAGAATCTTTCTCTCGTAAGTAAGGGAAAGCAAATGGCCAAGAAAGGGCCAAGTGAACAGTCTTCTTCCAAGGGTTGGACAAAGAAATATTTGAGTAAAATGAAGCATTTTTGTTGTCATTAGTTGGTTCACTGTGTCAATCAGTGTCTGAATAAGAAAAACAAGGGCATGCAGAAGTAGGTTGCAGCTATTGTAGAGGTGGACGAGTTTGCAGCACGGTTTAAGAATGAGTTTTAACTCATTGCTTATCTCTCGAGTTCAATTGCCACTAATGTGTGGTATATTGACAATGGGGATTTTTGTCGCATGACAAGACTCGGAGTGTTTCACAAAGTTGGAGGAGTTGGATTTCTACATTGAGTGTGGAGACAATGCCAAGTACCATGCGGCTAGTATTGGCATGGTCAAGTTTCAAAGGGAGTCCGACAAACCACCCTATTGGTGGAGGATGTGTTGTATGTCCCAGACATGACAAAGAATTTGATATCGGTCTCTACTTTGGAGGACAAGAGTTATATCGAGACCTTTGAGGGGGGCAAAGTCTATATTCAGATTCCTTGGTGGTAAAAGTGATTAGAGTCAAGCACAACAACTTGTTTTAGTTGTAGTTTGAGCTAGTGCATATATTTGTGAGCTGCAGTAGAGGGCTAGGAGAATTATGGCACAACAAGATGGGGTAAAAGTACAAAATTGTGTCACACTTAAGGCCAACTTATCAACACAAGTGAATTTTAGTATTTCTAACTAAAAATTAATTTTAGTTGAACATATGGTCTATTTATATTCATTTTAGCCAAGTTATATATACGCCACAACTTTTCCAATTGAAATTTTCTACTAAATGCATATTATATACCACTTTAGGTCCAATTACCAAAAAATGAAATTGTGTGCAAAAGGGGACAATGAAGTTGTAGTACATTCATATAGATGAGAAGGTAGCAGACATCTTGCCCAAGGCCTTAATGAAGGGCAAGTGTGTATACTTCAAGGATAAACTAAGTGTTATGCAAAGCACCTTCCTCGCTGAGATGGAGTATTGATTTTTATAGCTCAAGAAGTGTTTGCATATTGAGTTTTTTTTAATATGCACGAGGTTCAAAACTTATTTTACTTTTCCCAGCAAACAAAGCATGTTGTAGTTATCTAACTATAATCACAATCTCGGAGTTTAGGTAGATGTCGTAGTTTATTTGTGGTAGGCATAATTCATGCAAGATGTCAGCTAGCTAAAGATAGAACTACTATCTAAATATAAGAGTTGAATGCAACAAGGTATCTTGGATTAAAACTTATAAATTGAGTCTATGAGTTAAAACTAAGGTACAATTTTCAGCACACGTTGGAGATTTGGTGAGAACGAGCATTTGGAAAGAAAGAGGATTGTGAAGCTGAGATTATCTTTTTGTAATTGTTGTGTTCGTTTTGCTATCTGTTGTATGAACTCTTGCTCTTAAAGCTGAATAAATGTGTGCTTGCAAGGTTTTCCCACTCTAGGGTTTCCTCAATATATCTATGTTATCTTGTTATTGGTTTCATGTGAATTTACTTATGTTGTTTAGTGTTGTTAAATAACCCAAAATATTCACTATTACAAATCAGATAGATCAGAATTATTTTTCTGTTTTAAGAAATTTGTTGAACAGTTAATCTGCAACTGGGTTATAAAAACTAACAAAGTTGAGGATAATTGAGCCCCATAGTGTGCTAAGTAAATACAATTATATTCCTAGGGCTCAATTTACTTCAAATATGTTTGTGACTGAGCCAACTACTTGATTGGTTCAATTTGTTATGCTAATTTTATGCACATCAGTTCCTAGGGTTCAATTAAACCAAGTTCCACACCAGACCCAGTCATTTATTTTATCAGCTCAATCATATGCACAAATTTGCATTCGTTTTTTAATATGCTTAACATGAAAATACAGTAACAAATAATCATCATAACTTCTTTCTTTGGTGAGGAAATATGCTAGTACCATAGTGAATCTTCAATTCAACATCAAGTATCTGCAATTAGAATCTCCAGTTCTGCTTAGTTGCTAATTGGAAAACAATTCTGACAGAGCCGTGCCTTTACATTTTAACAGTCAAATTTGAATACTTTCATTTGAAGATTATCATCCCGATTTCCAAGGACCTTCCTTGGACACATAAGATAATGGCCTCATAAAATCAACATCTTTGAACAAAAGTACAGCTATGACCAATTGGAGACCCAGTATTTTACACTTGAGAACAAAATGAAGCCTACATTAAACATATCTCCACTTGTCTTAGGAACAATCCACTTCCGTTATATTACAATGCCCATTTTCACTTGGAACATGCTCACATTCTATTAACTTTTCAACGATGTCTGCAGGAACACCAATGAGTTCCAAAGTCTTATCCCAAACCTTCAAAGCAGTATCTGTATTGTGTGCTTCTGCTGAAGCATTTGCAGGACGACACTCCCCTGAAAAATATGGACAAACCGGCCAATTATCAGCCCTTAAAGCACTGCAAAATTCTGGAACCTGAGGATCAGTTGCAGCAAACAGTGCACTTCTTGCACCTGCAAAAAAGTCCAGAAAAACAAAGCACACTTAACAAGCAGGAAATGTAATTTGTTGAAACCAGAGAAATGTAACCATTGATGAAGAGAATTATGACCAATGTGTTGTGTTTTTGTCATTGGCTTCGGTTTTGTTTGTCCTATGTGTGTGACTTTCTCTCTGCTGAGTTCATGCTCTTACACCTGGCATAGCGTAACACCTGGCTTCGGTTCTGTTTGTCCTATGTTTGTGCCTGCGGCTTCAGAATCTATTTCGTATGTGGATGTTACCACATCTACTTCCGGATCTGCTACTTCAGGCGTCTTTGCCAAGTGTGATGGATTAGGAAGTCCATCGATTGCACCTCAGTCCTCTGTGCGTTATTACAAACGTTTGGTGTGCTCAGTTGGCCCAGAACAAACCGTTTCCTTAAGAATGATGCTCGCATGTCTTTCGAACATGTGTCCTAGGTTGAGACGGTATTTTCTAACTATGTCCTGTGCGTTAGGAAGTTTTTTTTGGACGGCGGTAAGCTCTTTGCCATCGTTTTTTCTCTGCAATGATGAGTGCGGTAGGCGTCAAACTATGAGTATGAACTCTTCCAAAAAGATGCGTCTTGGGATTGGAACGTGGGCTCTCTCAGAAATGACAAATGAAAAACGTATGAAGTAATGAAAAATTAAAAAACGGACCTGCAGACACAAAAACGTGAGGTTCAACGGTTATTCTTTTTAACCGTGATTACTACAGGAAGCGTTTTTTAGCTTTGTGTGAGAAGTGTCCAATGCTCTGTATGCTGTCGTGGATACAGGGAGAAGCTCGAATCTGTGGGCATGAATAGAGGAAACATGTCTGGCAGTAAGCGGGCTGCGGTTGGTCTTCACAAATAAAAACGGCTCATCCTGGAACGTTTTTGACAACACACGCGTAAAGATAAGAAAATTGGGTAGCAGGTACAGTGCAAAGGAGAGTGAAGCATCGGGTAGTATGAAAAGAGGATAATATAGACTGTTCGAAAAAAACGGCAAGAAAAAATCAAGAAACGGAATCCAAAAGGCATGTTTTGAATTCGTAAATTGCAGTAGATGCAAATGAGAGAGACAGGTCGAAAAACGTGCTCCTGATGTGAAGAGAGAAAAGAGAAGATACGCAACAGGTGGCATTGGAAGATAAGCAGCAGGTGTGTGAAAAGTGAAGTAGAACTGCAAACCGGTGAGTGTAAAAAACTTTGAGCAGTGTAAAAGAGGCTAACAGGGTCAAGTAGGCGGGTGTAAAAAGGAGAGACAGTTCGGTGTAACACAGGGTGACCGTAAATAAGGAGAACGGAGTGAATCCAAATACTAAGTCTCAACAGTGAATTTTTGTTCAACAGGTTTTTGAAGAACATGATCCGTCAGCATCACAGGAGGCACGGCTTTGTTGATTGTGAGCCTTGAGTCTTTGTAAAACCTGATTTATCAGTCAGATTGTCAATTTTTAATATGTGTTGAGATCATTTGCAGAATAAGGGTCTTCATGCTGTTGTGAAGAAAAAGTTTACACCTTTGGTCTGATTTATAAAATTCTCTGAAGTGAAGGTTGCAGCCTTCAAGGTCAGGTTGAAGTCTGATCAGCTGAGTGTTAAGGAGAGTTGTAGCTCTCAGATGTAATGGGTAGTTGCCCTTTCGATTAGTGATGTCGTGGTTTTTACCCGTCTTGGGTTTCCACGAGAGAATTTGTGTGTCTTGTCTTCTGTCATTTGGGATCTTTTACGTTCCTGTTTTATTGTTTGTTTAAGGCTGTGTAAAATACTGATTCACCCCCTCCCCCTCTCAGCATTTTTTGCTTTTCACAATGTTCTTCCACTGTTTACAGGTATCTGTGTCTTTTAAAAATGTTGGTCATAAAGTACTTTATGCAATTCACACTCTCCATTTGCCAATAAGTTTTAGCCACAAATGCTTAGTGTCTTCTTCATCAACAGGAAGAGCTTTAAAAATGATTCTCCGATACATCCTCTATAATAAAGGCAGCTAACCTTCTTGAGCACTAAAAAGAAAATATGGAATCAGGTGGTAACCGGTCTGAATTATTGATGGTAAATCTCGTGCCTGCAAAGCAGCAAATAACACTTAGGAAAAACATACAGAGAAGTGGAAATCTTCTAATAAAAAATTATCATATTCCAGAAGATACTTACTACATTTGTCATAACTACTCCTGGAGAAACACACATTACATTAACACCCGCTTCAGAAGGTAGCTTTCTCTGCAGCACACTGCTAAACATAATCTGAACAGATAGCATAATACAACATTTCAAATTAAGTTGTAGCTGAGAATAGACTCTAGAGTATAAAAGATATACCTTAATATTAAAAATGAATAACAGTACCAATTTTGAAGTCCCACAGCCCTTAAAAATGAATGCATCCATAAGAATGACATGTAAATCTTCGATGCATCAATTCCTTACCTCTGCAAGTTTGCTTCCTGAATAACCAGCAGTACTGCTGTATTTCCTCTTTCCAGATGTAATATTCAAGTCCTCAGGGTCCACAAATCCTAATTGATGCATCTATCAAAAGGGGTGAAAAGCATGTCAATGGCCACGAAGGTGCAATTCCTTTTGCAAAAACCAGCATTCAGCAGCTGCTGAAGAGCTCCTAAATCAAAGAACATAAACAACCAAAATGATTTGAAGGTACAGAATGGCAAACCTATCAAACATAAATTGTGTCGTGGGCAAATGCCCTCTAGCCAGAGAACAAGTTTTCAACTTTTCTGTCAAGGGAGAAAAGAGCAGCAAGAAGGACTCTGGTGAGGAAGACAAAAAGTTATCCTACATTCTTGCCTGCTTTGCTGCTTTGTGGTGGTCTTAGTTCCTTTCATTGTGCTTGTGCAAATTGTGGTGTTTGTTTTTGTCATTTTTCTTATGTTTTGGCTTGTTTGGTGGTGTTTATTTTCTTTAGGAGTCTTTTGACAGTCTCCTTTTTCTCTTTCCCCACAGACAGCTTACCGACTCCCTCTTTTTGGAAAAGAAAGTTAGCAGTTGTACAAGCCTCCTGCTAGCTGCTGAGGGGTGAGATTGACTTGATGGTTCCCATGACAATTGTAGGAAAGGAAAACACGGTTTAATAAATCCTTCATACATATCCTAACAGGTGATGAAAAGGTGGAATTACCAATTGGTGCAGGTTTTGAAGCAATGGAGAAAGATGAGAGGGTGTTTCAAGGACAGACCAAAGCATAAGGCCAAGAAGGTGAGCATAAAACATAGTTTAAAACTCTGCCGACTAGCCAAGACTCGCAAGCCCATCAATGAGCCGAGTCGACTCGCCACGGACTCACGAGCCGAGTCCAGGTGAGTGCACCCCTTGGATTCCTAAGTTTTTGCAGTGGACTCAGCCCAAGTCTGATGTCAGGACTCCCAAGTCTTCATGAAAGACTCTCACAAATGCACAGTCAATCTTAAAACTTGTTTTTTATTCACTTTTCTTCGCTTTTGTTATTTGTTATTGCTCAAAACAGGCTTTCAATTTGCTGGTTTTCACATTTGGACATATCATTATATGTAATTTTGTAAACATTTATAAACTTATGTTGCTCTTATACATTTTAAAGTTTGAAACTACGAGTATGAATGATGAAATTTCAAATATTGAGTGTTTGGAGATCATATGGCGTGTAATGTTTCTTTCAATTATGGCTCTTATGTTCTCTAAATGCATTAATTTCTTCGTTTTTTTTGTAAAACTACAGTTTTTTTCTTTTGCCAGGTCCAAGTCCAAGTCCAATTTTTTGGGCTGCCAAGTCTGGTGAGCCCGAGTTTTCCAACTATGGTTTATCCTTTCAATTAATTCCAACAAGTAATGAAATCAATCAGTGAAAGTAGAGAACACAGGCTGAAAAGATGGCCATTTTCTTTGTTTGTCAACCAAGATGCTCTACCATCTCAAAAAAATTGATGATTGGTTCGGTTCTGTCCAGGGTAAGAAATTGGATCTGTATGTTTCCTTTTTCCATGTACTACAAAAAGGAATTATTTTTGTCTGCTTCAAGAATAGTAATATGCAAAAACCCTCAGCTGTTAAAACACTCAGAATCCTTGAGTAATCTCGTTATTAATGGTGGCATCTTGTGAGAAGAGTGTTGGGACTGTTCAAATTTGCTAACATTTACAAGGTCATATTTCCACTGGGTAGGGTTTTTGGAAAAAACTTAAGTCCAGAGCCCTAAATCTAAAACCCTAACCCCTAGGTCGTGGTGGCTTAGTTTCTTTTTCAAGCTTCATGTTCTATTTTTCAGTTGACTTGCCCCAGTCGGTTTCTGGTCAACTTAGTCATGACTTGAGCCTTACCCAATGTTTATCTGATCAGCCACCCTATCATGAGGATCTGTTTGAAATATACTTGAGAGATACATGTTATGCTTTGTGCCAGATGTTTGTCCTTGATGCAGATTTAATAATCCCAAACTACAAGTTAGTTTTGTGAGTGGACATTCAGCCCGGGGATCAGAACAAGCCTTTTGATTATGCAGACCTACTTGCAGAAAATTTGCACAAAACCCTAGTGCAGGTGAAGAGAGAACTTAAAAGATTTTATTTCAGGTATTACTCAATTCTGATGCACATTCTCTTGTTTGACAGTCTAAAAGTATGGGAAGCCCCATTGAAAGTTGTCCCTTAAAGATGGAAACCAGGATTTGCCAGTCCATGAATGGACCTACATATGGGGCAAGCATTGTAATGCTGCAAACTATGTGATTTTTGAGAACTTCTTTGTCAGAAAGGTTCTTTCTTTGCTCAGAGAAGAGACAGATTGGGACCAACGAAGGTCAAGAGATTCCTAAGGCCTCAGGATTTCACTCCTGAATTGAATATAGATCACAATTGGGGGAGTTGGTTCTTCTTTAAGGACAATACAATCATCCAAGTGTATGGCTCGACTGTCCACCCCCATGTATTGCCAAATCAGTCCCTGACATAATTGCATTTTTGGAGGTGATGTATCAACTCTGGGAATTAGAGAAGTTCCATGTTGGAGGATCCAACAAAAGAAGATCCTTTTTGCCCTTTCAAGTCCATTTTTCAGACTTCCACATCTACAATAAGAAGGCCTTGGACCTATTATTGAATTATTGAATGAACTGAGGCCCTACAATATGGGTTTGGCAAAGTATAGGCCATATGGCCCTGAATTATTCATCAAGGATATCATGTCAAGATTCGGAACAAAGGCTTTCATCCATTGGTATGATGAGGAAGAAGAAGTTATCAAAAATGCACAAAGTTATGCAGAGATGCAAAACATCAGAGAAAGGTGGTTCAAGATCCAATATGCAGAGGCCAAGAAGAGAAGAGAAGATCCATCATATAAGGCTTACTGTGATGAGATGACAGATCCAGAGGCAAGATTGAAAGCAATTTGGGCCTCTTATAAATATGATGTTGAAAAAATGCCATTGGCACTCATAGCCCCAAGAATTCAACCAAGGCAAGCTGCACCACCACCTCTTTCTCCTGCTGCACCAATGTCATCTGCTCTTGTTGCAGTTCCTCCTCCACCTCATATTTCTCCAGTATCTTCATATATTGCCTCGTCATCTAAGCAACCCATGCCACTTGCATCATCATCCAGCTCCCAACCTAATCATCATTCCTGAAGCCCTAGGGCTTGACTCCTTTACATATTCTGTCACCAGGAAGGGAAGTTCCCCATGATGATCCTGACACTGGTTTTGTGCCAGAAGAAAACAGGCCAAATGAGCGTCATGCTTTTGATACTCCAAAAAGAGTTATTGTGAAGGATCCCCCACCAGAAAGAGCCTTGATTTCATTTAAATTGGGTGGAGACCCAGTAGATGACATAACAGAAATGGCTTATGAACAATTCATAAATGATGAAGAGTTCACCAAAACAAAGGAATTTAGACACTTATTGTACAAGGTCATTGAGGATCATATAAAAGAAGAATCAGGGATTTTATATCCAAATGCTCAACAAAGTGCCCAACTTGCAGTAGAAATTAGACAAAAGGTCAAAGAAAACTTGGATTCAATGACCCTAGACAAAGGTAGACAAATTGTAAGCAACGGTGACATTCTTTTGCTTAAGGATGGGACATATCTTCAGCCATTGCATTTGACTGTTTGAGAAAAAAAGAGGGCACTGATTTTGAAGAAGGAATTGGCCAAGGATTGTCTACTTTTGATGATAGGCGTGATGTTTTGGCCATCTGATCAATTTTTCCTGCAACAGATAAAGCCTATTATGTTAAAAGAACAGAATGACTTGTGTGGGCACTTGATTGTAAGAAGACCTTCAGACACCACAGTTATCCACACTGCCCAATTGAACTTGAATAAAATCTTATGAAAACAATATAAGATTGACTGACAAATTGCACAGGCTTAGAGAGCAACAAGTTTCAAGAGAAGCACTGCTTCCTCCTTCAACACAACCAAAAATTTCTTCTGAGGAACTATTTAAATTAAGGCAAGATTTGGCCACATCTAGAGTCAAAATCTCTCAGTTAGAAAGAGAAATTGAGGAGAGGACAAATAAATAATTTGAGCAAAAAAGACAGTTGTAGGATGCAACTAGCAAAGAGGAAAAAATTGTGACAAAATTAATAAGTTCTCTACTTGGTAATAGATTGAAAGCCACTTTGAACCAAGTATACACAGCATGGGATGAATACAGGGCAGTAACAGAAATTTATAAGGACCATGCTGCATCTCAAAGATTTTTGGCTTGTATTGTTCAAATTTTTAAAAGACGAACAGAAGCAATAAAGGTCCTACATGGTCAAGTTCCTTTTGACCAAAGTGCTCACTGGGCCATGCATGATTTGTATGCAAGGTACAATCATTCTATTTATTTATTGGAGTCACACAATTATATTCTTCGTTAATAAAATCAGAGTTGACAACATTTGAGGGTAACTCAAGCTTCCATATGCCCTCATTATTTAATAATTGAAGAATAGAAGAGCGGATCTGAGTGGAAGCAAGCATTCAGAATATCTTAGCCCCTATTTTTGAAGATATTGATTCAGAAGAATACAAGTCCATTGAAAAACTGAGGATGTACCTGGACCATCTCCCAAAGCTTGAAGATGGATTGATCAAAATAAAAATTGTTAGGACCTCTCTATTAGGGCAAGAGTGTGGTAAGCATATGGCTCCTATAAATAGAATCAAAGCAGAAGGCATTCAGGCCTTATAGGGCAAAAAGAAAAATCAACCGGCCCTTGGTTCCAGTTAGCAGTTTTTTGAATTTTTGAATTTTTGAACCAGGAACTAGCCATTGGCAGTTTGGCTGAAAATTTTGAAATTTTGGAATTTGGATTGAAATGGATTACAAAAAGCATAAGATTTCATTTACATTTCAATCTACCCAACCTCAGTAACCTTTCACGGGAATTAATGAACAAATATGGCCAATTTCTTGAAAAGCTCTACAAGCAGCAGGATTGGAGCAAAAGAGTAAAAAAGAACAGTGAGTGGTCAGGAAGATCAGATCAATACATGGACTCAAGCCAGTGTATAAACAACAAGCACATCATCAGCAACTACCTCTTGCACTGATCAGAAGAATGTTTGCTCTCTTTTGCAGCTGCTCAAAAAGTTTTTTGTCTTTTTGGGACTTCAGGTGGTTACCTACCAGCCTGTCATTTTGTAAATGGCCTGAAGCTTGTTTGCTCCCTTGTCTTATAAAAGGAAAATCAAGGCCGTTTTTTAAAGGTTCTGAAGTCTTAGTGTCGATTATATATTCTGTCTAGGTCTAGTTTATATTAAGGAAAAGTCTGAGTCTGTAATGGCAATTTTTGCATTGTAAGTTTCAAGGCAAATTTGAAATATCAATGAAACAGAAATTCAAATTGTCTCCATCTTGGTACATTTGATTTTATATGAAATCAATATATCAAAGATATTTTGGTTTTGTATCAACAAACTTCTTGTGGATGTGTGATTTTGATTTCTGCTATCTTTCAAAGGAAGAATTAATTTTGCTTAAATCTGTTCACATTCATTTCAAATGTGAAAATTGGATAATTAAGATTTGAGATTCCATAAGGTGGCTAATTAATGTAAAGCATTAATTAAACATGGCCATTGCTCTGAATAAGATTAAGGTGCAAAGTTCTGTTCTTTTCTAGATTTTGACTACATCTACCCTAGGATAGGCACCAGTCAAGTCCTTTTCTCTCTGCAGACACTAGAAACATCTTCGAAATCTAAAAAGTAAAAATCAATTTCATTTCATGAATTTTATGTTTGTAGGACTATTTTTAGCTTAGAATCTCAGCTCTCATGCTTGAGGATGTTAGATTACCAAAGGGTGAAGCCAATCTTGTTGAAATCATACATTTCCTTGGTATATTTTCATTGAGAGCCATCTGCCATATGCAATATCTGATAACTTGAATTAGGATCTGTTAGATATTGTTTGAAGGGAACCCACCTAGGTTTTGCAAAGCCTGATGTGCAGAGGACTTCAATCAAACTAACCCATTTTATCATGTTCGTTGGCCACTGACCCAAGGACATGTAGACTGAACATGGCTAATTCATAGAGCTACCTTGGATACTCAGTTGGAAACACCAAGAAAGAGAATATTGTGGACAAAACAATAAGGCATTTTAATGGTTTATCAACCCTTGTCAAACTCTTGTCAGGATTCCGTGCTTTCCTAATTGCCTCAAAATAAGGGAACTCCTAGAACTGAGAGTGAAAAAGAGGTCAAAAGAGGAGAAAAACATCTTTTGTTAATAGAAAAAAGGTCAATGTTCACCAAAATGGCCCAAGCCCTATGGAAAGTGAAAATGTCATTTTGGATGCCAAAAGTAAGATTGGCATTCAGCCAGGTGTTGGATTTGAAGGCATCTGCTCCTAAAGCCTTTGTGAATATATATATATATATATGAGTCTTTTCAAATCTTCTACAGAGGAGAGGGACCCTCTTCTCCTCTATAATAACTAGATCGTCAGTTGGAATGTGAGAGGCTCAGAAGCAAATGATAGGAGATTTGTGGTTAGAAACTTCTACATCTCTAAGCACAGATTAGATTTTCTTATTGCTTCAAGAGGTAAAATGTGTGGGTTTTGGTTTAGAATGGGCTTGTAAAATATATTTGACCTAGGGCCAGATTCTTTTTCACTAATCACTATAAAGGTAAGGGAGGATCAACCATTTTTGTGCATACAAGAGGGGCCAACTTAAGGACTTTGGCTGCTCTCCCCATAATAGAGTTAAATGGATTCTTTTATCTGTCCATGGGAGAACTTTTGGAATACGTTCAGTGCATGTAGCAAATGATTTTAGAAAAAGAACTGACACGTGGCTTTCTTACCATCCTCCAGACTGCCCCTAGATCATTGGTGGAGATAGTGATATGATAAATAATGAGGACAAGTCGGGTCAGTGTGAGTTTATTAGAAGGGTAATGAATTGTTTTAATTTATTTATTCCAAATTTAAGAGAGAAATGTAGCTGATGCCCCTCTTTGGATGCAAGTCTGATAGCAAAGGAGTTTGGTGCACATGGAGTAATTATCAAAGGGGGTCTAAAAGAGTATCCTCAAGGTTACACAAAGAGTTTTTGGTATCTCTTTTGCAGATAACAATAATGTGGTTCAGGTCCTCCCTTATTGCTTATTTGATCATCGCGCCCACTGAAATGGAGATTTTTCAATCCACTGCTCCTAGCATTAAGCAAGACTTTAGAGGTTTAGTCAAAATGAATGTTTCACACCTGCAGGATCTGGCCTATGTTAATAATATTAGCAATATAAGGAGCCTCTCTACATCCTTTGGGGGTTCAAGCTCTACAATTGATAATTGGAATAGAGTTGTAGAGGCTAAATTGATAGCTCAGAATAATAGGTGCATTCAAATGAATATAATTCATATTGAGAAGCAGCTTAAAAGATTTCCACATGTATGGTTTCAAATTTCAAGAAAGGGTTACGGATGCAAAGCACCAATCAAGATATAACTTAAATTACAAAGGTAGGGGAACCAAACTTAGATCTAAGCAACTTTGTTAAAAATTGGTGATAAAGGACCAAATTATTTTTTCAGGCTCCTGAAACACATGCAAAGGAAAAGAGAGAGACCATTGAGGTGGATAGGAAGCTGGTAAAAGATTAGACACAAATCAGGTCAACTTTTCAGGATTTCAATTGTAAGCTTTCCCCATCAGAGAAACATGGGAGTGATTGTCGGCATGGTAGAAGTGTTGTTTAAAGGATTGATCCATGCAGATTGGGCAGGGGCAGTGCCAACAGCCTTGACAAAAACATCTGTATTTGAGGAGATAAACGCAGTTATCCAATCCTTGAAGAACTAAAAACTCCAGGCAATGATGGTCTTTCAGCTTAATTCTATAAAAGTAAATATCAATTGGATCAGCCATATTCTTTTAAAAGTTTATGAGGCTACTTCTGTATGCTCTCTGAGATCAAACATTAATAGCGGGGTCATCAAACTGCTGCCTAAGGATAGTAATATAACTCAGATTTAAAAAACTAGAGACCAGTAGCTCTACTTAACATTTCCTATAAGATCTTTGCAAAAATTGTTGCCTCAAGACTGAAGAAAATATTGTCCGCCATTGTCCTCCCCTCTCGAACTGATTTTGTGAAGGGAAAATTTATTTTCCAAAATTTGATTTCACACTGGCGAAGCATGCATTGGGCAAGGGAATCCAAGCAAACATTGGTGTAAGGCTCTCATTGGATTTGATAATGCATATGACAGAATTGAATGAGGTCTTGTAATGAAGATGATGAGGGCTCTTGGGCTTGGTGAAAAATTATGCAGGCATGTTCAAGTTTAATTGTTGATGCCTCCACACAAGTAAGCATAAATGATGCACTTTCTAATTCCTTTACGCTGCAGAGATTCATCAGAGAGACTATCCACTTGCACATGGCTTGTTTGTTACTGCAGCTGTGGCTATTCATTATATTTTTAATTCTGAGGGAAAGCTCCTTGGAACATCCTGTAAAGGGATTTAACTTCCAAACAAGAACATACTTAATGAGTTGCAGTTTGCAAATGATACTTCACATTTCCCAGTCATTGAAGAGGAGAATTTTGGTAAATTACATAAAAGTCTTGATTGTATTTCTGGGCTTGATCTGTACTTAGGTATCCCCTTTGCATTGAACCCTTATTTTTTAAAATGTAGAGATGCAAATTGCATAAAATTTTTAAAAAATAAATTCAAATTGGCAATGTCAGTTTATTTCCCTTGCACAAAGATTTCAAGCATTCCAAAAGGTCTGATGTTCATCTTATACTATGCACTCTTCATCATGTTGGTTGGTTTGTCAGGCCAAAACCAATCCAATTGAAAAGTTAATAAGGTGTTTCGTTTGGTCTGATGAAAAATGTTCCTAAAAAAGGCATGCAGTCTCATGGGATGTATGTAATAAACCAAAGGAAACTGGTGGAATGGGTTTGATAAATATTTTCCTGCATGGGGTTTTATTGGCAGTTGAGCAAATCATCACATGCTTATCAAGCAATGAACCATGGAATACCTTGCCAAGGAATAATATTTGTGCTGGCTCCCCTAAAAAAAATTAGAATGGAAAGAGACGCCCCTGATGGATATCCTTTTCTTCCCCATTTTAGTCAAGCCTCACAGTTCTCACATATTTGTGTCCATATGGAAAGCCTGGGAGTTTGTAAAGGATAATGAGGACTAGTCTAAAACTAAGAAAGTTGATTTTAAACGAAGGTTTGTTTGGTCAAATTTGTGGTATAAAGATAAACCATTGACCTTGGTCATAGGGTGTTCTGCCAAGGAATGAGCTGAAAGACATAAGAAAAATTTGAAAATACTGTGAATGATGAGGGCACTATTCCTTGGGAACAACTGAGGGCTACCTATAATCTTCCGGACACTTATAGAAGGACTTTTACCATGATCCAGAATGCCTTGGGAAACCAGTCATGTGCTTTGGAATGCTTTTATGAGCTGGATAAATGAAAGAAAGTTCATTGGTTGGGTGGCTGTAAATTTTTGGAAGCCACAACAAGCTATATCTATGCTATAATTTCATACACAGAAGAGACAATTGAGAAACTTAATACCCTATGGAAAAGATCTGGTAATGCTTGAATTGAATTGGGACAGAGATTTGAGGTTGTCTGGTCTGCCAGTATTGAGCCAAAAAATCTTTTTTGGATTTTCGGATAGTTAGTACTTTGTCAAAAGTATTCTATCTTTCCTAATATGAGTAAGTGTCAACACAGTGGCTTGGTGCAGTCTGTTATTCACAGTTCCTTTTTATGTGCCTATGCCAAATGTGTTTGGAGTTGCTTCCTTCCTATGTGGGTCAATCTGTCCAAGAAAAATCAAATTGATTAGTTTGACATCCTGTGGGTTTATTTCATATAGCGTGAAATCATAAAAGCTGAAGGAAAATTTTCAGTTGGTGTTGTCAACTTAAGTCTTCCGCATCCTAAGGAATGCAAGGAAATAGCAATTTTTTGAAAACATCAAAACGAATCTCACAGACTTCTCAAGAAAACTCTCACAGTTCATTTAATTTCCTTACAGGTCACAACACAGGTTAACAAGAGTCAAGAAAAGGTCAAAAATATTATGCACCAGGGTTTTGACAAGGAATAAAGAATGATTTTGAAGACAGGGTCCCTGAAGACATTAACTATGACTTTGATGGATGGCCCATTACAGTTGATGCTGTCCAGAATATGCTCTTTTTTTCTGAATTGGAGATTCAAGACAATGCAGATGCCAACATCCCAGGTAATGCTACTCAAGGATCAGGAAAACTGGTTAGTATACCTCAAGTGCTGTTGCTAGTTTGTCAATTCCAGTGGAAGGTGTTTTAAGAGGTGGTAAATCCAAGGTACAGGATTATGATCATGATTCATAATGATGACGTTGTATGGAGAATCTGGGAGTTGAATAATGTGCCAACCAGTTTCACTCTTATTCGCATTGTAAAAACTGCCAATTCTTTCTCGAGCAGCAATTCTGAAGTCAGTTTACATTATTAGTGACTAACTGATGCTGTTGATTATGACCTTAATGGCTTTGATATGATATATGCTAGCTGTCTTGGAAGATGGATTTTTTTAATTATGGAAGAACTGCTGCCTTGTGAAGGGCTGGTAATTCCCCTATTTTGGCTGTATGGGGATGCTCTGTATTTCTGCCCATGAGGCTTCTGGATTTTTAATGTTTTGTGGAAATTTGTTGTTCTGGGATTTGACACTTCAATACTGTCATGACCCGTAATTGTAACCTTTCCCCAATATAAACAATAAAATTAAAAAACCATATAGACATGTCCTATTTTGTATTTCCAGTGCAGCATACATTGCATAGGTGATGAGAAACTTACATTAGAGTTGACATTCACTACTCGTGAAGGGGAACCTCTGATTAGAGAGGGTAGCAACAAAAGTGTAAGTAGTGCTGGTGACAGATGATTCACTTGCAGATGTTCTTCATAGCCATCTTTAGAAAATTTCTGAGGTGCTGATGTATAGATCAAAAGGTCAGACTTATTCATTTGTCAAAATAAAACATCTTCAACAAAAATAACAAAAGATAGGAAAATTTCCTAAAAAGTAAGCATAATCATCCAGGGGAAAGAAAGTAACTTAGTTGGCATTTATATCAACGAAATAGCACTAGAATAATCTGTAACAACTAGTACAAATATTTAAGAAATATAATAAACAAGTGATATGTAATAGCACAACTTCTAACTGCTATAACTCTTCATATATGTGCCAATATGATTATGTTGCTTATCCAATGAAAAAGTTACTGGTGATCAACAAACAAATCAACTGAATATTGAATTTTATCTACAGCTGCATGCTGATTTCTGCATCCCCACGGTCAAATCCAATGTGTCCATGACTCATGCATTGCTACACTACCAAAAATCAGATAATCTATAGCTCTAAACTGAAAAGAACTATATTCAAAGGTGAGTGCCTTACAAGCTATGAATACTGCAAATATAAGAAAATAAAAATATGTGACTTGTACTTCAATGTTATATTTTATCTATGTTACCCCGAGTTTCCGAGACGGGGGCAGGGGGATGGGGAAACGAGTTTCCAGGACATTTTTTTTTCCCAGAGCAAAGGACGGCAGGGGACGGCTATATATATATATATATATATATATGTGTGTGTGTGTGTGTGTGTGTGTGTGGAAATCTAAAATTTCAAATATATTCATGAATTATATAACATTGTAACATTCATCATAGCAACACTAACATTTATAAATCTAAAATCAATGATCATTCATCAAATTATCATAGAACATAGCATCAAATAAATCAAATCGAATCATCATAGAATAAGAACATAGGATTCGGGCATGACCAAGTTTCGGGCACGATTCCGGGCATGACCAAGTTCAAGACTTCAAACAAGGAGGTGTTTTGAGATCAAAGAGAAGGTGAAGATGCAAATCCAAGAAGGAGATCAAAGAACAAGTTATGCAAGAAAATGATCACGGCTATGAGTGACCGAAATTATCATCAACTTGAATTTCCTCCAGGAATCCAAGTTCAATTGATCCAAGTGGAATAATCCAAGTGCATGGAGGACCTCATCATTCCAAGAGATTAAGGCCAAGAAATCAAGATTTCAAGAACAAGCAAGTTCTAATAATTGCCATGAGAAGATTTCCAGAGGATGAAGAAAATTTGTGAGATAAAGCAATTTGGGAATACGCCATCACAATTGAAAATTTGATATTGTTTAGTATCAAGAGATATTTTCTCATCACCAAGAGATGATGTGGAATCTAATCATCTTCAACCAATCAAAAGGCTCCAGTTACACGTGTCCAAGCACAGTCAATCAGATCATGCCAAGTGTACATCTAGAGTCCACATCATGTCTCTACTTGACCTATTTTCTTATTGGCTCTCAAAAGCATTGTAATTTTCTTAATGGTTTACAAGGTGGTGCTTTATTGTAATTGGACAAGCATTTAATGCATGTAGCTAGTAGTTATCTTAGGGCTATGTTGGCATAATCTTGGCCCTTCATTGTAATTGAACAACTATAAAGGGCCAAAGCCTTCTCATTTGTAACTCAGTAGATTGAGATTAGATTAAATTAACTAGAGTAGGAGAGACTTGGAGAAATTATTGTCATAATGCTATCAAAGTAATTGCTAATTCATTGTTAGTCTTCATGGTGGATTACTTGTGTTTCTTTGGAATATTGCATGGTTTCTACATTTCCTCACTTAGATTAGGATTTGATTTTATGTTGGTTAGAAATAGTGTTTAGTTGAATGGAAGATATTTTGGATGCATCTTTGTTAAACTCGCTTAGACCATACCACTAGCTGCTTGTTGATTGTAAGTTTGTCTTGTGTGGTCAACTAGCATATTCACAAGCTTAACTTCGATTATTGCTTAAATAATGATATGCATCGGTGGATGGTGTTAATGGAATGGAAATAGTTTGAACATCTTACATCTACCTTAGGAGATCGCACTAGCTTGGTTGATGTTGATGGCCAAACTAACTTTGTTGGACGTGTTTGAAGTAGTTGATATCCATTGATTAAACAGCATAAGTCCCTTTGTGATAGATAGCATATCACATCATTATAACTGAGTTAAGTCCACAATAAGAAGGAATCTTAGGGTTGTCTCATCTGATCACACAATACATATACATTGTTTACCATATGAGCATCCTTATTCAAGAGAGAGTTGGAGATTTGGTGTTTCATCCTAGAATACTAAGTATTCGATTCTACATGTTGTAGTGGCATAAAAATCACATCAACGGGTCCCAGCAGGAATAGACTTAGATGCCCATGCCAAGATAAAAGAAATGTGGGTTCCATGGAAGGAGCAGATTTAACAAATCAATCTCAGAAATAAATTAAATCCTTTGTGTCCATCTCTGCCCTGTGGACTCCACGTGACCAGCTAGGAAATTAGGAAATGCTGAAAGAAAAAAGACATCTGTTATGAGAAAGGGGATGGGTCCCAGTCTGGAGCATTCACCATCCATGTGGACCCCACCAATAAACCATCACAACAAAAAGAAGCCTGAATTAAAGTCCCAAACAGACAAGTCAACAAGGAAATGCCCTGAAAACTGCACACCAAAATTTAGACCAAAAACAAAAATTAAACTACTGCGTTTTTTAACAATGAAGGATAGCATTTTGATCTGGATGCTCCTACATGAGCTGATGATTGTTTTAGTGTCTAATCAATTCAATTCAAAAATGACAAAAGTGCCATATTAACTTGGTTCAAAACCTTTCTAGATGAAAGTGTGCAAATGTGTGCTAGATGCAATTATCTTCTTACTCTAGATCTTTCAAATTTTGATTTCCACGTTTCATTGGCCTTCATTATTAACCCACTTGTGCCACAACCCACAAGAATTGTTTCATGATCACTTGGGAATAGAAAATAATACCCCTAACATTACAGCAGTTCTTGAGTCTGATCATGAATGCCTTTATCTTGAAAAAGTAATTTGAGGAAGCATTTCTTGAATCAGATGATGTTATTTGTTTTGAAGTACTTTAAGGTGCAATATTATGCAGCCCAAATGTGGGAAAGTGAGGCAGTTTTGATGAGATTTGAAGATGACCAACCCTGGTTGGATAAATATTTAGATTTTATGTTGTCTACATCATTTGTTCATAGTTTAAGGCTGAGAAGATGATTTGGAAAGCTATTTATAACACTACGAAAATAAAAGAGTCAATTCTACAGCCCTCCTCATACCACCAAAGCAAGTCAGTTGAGTCAGTATCACAATGATGCTCATATAATTCAGGCTAAAGGGATTGATATCTGAATTCGCATGATGGAAATGGTTTTTCTTCCTTTTTCAAGTTTTACTGGACTCTTGAAAGATACACATTTCATAGTACATGTAGTAAGTCACCAAAAAGCTCAGCTTCAGGGAGGAGGAACTCACCCACATACCCCTACCCACATTTCTTAGTGACAATAATTAAATGTAGGATAGTCACAGTATATATTCTTGTCATATACTTCACATGATCACATGCCCATTTCAAAATGGCATCCCTGTATCCACATCCCGTGCCTTCAGCTGACTATGGCAACTAGAAAGCACGAGAGTTACATCAGTTGAGCATCAAATAAATGAAGTTTACAAAATCTTGTACTTTTTAGTGGGTATATATACAAGCAAATAAACATGTTACAGAAAGAAGACAAGAATAACTAAATGTAAATTTGTAACGCAATTTTGTATTCATCAAGCTAGAAAATTGAACCCAAAAGAATGCAATTACATACAATTATACGCCTCAAGAAAACTTAAAACAAGGAGCAAGTTAAGTGATCTACAAAGGTGATTAGCACACAGGATTGTCAAAGAACCAACTCACTAAGGAGTTTTTTTATTGATGTACAGATTTAAACCTGCCTCCCAATTATTACATCCCATTCAAGAGCAGTGAAACTAATAATAAGTTCAAGAACCTGGACCTCTTTTTTGAAGGGATTGGACAATGCACCATGAAGCAAAACATAAATTTAGCAATTGGAAAATGTCATAGATGATTACCTCCAATCGAGAAAATGCCTGCATTGTTGATGAGAACATTTAAAGTACCTTGTTGGGCATTCCATTCCATTGCAAACTTCCTAACAGATTCAAGGGAAAGGAGATCCAACTCCATCACCTGTACAAAGGCAGTTAATAAAATCAGTTAATCAGATAAAATGTCAATTTATGTGAGTCTTTGATAACAGAAAAGACAAAATATAGTGAAAGGTAAGAACTTGCAATGAGAGGAACAAAGAAAATTTTAAAAACACCAGTAAGTTGTAGATAATTGACGGAAATTGTAAGCAAAATATATCACTCAGGTAGGATCAGACAGAAAGCCATGTTGACAAAAAAGACAACAAAAATCCACCAAGTCAAAATTAATGAACACCTACAATCAAGTGAGAATAAGGAATATCACATGTGTGCAAAGAAAACATGAATAGCAATTGATCGTCTTCAAATAATATCATTGCAGGAGATGATAGAACAATTCTTTGGATACCAGTGAGTATTGTTGATGAATAGGAAACAAATTTTCTACAATATAATGTTCTTCAAAAATGTTCTCAGAGAAGCCTAAATTGAGTAAATTTCCCATGCATTCCACCCTTTAGCTTCGAAAGTAAAAGAGCTTCTGGTGCAAAGACAGATAGCAACATACTTTTAAGCATTCTATATGCAAGAAATCAAGTACATAAAATGCCTAACTAGTTGCAATTCCGCTTCCAATGAAAGAAAAGCTAATATACCATAATGGGCTCCAGCATGAGTAGCATTAATACATTTCCTAAGAAGCTAGAGCTTTAAAGCAAATCCAAATTGCTAAGTCGTCCAAACAGATATGGAAATCCTTTTGACCAAATTCCTTTTAGCTCCTTCAAGAACATCTTTACATCCTACCTTCTGAAAAGAGGAAGTGCTGTACGATGAAGGACAAAGCATGATTAAGGATTGCTCTCCAATGAATGGGTCTAAGAAAGAAATTTTTAAATATCTATCCAATCCACAGCCACAGTTTCCATATTTAAAATTTGACAAAATGTGTTTTGATAGCCTTTCCATATTGATTATGAAGCATGGTTCTTGCCAGCCAAGAACTCTAAGCCAGAGGAAGATGAAAATAATCAAGACACAGTAAATCATTCATGATGAGGTTTCAAGAAAACATTCAGTATCTCAAGCAACATAAAGCTTTCAACTTCTCCAAAACATTTCAGCCAGACGTGACCATATAAAATAGCATAAGATAAAATTTTAATTGAGCAAGAGGATTGTAATTGACTCTCTACTTGAGTTGATTTATCCTCAAAGCAAGTGGAATAATGTATTTTGTTAACTCATTTTTGTGTCCTTGGTCCAATCAAGTGCAAGCCCATGAAGTGGATCTAGGAATTGATGTGCAGTCCCATTAATCAACTCCAGAAAGTTGTTTCATGTGTCTTACCTTAAAAAGTAGGACCTTCATAACATTACACTACAAGCAAAGCATGCCTCAACTTTACAGAGATTTAGTGGTTATTGTGCTGAAATCAACCAGTTGCTGCGGTTTTCAGCCCTGTGGCAATGACAATCTGCCAACCCTTCCCAAACTTCAGATATGACTGAACAACATGAGGGTCCAACTGATCAGATGGTGACGGTCCCCATCCCTACAAATCTATCCACTCATCCACCAAACTCAGTTATCCGTTCTCTTCAAATCCCTTAACCTTCATCCCCAAATGAACAATCTTGCATGTACTACTTAGGAATATAGGAGGAAAGTCGGTATCTCTCTGGTTTTAGGTCATTCCTGTTAAAGTTTAACACATGGTATGCAGATTCTGTAGTATAGGGATTTAATCATTTAAATAATTCTCTCACTTGAAATTCAATAAAACCTGCAATCCTAAGTGCTATAACCTGCATACACAAACTTCTGAAAGTAAAAGGAAAAAAACTGAAATCAAAATATAACACTTTTTGTCTGAATATTTTATTATTTTGAGAGTTTTAATTTTGCAGATCTGATACAAACTAACGAATGACCAAAGTTCTAAAATTTAAATAGACTCCAACTTCAACAATCAAATTAGTAAATGACCAAAGACAACTAAAAATATGTTTAAATGTCTTTAGCCCAAAGAACACTGAAGATATATGTTTGTTATTCCCCAGAGTAAAGCAGAAAACTAAAAGTATGTCTGTTATTCACCCAGAAAAAAGCAGAAAACTAAAAATATATGACTGTTGTCTGCCCAATATAAAGCAGCAGCACCTAAGAATGGTCTTAAATCAATGCCTTAAATAAACTAATAAAAGTGCCTAATTTAGAACAAAATCTGCACCAAAAACAGCAGTTACAAAAACTGAAAACTAGGTTTGATTTGCTAGTGCCCAATAGACACAATTGATCACTCACCTTAAGGTCTGATTTCTCCTTATTTATGTTCCACTAGAACGCCATCTGAGTGACCCATACAAACTCTAACAATCCTTTTTTGTGAGGAAGTAGTTTTCCATAAACCCAAACTTTACTTCTAATAGTTTAAACTTCCTTTTCTATGGAGGCTTTGTCAATGTCTCTATAACCTGCTCATCTAAAGGAAAATAGTAAATACTGAAGAATTGTTGTTTCCTTTTGAACTGTCTCTGTGAAAATGATAACAAATATCAATATGCTGGAAGTAATCATATAACCCTAGATTTTAAATTGACAGCTCCAAAATTTGATCAGTAAGTTCTGCTATCAACTTGAGAAGCCAAATAATTTCCCAACTAGCAAATAATCTGCTATGTAGTTTACTTCAAATAACCTTAATGCTACATCCACCTATTCCATGCCTAACCAGGATTTTATTCCTAAACCCAAAGATGAAACAGAACTTTGAAGTGCTCTTCCTTGCACTATCATCACCTGTCAAGTATAAATCTACAAAGCCATGCAACACTAACTTCAACCCATCATAAATTGTGCCCTTCAAGTACTAAAGCATTTGTTTTCATTGCCAAACCAAGTGACAATTGGAATCAAATATTTTTTTCATCCCTCATAATGTGCCTACACCCATTATAATATGTTGCTATATGTTGTATGTACCCTTAGCAAGACAAAATGTATTGATTATTATGTCTAACGTTTTATTGTATTCCTCTATTAAACAATCTTACGAAGTTTATTCTTCCTTCCTTATGCTGCTATGCACAGTTGTAATGCTACAATTTCACCTCTTATATTGGACTGCTAACAAATCCCTTTTGTAAACTTTTGCTAGTTATCTAAGTGACTGGTGTAGCTATAATTAGATTTATTCCTTAGATCAATCTATTTTGGCACCATACCCGCATTTGGTTTTGTAAACACCCTGGCAGAGAGCTTGCAAGCTAAATGTGAAATTGATCTTTGTGGGCGGTTGGCCCTTTCATGCCTTTGGTGGAATATAATAGCAACTAATCTGAATGCTAGTTTGTTGTTTTATTGAGCCTAATAGTGTTGTGGAGTCTGAAGCGGGACATTGGTCACTTTCCAGTCAATGAGACCCCCCAGAAATAACTCCGTCAAAACATAGCCTAAGGAGCTGATTTTTTGAGTCGAGTTTACAACATTCAAAATTCTAATGGAGTATGTGATTGGGCGAGAAATGGACTGTCATGCTCAATATACTACCCGAACAAAAACAACAGCTTAAATGATAAAAGGGAACTCTTTGGCCTAGTGCCAGTCATCATGTCTAAGGGTTCCGGTGCATCGGTAATGGGGAACACTCGAAAGAGCATAAATCAAGTTCAAAACCCTCTTACCAGGTAAGGTGTTTTACTAACCCCAACAGACAAGTGGGAAGGTTATGGCATCTAAAGAATTTGGATCCGCTCGAAAATATTAACTGCTGCTTTAAAAGGATCACAAAGGTTTTAGGGGAAGGGAAGAAAAAAAAGGTAGAAGCCAATGTCGTATGTCCAAAGTGGTATTTTGGAAACTTTACTCTTGTTAAAACTTTAGAAAATAATGCCCAAAGTGGTATGTTGGAACCTTTACTCTTGTTCAAACTTAAGAAAATAATGTTTTAGCAGATCAGACCACTCTATGAGAGATGAAGCTTCTGAAAACATGGTTATGCTTTTTTAAATCTTGTTGATAAATTAAGAAAAGCATATTTATACACACTTCTATATCAAGAAGACCTCCCATCGCACACCAGTCCTTCTGCCATTTCTGTATCAAATCATGTGCAGCCTTAGTATTCCTGCATGCCATTACAACATGTGCCCCTGCTTCTGCCAGTTGCCTATAACAACAACAACAAAAAACAAAAAACAAAATTTTAGAATCTGACCAAGGAACGCATTTTCTTTTAGGTACATGGATCTAATTAAATAAATAAATAAAAATCTTACTGCACATAAAATGGGTATAACTTACTTTGCCATTTCTAGGCCTATTCCGCTTGTAGCACCAGTTATAATGCAGGTTAGACCATTCATAGGTGGAAATTGCAAAGGGTTTTTAAGGTGGCATGACAGAATTCTCTGAAAAACAATGTCATATAAAACAACAAGCAGACCCCTTATCCATTCGATCCATCCCAGCGAGCTCTGCTTCTTTATTGCCATATGAACAAAATCTCTCTCTCCTCCTTGCTTGTCTGCACATACAATACAAATATAAACCCAGAGATGCAAATGAATCGATCAATCAATCAATAACTTCTACCAATTTTAGTAGAGCGCATATTTTAGAGGGGTCTATGACGAATGAGATTCAGAACAGCTCAATGATAATAAATTTGTCTTTATGCTATTGTTTTTTTAACCTTTTTCTTTTGAGTGTGATTTGTTCTTTTTGTATTCGATATGAACCAAAGGTGAAGTGGGCAAAACATACGGATATTCTCATAATTATTTGTACTATGAACATCTCTGGCATAAATTAGCCAGTAGTGTTCTATTTTATGGGAGGATTTTATATCATTCATACGTTGTTGGCCTGAGGATTTCTTCACAAGTTTTTAGGCTTACAGAGTTAAAGATTGAGGAAAAATCTCGGTCTCATTATTTATGATATTTAGAATATTTATTTTTATGAGTTCATTTACAATCATTAACTTTATTATAAATCAAAAGTTCATTAACATTATTAATATTGTTTTTTTTAAAGATTTTTAATAAATTAAAATATTATTAAATTAATAAAATATTAGAAAAATATTTTTATTGAGTAATTTTTTAGTTCATTTATCATAAATTATCAAAAAAATTGTGGAATAAAAGCCAAAAATCAATGAAGGTGGGGAGGAGGCAATCTATAAGAAAGTAATATAGAAATATATGAAGAAATTAGAAAAGAGAATAGTTTTAGAATATAGAAGTAGAAATCCATAAATAAAAATACAGAGTACCAACAACTATGTATGATTTGGAGATAATAGGTATGTATGATTTTGAAATGTTGCTATTATATAATTTAGATATACTTTTTAAATTATTCTCTTATTTGTGAAGTTTATATAAAGTTTTTTTTTGAAATCTCAAGCACAATGTTTATAAATGATATGTTTTTCAACTTTATGTTTATTTAATATACAAAAACTAAATGATCTTTATTTATATAATTCTAGAAATTTTAATTGTTTAAAAGAATGAATTAAAGGTAAAACAATTTGAGGGGGGATGAGACAGTCGAAATTTTTTTATATATAATTTACTATTGACTAAATTAAGTACACAATTTTTAAATTGAAATTAAACATGCACAGAATTTAAAAAATCTAACGTTTCAAACACTTTTAGTAGATGATTGACGGTTTGTGCTCTACTAGGGTTTAGTATTGCGTCAATTTTTTGCATTTTGCTGTCCTTTCATTCTACAGTTATTGCGGGAAATCACTTGATATTTATGGCTCCGGCCACCATTCACCCAACAATTGATGTTGGTGTTGGTGTGGTGACGGATAGCAATGGCACATCCAAGCAAGAGACCTTGCAAGTTTGTTCCCAAAGTTTTTCTCAAGGTATGTCTCAGCTTGATATTGTTTTGTCCATTCATGAGTTTGATGATGCCTGTACTTGGCTTGAAACGCATACCCTTATTGGCTATTTTATAGGTCACAACCCTCCTGAAAATGTTATTAAGGACTGGGTTGCGAAAGCTTGGACTCCCCATGGAATCCACTTGGATGGCATTCAAAGTCTTACCAAGGGCTTTTTTCAATTTCATTTTTCTAATCCCACCCATGTGGACGCCATATTTGCCAAAGGACCCTGGAATCTTAGGGCTTCCCTTTTAGTTTTTCAGTGCTGGTCTCGAGACTTTTCTGTCTCTGACGACAAGAAACTGAAAGTTCCTGTGTGGGTTGAGTTTCCTAGTCTCCCTCTACCCTGTTGGCCTTTCATGCATGCCATTGTCAAACTCTAGGTAGGGTTATTTGTAGTGAGCATGATGATTTTCTCAATCCTCGGCCTCAGAAGAGGCTCTATGTTGAGGTCAACCTTTCCAGGGATCTTAAAGAGTCTGTTGTGATTCAGGTTGGTGAGACCACCTTCACTCAGAAGGTGCTTTATCTCAACCTTCCCAACACATTTTATTGATGTCAATCTACAGAGCACAAGATTAAGGACTGCCCTCTGGCAGTGCCTCATACCAAATCTCCTCCCAAGGATTTTGGTTCTCTGTCAGCCGACACTAGAAAAAAAGAGGAAATCAAGAAGGATGACTAGGTTACCGTCGGTCGCAAGAACAAGCAAGCCAAGCCTGTTGCTTCGGTTTCCACATCTTAGCCTCCACCTCCCGTTGTTGAGGCTCGTGCTGAGAAGGTTACTCTGATTTCAAACCCTGCCTTGTAGGGGAAGGAAGCTTTTGACTCCAGTGTTAATGCTCCTTTAGTCCACACACCTCAGGCAGCCTCTGTGATTTCCCCTCTTGTTCCTTTTCAGCATTCTCGTAGCCCTCTTGGACGTGTTGAGAATGGGTTTGAGGGCATGCAAGAAAAGTGGAGGAATATTTCCATGGAGTCTTCTAGGAATGACTTCACTCCAGCATATCTGTCAAATAGGTTTGCTTCCCTTGGGGAAGGTTATGTTATGGATGACATTGTTTTTCCATGAAGTACATCTCATGGAATGTTCAAGGTCTGACAAACCTATCTAGAAAGTATTCTATTAGGGATGTGCGGCATCATATTAGTCATCTAGATTTTTTTATGCCTCTAGGAAGTTAAAATTTTTGGTTTTTTGCTTGATGTTGCATGCAAGGTTATCTGGCCTAAGAGCCTTGCTCTCTGTTCTCAGCACGAGCCTAGTCAAGGTGGAGTTGTTACTCTCCTTTCTCCTCATTGGCATTCTTTTTTGGTTAGTCATGGCTCAGATCCCATGTAGAGAATTGTTTCGACCACTTTCATTATTGAGAATCATTCTTTTGGCATAGTTAATGTTTATGCTCCCAATGATGTTGTTGAGAGATCTCACCTTTGGCGTTGTCTTGCAGATTCTCTTCCACCTACAACTTGGCTTTTTTATGGTGATTTTAATATGTTGGAAATGGCTTCTGACAATAATGGTATTTTGCCTTTTCGATGGACAGCTGGTGAGAGAGAAGCCTAGTACTGCATGCACAATAAATTAGGGCTTTTTGATCCAAATGTTGGTCATCGTCGTCCTAATGGGGTTTGACACACTTGGTCTAATTTCAAAGCTTCTTCTAACAGAATTCATAAAAGGCTTGATTGTGCTATGATCTCGACATAATCTTTCTTCTCTTTTTCTGAAAAGCAAGCCTTATCAGTTACTCCTCTTGTTGATGTGACCTTGTCAGATCATTTTCCCATTCAATTCAATATTATTTGGCAGACAGCTAAGGCACGGCCTCCCACCATGCAATTTTTTTTAATACTTATGTCCTTCACCACCCCTTCATGGTGGCCCACATTCATCAGGCTTGGAACCTCAAGCCTTGACTGTCACATTCGCTAGGCTGGATTCAATGGTGGAATGATGTCATTCGACGTACGGCACGCTTTCTGCACATTTACGGCAAGAAACTTGTCAAGTATCATCATAGATCCTATGATGTCAACACCAAAGCTCTATATGTTTCCACAGAGACCTTAGCTTAGGATCCTTTCAGTTAGGACCTGCAACTTCACCTTGTCAAGATTCATCATCAGAAGCAAGTTACAAACAATTATGCTGCCAGAGGTGCCCAGATCAAAACTCGCATGCACTGGTTAAAAGTTAGAGACCAACCTTCTAAATAATTTTTCGCTTCTCTTTGTGTTCATCATACCAATGTGGGCATAACCAGGATTAAAAAAAGGTAAATGCCTACTCACGAAGCTTCCTAATATCCTGCAGCCTTTGTTCGTCATTATGAACAAGTCTTTTCCACCCAGGGATCTTCCCCGGCCAGCGAGCAAGCCCTTATTGACTGCATTGATGTTGTCCCTCAATGTGTTTCCTCCTCTCAGCGTGTTCTCAGTGATCAACTGCTTACCTTGCAAGATCTTCGAGAAGCTATTTTTGCTATAGCTGATGATAAAGCCCTAGGATGTGATGGCTTTCCTTGTGAGTTTTATAAAGCCCTCTGGGATGCCATTGGTCCCGATCTTCACTAGGTCTACCTTGAATCCTTTCATTCCCAATCTCTTGGGGACATCATCAACCGGGGCAATATTAAATTCATTCCCAAAGCTGGGGACTCAGAGGATATCTGCAATTGGCAGCCTATCACCTTGCTCAATGTCTCTTACAAGATCATTCCCAAGGCTCTGGCTCTCAAGCTCCATCACATCCTACCTCAAATTGTTCGGTCGGAGAAAACTGGCTTTATCAAATCAAGATTTATTCTTGATAATATCATTGTGGTTTGGGAAGGTATGGAATGGGCTCGTAAATCTCATCAGAAAGCCCTCTTTCTCAAAATTGATTTTGCTAAAGCTTATGATCGCATTGAATGGCCTTTTATTGTAGCTATGATTCACGCTCTTGGTTTTAGTCCCACATTTCTCCAGTCTATGTAGATGATTTTTAGTGATGCCTCTGCCTACATCACCATCAATGGCTGGCAGTCTTCTACTTTTGGGCTTTTCCATTCTATTTGATAGGGCTGCCCTTTGGCTCCTGCCTTGTATGTTCTAGTGGTCAAAGCATTTGGCTATTTTCTTGCTCATTCCATTTCTATGGGTCGTGTTCAGGGAATTTCTTTACCTGACTCTTTCCAGCAATTGGTCAATGGCCATTTTGTTGATGATTCCTTTCTCACTCTTGAAGAGGATGAAGATAATATCAAGGAAGCCTTACAGTGTTTAGACACCTTTTGTCTTACCTCTGGTTTTGCCATTCAATGGCATAAAACCTTATGCTTCAGACAGTCTACCCTCCCTGATCCGCCCTAGTTTTCATAGTTTGGATGGTCTAGGATTCAACATGGGGAAATTTTCCTCTTTCTGGGCATCCCCTTTGCTTTTCAAGCTACTCCTACTAGATTATGGAATGCAATTCTAGCCAAAATTGAGAAAAAGCATACATATTGGATCACCAAGCCACTCTCTCTTGATGGGAAGTTTTAGATCTGCTCCAAGGTGTTGGCTGCTATGCATGTGTATTATTCTTCTTGTTGGGCTCCCTCAAAAGCTTCTTACAAGAGGTTCGAGAAATTACAGTGGGATTTCCTTTGGGCTTTTGGAATTGATCATCATGGTTTTCACAGAGTTTCCTGGGAGTTTTGTTGCCTCCCCAAGGCCTCTAGTGGGCTTGGTTTGCTTGATACTTAGAAGAAAGTTCTAGCCCTTTGTGCGAAATGGATTGTGTGGTGTCTCACAGGCAATGAGGCTTGGAAAATTTTGCTTTGTCATTGCATTTCTTCAAGGTATCAATTACACAAGCCTACCTGGAAGGGGATTGGCTTTCAAACCCTTTTGGTTATGAAGGCCCCTGTTCATATCTAGGGAACTTTTGTTGCCAAAAGTATTTGGAGAGCCTGGGAAGCTGTCAAGCCTTGGCTTCACTGGGTTGGGAATGGTTTTTGAGATGGTCTTTCTCTTAATCAGCAAAATCTTTGGTGGTCCCCTTTGTTTTCCCGACAAGGGCTTCCTCTAGCCAAAATACAAGGAATGAGTGCTCTTCATTTTCATAAACATGGCATTCAAACTCCCAAAGACTTGTTTTCTAGAGCCACTATGAGTCTTCGCTCTTGGGATAACCTTTATGTTCAGTTTCGGCTCATCTGCCCAGATCGTTAGACTTTCGACTTGCTTATTTCAGCTATTCCACCTCATTTCTTGCATAAATTGGGAATTCAAACAGTTAAACCTTGGTGGAAAGACTGGAAATGGTATCATGTTATGCCATTCACCAGTTACAAACCCAAGCTTGGGTATTCTTGGCTTGTGCCTCATTTTCCTACGATTAATTCTCTCAATCATAAATGACACCTTTCTTCCTCCTAGAAGACCTGGAGTTGGCATTTTCATACTATTTGGGATGCTGTCACTAAGCCAAAGATTGCTCATTTTGCCTGGTGTTTGCTTTACCAGGGTTTACCTTTGGGAGCTTGGCTCTGGCAGTTGGGTGTGCCTGACCCTAAATGCCCTTTTTGTGGGCATTTTGAAACTATTATGCATTTTTTTTGGTTCTGTTGTCAGGCCCATAATTATTAGATCTGGATTCATGACATGTTTATGCCTTTTTGACCTGAGCCTTTTTCTTGGCATATGGCGCTCCTTGGTGACTCTCCTAGAATGCATTCCCAGTATACCTAGATATGGCATGCTTTCAGAATGGAGATCTTGTTTACATTATGGAAAGATCGAAATGCTATTCTTTTTTCTCACAGCTTTCTGGATATTAATATTTCTCTCTATGCTAAGGCATGTTTATGTAATAATGTCATGATGCAGATTCAAGTTCAAGCAGACAAGGTGGCCCTAGAGGTCACCCATTTGTAGGAATTGTTGCAGCACTGGGGCAATGCCCCTTGTACTATTGCTAGGGTGTCACTGGATTCTCTCTAGGCTGACCAAACTCCACCCAGGGGTCACCGTCGTAGCCAGAGTTCCTCCGCCAAGCATTTTGGGACGTCATCGCTCTGTCTCTCCTCCTCCTTAGAGGGTTGTGGGTGTCGGTTGGCCTCCCCTACTTATTTCTACTACTACTGTGTCTGCTCGACCTTTGGCCAGTGTTCCTGTGTGGCCTCCTTCCACTTCTAATAAGTTCCTATGCCTGGCGCTTGCTATTTCTCCCAGGCGGGAGGAAGGAGAGTTGGAGAAAGAAGAAGAAAATGATGATGGCTGGTTAATTCCCGACCAGACCCCAAGGCCTAATGTTTGGGGCAATCATGATGACAGAGATCATCCTCCCTCTTCTTCTACTACCTTCGCAGCTTGAGAGTTTCTTGCTTTATATATTTTTTTTTATGAATAGTTGTATGTTTCCGGCCTAGGTGTCGTGTGACTCTTTCCCTCAACCCCTTTTTTGTGAATATTGTACTTTAAAATTTTAATTAATAGAAAAGGCCTATATTCATCAAACACTTTTAGTAGATGGTGATCTTTGATATTAAAACAATGGAAAGCACCATTGATTCAATCAAATTGAAATAAGATATGAATTTTTATAATTGTAGTAATTGTTATATATTTATAAATGATGATTTTCAATATGGCACAAATTTTGATACAAAATATTAAATCTAGAGGAACTAATCATTTGATTATGAACAATAAAATATATCACAAATTTTATTAAAGAGGCTAATATAAATAAAAAATAGAATAGCTAATAAAAATAAAATTGAGAACAACAACAATGAGAATATCACAAAGATATTAAAATAATATCTAATTTGAAAAACCCTTTCAATATAGTTATAATAGTAAAGAGAGGTCAAATAATGTATTTACCCAAAATTACATAACAAAAAAGTTTGAAATTGACCTAAATATTTTTGTATCATCAAACTTAAGACTTTCAAGCAACCCAACCACTCTCCTTAACCTAGTGATAACAAAAATATTTACTTAAGAATTCAATTTAGAGAATTTTGACTTAGTAATAACTCCACTATGATTGAGTGGTATTTATGTAGTCTTCATGTACTATATGTGCAAAGGATGGTTTTAGTTGATTTATTATCACTACTTCCAAGTTTTTCACTCTCATAAAGAAGATGAATAATGTTTTTATACTTGTAATATAATATTTTAGAAATTATTTCCAAATTAATTACAAAGCTAGTGGAAAAGTAATTAGTGACAAATTTAGTAGGAAAAAATTTATTTATGTGATCAATAATTTTATATATTTATTCAATATTTGTTACATTGAATTCATCATTTGTTCTTTGATAAAGTTATGTTGTGCATTAACTCTTAGAGTAATAAGTTGTTTTGCTTATTAATTAAATATATTGATTTAATTATTAAGTCACTTATTACCTCTTTTTTACTTAAGCTAAACTTTAGGCATATAATGGTTAATTCTTGTATTAATTATTATTATGCAACCTAGGTTTCTTTTTAGGGTTTTGATCTCCTTTTATAAGGATTGATCTCTCTTGTAAAAATAACACATTCATTTTAATTGATTGCAACTTTTGTTTTTGCACGTTAAGAATGTCTCCGCTTTCATGGATCCTTGCGTTCAGGCCTCCATAGTTTTTGCATCTCTCTTTCTGTGACAGGTGTTTGCATGTAGGTGTTCTTGGGAGCTGTGAGTTATTTTCTCATCAACTCCAACATGGTATCAGAGCTTCAAATCTTCATGCCCATGTCCTCTTCTTAAGAGATTCAGCCTTGTTCGTCAGATCTACAATTTTTGAAAGATTTTATGTTGGATTTGGGGGAACTCTTTTTTTGGTCACTTTAGGATCAAATGGACCTCACCGTTGATCTCAAAGCACCCAAGAACCCTTATTTCCATATAAAAATTTTCCAATTTGGACAAAGTTGCAATCTGAGGCAAAAAAAATTGTGTATTGGGGTTGTATGACCCTGGCACGCAATCTGATGCAAAAAATACTAATAAAACTGCTAGCGGCCCCACCAGTGGAACCGTCGGTGTGATTGATGGCAGACACCACTAGCTCTATAGCCCCCAGTGGACTTGTAGTCGGTCACGTGGAGGACCAGGAGCTCCATGCCAGCACCCGCTCACCAACAACTGGTCATATGGAGGATCAGGGGCCGAGATTTTAACACCAGACTTTTTTTGTAGTGATGGTCATTTGACCATCAAATTTATGCTTAGGAAATGCTAATGTCAACACTGCATCAACACCTTCTTGTACACCTTTTGAGCCCTTTGGAGTACCTGCCAATTTTTTACTCATAACTTGAGCATACAGTGTCAAAATCGGGAAAACAAGATATCCTCGGAAAGATCTTTCTAAGCTCTATCCAGATTTGGAGAGGAAAAAAAATGTCTTCTATAATAAGAGATAGAAAAGTGAAAACTAAAAAATAAAGTTTTAATTTATTATTTTTCTTTTTATGGTGTTTTTTTTTTTCTGTCAAAGCCAAAAGTTCCTTTTCGCACTTTGGGAGCCATATCTTGTGCATTTGGACTCCGTTTTTGGAAAACGAGATATTGTTGGAAAGTTTGTTCTATGATCTTTCCATTGCTATGAGTCATTTTTCTAGATTCTTCTCTAGGGATATTTTATTCAAATTTGTTCATTTCTACACTATGGTGAATATCTTGGATGTTTCAAGTCCTGGGATCTCGTCCTTGTATGTGATGGCTCTTCTTCGGTTGTTATTCTTGTTTCAAAAACCTTAGCTCTTCTTTAAGAATTGTATACATCATTTGCAAGCATTATTTTATGCAAACACACCGAGATAAAGTGTCATTCTATTGCATACTTGGGATATTGCACATCTATGTGCCTTTTGTACTTGCACTACATTATAAAGTGTCATGGGGGGTTTGATGTTTGCCTTTATTTTCCATCTACCTTTGTCATGTGAGTGTTCCTTCCACAACATTAGCCTTAGGATGTCTTTATATGTGTTTATACTTTCTCTACACCTTCGATATTTATGGTTCTTCATGTTGCAGTTCTTATTGTCCAATGTTTTCAGTGTACCTGTCACCTCTCCCTTGTCAACATTATGGGGGGTTTTCTATTGTTGGTTCTTTTTCTTCCTTGGTTTGATGGAGTGAGCTATATATTCAGTATTTGTTCCTATGTACTAGGCTGATGTAGTGGCTAGGTACCTATGCATTCTAGTGAGATGGATCATTTACCATATGGACACTCTTTCATTCATGTTTTTGGGAGGCACTCTTCCATCTTTGATTGATCATCTCTTCAAGCTTTGGTGTTTTATACCATTTGTATCTTCGAGTTCAGTTATTTTTCTTTATTTGCCTCTTGATTTGAGTAGTGTCATTTGAGGGCACTCATGCAGATTACATCCTTCTCTATCTTGTCATGTTCTATTACAGTGGAGGTTTTTCAAATCAGCAGTTACCTTTTGACAAAGTTTGCAGCTTCTTGCTTCAATGATGTTCTGCATGTTCATTCTTTGTTCCTATTTTCTGGATCAATCCCTAGTTTTTGAAGGTTTCTTCAATTTTTTAATTAGTCTTCATCTCTTTTTAGAGTAGAGTTTTTCCCATGTGGTTTTCTCTATTTCTCCGCTTTATAGAGACTCTCCTTTGTACTTGGGTACCTGATCAGGCCTTTATTGTTGGGACCCATTTTCTTTCAGTAGTAGTTCTAGGTTTTTAGCTAGTCCCTAAGTTTATCTTAAGGGGGGGTGTTAGAGTAATAAGTTGTTTTTCTTATTAATTAAATCATATTGATTTAATTATTAAGTCACTTATTATATATTAATTTACTTAAGCTAAACTTTAGGCATATAATGATTAATTCTTTTATTAATTATTATTATGCAACCTACGTTTCCTTTTAGGGTTTTAATCTCCTTTTATAAGGATTGATCTCTCTTGTAAAAATAGCACATTCATTTTAATTGATTGCAACTTTTGTTTTTGCACATCAAGAATGTCTCCTCTTTCATGGATCCTTGTGTTCAGGCCTCCATAACTTTTTCTTCTCTCTTTCTGTGATAGGTGTTTGCATGTAGGTGTTCTTGGGAGTTGTGGGTTGTTTTCTCATCAACTCCAACATTAACCACTAAGTGTTAAAATTTATCATTACAACTAATAGTGAATGGTAGACACATAATGTGAGTAAGCTATCTACAAAATTTGTATTTTTGTGGTTAGGATAGATTTGGGGAAATGAATAATAATACAAACACCCTGATCATAACATCAACATTTTCTTGTATAATGATAGTTGAACTAGTGATCATGGATATCATTAAGGGCTTATATGTCTGGATTTAGATTTTCTAGACGCATCACACACATGCATACAACTAGGTATGCTACATTTAAAGACCCATATGACTTTTTTTTTGTACGTACTTATCTTGTAGATGGAAATTGGGTATTTTGTTCAATCCAATTGAGAGAATCCCATTCATAATTATTTGAAATGAAAGTGGTAGCCCAAAAAGGAATACAATAACAAGTTAAAACATTCAAACTACATTATCAAGACAACATCAAGATTAGACATAAAGAGGCAAATAAACATAAAGAGCATGAAAACCTTCATACAAACCCAAAGCCTCTTTGTTGTAGAGATTTAATCAATGATTGTATTTGATATGTGTGCTAAATAGATGTTGCTCAATCTTCAAGGTTTGAATTAAATTCAGCATGGTGACTTTGCATAAGATGGTGGGTTGTTTGGAATGATTTTGGGATAGTAGACTTACCATAAAAAGAGTATGATGAATATATATATATATATATATATATATATATATATATATATAGAGAGAGAGAGAGAGAGAGAGAGAGAGAGAGAGAGAGAGAGAGAGTTCCATAAGCTATTATAAATGCAACATATTTCTCAAGAATTAATTTCCATTTTTGATATTGTTGGGTTACTTTGCACTTAGATAAGTGATGGTTCTATCTTAATATTTGTTGCAATGTTTTCAAATATAATACCTTTCAGTATTTTTCATAAGTTGAATGATGTGCCTAAGGTTTTCTACTTATTTATTGAGAAAGAAGTAATATGATGTAGATTGATGTATAGTATCATCTTAGATATAGATGTAGAGTTCCTTATTTTTAGTACACCCAATGGAAAAAAGTTTAGAATGTAGTTCAATTATAGTTTTGTTCAACATCTATATTTAATAAATTTTTAAGATAATACTATCAATTGGAGTCATGGAGGTGTCCTCAAATGCTTAGTTGGAGAAGAAACTGTATACATGTGCTCTTTTTTCTACAAATAACGAGGGAATATGAGGTTAGTTCTAGTGTTATTCTAGTAGTGAGGAAGAGTCATCATGGAGTACCATTTTGGGACCTACTATATTTATCCCTTTCAATATTTGTTTAACATGTAGTTTTATGAGTCATACTTATTATTTTTGGAAAGTTGTTTTCAATTAGGACTCTACAACTCAAATGTTATATGCTACAAGAAGTCATGTTTTTTTGTTCACCTTTTGAAGATTGTTATATCAGTGAAGATTCCTGGGAAATATTATATAGAAGATCTATGCCCATGGTTTTTTTCTAGTATAATTTTGCTAGGTTTTTCCATGTACATTTATATGTTTATCATTTATTTCTTTCTCGACATAATTCTACATTATTTATTTTCTTAACATCCAACTCCTTGTTCCAAGAGCTAGTGGTTGTATTTTTTAGTGGAGGCGTGTTAGTTCCTAGTTGTCTCACTATCTATGTTGGTTTTTATGGAGTCTTTGGAGTTCCTAAGTATGACTTGGTGTGGCTTTTGGGTTGATAATTTCTTCATCATATCCTTGTGCGGTGTTTCAAGAGAATGTGATCATGGGTTAGTACATGATCATCATTTGGGTTTTCTTTTCCCATCTTGTAAGTTCATCATTGCCACTTTTTCATACGATTAGTAATTCTTTCATTGGAGTCACCTTTCTTGTAGCAATGCTAAGGTTTTTTGTCTTATCATTGTCCTTTTGTCATTGTGTTTCATGTGACATTGGTCTACACTTGTTGTGTAGTGTGACATGTTACTACATCTTATATGTCTCAAAAAAAAGTTGTTTAGTTAGTTTTATCCTAGGTGTGTTAGCTTGAGGATTACATCTAGTATTAAAGACTATGTTGAAGAATTGGGATCTCTAGTTCATGTCTTCTTTCCCATGTATTTTTTTATGCTTCATGTGTAGTTGTACAAGTGCTTCTTGGTGTAAGTTGACTATTTGGCTTCTTGCTTGGGTAACCTAGTGTGGCATTTTGAATGAATTGATGTGTTCCAATTTGTGTAATATATTTGTGGAGCAATGGTGGCTCCTATGCCTTATTACAATTTACAAGGAAGGAAGTATACCCCCAATCAATAATATCTTAAGGTGGAGAATGATCTCTCTTGTGTGTCACTTCTTGTGTACAAGAATGTGTTGGGAATTTGTTTAATTGTGTCGTGATATAGGTGGAAAGTATCATTTATTGGTTTAGTAGTTGCATGATATTTTTGAGGAGTCCTTATTTGTGAGAATTAGTTAGACCCTTGTGATTTCCAAGAAGTCACTTTCTTGTGTGATTTTTTTCTTGATGTTTTGATCTTGTTTTATGTAAATGAAAGTGACCCTTGTGTGGTTCTCTTTGAGCTTGTGTGCTCTCTTTGGACGGTGCGAATATAAATATATTCTTGATTTATAAAGGAATGTTCATTTTTCAGCTCACAATTACTCATTTTGAATCATATTATGCAAGTGATGCATTTTCATGTGAAAGAAGTAGTAAATTTTCATATGTTTGTTATATGGGAAAGGTGATGATGCAACAACATTTTTTCTAAGTGTATATTATATGTGTGAAATGGTTATGTTACTGCATGAAATGAAATGTTGAACTGTTATAGTAGATTATTTAGTTCAATAACATTTTAATATCATAAATTTTGTACCTTAACAATTTCACTCTATTTGGCACCTACTTTAGTGTGGTTTCCCCTAGATCATTTTAAGCACATTTATTCTCTATACTACCCTATAATTTTATTATTAAGCATAAAAAATACTAATACTAAGACTCAGTCCTTAGTTTTGAACCTTGACACTTTTTGTCCTCTTTTGATTATTCCCCTTTAAGTGGACTAGTTCCCAGTGCCCTAGTCCCTCCAAAAGTAGCCCGAATTTTAATATTTGTAAGTGTCGCCATCCTTCATTTGTGATCCAATCATGATCTTTGCATTTGTTTTTTATTTTTTTAGCATGCATTCATAATAACCTAGTGGTCCCTAGATAAAGCACTTCTTCTATCATTCATAAGGTTTAGGTTACATTCTCACAAAATATTATGAACAATTATATTCAAGAGAAATTTTATTACAAGAAGCAATAAAGTATCAATAATATACACACAAGTATGATTTCTTGTTTATTATTGAAATTGTTATCATGTTATTGCATTAAAATTTGCAGGATCACTTCTCTAAAGAGAATTGTATCACCACCTTTATGCGTAAGTCCATGAGAGGCTTACATATTAAAGGCAATCTTGTCATCTCAACCTTCTCTATTGATTTCGCCTATGTCCTTCTAAGGACACACATTATTTCACTCATAATTGTTGTTGTGGAGGTGGGAACATGAACATGGGTGTTGACTTAGGAAAGCCCCTATATAGGACAATCATTTTTCCTCTTCTTTGTGTGTAGGTTCAAATTCAACTATGAAACATGTACAAGAGTGAAAAGAAGATAGTTAGAATTCACAACAACATTGGACAAAAAAAAATCCCTAGACTAATTTTCCCAACACCCCTGTCCTACCACTTTGAAATAAATTTCTAAAAGACAATGTTTCAAGACCTCCTAGTTGAATTTTAGATCACCTTCTTTAGTTTTAGAAACCTTCAAACTAGGTTACCCAACACCAATGTCCAAATTTTTTTGCTCCAAATTTCAAATCTAACTTCCTCTCTAAATCTTGTTTTAGATATGGCTTGGTGTGTCTATTATTCTTTCCATATTTCTTTTTTACTATCAAAGTCACTCATTTTTCCATAGTTAACCTAGATCGCATAAACACATTCCACAATCTCAATTATTTTGCAACAAATGAATAAAATCCAAGTTCTTTACTCTCCTTCCAATACTATAGCTAGGCCTATTTAAGTCCCAATGTCATTTAAGAGACTTTGAGATATTTAGTTTGCATTAATAGGCTTAGGACCTCATTTCCCTACATATATAATGTATGTCCCCAAATTATAATTATTTATTAGGATTTTGGTGGGAACCTAGATGTTAATTGCATTGCATCATTTTAAAAGTTAGATAATTGGGTGTAAATGGATGATATGCATAGTGATTGTGAAAAATGCTAGTTGAAATAGATATTGTATTTGCAAGTCCTACTTGGATGACTCTAAAATTGTATTGTTGAATCATTAAGGAAATTGGGTATATAGGAGCATTGTGTTGGTGTGATCTAGATCCCCAAAATGTGTTATGGTAATTTGTGGTGGATGTCAATTTTATTTGTAATATAAATAATTAGAAATATATGATGTGATTAAAATAATTTTCCATGTAAATGGTGAATTCTTTCCTTCTAATTTCCATCATGAATGATGTTGTGTAGTATGGTGGAGTCTTAGAAGACTCACTTTCTTGGCGTGCTTGAGAATATTCTCTAATGCATATTGGATGTTATATTGTCAGATGTCATGTGGCTCTTTACTCTCTCAATTGTGACTAGTGTTATTCATGTAGTTCATGTAAACATGTCTCCTAAGTTTGATCCTTTATTTTGGTTATTAGTGAATCCCCTAACAGTTTTAAAGTTTGGCATTGAAATTTTGTCTTCTTATGAGTGGTTTTATCACCAATTTTTTCCTTTTAGTTATGTTTCTATCCCTTGTCACATTTGATTTATCATTGAGATTTCCAATATTTTATGCTTTTTTGGTGGAATTGATAAATCCTTCTTTACAAAATTCTTTTATTACCATGATGCATAAAGTAGAGTGTTTGAAACTGTTGGTCCTATTTTGTGTGAATGTTATACATGATAAATGCCTAATAGAGAGTATAAGGAGGTAAGTATGGAGAATGTATTAATAGATGGTTTTTGCATTAATTAGAGTATGATAAATTTTAAATTCCTTGATCTTTGTGAAATATAAGTGAATGCCTTGTGTTTGAATTTGAATAGTGTATGTTTGAATCTATGTACAAGAGTTATTGTAGATTCAAACTTTATGAACTCGAGAAGGTGTTGTGTTGAATCCCTTATGTGAATCACGCTTTTCTCTATTTTCTAGGAGATGGTTGGTTGTAATTTTTTCCACCAACTATGTGTCTTCTTATTTGTATTGTTCACGTTTCTCATAGTCTTATGACCATATTTTCTAGTTATCAAACATTGTTTGAGTTTTTTTAGGTGTTATATATATGAAATTTCATGATATTTATTAGAATGAAGGAGCACATCATGTCATTTTAAATAAATTTTCCATAATTGCACTCATGTTTGATATAGTGTAGCATTGTGGTGGTGTGTTAGTAAGCTCTTTGACACATTATTTATATTTATTAAATTATAATTAATATATCTATTCTTTGTTAAGTTTTCGATTGAGGTTATCTTGGTTGTTGTAGGAGTTATCCTTGGTAGTTTTGAGGTTCTCCTAAGATATTATTAGAAGGGGATGCAATTATTGTTTGAAGAATTGACTATCCTGTGTATTCTCCTTTGAGAGTACTCAATGTTTCAATCTTATAAAGGTTCTTGGCCATCTTATCAATCATGATTTTATGATCTTGTGGGATTTTTAAGCTTTTGTTGGGTCATAGATGAAAATTATCCTATATTTTCTATTTATTTTCCTTCTTATATGTTTCCTTGGTATTTTTGGAGTTACTAAGCCTCATTTGTTGGGAGTGTTTATGATTTTCACAAGTAATTTCCTAAACGGTTTCCTTTAGTAATCTCTAAGTTGTTCATAATTTTGTGTTGAGAAACTAGTATGTTAAGAAATTCCTCACTTTTCTGAAGTGGTACCTAAGGAAGATCCTCACGAGTGATCCAAAAATGGAAGTGAGACATTTATTGGTGAGTACAGAGTTGAGGTCGTGTTGCCTCTAGATTTATGAGATGGTTTTTTCCTTGTCATTTGAGTTGTAGCTTCAAAAATTAAGGCCTTGGTCTTAGGAGAGACCATATAAAGTGCAATCATGTGTTCACTATACTCATGGTGAGGTAATGCTTGTAATCTTGTGTATATTTCCTTGGCTAAGCTAATATCTAGATGGAGTTTACTAGTAGTTTTGGTGGTCCAATCAAACATTATTTTCTTGTTATTAATTGGACACTATAGTTGGTTGTTCTCATAAATTACAATGACATATGCTAAAGGAAGCATTGTATTTTCTAACATGGTTGTACACATAATGGTTGGTTCTCAGTTATCTTGTGCACATTTAGATATGTTTGTTTGTGCATTTAATGACTAGTGAGAGTCTCTAGGGTGATCTTGCAAGATATATTTTATTTTAAGAATCAAATACCATTTGTATCCTATCCTTTTATTCTATAAGCTTCCAAGAGTAATCCTAATATTAATGGGAGATGATGTAATGCTCTTCTCATTTATAACATTGACATGCTTGGATCTTGGTATCATTTTGACAATATAATAGAGGATACATAGATCATGCTTGTTCTTTTTTCTTTGGGTTTCAAGTACATTCTTGGTATCATGATCATTTTCCTTTTTTTGGAGTTCTTTTTTTATCGTGCTATTCTCCTAGTAATTCCTAAGTGAACTATGTATGTCCTAGGAACCAAAATTGAACCTGGATTTGCTCACTTCCTAAGACTAGAAGGCTATAATAGGACTACAACACTTGGATAAGACTCTAGCACCAGCCCAAGATACTTGAACACACATGCTAGTTCCCTTCGATGCCTAGATTCATAATTTCATCATCTAGTTATAATTTTTCATCATTTTGGGGAAACTTTATAGACAAAAGTTATCTCTTTTAGCCTAGAGTGTAATACCCCTCCCCTAGCTTGATTTTAGGTTATATGGCCAAACTCTTTTATGCCACTCTTCATGTTGATTATCCATATATGATGATGTTATTTATATTCATAGTTTTACCAACCCCATACTTGCATGTGTATGGTTAGCATGTATGTTTTACTTTTCTATTTTGCATGCTTGATGTGGTTGAGGGACAAAGTCGTAGTTACTTGCTTGTGAGATCCACACAATCGGGTGATCCTCACCATTGTTTATTATATATTTATACATGTATGTACATGCTCATCTTTTATGCAAGATTTCAGATACCAAACATCGACTTCCCTAAATTACCTGGATGAGCGTGCCCTATTGCAATTTTTCAATGGTAAGAGAGGGGAGATAACATACATGTCCAAATCCTTACCTAAGCCATTTATTATCCTGAAATAGTGGACAAGTATCTTATTTATTACCCTCTGAATTTGTCAAGGTGAATTTATAAACCCTTCCTTTGTGTTTGATTTAGTATTATTTATGTATTCGATTTCTTCTGGTTTTCGTGCTTGAGGTTTGATGTGATTCTTGTATTAAAATAGATAAAAGATTTAACTAAATTTAATTATGTGATTGATTACTTATATCTCATAAAATATTGGAATATTCAAATATAAGGTTATTTAATTAATGAGAATTATTTAGATGCCTATGTTTATTAAAAAGAATTAATTAAAAAGTCTAGCTATGGAAAGTGGAGATTTAATTAAATGCAAAGTCTAAATTAGAATTTAAATGCATAATTAAAATATGAAATAATATTTATTATTAAATTACATATTTCAAATATGTTAGGAATTGTAATTTAATTAAAAATAATTGATATGTAAATTAAAAAAGAAGTTAAGTGATTTTAATGTTGAGTTGCATATTTAGAAAACACTTTATTTAATTAGAACTTTACCTTTTAAAATAAAAGTTGAGTTAAAGCAACTTAAGTGGAGGAAAATAAAATAAAAAGTAATTCTTTTTATATTTCAAAGTTGAGTTTGTCTTGTTTTTGGAGTTGCATGTTTCAAAACCCTAGCTTGGCATGTTTTCTATATTAGAGGGTTTTGGTCATTATTAGGGACATGTTTATCAGATTTTGGAAGATGGTTGTGATGCTTTAAAGTAGAGAATGTATTCAAAGCTTGGATTTTGAATGATTTTGGTTTGGTCTTATTTGTTGTTTAGATCAATTTGTGGATTCCAGGTAGGGTTTGAAACCCTTGTAGATCCAATTTTCTTTTAAAAGATTGTTTACTTTGTGCTTGCTAGATTTTGTTGATGGTAGTTTTGTAACTCTTCTTTTGTACAAAATTTTGTTTTGAAAGCTTTTTGGTTGAAGAAATCTTGTGATTGTGGAATTGTGAATACCTAGTATTTTTGTTAGAAAAAATATTGAAGAAAAACCTTGTATTAAATCAATTAGGATTTGTTTCTATGTTTTGTTGAAACCCTAGGAAGTAAATCAAATTAAAATAGATATATAATATTTGCATATGAGCATAATCTTTTTATAGAATTAAAAGAAAGTAGTAAAGAATATATATATGGAGAAATAGATATATATATATATATATATATATATATATATATATATATATATATATATATATATATATATATATATATATATATATATATATATATATATATATACTCTAAAAAATTATTTATTAATTTTTGGATTTATTAAAAAAAAATATTATTTATTTGTTTTGAAAAAAAATTAATAAATAAATATTAATTGATTTTCTTACATGTGGGTTTAAATATTAATATTTTCATTAATATTTATATTTAAAAAATTAATAACATTAATTTATTATTAAATACATGGTGTTTTGATATGCATAGAGATTTTATTTCAATACTTATTTAAAAAGTATATATGCATGAGATTTTAAATGAACGTTTTCTTAATAAGTCAAACTAGACTTTAATAAACAAAATTGACTATTCTTAAACAATTGAGACTTGTGTTATGGTCTGACTACTTGGTATATTATATTGCCTTGTTTGACGTTGTGGGGAAATTACATTGACTTTTAGAAATTGCATACCAGAGGCTTTGAAGTGTTTTTATGTTGATCTCTGATTTTATGTGGAGAGTCTTTATAACCATTTTTGAAGTCTTGATTGGATCATGTATGATTCTATGATATCTATGAGCGATCTCATATGTTGTATTGTGTCTCGATCTTTATTTTATTTGACCAAAAAAAGGTGATGACTGTTATTATAATTGAGTCTGATTTACTTGGTCACCTTATATTCTCTATTATGTTTGTTCTACATTTTGGATGATTATCTTTATGGATTATGTTACTCCATGTTTGAAGATGGATGTCATTGATGTTGTGACTATCGTTGGTCTTATGATATGAGACTTTATGGATTGTTATTATCTTTGAGATATCCATTATGGGATGGATGATCTATGGTAATGTCTATATTGAGATGGACAGTTTGATCCTTGCATAGGAAGTGATGTTCTTTACTTTGGCGATTATCGTATTTATGAGAAACTTTTGTGGTTTCACTTTTGTTTTTTGATCAGAGCATTAGGGTAGGTTATCTGAGTGTATAGATGGGAAGTGCTTGTTTTGGAGGTGCTAGAGTGTAGAAGTGGCTACCTAGGTATCCTTTTCAAGTTACTTAATAAAGTGATAACTTAAATACATTGAGAGTTTAAAATGAATTAGTAAGATGTTTGTGTTCCTCACCCATGCCTTAAGCGCTAGTACAGGCTAGGATGGTTTGTGAGAAGATGTTGGTCTCCTACATGGATTGGATAAGGCATAGTTGGTAGTGTTGTCTGTATGAGAGGTTACTAATACCACATAGAGTCACTAGGGGGGTAGAGTCCAGAGAGACTGTCAGGGTAACTCTAGAGTTGACTCATGTGATGACACTTTCCTTTATGCATCTTAGGTTTCCTACATGTGTTGGTTGTCTCTAGTTGAGTATGTATTATCTTTGTAGTTGGTGTTGTACCTATTTGAGATAGTGATTCTTTTACCATTTGAGATTATGATGTCATTGTACTAGTGTTGGATGATCCTTGTAGCAATTGTATCTTCTTGTTTATTATTGGAGACTTACTCTTATCTTTCATTTATTGTATTGTAATTTTTACTTAGATTATATTTGCATACCCTACAACTTGTGTAGAGGATGTGGGTTATCATGTATACCTTATGGTTTAGTTGTATTTGGGTATTCTTTTATGAGATGGTATACTTTAGTTTAATTATGTGGAAGATTTGAATGATTATTGTACTTAATAGATTAATTTATATTTATGTAATTCTACGTCAAGGAACCCTTGAGATTTGTAATCTGTAAATGAATTGTGTAAATGAGTATGTATTATCTTTATGTTATATTGCTTTTGCTTTGTTATTCATTATTATTTGTAAACTCTTAAGAAAAAATTATTTTGTAAACTTAGTAGCATGTTTAGGTTAATTTCCCATAGGTTCCTTGGCAAGGCATTACACTTGGTATCAAAGCCCATGTTTGTACATTGGGAACTCTAGGAATTTTGTACGCCCATTAGGTGTCTTGTGGTTGAAACTTGAAATAAAACATAGACACATAATTCTTTAATATTTTAGAGCCATTGTAACTTATAACCTATTTGTAAAAAATTTCAAAGTTGTTTAGTTATGTTACAATTACATTTGATTCATGTTACCTTAGCGACTATCTATTGTGTTTGGGTACATTTTATAATGCATCCAAGATGTATTCTTGGGTGTCGTGAAGTGGTTACTCCCTTGAGTGTGGCTGACACTAGTCACTTTGTTATGTGAAATATTTTATGATTGATAATTAATTTTGCTTATTGATGATTCATTCATGTTGTGTTTGGGCTAGCATTTAATTTTTGAACTTTCTTATGCCTAGACTTGTCACCTAACTCTCCTTTTAGTATCTATTTTGTGGCACTGGTCACAAATGATTTATTATTTTAAATCGTCATGACATTTTATGACTTAATGTTGAACTTGGAATTCTCCCACTTGGGTTTTTCCTTTTTAAACTTTATGGTGGCTATTCTGAATGTTTGGTATTATTGGCTCTATTCTATGATAAGTGTTGTTTCTATCATGTTCATTTTGGACCTCTAATAGTATGTGTAAGGGAGGACATCACAGAGAATTGTACTATGTTTTTTTTATGTGAAGATGAAATACATTGTATGTCATATATGTTGGTGTTGCATTAGCTAGTATTGCAGAGCCTCTCAATTGGTTATTTGATATAAATACAAATGTGTACTTTATACAATTAGTTTATAGATGAATTATATGATGTTAAATGAATAAAGATCTAGATCTATTTAAATTGATTAATAATGAATGATTGGTCAATGTGATTTTTAGTTTATGATTAAACCATAATTATATTGCTCTTGATGACTATATATCATGTCTTTATTTTCTGGCTTGTTTTGAGATTTAGTTTTGTCTTTTATTTTAGTAGAATGTTGATGCAGAAGCATCTCAGGTCCTTGGCAATCCTGTGTCACCAAAAACAAGTTTGAGTTTTATGTGTTGCTCGGTTCCTTCTTTGACCAAGTTGGCTTGGTAGTTGCTCAGGTTCCTTCTTTAATCGAGTTGGTCAGTTAATTCCCTAGCGCTCAGTTATCCTTTCTTATCAAGTTGTTTCTTTTAGTTTTTTGTTGAGGCTGACTTGTGAATTTAATTGTAGTCATAGATTTAATGTTGGTATCGATCATAGGGAAGTGTGTGGACCTAGATCTAGTCATTCCTTCTGTTAATGGTGGATCTGAAGGCTAACTTGTTTTGGTAGCCTCTTGTATATAATGTAGTCATTGGTTATATTTTTAGGACATCATCTTAGAGATAGAAGATTAATGGTATCAGATTAGAAGTTTGAAGGTGGTTCTGAATCCTCACATGTTGGAGGACTGTTGTAATTGAATTGTAATATACGACCCTAATAGGGAAGGCCTTACATCCCGACATGTATGAATCTATTTGATGAAATATAAGGATCTGATCTGCATTCTCTCTCTCACTTTGTGTGTTTTTGCTTCCATGTGTGATCTCTGCAGGGTAGATTTGGATTAGGGTGTGCCTTTGGCCCCTCTCCTGACCTACCTTGCATCAGTGGTATCAGAGTGAAGGTTGAGATCTGGATCTAGATTTGTGAATCTAGGTTTGAGGGCCCCTTCTTGTCAAACCCTAGTTGATTTATTATGGGGTAGCAGATTGCAATCTAGCCTACAATTGCAGAGGGTTTCAAGATGGTTAGTGGGAGGTGAGATGTGGATCCAAGATTGGTAGACATGTTGAGACAACTTGCTGCTAGGTTAGAAGCTATTGTGACAACCCAGTGTAAAGGAATACATCTTGAAGATGTTAGTGGTGAAGAAATTGAGGAAGAACATGAGGATGTAGAACCTACACCTGTGATGGATCAGGATGAGGAAAGATTATTGAAGGATTTGAAAAATATGAAGTCTACACAATATTTCAATCCTCCTGAGTACAGTGGAAAGATGGATTTAGATGAATTGGTGGATTGGATGACAGCGATGGAAAAGTATTTTGAGTTTAAAAATATCCCCGAGGAAAAGAAGGTGAAGATTGAAAGCACAAAGTTGAAGAGTCATGCATCCTTGTGGTGGGAGCATCTACAGTTGGACAAAAAGAGGAAAGGCAAAGACAAAATTAAGGTATGGAATAAGATGGTAAATAAGTTGAAAGGCAAGTTTTTACCTTGTGATTATCAGATTAACCTAGTTAGGTGAATGCAAAGTTTGAGGCAGAAAGATAGCTCGGTAAAAGATTATACTGAGGAACTCTATAGATTAGATATCAGATCTGGACATGATGAAGATGAAGTGGAAAGAATTGCTAGGTGCCTGAATGGATTGAGAGTTTCCATCTAAGAAGATACTAGTTTGGTTAAGTTAGAAAAAAATGAAGAAGCTTATCAGTTTCCTTGAAAGCTAAGGAGAAATTGAACAAGAGACATGAGCAAAGATAAAGAGGTAGAGGTGGTAGATTCCCTAGAGGAAGAGGTAGATCTTATGATAAAAATAATAGATCTGATCTGGAAAAGACAAATCTGGATAAAGGCAAGACCGAGTGGAAAGGTGAAAGTTCATCGAGAGGAAGAGGTAATAACTACCGAGGTGGTTATAACAAAGGTGTTTTCTAAGGAACTTGTTACAATTATGGAGAAGGACATAGATCATTTGAGTGTACACATGCAAGTAAGAAGGTCAGTAGTAGTAGAAATGCTTTGGTGCAAGAAGACTCACCGAATGAACCTGAGAAGGAAAAGAACTTGATGGTAAGGAGAGCACTTTGGAGTGAAAGTAATAAAGAAGATTTGGTAAGGAAAAGTTTGTTAAAAACTAGATGTAGAGTTTCTGATGAAGTGTGGAAGGTAATCATTGATAGTGGAAGCTCGAAGAACTTGACATCTGAGGAAATGGTTACAAAGTTGCAGTTGGAAAGGTTGGAACATCTAAAGCCCTATCAAATTTCATGGATCAAGGATGAGCATACACTCTTGGTAAGTGAACAATGTTATGTGAATTTGAAAATTGGAAAGTACTATGATAAGGTGTTATGTGATATCATGCCTATGGATTGTTGTCATATTTTGTTGGGTAGACCTTGACAATATGATAGACATGCTATATATGATGGGAGATTGCATAAATATACTATTTGGGCTGATGTGAGAAGACAAATATTGTTATCTTTAATTGAAGAACCTGTTAGTAGTGTTTGTACATATATGAAAGTTTTCTTGATGGAAGGAAGAAAGTTTGTTAAGGATTTGAAGAAGAATGATGTATGTTTTTCTGTGATTCCTAACAAACCGAGTAAGAAAATAGAGGATAGCATCCCTAAAGAGATCGATAAGATACTCACCCCAAGTATAAGGAGATCATTTTTGACAACGTACCTGATGGTTTTCCACTGAAGAGAAGCATTGATCGTTGCATGGATTTAATCCATGGAGCTATTTTATCGAATAAGGCACCACATCGGTTGACACCTACTGAGAATCAAGAATTGAAATGACAGATTCAAGAATTGTTGCAGAAAGGTTTGATCCGAGAAAGTTTGTGTCCTTGTGCAGTACCAGTTGTATTGGCACCTAAGAAGAATGGAGAATGGTGAATGTGTATGGATTCCAAAGCAATCAACAAGATAACAATGAAATATAGGTTTCCTATACCAAGAATGGATGACATAATGGACATTTTGACTAGAGAAAAGTACTTTACCAAAATTGATTTGAAAAGTGGATATCATCATATTAGAATCAGAGAAGGTGATGAGTGGAAAACTACTTTTAAGACAAGAGAAGGTTTGTATGAGTGGTTGGTTATGCCTTTTGGTTTAACTAATGCACTGAGTATTTTTATGAGATTGATGAATGAAGTTTTGAAGAAATTATTGGGTAAATTTGTGATTGTATATCTTGATGACATTTTGATATTCAATAAGACCAGAGAAGAGCATTTGTTGCATGTTAAACAAGTATTGCAGAGATTGAAAGAAGAAAAGTTGTTGATAAATCTAAAAAAGTGTTCTTTCATGAAAGAGGAGATTGTGTAGTTGGGATTTATGATTTCAGTTGATGGTTTGAAAATGGATCCTGAGAAGGTTGAAGCTATTTTAAATTGGTCTACACTTGAGAATGCTAGTGAGGTAAGATCATTTCATGGTTTAGCAAGTTTTTACCGAAAGTTCACTAGGAATTTCAATTCAATTTGTAATGCTATTACTAAGACTATGAGAAGAGATAAAAGAGAATTCAAGTGGACACATGGAGCTGATAAAAGTTTTGAGACTCTGAAACAAAAGGTTGTTGAATTGCCTGTGTTAGCATTGCCTGATTTCAATAAGGTATTTCAAGTTGAATGTCATATACATGGTAGTGAAATAGGAGTTGTATTGAGTCAAGAAGGCAAACCTGTTGCTTTCTTTAGTGAGAAGTTGAATGATGCAAAAAGGAAATATTTTGTATATGATCAAGAATTCTATGCTATTGTTTAAGCCCTGAAGAAATGGAGACATTATTTGATATTGACTGAATTTGTGTTGTATACTGATCATAAGGCTTTACAGTATTTGGGTAGTCAGAATAAGTTGAATTAGAGACATATGAAATGGGTTGAATATTTGCAGAGTTATACATTTGTGATAAAACACAAGAGTGGATTCACTAACCAAGTTGTTGACGCATTGAGTAGAATAAGATCTTTGATGACCGAGATGAGAATTGAAGTTCTTGATTTTGATGATATGAAAGTATTGTATGAAACTAATCTTGATTTTTCTGAGTCATGGAGAAAGTGTAGAGCACCTATTCAAGATCAACTGAGTACTAAATGGGAAGACTATTTCATTCAAGAAGGTATGTTGTTTAAAGGAATTTAGTTGTGTATATCGAGAGGATCAATGAGAACTAATTTGATAAAGGAGAAACATAGTAGTGGTTTGACTGGATATTTTGGCATTGACAAAATATTGAATTTGCTTAAGGAGAAATACTTTTGGTCGCAATTGCATAAGTATGTTCATAAATTTGTGAAAAGTTGTGGAATTTGTCAAGTTGCAAAAGGAGTAAGTCAAAATACTAGATTGTATATACCGATTTCTGCTCCTGAGAAACCTTGGATTGATATCAATATGGATTTTTTTCTTGGCTTACCAAAGACGGTGATTGGTAATGATTCTATATTTGTTGTTGTGGATAGATTTCCTAAGATGGCACATTTTATACCTTGTAGAAAGACATCAGATGCAGTGCATATAGCCGATATTTTCTTTAAGGAAATTGTTAGATTGTATGGATTACCAAGGAGTATCATCTCTGACCGAGACAGTAAATTTGTTGGATACTTTTGGAAGGCTCTTTGGAGGAAGTTGGGCACTGAGTTGAGGTATAGTTCTACATTTCACCCACAAACTTATGGACAAATAGAGGTTGTGAATATAAGTTTGGGTAATATTTTGAGATGTTTAGTTGGAGATGCACCAAGCAATTGGGATTCTGTGTTGGCACAAGCAAAGTTTGCATATAATAATTCAGTGAATAGGAGTACTGGAAAAATAGCTTTTGAGATTGTAAATGGAATACAACTGAGAGGTATATCAGATTTGAAGGATATTGCTGGTGAAGAAAAGAGAAGTGTTGAAGGAGTAAAGTTTGCTGAGTTCATGAAGACATTGCATGAAGAAGTGAAATGTCAGTTGGAGAAAAGTAATCAGAAATACAAAGATAGAGCAGATAGATCAAGAAGACATAAGACTTTTACAATTGGGGATGAAGTAATGGTACACTTGAAGAAAGGAAGATTTCTTGTTGGAACATATGGGAAGTTGAAAAATGAAGAAGTTTTTTCCTTGCAAGATATTAAGAAGATTTAATAGTGGAAATGCTTATGAGATTGAGTTATCCAATGACATGGATATATCACCTATATTCAACATTGCTGATTTGTATGAGTATCATGAATTAGATAAAGAAATGATAATACTGAATGATTATCCTAAGAGACAGATAGAAGAAGTTGAGAAGATATTGGAACAAAGAGTTGGCAGAAGCACAAGAGGAAGACAATATATGGAATATTTGGTAAAATGGAAGAACATACCAATTGAAGACAGTTCATGAATTTCACAATCTAAGTTGGATTCAGCTCAGGTTGTACCTACTGCATGATTCAGAGAATCATTTCAAATAATCCTAGGTGTCTGATGTAGGAGAATCTCGGGTCCTTCGCAATCATGTGTCACCAAAAACAAGATTGAGTTTTCTGTGTTGCTCGGTTCCTTCTTTGACCAAGTTGGCTCAGTAGTTGCTCGGGCTCCTTCTTTAACCGAGTTGGTCGGTTAATTCCCTGGCGCTCAGTTATCCTTTCCTGGCACTCAGTTATCATTGCTTACTGAGTTGTTTCTTTTGGTTTTCTGTTGAGGCTGATTTGTGCATTTAATTATACTCATGAATTTAATATTCATATCGATCATTGGGAAGTGTGTGGACCTAGATTTGGTCATTCCTTCCATTAATGGTGGATTTGAAGGCTGGCTTGTTTCGGTAGCCTCTTGCATATAATGTAGTAATTGGTTGTAGTTTTAGGACATCATCTTAGAGATAGAAGATTAATGGTATTAGATTAGAAGTTTGAAGGTAGTTCTGAATCCTCACATGTTGGAGGACTATTGTAATTGAATTGTAATATCTGGCCTTAACCGGGAAGGCCTTACAACCTGACATGTATGAATCTATTTGATGAAATATAAGGATCCGATCTGCATTCTCTCTCTCACTTTGTGTTTTGTTGCTTCCATGTGTGATCTCTACAAGGTAGATTTAGATTAGGGTGTGCTTTTGGCCCCTCTCCCAACCTGCCTTGCATCAAATGCTTCGTGATTGAGGGATGAATATCCTTATTTGTTTATAGGCTTCCAGGAGTAAACCTAATTCTAGGGGAGGTGGATGCAATACCCCTCCCATAGTTTTCTTTTTATTTATATGGCCAAACTCTTTTAGGCCACTCTTCATGTTGATTATCTGTATATGATGATGTTATTTATATTCATGGTTTTACTAAACCCATACTTGCATGTGTATGGTTAGCGTGTATGTTTTACTTTTCTCTTTTACATGCCTGATGTGGATATGGGACAAAGTCATAGTTACTTGCTTGTGAGATCCACATGATCAAATGATCCCCACCATTTTTTGTTATATAGTTATACATGTATGTACATGCTAGTCTTTTATGCAAAATTTCAAGTACCGGGCATCGACTTTCCTGAATTACTAGGATGAGTGTGCCCTATCACAATATTCCAATGGTAAGAGAGAGGAGATAAAAGACAAGTTCAAATCTTAACCTAAGCCATTTATTATCTTGAAATAGTGGACATGTATCTTATTTATTACCCTCTAAATTCATCAAGGTGATGTGAATTCATAAACCCTTCCTTTGTGTTTGATTTAGTATTTTTTACGTAGTCGATTTTTACTAGTTTGCATACCTGTAGGTTTGATGTGATTCTTGTGCTAAAATAGATAAAATATTTGATTAAAGTTAATTATGTGATTGATTGCTTTTATCTTATAAAATATTGGAATATTAAAATATAAGGTTAATTAATTAATAAGAATGAATTAAGTATCTATGTTTATTAAAAAGAATTAATGAAAAAGTCTAGCTATGGAAAGTAGAGATTTAATTAAATACTAAGTTTAAATTTGAATTAAAAGTAATTGATATCTAAATGCAAAAAGGAGTTAAGTGATTTTAATGTTGAGTTGCATATTTAGAAAACACTTTATTTAATTAGAACTTTACCTTTTAAAATAAAAGTTGAGTTAAAGTGACTTAACTGGAGGAAAATAAAATAAAAGGTAATTCTTTTTATATTTCAGAGTTGAGTTCGTCTTGTTTTTGGAGTTGCATGTTTTGAAACCCTAGCTTTACAAGTTTTATATATTAGAGAGTTTTGGTCATTATTATAGACACGTTTATCAAGTTTTGGCAGATGGTTGTGGTGCTTGAAAGTAGAGAATGGTTTTCAAAGATTGGATTTTAGAGCGTTTCAATTTGGTCTTATTTACTGTTCAGAACAGTTTGTGGATTCTAGGTAGGGTTTGAAACCCTCGTAGATCTGATTTTCTTTTAAAAAATTGTTTACTTTGTGCCTGCTAGATTTTGTTGATGGTAGTTTTGTAATTCTTCTTTTGTACAAAATTTTATTTTGAAAGATTTTTGGTTGAAGAAATCTTGTGATTGTGGAATTGTGGTATTTTTGTTAGAAAAAACTTTGAGAAAAAATCTTGTATTAAATTAGTTAGGGTTTGTTTGTATTTTTGTTGAAACCCTAGGAAGTAAATCAAATTAAAATAGATATATAATATTTCCATATGAGCATAATCTTTTTATAGCATTAAAAGAAAGTAGTAAAGAATATATATATATATATATATATATATATATATATATATATATATATATATATATATATATATATATATATATATATAGAGAGAGAGAGAGAGAGAGAGAGAGAGAGACAGAGACATATTAAATCATGAAATTAGAAAACCAATAGAAAAATAAATGTATATGTATTTGGACTTTTGAAATTTATATATATATATATATATATATGGAGAAAAACATATTAAATCATGAAATTAGAATATATATATATATATATATATATATATATATATATATATATATATATATATATATATATATATATATATATATATATATATATATATATATATATATATATATATATATATATATATATATATATATATATATATATATATATATATATATATATATAAACTTTTAGATTTATATATATTGAAAAAAATTATTTATTAATTTTTAGATTTTAAATAATAATAATAATAATAATTTATTAATTTTTGGATTTATTAAAAAAAATATTATTACTATTGTTATTTATTTATTTTGAAAAAAATTAATTAATAAATAAATATTAATTAATTTTTTTACATGTAAATTTTAATATTAATATTTTCATTTGTATTTATATTTAGAAAATTAATAACATTAATTTATTATTAAATACATGGTGTTTTGATATGCATAGAGATTTTATTTCAATACTTAATTTAAAAATTATATATGTATGAGATTTTAAATGAACGTTTTCTTAATAAGTTAAATTAGACTTTAATAAACAAAATTGATTGTCCTTAAACAACTGAGACTTGTGTTATGGTCTGACTACTTGGTATAATCTATTGCCTTGTTTGATGTTGTTTATTTGGGAAAATTACGTTGACTTTTAGAAATTGTATACCAAAGGCTTTGAAGTATTTTTCTGTTGATCTCTGATTTTACGTGGAGAATCTTTATAACCATTTTTAAGTCTTAATTGGATCGTGTATGATACTATGATATCTGTGAGTGATCTCATATGATGTATTGTGTCTCGATCTTTATTTCATTTGACCAAAAAGGTGACCATCGTTATTATAATTGAGTCTGATTTATTTGGCCATCTTATATTCTCTACTATGATTATTCTACATTCTGGATGATTATCTTTATGAATTATGTTACTCCATGTTTGAAGATAGACGTCATTGATGTTGTCATTATTGTTGATCTTATGATATGAGATTGTGTAGATTTTTTTTTATCTTTGAGATATCCATTATGGGATGGATGTAAGGATGTAATATTATTTGATGACATTAGAGTTTGATGTTTGGAAAGCAGTTTTTGATGGATATGAATTCCATGATAATACCTTGAGATATTAGGCCAGAAAGAAGGTTCACAAGAATAATGCTAAGGAAATAAAATATATCTTATGTAGTTTATCTCACTCTAATTTTGTAAAGATAATGCATTTCATGGATGAAAATAAAGTATAGGTAAATTGAACAATATATATGAAGGAGATGATAAGGTATAACAAGAAAAGATTTAGACCCACCAAGGTCAATTAGAGAGTTTAAAAATTAAGAAAAAACACAATGCCACCTTCCTAGTACAATTTGATGAAATATTTAATGTTCTTAGAGGACTTGGTAAAGAGATGAAAGAATTAGTTACTATGAAAAAGTTACTTAGATCTCTTCCCCCAAAGTTTAATCCCAAGGTTTCTGTAGTTGAATAAGCTAAAGAATTGAAACTCTCATTATGGGTCAGTTATTGTATGGAATCCTAACTGTGTGTGAGATAAGGATTAATAATGATAAATCTTAATGAAAGGAGGCAATATTTTAAGTATCCAAGAAACAAGAAGATCCAAATTGTAATGATGAATAATATCTAGAAGAAGAAAATTTTGTCAGAAAAATATAGATCTAGGTATAGGGTCATAAATTACATCCCTGTGCAATTTCAAGTTCACCTAGGCCCTATTTTAGCATGTGCGGCCTCTCACATCCAAATTTTTTCATCCCAACTCAATTCCACATCTAATTCTAACATCTTCTCTCTAAATTGGACCTCTAGGTCTAATTGGGAGGAACAAGGTGACTTGGATCACTTTGTTTTTGTAGCTTACTTTGTTCCCTAATGTTTAGCCCCAAATTGGAAGCATACAATATTCATTTAATTTTAGCAAGAATTTTAAAACCAAATAATCTTTATTCAATTTTTGAACCACAAAATGGTTGGGAGAGGTATATAAACAAAGTATCCCACCTAATTTTGACTCACACAAGATATAATCAACCATTACTTTCAATTAGAGATCTCAACTACAATTTCACATCTACATATTTAAGAAGAAAGTTTTCAACATTCAATGCATTTCATCCCATCATATTCTTCATCATGGCAATATTCAATAATATTCATGTAAGAATGTCTTTTATGATTTTATTTTAGGTTTTTGTGGGGTCATGTTATTGCATCAATGCTTCTTATTACATTCAAAGAGGATTGCCCCATTCAAGGTATAAGGAATCAATATCCTCAAATCTAGCCTTTGGTACATATGAGAATGCCTTCAATTAGATTTCAATTTATTTCAATTCCATGGTTGATTCTTGTATAATATGAAATGGGAAGAAATACAAATAGGTAAATCTTTTTCAAGATTACACATTCAAAAGGAAGATGTCCCACTAGGCTCAAAAAGAGATTCAAGCACTTGGTGGGATAGTAATCCTTCACTAAATATGTAATGATAAAAATTGAAATGATAGGAAAATGTAATGTAGATGATAAATTAGGAAAGTTACTAAAAAACTAGAAATAATAGACTAATACAGTCTGACAGAGAGTTGAAATGTACATAAATGAAAACTAGAATGCAAATCTAACCAGTGGTAAAAATTTGGGATCATAATATAGGGTACATGATGACAATGGTGACCTTGAGCTGGTGTTTTTGACTAAATTTTCTAGGGATCATCTAGTAGTTCCTGATCTTTTTGGATCTTGTCTAATGACTCTATAACATGTTCCTACACATAGAAAAATGAGGAAGAAGGTTGGCTAAAGGGGTTTTTCCTTAGTCAAACCCCTTTTTAAGAATCAACCTTAAAAATGAATGGAAATTGCATAAGGAAAGATGAAATAGAAGCTTGATTTGAATTACCTCATCCCTTGATGACATAATGCTTCTTTGGATATGACCACAAATATTAATGAAATAACTTGAACTCCACAAAAACCCAAAATTCAATTATGAAAGCTAAGACTTGGATGATGCATTTTGAAGTTTTTCCACAATTCTTGATGAAGAAGGAGAATAATTCTTCAAAGGATTAAAGACTTGAATGCTTGAAGACCTTGAGAATACTCTTGAAATATGATTACTTGATTGATTCTTGATCATGAACCTTAAAAATAGTAATGGCTACCAAAATGAGGAGAGATGGGGTGTTTTTATACTCAGTACATCATTTTGGGGTTCGAAAATAACCCAGGTCGACCACGAAATCAAATCTCTTGGTATTATCCCAACATAGGGCCCTAGGCTAAATTTGGGCCCCGATCCTTGGGGACATAATGCTATTGGAAAAATGTACCAAGGACATGACACCACTAGCATCATGTACCTTGGAGAATGGGCTAGAATTTGGGCAGGGTTTCAAGTAAATAGGGTAGGTGTAGGATTTTTATGTATAACTCATTCTGAGGTTGGGACAGGTCACAAAGGCCACAAATAAGGATATAGGACTTAGGTGATGAAATGAATTATTTAATTCAAGGAAAAAATAGAGGAGCACACTTATAAATAAGGTTTAACATTGAGTTTTGAAGAAATTGAATCAATACAAGACTTATAATATTAATTTGAAGGTCTAATGAGTGTTAGGAGAGTATGGAATCAATGTGGGAACCCAAACATGCTAAAATGGTGATAAAATGAGTACCCAATTAAGGTTTCTTACTTTTTGTGATGGTAAATTTATCCCCCACTTTAGGAGTATGAGTGAACCTCATGCTCATGGTAAAGTACAAGAAAGAGACAGAAAGATGAAAATCATGGGAAAACTACAAGGATATAAGATATCACTAAGATTATGGACAAAAGCCCCCAAAACCAAGGAGCTTAACTATTACATCCATATTAAAGGATACATAAAACCACAACAAAATCCTAAAGCTTACTATGATTTCAAGTCAACTAGTTGAAGAGACCTAGCTAAAGAAATTGTCACAATTTCTAGCATCAAGCTTAGAAAGTCATTGCAAAAGGACAAGTGGTCACTTGAAAAGATAAAGATCACACATCAAAGATAATACAAGACTACATGATCTAAACCATTGGAATATCTATAAGAGCATGGAGAGAAGAGAGAGAGACCACGAATCCAACAATCTACAAAATTGTATTATCCTAGGTGATTCATGGGAGAAGAAGAGGAGAAGAAGGAAAGGTTACCAAGTTGTGTTATGTTGTTTCTATAGACACCTAAACATCCATCTGTCAATTAAGATTATTTTAGTTGACAAAAGACTTGATGACATCATCATTAATTAATTAATCAATCAATTAATTAATTAATTATTTAATTAGTTTTTATTGTCATCATCCCTTCTCCCATTTTAATTAAAGACATTTAATTAAATAATCCCTCCCAAAAGCATTTAAATCCAATTTGAATGATATTCCCTCCAAATTTATTAATTATTTAATAAATTATCCCTCAAAACCCTTTAAATAAATTAAATATTTATTTAAAAGCCTAAAACCCTAGAAATCTTCTAGAAAACCCTAAACCTATCCTCACTTTCCTAATCCCATCCTAAACCTTCTTAGAGGGTGATTCCTAACCCTCTTAGTCTAAACCTTCATCCTTTGACTTCTGGTCAACCCCCCTCATTAATGAGCCTTACATGCTCATTAATGGCCCCTTACACCCTATTAATGGCTCTTACAACCTCTTAATGAGAGCCTATGTCTCCTCTTCCACCATTTTTCCCTAAGCACACTTCCCCAGTGTTGCTCACACATGTGTGAGCAACCCTTAACCCTTATCCCCTTGACCATACCTCTAACCATACCCCTAACTCTACCCCTAACCTTGACTCTGACCCTAACTACCCTTTCTAACTCAAACCCTTCCTCAAATCCTATGAATAGTCTCTCTTCTAAGATAAAATCACCAATTCACATATCATTTCATGCATTTTTATAATGTTAAATTACTTCTAGATTATCTTAGCATATCTCCTAATTGTTAGATTTACTTATCTTTCAAGCTTTATAAATCACACTAGCTTAGCTTAATGGATTGAATATAGTTCATTTTAAATATTTTAATATCATTTTCATCCATATCACACTTATCTTTGTTTAAAATGAACTTAGCATAAGCATTCATAGCTCAAATCTGCATTCTAGCTTCATTTGGTTCCTTGGGACAAATCAGGTTCAACATACCTATTTTTGTGCCATTATGGGGATTTCCTTGATTCCTAAATGGTCCTAATCCTTCCTAAATAGAATTGGGGACACACTCCTTATGTTTTGAGAGCACACCCACATCCCTATTCTAAGAGCAAATCAAATAGTGAGAGGGTTCTCTTGTTTAAGCTCTATCTGAGGTGTCTTGCAAATAGTTTTACTACATGTTAGGTATATGATGCTCTCAATAATGTTTTATTGTCTAAACATGTTCAAAATATGTTAGATTTTCAATGATCACATTTTTGCACACCTGGTGGAACCCCACCATGCTTCACAACTGCTTTGTTTAGGGTTTTTGAGCCAAAAAAACCCACTTTTTTTGGAAATCTTGTCCTATTTAGGGTGAATTCTTGTACGAGTAAACTCCCTGGTTTTTTTTTCTCGTATTGGTACTTATGTATGCCCATACTAGAGGTTCCCATTACTCGTATGGGACCTTTGCATGTATTTTTGGCCTTTTTTGAGCCCTCTGGCCCTGTTTGCTCGTACCAGGAGGCATATTTACCCGTATGACCCTCCATCTTGACTTGTACAAGGAATGGACATGAAACACCCCATCTTTTTTACTCGTATGGGAAACAAGGGGCATGTGTAAGGCCTTAAACTTGGGCTTGGTTTTTAAGGCTCATTTAGGCCTCCTAGTGACCCCAAACTTCAAATTTGCAGGCTCTAACTCCATGATTTTGCAGGTACTCATTGGAAGGAAATTTTATCACCAAAAAATCAAATACTTAAGGCTCATTAAATCTCTTTCATGTTTAGGAACTAAAAAACCTCATTTCTTGGGCTTAAAATGAACTTTCATTCACTCTTGAATGCCTAAAGAGGACTATATCTGCATATCTTTTATAAATATTTCCTAATCAATCCTAATCAATCCTAAAGTGATAAAAATCACTCATAATGTTTTTTTTTTGGATAAAAAGAACTTCATTCTTCCAAACTTAAGTGTTTTAGGGTTTTTTCATGCAATCTAGGAACACTTCAAATTTTGAGTGCTTAAAAGGACTAGAATCTTCCTATCTTTCCTAAACTATTCAAAATCAATCCTAATAAAACCTAAAGTTTCCTAAACCAATCTTGATGTTTTTTTCTTGGTTAAAATGAGCTTCATTTACAAATATTGAATGTTTTGAAAGTTTTATGCAAGTCTCAAAGAGAAAGTCTAGGAGAGGTTTCAAATTTTTTAACTAAACACCAAATCTTGAATGACCCTAAAGAAATGAAACAAAGTCAATATCAAAGTCATTTATTTTGAGTTGTAAGAAAATTAAATCTTGAATGCACAAAGTGAAAACAAAGCAATTTCATTTCTCAAATCAAAATTCAAATAAGATCCTAGAAAGAAAACTCAATCTCGAATGCAAAATGGTAAAACACTTGCAACATCTTTCAAAGAACTTTATTTTTCTGCTTTCAAGGAAAGAAAAAATTGAATCCTAAACATATGCTCTTGAAGGTATTGTCATGGAAAACACTTAATCAATTTGGGAAAAAATAACTATTCATGGTGTACTTCTAGGAGTTTTCCAAATTTTGAAAAACCTATTTAGACTAAGTGACGTAAAACAAATTGAACTTGGACAAGTTCATTTGTTCTACTTCTAGTGAGGCCTGTCCAAAGAGAAAAGTGCTTCCTCTTTGGAGAACGAACTCAAACCGGTACTTCCCCGACCGGTACAGAAACAAAGCGCTGGGAAAAATCTCTCTTCATCTCGTCAAGCTTGTGAAATGCATGTTGATGGTAGCCCAAGGTAGGTGAATATCCCTACTATTTCAACATGGTCAACTAAGCTCTTAAGTGAGTCACGTGCATACAAACTAATTGGGAGGACACTGCAGACCAAATCAGACACTTTTTAAATCAAAGGCTTCTCGATCTACTACTGAAGGTATCAAAATATTTTTGCAAGGATCAATCCAAGTGGTTGCTTGGATCACCTAAAGATTACTCACCATTTGTATCCCTTTTTTGGGGTACCAAGTTGTGGGCAAAGATTTTGATACTAGCCCATCTTTTAGGTAGTTCTTTTTTGAAGTGTTTTCAAAGTTTCAAACTCAGTGAAAAACATCTGTTAGAACATACACATTTTTGGGAACATTATTAGAAGTTAGTGGTCATCATTTTCTTGTATCCCATAGAGTTACCTTTGCCTTTTTCAGGATTGCTTTCAGAACATCTCTTGAGTCTTTTTGTCCTTTTCCATTAGAGACATCAAAACTAAGCCAAAATTGGATCAAATTTATCCAAACATCCTTGTAGAAAGATTCCTCAAAATTAGATAACCAAAGCATTGATTCAGAAGATCTAATTGCTAAAAAATTCCAAGCTATGTCCGATTCGATCAAGCATAAGAAAGCCAAGATGCCCAATTCCCATGTTTATCAGGAGAAGAAGATTGCAGAAAGAGACCTAAAGGATCATCAACCTTCCCTAAAAGAAATCCAAGAAGAAACTAAGTATAAAGAGAAAGTGGACAATGTGGGTTATAATGCAAGAGTGAAACAATTTGTAGCCTAATTATAGGTTAATTGCCGCTTTTTCAACCTAGAGAGTGAGGACTAGTTTGGTCCATCACATATCCATCATTCCTTAAGAATCCTACATCCTATCTTGACATCCTTGCATCCTAGATCATCCTTAGCTACATCATCATCCATCCTTAATTACATCTTTATCATTTTCCTAATTGCATTTGTGCATCATAGATCATCATCCTAGATTTTATCATAGGCCATCTTCCTAGCTTACATCATAGATCATCCTTGCATACTAATTCATCCTCTATAAATAGCATCATTTGGTCATCCTCCATCATCCTCCATCAGTAATCCAAAATCAAAATCCTTGCATCCATCTCAAACCCAAATCCTTGATCCCTAATCTTGAATCCATCATCCCCAAACCAAATCCAATGATCCAAATCCAAACACTTAGTGTCATACCTTTTGAGTCTACTTAATCCTTATCCTAAATTAGAAACATCCCAACATTACCCTTTGAATAAGAATTATCTAGGGCATCCTATACTTTTCTTTGTAGGCCTCATCATCTTGAGCAAGAGATTGACATGCACTGGCAAGGATCCCGTCTTTTGAAGATCAACAATCTATCTTAGGTTGACAATCCTATCCTCATTGATCCTATATTAGGAGGCAACAACTCATTGCCAAAACTTAGTAATCCTCCACCATCCACATCATCCAAAATCTCCCATCATCTCCTCAAACCAATCAACACCCCACCATCCTTTAGTTGTTCCAAATCCTTGCATTGTATCCTTAGGTTTTGCATAGGCTTATCCTAAATCCACCATCCTTAAGTTTCTTTAGATCTGCATCCACCATCCTTAAGTTTATTTAGATCTGCATCCACCATCCTTAGAAGTTTTTATAGAAACATCTTACATCCATCCATCATCTGCATCTTCATCCTTAGATCTACATTTCATGCCTACTGAGACATGATCTGGGAAGATAAGGAATATGGATCCCAACTTGGCCACTAGTTCATCTAATCCTAACAATCCTACCAGTTTAATGGTGACCTATGATCCACAACCCCCATAGGTTGAGAATGTGTGGGAAGATCCAATTGAACCCTCCACGGTGTTCTACATGGAAGCCTTCATGAGCCATCTAGGGCATGCACAAATGGTGAGTGCAATCATTGACCAAAATCGATGGGCTATATTGGAAAAATTTGCATAAGAGGGTACTTCCATTCTGCCACATCTTCAGCCATGGATTCATCACCCAATATGGCCATAATGTCGAGAATGAGTTATCCTTGTTAGACCTTTGCAACTCAAAGAAGAAAGGAGGTGAGAGTCTAGCTAATTACTTGCACCGATGGAAAACCTCACCATAAGGTTATCATATCAACCACCTGAGAAACATCTCACTAAAATCCTCATCGATAACCTACATCCTAAACTACCCCATTTCATGAGGATGAACTGCATCCAAACCTATCAAGATATCAAAGGCAAGGGGATAGACATTGAAAGAGGCCTCTTAGACAAAGGAACCATCCAACACTATAAAGATGATTCACATAGCAAACCCAGTAATAACAAGCCTCGCTACTGGAATAGAAACAAGAATGTTGTCATTGATGGAGCCATAGACACTAAGCATGTCCAAATTATTGTGGTTGGTCCTACACCTACTCTTGCATATCACTAGAAACAACCTCAAATCAATTAGCAGCCTATGCAACACTATCAACATCAAGCAAATCGAGCAAACCAAGAAAATCAGGCCAATGCCATATCTGTTACCCCAAATCAGAATAGGCCTCAAGTCCAGACTAATCAGTGACGTACCTTCACACCTCTTGGTGAACCACTGGATGTAATATTCCATCGAAAGGAAAAAGCCAATCTAATCACCTATCCTCCAACTCAACAATTTGATGATGCAACTCCCAAGCCTACATGGTACAAAGATCATGAATACTATGACTATCATTGTGTTAACGGACACACTACCCTCAGGTGCATGAAACTGAAACACTATATCCAAGATCTCATTGATAGAAAAGAGATCCAAGTGGACACACTAGCCCAAACTTCACCCAATTCCAATCTGCAAATCTATCAGAATGTGTTCCCTCAATACAATGCTGGGAAGAACCAAGTCAATACCAATCCTCCACCCCAGAACCAAGGCAAAGGAAAACAAGGAGACCATGATGACCAAAAATACTATACTAATGCCCACATCAACTATGATAAATTTTTTGGATGCATAACCTAAGTTGAGCCTACTATTAATATCATCCATTTTAAGGGAGCATATAGTCAGTGTGCAGTCACCAAACAAAGAGGCCGGATATTTGTCGCTAGTGCTAATCCCAGACCCACTCACAATGCATAGTATAACCTTCTAGAATACCTTGGGAATACACCTACCCAAATCTCCATCCCCGACCTTCTCCGCACTTCACCCATCCACCAAGAGATCCTCAACCAAGTCCTCCAAGAAGGACATGTACCCACAAACATTAATACCATCCAATTTGAGAACCTTGTGGGACACCTATCAAAATCATGTGCTCTTTCCTTCAAGCCTTCTCACATACCATCTGTCAAGCCTGACCACAATCTCCCTCTCTGTATCGCCATCATGGTCAAATACTTTTCCATCAAAAGGGTCATGATAGATAATGGCTCAGCCCTAAATTTGTGTACACTAAAATTCATCCAACAAGTGGGATTCACAAAGGCTGACATATCACATGATGTTATCACCATCAAAGCATATGATAAATTAGAGTGTACTTCTAAAGGTACCATTATTTTTCCAATCAATTTGGGCCCAACAACTCAAGACACCATCTACCACATTGTTGATCTAGACCGACCATATAACATCCTGCTCGGTCGACCATGGATCCATTCCATCAAAGTCGTACCATCTACTTATCATCAGTGCCTCAAATTTTTGCATCAAGGCACTAAGATCACCATCCATGTAGATCCCCAATCCTTTGCATATTGCTATGCATTGGAAGCTCCATTCCCCCATTACACCTATTGTCCTAGAATCGATATTGTCACTTCTATTATCAGCTCATCCTGATCACATAGCGATCTAGAGACTATCATAGCTTCCACCCTATCTTTTGTCAAGATCAACAACCAAGGTTGTGGTGAGTATAGTCCAAATGATGCATTTTCAATAGGTTCCCTACCACTTGCTCCACATACACAAGGGCTCCCAAGCCACCAAAGCAAGCCTACTTCATCTGATCCTGAAATCAAGCAGTTAGGGCCATTAACTTTTGTTTCCCATGGAATCATAAATGGTCTAGAGATGGACCCTAATATCAACAGGTGGCTATACAAAGATCCCCCACTCCCTAATAATAAGCTCCTTAGTTATTCAAAAGATAAGTATCCTTCATCACACAAATATGCTATTGAGCAATGGAATTATCGAGGTGATGGTCTAGGACCAAAATAAAGTGGAACAAAAGATCCAATTGAAGCCTCACAAAATCCTAATCATCAAGGCCTTGGCTTTAATACCTCTTGCCTACGCATACAAGAACCCAATACCACAACTGGGGGAACTAATCTGCCCAATGTCACTCTCTTGAATATCCAGGATGAACTCGTAGAAATCGAAGACATCCTTGAAGAGGAAGAAAATAAATCCTATGATGACATCTTCGATGATGATACCCTCCTGGGAAATTTTGTCCTCCATCAACTCACCATTAACATCATTGAACTTACCCTCATCCATCCCAAACTCATAGACTAGGGTCAACCAAGCATAATGCATATCGATGAGTTCCAAAGCATAGAAGCACTCCTAAGGTTCATGGGAGCATCAGGCCAACAATCAGATCAAGAACAAGAATCAACTCATGTCTGCAAGCTCGACCCTAAGGGATACTTCAAGGAAGAGGAAATCTTTAGCTGCAAAATTGAAAAAGAAAAAGAAAAGAATGAGTCCCTTTTTGAAAACCCCTCTGGGGCACATTTCAACTCTAAAAAATAAAAAATAAAGGGCATATATTCTAGTGAAAACCTCTCTAAGGTGCTAGAAGATGAGGACTTGCCTCTTCCCCCCATCTAGGACTATAGGCCAAAGCAATCATCCATCATCATTGAGAAAAAAAAGCCAGTCAACTTGGGCACTAAAGAATACCTAAGGATAACTTACATCACAACATCTCTGACTGAAGTAGAAGAAATAGCTTTCATAATGCTCCTCCAAGAAGCTACTATCAATTTTGCATGGTCATATGCACACATTCCAGGACTTGATCCAAATCTAGTTGTTCACAATCTTGCATTAGACCCTAATGCAAAACCAGTAAAATAAAAGCTTCAAAAGATGCATCCTAAAGTAGCCCTACTAGTAAAGGTAGAACTAAAAAAGCTCCTACAGGCCAAAATCATCAGAGCTATTGACTACTCGGAATGGATCTCAAATATGGTGCTCGTCACTAAGCCTTCCAAAGAGATCAAAATCTACACAACCTTCCAAGACTTGAACAAACCATGTCTGAAATATGATTTCCCCTACCCAACATCGACATGATAGTTGATCTCACATCGGGCCATGAAATGTTGTCACTCATGGATGGCTTCTCAGGGTATAATCAGATTTGAATAGCAGAGGAAGACCAACACAAAATAGTGTTCACAACACCATGGGGTACCTTCTACTATAATATGATGTCCTTTGGGCTAAAGAATGTAGGGGCCACCTATCAACGAGAGATGAAAACCATCTTCCACAATATGATACATAAGATCCTAGAAGACTATGTGGATGATATCCTTGTAAAATCAAAGACATGGCTAGAACACCTTGACATCCTCAAGCATGTGTTCGATCACCTCCACCATTATGGCCTAAAGCTGAATCCAAAAAAGTGTGTCTTTGGCGTAACATCTAGAAATATCTAGGCTTCATTGTATCATGATATACCATAGAGATTGACCCCCAAAAGGTCAAAGCCATAACAAAAATTCCTCCTCCTAGATCACTCAAGCAACTCAGAAGCCTACAGGGTAAACTGCAATAAGTGCGCCATTTCATATCACAGCTGGCAGACAAGTGCCAACCTTTCACACATCTACTCCACAAAGACACAAGCTTCAAATGGGATCCTATCTACCAAAGAAGCTTTGAGAAGCTAAAATAATATCTAGCTAACTCTCTTATCCTTGTACCACTAGTTCCAAGATGCCCTTTGATCTTATACATCTTTGCAACCACTACAACACTGGGGGCACTATTATCATAACTTGATTACAACAACAAAGAAAGACCCATCTATTACATCAGTCAAACACTTGTCGGCTATGATCTCAACTACTCACAAATAGAGAAAGTATGTCTCGCAGTGGTTTTCCCCACCCAAAAGCTTCAGTATTACATGCTTAGCCACACCATCAAGCTCATCTCAAAGGTGGACCCGCTTATATATCTACTATCAAGGACAACACTGACAGGGTGAATGGTAAAGTGGGTCATGTTGCTAAGTGAGTTTGATATCCATTACATAGATAGAAAAGAAATCAAAGGGCAAGTTATTATCGATCAAATAGCAAAAGAACCTCTGGTAGATGCATATCTACTAATCATGGAATTTCTTAATGAAACATCTATGCATGATCGACGAACAACCAACATGGAAGCTATACTTTGATGGCTCCTACACATCACATGGATTCGGGGTAGGAATCCTATTCGTCACACCTCAAGGTGATTACATCCCCAAATCATTCAAATTGGGATTCTCATGCACCAATAACATTGCAGAGTATGAGGCACTCATCTCAGGCCTCAAAACAACTATCTAGTGGAAGATCACAAAATTGTAAGTATCTAGAGAATCATAGCTAATAATCAAGCAAGTCCTAGATGAATTATAGACAAAGGATGACAATATTCTACCCTATAAGGAACTGGTAGATAGATGGAAAGAGAACTTCCTGAGTCTACAGTTCACACAGATACCAAGGCTTAAAAAAAAGTAGCCGACGTAATGGAAACCATAGGATCTTTATTGAAAATCCCTCACGACTCATCACAGTATGAATTCTCATTCAAGTAGCTACACACGCCTGCTTATGAGAATAATGATTTAGAAATGGTGTGCATCTTGGTTGGTCCTCAGTCCCCATAGTACCATAAAATTCACACATATATTAAAAATGTTATCATATCCCCCCACCTCACAAACACCCAATGCTAGAACCTAATTCACAGAGCATCTCATTACACTCTTGTAGCTAACACCCTTTATCATTAAGGATATCACAACATCCTCTCTAGGTGTTTATATTCGAACGAGATCAACCTGACTTTATAAGAGGTTCACACTAGAATTGCAGTGCCCGCACAAGTGGCATGGTCATAGCAAAGAAGTTGCTTAGATTCAAGTATTACTGGCCAACAATTGAGCATGATGCCTGTGAATTTGTAAAGAAATGCTTACCATGTCAGTAGTATGCCAATCTGATCCAGGCTCCAGCTCAAGACTTGCATCCCATTACGCTACCTTGGCCATTTTCATGTTGGGGCTTCGACCTCATTGGGTTAATCACTCCCCTTTCCTTAGATGGACACAAAGATATCATAATAGCCACATAATACTTTACAAAGTGGGTTGAGGAAATTTTGTTCATCCTCACTACTAGCATTTAGATATCCAAGTTCATCCTATACCATATTATTTGTTGCTTCAACATCCCTTCCACCATCTTCATAGATCATGGCACACCTTTTGAAAACCAGCATGTGGATGATCTATGTGCCAGAATCCACATCCACCATCGTTTCTCCAGCCTATACTTTCCTCAAGGAAATAGCCAAGCTGAGGAAACCAACAAAACTATCCTGAAAATCCTCATGAAGGTTTTCAATGATTTTGGTCATGACTAGCACCTCCAAATAAATCCCTCCCTCTGGGCTAATTGTACTTCTTATCACACTCCCACATGTAATACCCCATACTCCCTTGTATATGGTGCCAAAGCCATTCTACCCATCAAGGTCGAGCTCCCTTCATTGCATGTCTCCATGAAGAACTATACCACCGATGAAGATTACCGTGTGGCACGCTTGACACAGCTTGATCTATTAGATGAAAAGAGGCAAAAAACATATGATCACTTGGTTGTTTACCAGATTTGACTCAAAAGGAGCTATAACAAGAAGGTCCATCCAAGACAATTCCAAGTCGGCGACATGGTCCTCAAGTAAAATCAGAAAGTGCAAGCACATCAAGAGAAAAAAGGCAGGTTTGAACCTACTTGGTTGGGCCCCTATATTGTCACAACATGCTTTGGCTCTGGAGCCTATCAACTATCAACACTAGAAGGCAAGCCCCTGAATGATCCTATCAACATCATACATCTGAAGAGGTTCTATGCTGGAACCATATCCTGTAAAATCCATAAAATCCATAAAAATTAGAAAATGCAAAAAAATAAAAAAAAGCAAAAAAGTACAGAAAAATAAGTGTCCAATGGTGAAAACTTGGAAATTCAAGCACCTTGGACAAGTATGTTGGTGAAAACCTATAAATAGACACCATACATAGTGGACTGGGTCATTATCTATCAAACTCCCATCCCCCACTCATCCCTATCCGGATCCCAAATCCTCTTCATCCCCATCCCATCCCCACCTCCAGCCCATCAATCCCAAGTTGTTCTATCCTCAACCCTATCCAATACAGCAATCCAATTACTTTCCCAACTCCTGAGCTTCCTATATATATCTTGTATAGAAAGATCCTCCTATCCCACTCCCTGAGCTTCTATAACTATTCATTGTAAATCTCTCCCCTTCCTTTGTACATATCATCGCATCTTGTTGTATATATCATCATCAGTCTTGCAACAACATTTGATCAGATAACTTGTCCCATTCACCCTTGTACTTAAACAACATATTTTTTTGACTATCCGTGATCACATGATTATCCTTGATGCATCATTTTCCAACAACAATACAACATTATCCTTATTCAATGGGTCCTTGCAAGATGTATCCTTCCTCATGTCTGACCTAATCTTCCATCATCAATCAATCTGGGTCTATGTAGGATGTATCCTTCCTCATGTTTTGACCTAATCTTCTCCCCATTAATCAAATCAATCCTTCTCCTTGGCAAAGGACATTTTGTGGATTTATACTTTGGTCTTAGATTTTGTCCTTTGGATCTTGTTTATCTTTTGTGGCTTCGTGTTGTTCCTCTCCTCACAGTCACCACGATCCTTTATATCATGGTGCATAACGAATGAGGACAATTTGGGGCAAGGTCTTTTGATCATCTTTCTGCTTGTGCATCCATTGTCTATTTGTGGTTTTCTTAGCATTGTTTCCACCATGCATTCTTTGGGTTTCATGTGTGATGCTGAGGCACTCCTTTGCATGCTTGTTTTTTGTGTCAGTCCTATGCAACATTGGTGACAAGGCCTTGAGTTCCTAGTAACCTTGGCAGGTCTCTAGCATTGCTATATCAAACTAGGTTGTGCTCTCAAAAATATCCAACACAATGAGATCCCCAAATCCCCTTCATTTTGCATCATATAGATTAATCTTGTATCTTGCATCCTTCATACAGCTTCATCCTGCATCTTGCATCTCATATCATCTTGCATTCATTCATCTTTTCTCTTGGAAGGTCGTTTGTTTATCCCCCCTTCCCATCTTTCTTCATCCTTTCCCTTCTGTGTTCTTTTCGAGAAAATTCCACAAAGTTTCCTCTTTGCATTATTTTCTCGAGGGGGCACAACCCTTTATTTCTCTAATTCTAGACCGAGGCATCTTATTTTCTTGTCTTTGATGCCACACCACTTGCAACATCACATCAAAGAGGGGCAAAATGTAGACACCTAAAAATCCATCTGTCAATTAAGATTATTTTAGTTGATAAAAGACTTGATGACATAATTATTTATTAATTAATTAATTAATTAATTAATTAATTAGTTTTTATTATCATTATCCCTTCTCCTATTTTAATTACAAACATTTAATTAAAGAATCCCTCCCAAAAGCATTTAAATCCAATTTGAATGATATTGCCTCCAAATTTATTAATTATTTAATAAATTATCCCTCAAAACTCTTTAAATAAATTAAATATTTATTTAAAAGTCTAAAACCCTAGAAATCTTCTAGAAAACCCTAAACCTATCCTCACTTTCCTAATCCCATCCTAAACCTTCTTAGAGGGTGATTCCTAACCCTCTTAGTCTAAACCCTCATCCTTTGACTTCTGGTCAACCCCCCTCATTAATGAGCCTTACATGCCCATTAATGGCCCTTACACCCTCATTAATGGCTCTTACAACCTCTTAATGAGAGCCTATGTCTCCTCTTCCACCATTGTTCCCTAAGCATACTTCCCTAGTGTTGCTCACACGTGTGAAAAACCCTTAACCCTTATCCCCTTGACCATACCTCTAACCATACCCGTAACTCTACCCCTAACCCTAAATTTGACCCTAACTACCCTTTCTAACCTAATCCCTTCCTCAAATCCTATAAATAGTCTCTCTTATAAGAGTAAATCACCAATTCACATATCATTTCATGCATTGTTATAATGTTAAATTACTTCTAGATTATCTTAGCATATCTCCTAATTGTTAGATTACTTATCTTTCAAGCTTTATAACTCACACTAGATTAGCTTAATGGATTGAATATAGTTAATTTTCAAGCTTTGAATATTATTTTCATCCATATCACACTTATCTTCAGTTAAAATCAACTTAGCATAAGCATTCATGGCTCAAATCTACATTCTAGCTTCATTTGGTTCCTTGGGACTCTAGGGGAAAATCAAGTTCAACATGCCTAGTTTTGTGCCATTATGGGGGTTTCCTTGGTTCCTAAATGGTCCTAATCCTCCCTAAACAAAATTAGGGACATTCTCTTAGTGTTTTGAGAGCACACCCACATCCCTATTCTAAGAGCAAATCAAACGGTGACAAGGTGCTCCCATTTAAGCTCTATTTGAGGTGTCTTGCAAATAGTTTTACTATATGTTAGATATATGCTGGTCTCACTAATGTTTGACTATCTACACATGTTTTGAATAGGTTAGTTTTTCACTGATCATAGTTTCCACTTATCCTAAAGAAGGAGGGAAGGAGAATTGATGGTCTAGAAAGTTGTGTTATGCTAGTCGATTCTACCTTGATAAAATTGCACATGGGTGTGTCTTGTAAAATGTTGCACTCAAGGGAAGATTATGGGACCAATCCTATGGAAATAATTGTCTCCATAGGGATCTAAAAAGGATGATCAGTCCTAAGAAAAGCATTATCTCCTTAGGGATCAATAAATGAGATCATTCCTAAGAAAAGAATTATCTTCTCAGGGATCCAAAAGTGACTAGTCCTAAGCAAAGCATTGTCTCCGTAGGGATCAATAAAAGGGAATCAATTGTAAGAAAATAATTTATTCTTATGGATCCAAAATCAATCATTCCTAAGGAAAGCATTGTCTCCTTAGGTATCAATAAATAAAAAAAGTTCATAATATACATAGGAGGTTGTATATATGCCCCCCTCCTTATGATAGAAAAATAAGACTATGGTGGAATCATAAGGAAAAGAGAATAAGGATACATATTTCCAACATCAAGGAGATATCCTTAAAAACCAATGTATGCTTATACCCTTAGAAAAGAGTGAAAACCATTATTAGCCAAGGAATAGATAATCGTGAAAGGATATCCATGAATGGGAAGAGACCCATGAAAGGAAAATATCTTGGCTACAAGACATATCCCTTCAAGAGGAGTTCTTGAACAAAGATAACACATTCAAGACAAAGAGGGAAGGGGAAAAAGAATGCACCCTTTTAGCCCCCTATCTCTAGGTTTAAAATGGATTCTTGATGAAGGATAAAACACCTGAAGTCCCCACGTAAGGGTATTTGTTTAAGATAGACATGCGCTTTGCAAGAAAGGAAAAGTATGTAACTTAGGATGTAAATATCATAAAAAAGAGAATATCCTTATGTAAACAAACAAATTCATGCCAAAGAGGAACCAAAGATTGAGAAATGAAACCTTTCCCCCCAAGGGTGAAGGAAAGGGAAAATAAAACACATTATATACCTTAAGTGCTAGATCCTTTATAATATAAATGCACTTTCAAGAAAGCATAAGGTTGAAACTTGGGATGTAAGTCTCTTGAAAAAGAGAAGATCCTTGCATAAAACAAAAAATCCATGCAAGAAAGGACATGATATTGTAAAAGAATCAAGTCCAAAAGGTATATTAGATCTATTGGAAAGGGAGAAAAAAAGAGGAAGGAGGATAAAGTGTACACACCTTTCCTATTCCTAGGTAAGCGGATACTTGACAAAGGATAACATATTATGCTCCCTAAGTGAAAGTTTATTTATAATAGACATGCACTTTCAACCAAGAATAAGGTTTGAACTTGGGATGTAAATCTCCTGAAAAAGAGAAGATACTTACATAAAACAAAAAATCCATGCAATAAAGGATATCATGTTATAAAAGAAATGAGTCAACAAAGGTAGAAAATGGGTCCTTGGGATAAATAGGAAATCTAAATAGTACCCTTTCCCCCCAAGTGAGGATAAAAGGAATAAGGAATATTATTTTTCTCACAAAGTATGATTACACCTAAAATTGCACCACCATAAATGACAATGTGCCCCCAAAGGATGGGCTAGCAATATCACACAGTGAGAAGAAACATAATAAGAACTTAGATATTATTAAGAATGATCATAAAAAAGGTTCCATTAATTGTTACATGTCATTTAAATCATACCACAATCAATGAATTATTGAATTTTACACTTGGAATCATAACATTCATTAGGCTTTAGCCATAAATTTGATGATACATACAAATGGAAGAATTATCTTGTTTGTGTTTGTTATTTTTTCATTTATTTTTTAAAGAAAGAGTAATTAAGTTGTCTTTAAGAAGCTTAAACAAAAAAATCTCTTGTTGTGATGAGAAATTAGGAGAATAATGTATAAATTGATTGGATAAATGGGAAGGTCAGAAACCTAGAGTTTCTTTTGAAAAATGTGATGTAGATTTCTCATGAATTTCAATTCTTTTTTGCACACATCCTATACCATCGGGAAGGTTTTCTATATAAAAAATATAAGTGTGTCCTTTTGGTGGAATGAGGTTTAAATTTAAACAGGCCCAATAAATATCCATACATGTGTCAGCATAAGGTATTTGGTTCTCAAATTCAAGGATTTTGTTTTTACTACAGAAGGTTGGTGTGACGTCTAAGGTTCCCCAATCATAATCTTGAAGAGTTGGTGGTTTTACTATTAGTATTGGAGGAAGAATTGAAGAATAAAATGGAGATTGAATGGTGTTGACTTGATAAGGATCATTATGTGCTAAGGTTGTATTTTTAGAAGGGAGGATATTAAGGATATTATCCTCTTGAGGATTGTTGTTATATGTGTATAGTATTGCATGATAATTGGGTTGCATAGCCCCTTTTACAACAATCACTAGTTTGTTTTGAATGGTCTTAAATGATATTGACTTGCTTAGATTTTTTTATCTCAAAATATTAATTTGGGAAATAAAGAGCATCAAGGATATTATCCTCTACTTCTAAGATATTTTTAGAAGAAAAATCATAACTTATTAGTGCTTCATCTCTAGAGGGAAGGTGATTGAAATTTATAGGAGGGGAAGTTTCATTAAGGGAATTATCAATTCTGTCAACCTCTTCCATGACAAAATAATCCTCTTGAGAAAAGGTACTCTCACAGGGTAGATTCACATCAAGAGAATAATCAACATCTTTTTCCAACGGTTCATCCCAAAGAGGGAGGACATTGAGTGGAGTTTCAAAATTATGCTCTTGCATCAATATATCCTCATGAGAGGGAGAAGCTTTGGGAGAGGGATCATTGAGATGTTTATAAAGGGGATTTTTGTAAACCCTAAATTCTTCTATCACATTAATTAAACTTTGACAAGAGGAGAGTTTATGATGTGTAGAGGAAGACTTAGTAGAGATGAAGTCATCAAGGACTTCATCCATCATATCAAAATCTTCACTACTAAATGGATCATTAAAAGCAATAAAGCTTTGGAAAAGGAAATTTGATATTTTGTAATGAAACAAGCTAATGTTGTGAAACAAAACATAAAAGGAACTAATCTAAAGACACATGAAAAGAAAATGTTTTTGAATTTTTTTTATGTTTAACATGTAAATGCAAGAATGAATCTATGAACAATATTCAATTTTTATGTCTTTTTTATTAATGAATGCAAAAATGAAACTAAATGCATAAATTGTAACAATGAAATGCATAAGAGATCTAAAAACCAAATAAAAAATGGAAATGTTATGAGTCGGGTTCACCAAAATGTCAATATGAAATGGGAAGCAATGAAAATAGGTAGATCATGTCTCATTTTCAAGATTGCACATTAGAAAGGAAGATGCCCTACTAGGCTCGAGAGGAGACTCAAGCACTTGGTGGGACAATGATCCTTCACTAAATATGTAATGATGAAAATAAAAATGATAGAAAAATGTAATGTAGATTATAAATTAGGCAAGTTACTGAAAAACTAGAAATAATAGGCTAATATGGACTGATAGAAAGTTGAAGCGGGGGGGGGGGGGGGGGGGGTGAATCAGTTATCCTTAGGTCTAGATGTACCAATTCAACTTTCTAGCTCTTCAACAAACTCAGATCTAATCAACAATTCACTTGGTCTCTATAGCATATATTAGTTACATAAAACTTGCAATCCACTGTCCAAAAGTAATTAACTTGTAGAATATAAAAATTTCAACAAAATTCACATCAAATAACATTCACACAAGTATAACACCAGGATTTAACATGGAAACCCAATTTGGGAAAAACCACTTGTAACATGCTACTGATTTTCACTCTTCTGAAGTGAGCTCTGTGAGAAGCCAACCCAGATAAAGGTTTACAAAAAACACTGTTAGGTGTGACCCTGCTAAAAGATTTAATCACCCTGTTAAGAGTGGCCTAGTTAGAGGGCTTAAGAACATTCCATCAGAATGTCACCTTGATTAATGGGTTTACACAATGACTGTTAGGTCAACCTTGATTAAAGGATTTAGACTGATACGATGGTTAGAAAGTAACAGTAGGTTCTGATCTGAAATATACAACTCACTTTGCAAATACAAATCCAATTTTCTCATATGTTGATATACTAATTGACCTTCATTTCCATCTCCATCTCTGATCTTCTCATAATTCTCTTCAAGCAATCACCACAATTCTATTAAGCTCTCCACGACTTCACCTTAAACCTTCTGCTTAGGTTCATCAGTCAATAACATCAATGTCTTCCACACTCTTTTTATCCTCACAATTAGGTCATCCTTATACCTCCTTGATCATGTAGATTAATCATTTCTCTCTTAATTTCTTCTGTAGATCTTAGGTTTAGGTCAGATTCATCCAATCCTTCCATAATTTTGTTCTCCTTCTTTTCCTTCTAGATACATCTTCAATCTTCTCTTTGAATCCATAATAAAATAGATTACCATGCATTAAATTCTCCATACCATTCATTAATAATTTCAACATGTTTTACATATCCCAATAATTCAATTATATCGGCTAGGATTCTCAATTCTTTCACAAAATGTAAATTACTGACACTCAGTCAATACTGTGTTCATCTCCTCGATCATTATTGGATATCTCAGTCATCACTAAAACTTTCTTCTCAGTAAACACTGTCTTTTCTTAGTTAATTATTTGTCGCTTGGTAATTACTGATGCTCAATTGACACTAGATTTTCTCAGCATATACTGGCACTCAGTCGACACTAGCATCACTTAGCTTAAACTAGATTTCTTCATTTTTTCTTGGTTAAGCCTATGTTTCCAATATTTCTTCTTCACTTGGTGTTAAAGATAAACAACACATTACCTTGTCAATGTGCCAACTAATAAAGTACCCATTGAAGTATCACATAAATCAACCTTTCCTTAGGTCCTCTTGTTATCTCCTCTTTTAAAATCCTCTTCATCAATCAAAAGATATGGTACTCTACTAGATAGAAACTATCTTACCAGTTAAGGTTTGATATCAATGACAATATAAAAATTATTTCAATTGTAGTTTCCAATAATCTCCCTCTTTGGCATTGATGGCAACGCCATATGAACACCACATGATTTACCATATAATCCAAAATCTCTATGCCTCAGATCTTCATTAATATCCTTAGCTTTATTCTAATTCACATCCAAGTACCAACTCCCTCTTGGATAAATTTTTCTTTTTCTGTTCATTGAATATCTTTCTTATTCAATCACTCAGGTTCATTGAATTTCTCCCTCAATGCTATATCCCTCCCTCTTTGACAACAATGCCAAAGAAAGTTGTATCTGTCACTTGTATCTTTATCATGTAGATGTCTTCATGTTAGTTCTCTATGTTGTATACTCCCTTTGTCATCTTTCTTATGACTGATTAACATCTTTGCTTTACTTCTCACAACTCGAGGCAACTCCTAAAGTGTGATCTCTTCTGCATCAATTTGTTCGATATTCTAATTGGCACATTTGATGCAGTGATCCTATATGTTTTTAGGTAGCCTTAGTTAGGGGAATCACCCCTAATTTACCTCTAAGGTATTCATGAGCATCTTTAGGTAATGCTTTTGTGAATATATCTGCTAATTGTTCCTTTGTATTCACATATTCTAATCTCACTTCTTTGTCTTGAACTAACTCTCTCAAGTAATGATGCTTAATAGCAATATGCTTAGTCTTAGTGAATAACAAGATTTTTTGATATGTTAATGACACTTATTTTATCATAGAAAATAACAACCCGCTCAGTGATTTCCTCCTTCATACCTTTTAACAATTGCTTGATCCACACTAAATTTGAACAATTCACTGTTGCTACTACATATTAAGCTTATGTTGTAGATTGGGAAATATGATTTTGTTTCTTTCTTATCCAAGAGACTAATCTCTTTCCTATAAAGAATGTACCACCACTTGTACTCTTTCTATCATCCACATTTCCTGCCCAATCTGTATTAGTGTAAACTTTCACTTCAAACTTATCATTCTTCTTGTAGTATAATCCATAGTCCTATGTTCCTTTTAGATATCTCAATATCCTTTTCATTGCCATCATGTGACTCTCTTTATAATTTGCAAAAAATCTTGCAACAATCCCAACTGCTAGGGAAATATCCAGTCTGCTATGGACAACATATTGTAACTTTCCAATCATAGATCTATACAAGGTTTGATTGACTTCAGTTGTATCATCAGTTTTTGATAACTTTTGTCTAGTAGCCATATGTGTACTTACTGGTCTAGAATCTTCCATACCAAAAGTTTTCAGTATCTCCTTGACATATTTAGATTGAATAATATAGATACCTTCCTTCATTTGATAAACTTGCAAACCAACAAAGAATTTGATCTCACCAAACATAAACATTTCAAATTCAGTTTCCATCTTATTTGAAAAGGTTTGACATAGGGCATCTTGTCCTCCAAATATGATATCATCAACAAATATTTTAGCTAACCAAATCCCTTTACCTTTTTCAATCTTCAAATATAGATTGTTGTTGTCATTTGTCCTTACAAATCCATTCTTTATCAGATAATTATGCACTCTCTCATACCATGCTCTGGGGGCTTACTTTAATCCATACAGTTCCTTGTGTAGTTTACAAACCATATTCTTCTTGCTTGGGTCAAAAAATCCTTCTGGTTGTTCAATGTATACTTCTTCTTCTAATATCCCAATTAGGAATGTAGATTTGACATCCATTTGATATACTTTGAATCCTTTATATACTGCATATGCAAGTAGAGTCCTCACTCCTAATCTTGCAACTGGGGAAAATGTCTCCCCATATTCAATGCCTTCTTCTTGTGAATATCCTTTGCATACCAATCTTTCTTTGTTCCTAGTGACTTCTCCATGTTCATTTATCTTATTTTTGAATACCCATTTTGTTCCAATAATATTCTTGTCTTCTGGTCTCAGCACTAGTGCCAAGGTTTTTTTTTCTCTATCTTCTCTATTTCTTCATTCATGGCTTGTATCCAATCCTCATTCTCTAAAGCATCTTTTATCGTCTTAGGCTCAAATTAACATAGTAAGCATGTATGATCTTTCAACTTACTTCTTGTCATAGCTCCAAATTCTTTATCTCCAATGATTTGTTCAAGCTTATGATGTCTTCTTACATATTGTGCCAATGTAGGTTAAGATTTCCTTTTTACTTGATCTTGATCTTCAGGTTCATCTTGTAGATTATCTGTCTCTTCTTCTGATTGCTTGGAAACATCCTCCTGATGCTCGATATTTTCTTGCCGTGTCTCGACAGGTTTATATTGTTCCTCGACATCTGGTTTAGGTGTATTACTAGCTTCTCCTTCTTCCATGTATAAAATATATCTGTAATCTTAAGGTTCTTTCTTGCACTCAACTTCATTCTTTTCTGCATATTCATCAACTCTAACATTTGCACTTTCCACAATTTTGTTAGTGTTAGAATTCAAACACTTGTAAGCTTTGCTCTTAGTGGAATATCCTAGGAATATTCCTTCATCACTTTTAGCATTAAGTTTTCCATTCCTATTATCTTTTAGTATATAGCATTTACTCCCAAAGACTTTAAAATATTTCACATTAGGTGCATATCCATACCATAACTCAAAATGTATAGCATTTGTACCTTTCTTTATTTGTTCTTGGTTCAAGGTATAAATAGTTATGCTTACAGCTTCTCTCTAGTACTTTTGTACAACATTCTTCTCTATCATCAGTGTTCTAGCACAATCCATAATTGATCTGTTTCTTCTTTTTGCTATACCATTCTGTGGAGGTGTCGTAGGTGTAGACATTTGTCTCTTTATTCCTCTATCATTACAGAATATATTGAACTCATTTGATATAAACTCCCTTCCTCTATAATATGTCAAAAATTTCAAGATTTTACTTGTTTCTTTTTCAACTTTTTCCAAATACCACTTAAACAACTGAAATGCATCAGATTTCTCTTTTAAAAATATTACAGTCATCATTCTAGAATAGTCATCAACAAATAGAATGAAATACTTATCACCACAGTAACTTTGCACACCCATAGGTCCATAAAGGTTAGTATGAACCAATTCCAAAATATTTTCAGAAGTATAGGTCTTGCTCTTAAAACTAGACTTTGTCATTTTTTCCAATTGACATTGTTTACACATCACATTATCAGGTTTCTTCAATCTTGGAAAACCTCTAACTTTCTTCATCTTACTGATATTTACCAAATTGTCAAAGTTTACATGACACAACCTCTTATTCTATAACCATACATCATCGAATTGTGCAAATAAACATGTTTCTTCAAATAGGTCTAGATAGAACAAATTACCTCTTGTTTGTTCTCCACTACCAATTAGTTCACTAGTGGCATCAAATATTTTAGCCTTTATTTGATGACATTCAACTTAGTAACCAGTATTGTTCAACTGTGCCACACTCAACAAATTATAGTTAAGACCTTCAACCCAATAAGCATTATCACATCTGATCTTATCAATTAATCTTATTGATCCTTTCCCTTTCACAACACATGGTGCATCATTACCAAACTTAACATTTCTACCTTAGTAATGATTTGGGGTCTCAAACTTTCTTTTATCACCAGTCATGTGATGTGAGAAACCATTATCAATAATCCATTTATCAAATTTACTCACATATGCAATAAGTGAATTTTTCTCATCTTCATCAAAATCATCTTTCATAGCAATGTAAACAACTTCTATATCACATTCATCAGATTCAGTAGTTTCACTATCAGTTTCCTCTTCAACAATATAGCAGGATTTCTTACCTTTATCTTTGTACCTTTGGTGATCTATGTTATTTCTTTTGTCTTTTTACTTTCTTTCCCTTCTTTCATCCTTGTCAGTCTTATTAGGGCATCTTGCTACAATATGGCCAACTTTGTTACATGAAAAATAGATTATAGGAAGTTTACCTTTGTATTTTCCTTTTCCTCTTTGTATCCTTCTAGCCATAAGTGCCTCAAGATCATCTAGATCATCATCAGAAGTATCACTATCACTATCGTTATTACTGTCACTACTCACACATCTTTCTTTTCCCTTCTTAGGCTTATGAAGAACTATTTGAGACTTGAATGCAGATTCAATGTTGTGAATAGTGAAATTATCAAATTAGATAGTTCAAAAGTAGTAAGCTTTCCAACAAGACTGTACAAAGTTAGGACATTACCCAAATTACATCTTGATTCTTGTAGAAACTCTAATAGCATAGATAGGAAGAAAATTTCTCAACACTTTACTGATAACAACTTCATCATCAATGTTTCTATTAGCTCCTCTAATAACATTTACTACCTCCTTTATTCTACCACAATACTGAGCAATATTTTCACCTTCTTGCATTTTTATTTCATCAAACTTACCTCTCAAACTTTTAGATTTGGCTTTTAGTACATTTGTGTCTCCACCATAGATAGTTGCTAGAGTGTCCCACATTTTCTTTGCATTAGTATAGTCCTTGATGTCTTCAAAAGATAGCTTAGGGAATATGCAATTTCCAACATTGCCTGATTGTGTTCTTGTTTTTATTTCATCTCCTTGATAGTCAAAGGTACAATAGGTGTTACATATTCATTTTCCACATAGTATTTCACCAAATCACCAATACCAGCTAGGTAATTTTATCAAAATCTGCCATGCAGGGAAGTTCTCTTTGTTCAGCTTCGATACCTCCTTTTTGTACATCTTGATCATTAGCTTCAAGTACCTTTAAAATTTTTCTCTACAAGAACCAACAACTTTGATACCAATTGTTAGAATGATTTTATAATAATTAAGAGGAGGGGGGTGAATCAATTATCCTCAGGTCTAGCTATACCAATTCAACTTTCTATCTCTTCAACAAACTCAGACCTAATCAACAATTCACTCGGTCTCTATATCATATATCATTTACATAAAACTTGCAATCCACTGTCCAAAAGTAATTAACTTGTAGAATATAAAACTTTCAACAACATTCACACAAGTATAACACCAGGATTTAACGTGGAAACCCAATTTGGAAAAAACCACTTGTAACATGCTATTGATTTTCACTCTTTTGAAGTGAGCTTTGTGAGAAGCCAACCCGGTTAAAGGTTTACAATACACACTATTAGGTGTGACCCTGTTAAAGGATTTAATCACCCTATTAAGAGTGGCTTGGTTAGAGGTCTTAAGAATATTCCATCAGAATGTCACCTTGATTAAAGGGTTTACACAATGACTGTTAGGTCAACCTTGATTAAAGGATTTAGACTGATACAATGGGTAGAAAGTAATAGGAGGTTTTGATTTGAAATATACAACTCACTTTACAAATAAAGGTCTAATTCGCTCATATGTTGATTTACTGACTGACCTTCATTTCCATCTCCATCTCTGATCTTCTTGGAATTCTCTTCAAGCAATCACTACAACTCTATTGAACTCTTCACAACTTCACCTTCAACCTCCTACTTAGATTCATCAGTCAATAACATCAACCTCTTCCACACTCTCTTTAAACTCACAATTAGGTCATCCTTATACCTCCTTGATTAGTTAGATTAATCTTTTGCCACTTAATCTCTTTTGTAGATCTTAGGTTTAGGCCATATTCATTGAATCCTTCCATCATTTTGTTCTCCTTCTTTTCCTTCTATATATGTATTCAAACTTCTCTTTGAATCCATAAGAAAACATTTTACCATGCATTAAATTCTACATACCATTCATTAATAATTTGAACACATTTTACATATCCCAAGAATTCAACTATGTCAGCTGGGATACTCTATTCTTTCACAAAATGTAAATTACTAACACTCGGTCAATACTGTGTTCATCTCCTCGGTCATTACTGGATATCTCAGTCACCGCTAAAACATTCTTCTCAGTAAACATTGTCTTTTCTTGATTAATTATCTGTCGCTCAGTAATTACTGACACTCAGTTGACACTAGATTTTCTTGGCATATACTGGCACTCGGTCAACACTAGCATCACTCAACTTAAACTAGATTTCTTCATTTTTGCTCAGTTAAGCCTATGTTTCCAGTCTTTCTTCTTCACTTGGTGTTAAAGATAAACAACACATTACCTTGTCAATGTGCCAACTAATCAAGTACCCATTAAAGTATCACATAACTCAACCTTTCCTTAGGTCCTCTTGTTATCTCCTCTTTTCAAATCCTCTTCATCAATCAAAAGATATGGTACTCTACTAAATAACAACTTACCAGTTAAGGTTTGACATCAATGACAATAGAAAAATTGTTTCAATTGTAGTTTCCAATAGATTTGACCCATGGCTAAAATATGGGATTAGAATGTAGGGTAAATTATGGTAATGGAGTCATGTACCTGGGACATGATGACAATGGTGACTTGTACATTACATTTTTGACTAAATTTTATAGGGGTCATTTGACATTTCCTAATCTTTTTAGATCTTATATGACAATTTTATAACTTATTCCCGCACACAAAACATGGGGAAGAAGGTTGGATAAAGGGATTTTGCTTTAGTCAAACCCCTATTTAGGAATCAACCTTGAAAATGAATGGAAATTACATAATGTAAGAAGAAATAGAAGATAGATCTGAATTACTTCATGCCTTGATGACACATTGCTTTTTTGGATTTAACCATAAATGTTAATGCAATATCTTGAACTCCACAAAAACCCAAAAGGAAATTATGAAAGATAAGACTTGGATGATTGGTTTTTTAGTTTTTCCATAATGCTTGATGAAGGAGAAGAATTATTTGAAGGATTGAAGACTTGAATGCTTGAAGACCTTGATAATTCTCTTGAAATATAATTTCTTGATTATTTATTGATTCAAAATTCTTAAAAATAGCAATGCCTACCAAAATGAGGAGAGATAGGGTTTTTTTACACTCAATCCATCATTTTAGGGTTCAAAAATAACCCAGGTCAACTAGGATATCAAGTCTCTCGCTAATACCCTGAAATAGGGCCTTAGGAATTTTTTTGGCCCCGATCCTTTGGGGCATGATGCCATTGGAGTTATGTACCCTAGATATGTTGGAAACAATTGTCTGAAGGAAATTGCTACTCAAATTATGTATTGTCTTTGATGTCACACAATGTCATAGTCCGCAGCAATCAGTTCCTACTGAGCTCAGTCGGTCTGCCAGATAGGGAAATTCAGCATTTACCGAGTCCACTCGGTTATCAAAGGAAATTCAGCATTTATCGAGTTCAGTCGGTTATCAAAGGAAATTCAACATTTACCAAGTTCAGTCGGTTATCAAAGGAAATTCAGCATTTACCGAGTTCAGTCGGTTATCAAAGGAAATTCAACATTTACCGAGTTTAGTCGGTTATCAAAGGAAATTCAGTGTTTACGAGTTCAATCAGTTATCGAAGGATTGTCGATGTTTACCGAGTTCCCTCGGTCTCTGAAAGATTGTAGAAAGTTATGGTCACCGAGCACTATCGGCCCTTGAAGGATTTTTGCAAAAAGAGTTTGCTTAAGTCAGCCGACTGTTATACTAAATAATGTTGATTTGACAAATCTAAAATCATATAAATAAAAGGTCAAACATGAAAAATAAAAAAGGATATACAGCAAGAAGATTTACAGAAGAAAAGACAGGAAAGGTGTGTGCGAATTTGTGAAGGATGTTCAGATATCCTTAAGGTGCAGCAGAGATTTATTCGATCAGGAAGGATCACACATATGCAGAACATAGATCTATAATCAGCAAGGCAGTTGCATTATTATACAGGTCATTTTTCATTGTTACCTTCTTATCATTGTAACAGTGAATTCTAAATCTCTTAACCGAGTTGGTTTAACAACCATATTGTAAATCCTCTAACAAGGTGACAATTCCATTGAATTGTTTTCAAGATCTCTTACCAGGCCACTCCTAGCAGAGTGATTAAATCCTCTAGCAAGGTCACACCTAACAGTGTGTTTTGTAACCTTTTACCGGGTTGGCTTCTAACCGGGCATCACTTCAGAAAAGTGAAAATCAGTATCTAGATACATTGGTGGTTTTTCCCATATTGGGTTTCCACGTTAAATCTTGTGTCTCTTGTGTTCTTAATTGCTATCTTAATCATACACCAGTGCTGATGAATATCTAAAAGATAATTTTGCTAATACTTTCTGCATCTTCAAAGTTACTGCAATCTATTTACCGAGTGCTAAAACAGATAATTTTTTTAAGACCTAAGGGATCTGGAAAGAATTAATTGTGAAGTGTTTTATGGTTGACTGATTCACCCCCCCTCTCAGTCACTTCATCCATATTCCATCAATTGGTATCAGAGCTTTTGGTGCTTGCAGGAAGGGTTTCAAGGACCTAAGCTAAAGATCAAGATGTCTTACAAGAGGGAAATTCCAAAGCTCAACAGAGATAACTTTTCAGCATGGCAAGGTCTCATGCGACTTCATCTGGCTTCCATTGGTGATTCAGGATGCAAATACATTGATGAAGAATACACAATTCCTAATGGCGCATTAACTATTGAAGACATTACAGATAAAAAGACTCATAACACCATGATGATAGACATTGCATCTGCTCTCAGCTATGAAGAATTTGATGATATTAAAGAATGCACTATTGCATATGAAATGTGGATGGCACTGAAGAAAATATATGGTGGTGATGCAAATGTGAAAAGAGCCAAAGTAGAAAGCCTAAGAGGACAGTTTGACAAGATGAATATGAAGGAAGATGAAAACATTGCAAAATATGTTGAAAGAATCAAAGCAAGTGTAAGTGCAATTCGAGCTTCTGGAAGAACAATCTCAGATGAAACTGTTATAAGTAAGGTACTCAGAACATTACTCCCTATCTATGCAATAAGAGTATCAGCTATTCAAGAAAGAAGATGTGAAACAAACCACAATATAACTTTGGATGCTTTAGTTGGAAGATTGACAGCCTTTGAATTAGACAACTATGACAACTATGTTCCTAGTTCCAAAAATATTGAATCAGCATTTGAGGCCAAGGTTTCACTAAAGAAGAACAAAAAAATTAAAGAAGTTCAGTCAGAAAGTGAAGAAGTATCAGAAGAAAGTTCTGATAGTGATCTTGAAATTGTAGAAGCATTACTTGCAAAGAAGTACTCTAGAGGGAAAGGTAAATATAAATGTAAAACTCCTTTAATCTATTTTTCATGTGAAGAAATTGGACATATTGCAGCTAGGTGCCCAAACAAGCAAGTCAAGGAAGAGAAGAGAAGTCACAAGTACTATGGCAAAAAGAATTTCAAATCATTCAAGGATAAAGGTAAGAAAACATGTTTTATGGCTAAAGATTCTGATGATAGTGAAGAAGAAATTGTCTTTATTGCTATAAAAGATGAATCTGATGATGATGAAGATAAGATGGCACTTATTTCTCATATAAGCAAAGATGATAAATGGATAATAGATAGCAGATGTTCACACCACATGACTGGTGACAAGACAAAATTTGAATATCTAGAAGACTGTGATAGTGGTAATGTAAGATTTGGAAACAATGAACCTTGTTGTATGAAAGGAAAAGGAAGAATCTCATTAACCAAAGAACTCATATGTGATAATGCTTATTGGGTTGAAGGACTAAAACATAATCTTCTAAATGTAGTACAGCTAATCAACACTGGTTTCAAGGTTGAATTCATGAATGGTCAAGCAAGACTGCTGGATGAAAAAGGAAAACTCATTGGATCAGGCAAACAAACAAAAGGTAACTTATTTTATCTTGATCTCAGTGAATATTCATGCTTTATTGCTCAAATAGAAGAAAGTTGGCTATGGCACAAAAGGTTATGTCATGTGAATTTTGATAACATGATAAAAATAAGCAAATTCAAGAAGGTTAGAGGCATTCCTACTTTGAAGAAACTTGATACTGGTCTATGTAAGAATTGTCAGATTGGCAAAATGAGTAAAACTAGTTTCAAGAGTAAGAACTATCAGTCTAAAGAAATTTTGGAAATTGTGCATACTGATTTATGTGGACCTATTGGAATACAAAGCTATACTGGAGATAAATTCTTTATTCTTTTCGTTGATGATTATTCTAGAATGATGACTGTCATGTATTTAAGAAAAAAATCAGAAGCATTTGAAAAGTTCAAATGGTACTTAGCAAGAGTGGAAAAGGAAACAGGGAAAAGATTGAAATGCTTAAGATCAGACAGAGGTGGTGAATTCATCTCCCATGATTTTAACAAATTTTGCATTGAAAGAGGAATCAAAAGACAGGTATCAGCTCCTAGAACTCCTGAGCAGAATGGAATAGCAGAAAGAAGAAACAGATCGATTATGGATTGTGCAAGGACTCTAATGATAGAAAAGAACATCGTTATAAAGTACTGGAAGGAAGCTATCAGCACTGCAGTTCATACCTTGAACCGAGTACAATTGAAGAAAGACACATTCAAAACTCCTTATGAATTATGGTATGGCTATAAACCCAATATAAGTTACATGAAAATATTTGGTAGCAAGTGTTATATCTTAAAAGAATCCAGAAGAAATAAATTTGATGTGAAAAGTGATGAAGGAATATTCCTAGGATATTCTAGCAAAAGCAAGGCATACAAATGTCTGAACTTATCTACTCACAAAGTCATAGAAAGTATACATGTAAAATTTGATGAGTTTGTAGAAAAGACTAAAGAAGAAAGCAAAAGGGAACCTAAGGACTACAGAAGATTCATTTACATTGAACCTGAAACATTGGCAGACACAACTATCAATAAGGAAACTATATCTACCGAGCTGAGCACAGTTACCGAGTCACAAACTGAGTCACAGGAAGAAGTTCAAACCGAGTCACAGGAAGAAATTCAGACCGAGTCTCAGCCTGAAGTTACCGAGCAAATATCTACCGAGCCCGAGCAACCTGAAGAAGAGATCCTAGAAGACAACAGCATGAATCATTCAAAAGGCAAGGAACCTATACTAGCCAAATATGTTAGAAGACATCATACACCAGATCAAATTATTGGAAACAAATCATATGGTACTATGACAAGAAGCAAGCTAAAAGGTACATGTCTGCTTACTGACTTTGAACCTAGAAATATCAAAGATGCATTGGAAAATGAAAGTTGGATTGAAGCAATGAATGAAGAATTAGAACAAATACAAAAGAACAAAACATGGACTCTTGTACCTAGACCTAAAGATAAGAATGTAATTGGAACAAAATGAGTATTCAAGAATAAGCTAAATGAAGATGGTCAAGTATCTAGAAACAAAGCTAGATTGGTATGTAAAGGTTATTCTCAAGAAGAAGGTATAGATTATGGAGAAACTTTTGCTCCTGTTGCAAGATTAGAAGGTGTAAGAACTCTACTTGCTTATGCAGCACACAAAGGATTTAAGGTATATTAGATGGATATAAAATCTGCATTTCTTAATGGAATTCTTGATGAAGAGGTCTACATTGAACAACCTGAAGGTTTTGTTGATCCAGATAAAAAGGACATGGTCTGCAGGTTACACAAAGCATTGTATGGTTTGAAACAAGCTCCTAGAGCATGGTATGAAAGACTCCATAACTATTTGATTCAGATTAATTTCAAAAGAGCCAATGATAACAGCAATCTGTATATTAAAGAAGGACCGGATGACAAAATTGTATTGGCAGAAATATTTGTAGATGATACTATATTTACAGGAAATGAGGATCAGTGCAAAGAATTTTCAAAGCAAATGAACAAAGAATTTGAAATGTCTATGTTTGGTTTAATAAAATTCTTTGTTGGTCTTCAAATTCAGCAAAGCAAGAATGGTATATACATTACTCAATCTAAATACATTAAGGAAATACTTAAGAAGTTTGGTATGGAAGATTCAAAACCAGTTGGTACACCCATGTGTACTGGACTAAAACTTACCAAAAATGATGATTCAAAAGAAGTTGATCAGACCCTATACCGATCTATGATTGGAAAATTACAGTATGTAGTACATACAAGACCTGATATTGCCTTAGCAGTCGGTATAGTAGCTAGATTCTCAGCAAAACCTAAGGAAAATTATATGATGGCAATCAAAAGAATCTTAAGATACTTAAGAGGAACTGAAGAATATGGTTTGTGGTATAAATTTGGAGGCAATCTAGACTTAAAAGTGTTTACTGATGCTGATTGGGCAGGAAACATTGATGACAGAAAAAGCACAAGTGGTGGAGCATTTTTTCTTGGAAAAAGACTGGTATCCTGGACTAGTAAAAAGCAAAATTGCACATCTCAATCCACAACTGAAGCAGAATATGTTGCTGCTGCAGTAAACTGTTCAAATATTTTTTGGTTTAAACAGTTATTAGAAGGTATGAAGGTTGAAATCAAAGAACCAGTTGTTATATTTTGTGACAATACCAGTGTAATAAACATTTTGAAGAATCCAGTGATGCATTCCAAAACCAAGCACATTGCTATTAAATATCACTTTGTCAGAGAATTGGTGTAGGACAAGGAAATCAGATTAGAATATATTCATACAAAAGAACAGATTGCAGACATTTTTACCAAACCATTACCTAAGGATGCATTTGTGTATCTAAGAGGTAAGTTAGGGGTCATTCCCCTATCCGAGGCTCACTAAATATAGTTTTAGTGATACATCAACCAGAACATGATTGAAAATCAACCAGTTGATGCAGCATATTCAAGGAATCATTGCATATGAATCAATACTTGAGGTACATTAATTTACACCGGTAATATGTGAATTTTCTTTGGCATGTGTTGTCAAAGAGGGAGTGTTTGCTATGTCTTTTCTATTACTTCAAGAATTTTTCAATAGTCAGAAGGAAGAATTTTTAGGATAAAGGAAGTTTGCTGACAGAGGGAGATTTGAATCTAAACCGAGCTAACTCTTTCAAATTTCTTATGCTATGACATATTGTGTTGCCATCAATGCCAAAGAGGGAGATTGTTGGAAACAATTGTCTGAAGGAAATTGCTACTCAAATTATGTATTGTCTTTGATGTCACACAATGTCATAGTCCACAGCAATCAGTTCCTACCGAGCTTAGTCGGTCTGCCAGACAGGGAAATTTAGCATTTACCGAGTCCACTCGGTTATCAAAGGAAATTCAGCATTTACCGAGTTCAGTCGGTTATCAAAGGAAATTCAGCATTTACCGAGTTCAGTCGGTTATCAAAGGAAATTCAACATTTACCGAGTTCAGTCGGTTATCAAAGGAAATTCAGCATTTACCGAGTTCAGTCGGTTATCAAAGGAAATTCAGTGTTTACCGAGTTCAGTCGGTTATCGAAGGATTGTCGATGTTTACCGAGTTCCCTTGGTCTCCGAAAGATTGTAGAAAGTTATGGTCACCGAGCACTGTTGGCCCTTGAAGGATTTTTGCAAAAAGAGTTTGCTTAATTCAGCCGACTGTTATACTAAATAATGTCCATTTGAAAAATCTAAAATCATATAAATAAAAGGTCAAATGTGAAAAATAAAAAAGGATATATAGCAAGAAGATTTACAGAAGAAAAGACAGGAGAGGTGTGTGCGAATTTGTGAAGGATGTTCAGATATACTTAAGGTGCAGCAGAGATTTATTCGATCAGGAACGATCACACATATGCAGAACAAAGATCTGTAATCAGCAAGGCAGTTGCATTATTATACAGGTCATTTTTCATTGTTACCTTCTTATCATTGTAACAGTGAATTCTAAATCTCTTAACCGAGTTGGTTTAACAACCATATTGTAAATCCTCTAACAAGGTGACAATTCCATTGAATTATTTTCAAGACCTCTTACCAGGCCACTCCTAGCAGAGTGATTAAATCCTCTAACAAGGTCACACCTAACAGTGTGTTTTGTAACCTTTTATCGGGTTGGCTTCTAACCGGGCATCACTTCAGAAAAGTGAAAATCAGTATCTAGATACATTGGTGGTTTTTCCCATATTGGGTTTCCACGTTAAATCTTGTGTCTCTTGTGTTCTTAATTGCTATCTTAATCATACACCAGTGCTGATGAATATCTAAAAGATAATTTTGCTAATACTTTCTGCATCTTCAAAGTTACTGCAATCTATTTACCGAGTGCTAAAACAGATAATTTTTTTGAGACCTAAGGGATCTGGAAAGAATTAATTGTGAAGTGTTTTATGGTTGACTGATTCACCCCCCCCCTCTCAATCACTTCATCCATATTCCATCAAGATAATGGGCTAAAATTTGGGTAAGATGTCAAGGAAATAGGTACGTGCATGATTTTTAGGTACAACTCATTCTGCGGTAAGGATAGATCATAAAGGCCACAAAAATAGATATAAGACCTAGGTGATGGAGTGAATTATTTGATTAGAGAAAAAAAATAGAGGAGAACACTTATAAATAAGGGCCAACCTTGATTTTTGAAGAAATTAAATAAATACAAGACTTATAATATTATTTTGAAGGTCCAATGAGCATTAGGAGAGCACAAAATCAATGTGGGAACTCATACATACTAAAATGGGGCTAAAATGAGCACCTAATTAAGGGTGATTACATTTTAGGATGACACAATTCCAAAATAAGGTTTGACTTAGGCAAAACCCTTTCTACACAATATCTACTCTCTTTTCTATTTGCAGGAATATGTGACAAATACCTAGAAAGAGATATAATTGTATAACTATGAGAGGTATAATGTACATGCTATTTCATTTAAAACTTCTAGGAATAATGTAACCTAGTTTCCTAATGAATGAGCATCTTGGGATCTAAGAAATCTAGGATCAACCAAAAAAAAATTTGTTTCTTGTTTGATTAGTCTAGTGTTTTGATTCCTATTGATCTGTGCTTGTTCTTTTGGGTTGCAATCGCTATAGTGTGTTCATGGCTTTGTGCTGGACCTTATCCTATGATCACCTCATTTGGTTTCATTATACATGATATTTTGCAGATTCTTTGTGAGACTATCTTGTTCTTCTTTTTTCCAATCAGTCTTTGTGTTTCTCGATCAATTTTTTGATCATGCCATATCATTTTTATGTTTGAGGTCAATATTTTTTTATGATTGCATCTCTTATGTTATTCATTGGAGGTTTTTCTAGATGATTTGGGTGTCAAATCATCTGTTGTAACACATTTTTTGTATTATTGGGAAATGTGATCTTTTTTGGGCCGATCGATGATTGTGATGGATATATAAGCTCATGGACTTATTCCTAAGGGATAAATGATTCTCATAAGATTATTTTGTCATAGTTTGGATAGGGTTTATAAGGGATTCTGATCATAATCAGGCCTGTGTTCTTGGCATGTGAGATTGCATGTTGTAGATTGATTATAATTGAATTTTTGATAATAATATAAGGTTGATCTTTCATTTCTTTCCATGTTGGCTTGTTGTTTCCATTGTATTATATTAGCTACAAGGATTGGACTGATCTCTTGTAGGTTTCTCCATCCTTGAATGCATCAAGTGGTATTAGAGAAATGTTTTACAACCCAGGGCTTTCTTGTGGGGTGGCGGTTGAAAGGATCTAACCTATAACTTCTAGGGTTTATGAAAATGGCTAGGAGAAATGCTAGAGGTGGAGAAAGGTGTAATGCCCAAAATCCACTCGACAAAACACAACATATTTACCTCTTAATAAATCTTAATGTTTAGTTTTCCTCCCATATTGATGTTTGTAAAAATATTACCCTTTTTTTTAAACAAGAATTTCTAATCAAATGGAAGGAACAAAAAATAGAGAATCCTTTAAATGATAAATTAACATTAAAACTTTAATTTCAATACAGAATTAACACAGAATTTGCAGGAAAATGAAGTCAATATTAATTCTCTTAATTTTAACATGTAGGGAATGTAATTCATTTAACAGAATTATTCAGATAATGTTTACTTATTTATTTATTCTCTTCATGCCAACTACATAGATTATGCAGGATTTTAAATCATATATTAAACTAAACATTATCATACCATAACAATTTCATGTAACATACATGTAGGAAATTGATTTAAAATCTAGTTTATAAGAAACTGATTTAAAATCCAGTTTATAGATGTAGGAAATTTAACTTTTAATGAAGCAAATAAATTTACTAAGAACTAATTTGAAATTAAGCTAGTATTAAAAACCTTCTTCCAAGAGGATAATATTTAAGCCTTAGTTCCAGCTTTTACTCTTTTACAATTACAATATCATGAAATACATTTAAAGTATAACACATTCCTTTAGGCTTAAAACATCTACAACATCCTTTTAAATTCCATCCTTAACTTTGGAACTTCAAACTTGAGCTTCATCTTCACACCATGCAAGCACAACCTGCAACACAAAGACATTTACCACATAACCATGGAGGTTCACCTCCCAGCCTAGGCCATTACATGGCCATCCCCAAGCTAGGGGAAACAAGGATAGATAGGTTACAAATACTCAACACACATTAAACATACATTCAACATTATGAGACATGAATAATCACATTATTACTCCCATTACCAATCTTACACATAAGAATTCATAATTGATCCCAATATGGGTGAAGGTGGAATTATCTCATATGGAGATTCCATACTTAAAAAAATTCTTACATGCCTTCACAAGGCTCCCTTCCAACATACCAGTGTTGCACCCCAAAATGGTTGCCTAGAATTTGAGCCCCATTTATTCAATTTAACAACATCAATTTTCTGAATCAATGTGTTGCAATTTTCAAATTAAACTTCTTTGTTCAAATTGTAACCATTTGAATTATTTCATTTCTTCCTGAGGTTTGAATATTTCATTAATTTTATTTAATTAATCGAAAGAAATAAATTCCTTTTAAATAAATAAATTAATGTTATTTAATTGAAATTAATATTTCTTAAATGAAATGATGTTATTGAATTAAAATCTATTTTTAATTAAATGACTTTATTTTATTTAATTAATATTCATTTCTAAATTATATAATCTTATTTTATTTTATTAAAAGATATATTATTCTTTTCAATTAAATAAATCAAATATCTTCTCCAAAATATCTTGTGATGGAAAAGGAAACAAGTTAGTTAAAAAGAAATAAAATAAAAAGAATTCCATTCTCCTACAAACTTTCTAAAATTGACTTTTGTTTCCTCTTTTCTATTTATCTCAATTGATCTTCAATTTGGATTCAAATCCACATTTCTCTATAAAATGAGCCCTCTCCCTCTCAGTTGAGGATCCCGAATTTTCATATCATCTTTATGCTGCAATTTTCATTAGAGATTTTGAGATCATCATTTAGTTTGCATATTTCCATTTTAGTTTAAATTTGATAGCATATAGTTTGCATAGCATTTTAGTTTAGTTTTATTTCATTGTTGTAGATTAATCTTCATTTTAATGAATTAGTTTTATTTCTTGCATTGTATCATTTAGAATAGTTTTTAGTTGCATGCACAAACAGGATTCACAGAGATTAGCATTCTTGCTTCTCCTCTTTGAATCTCTCATTTTGAGTTTGTACTTGCATGGGTAACTTGGTCAATCTAAGAGCCTCAATATCAACCCCTGCACTTCTCGGATAGAGAGCTGTGAGTTAGCTTGTGAGGGCTCATTCTTGAGTCTCCTTGCATATAAAGATTCATAGAAGTGTCACATTTTCATGTACACATTTTTGGCGCCCACCGTGGGGCAGAAAAGATCAATTTCTGGCCTCATTCTTGATTGGTTTTTTAGTTTTAGTATTGGTTCCAAGCCTTGTACAGCCATGTACAGCCTGGAAACCCTATAATATAGTAATGGCTAGATAGAATGATGAATCTTTTTTCTCATGATTTTGGTTTGGTTCATTTTTATAAAGAAATGAATAAGTTATGATCATTTTGGTGAAAGTGGGTATTTGCAGATTTGAGATTCTCTGAATACAGTCAGATTGAAACATTTGGTACAGACAAATTGTGAAGAATCAAGACCTATAATAATATTCATTGGAAAGATACATAAATTATCTTTCATTTCCTTTTTGTTTGAGTCATTTTTATGCAGATTTGTGAAAGTTACGGGCATTTGAGTGAAAACTAGTTTTTAACAATTTGCATTGGAGTTGCAGGCAATGATTTGCTCTTAGAAAATAGTTTATGAATGAAAAAAATAAATGACTTACATATTTGGAAACTAGATTCATTAATAGTTTCTGTGAAATTGATTTGGTTTCATTTGAATTATTTTTGAGAAAGATATGCGATTCCCTAGGCAGGGTTTGGTGTTTTAAATCTGATTTATGACAGAAAAATTATAGTCTGAAAAGGTTATTGGTTGAGGAACCAAATGGAATCATAAGACCTTGTAATTTTGGGAAATGGTAGTTCTTGATGTTGGGTAAAAACTTCATTCTTTCTAGAAATTTTAATATTGTGATTTTATGGGTCAAATAAATCAATTTTTAAAGACTATCTTGAAGACAACAATGTTAAATCAAACTCTTAACAATTGATTTTCATATCTAACCATCTTAGGGTTTTTTTTTCGGATGTGTGCTAAATGATGGATTGCAGATCTTTGGACCTAAGGCAAGTTCTTAAAATCTCTATAACACTTGGTTTGGGCATAAAATTAATCTCTCATGTGTTTGTCTTGAGTGTTACACGCTTTCATAGTACATATTTTTGATGCTCTTAATGAGAAATGAATGAACGTAGATTTGCTTTTATACAAGTTTGTGTTTAAGTGAATGCTTGTGTTTAAACATTAAGTAATTCTTGGTTTTAATATCAAAAAAATCTCATTAAGTAATCTAGGGCATGGAGTCATTCCTTGTTTACATGAAGAGTTAAATGCACCACACTTCATGTTTACTTGGAAAGTTAAATATTCCATGATTCAAACCCTCTTGCACTTATGAGTAGTATTGATTAGCAGTCTTAGATTAATTGTGATTGATCTAGATTGCTATCTTGGGTTATTGGAATTTCTCATCTGTCGGCCCCTCATTCCACCCCGTGGTTGCAAGGTCAGTGCCACATTAAAGGGGAGGGGTCTACATAGAAAGAAGCGTTAATTGTTCCACCATGCATCCCTTTTGTGCTTTTTAGAACTCATTAGTTTTCTAGATTGTGGACTCATTTCTAGCTTGTGTGAGGGGTTAATTGCTCCACCTTGTGGACTCACTTCATATTTGCTTTAAGCGTTAAGTTTTCCACCTTTAGTGCTTTCCAATACTTTTGATAGTGAATTACTTACTTTTTCATTTCTAGAAGGCCTGCTTGGGGATTTCATCACCTCAAGGGATGACCTTAACTCCTGTGTTCCAACAGAGTATAAATATTGGGAGGTGAATCCAAAGACACCTCTCTTGGGAATGAGTTAGATTTCACTCTTGGCTAAGCCTCAAAGAACTTTATACCTTTGAGAAGTGAAGGAGGAGATTTGGGTTACCATCTCCCCCCAGCTGTGTGATTTCAAATTCTTCTCATCTATGGATTTGTGTCTCATGTACCTTACATATATCAAGGACACCCTTTAGAAAAGCCATGTATATCCTTGTAGACAACTTACTAGGATGTTGTTGTGTTCTACATGCCTGCTAAAACATTTTCAAGAATATACACAAGTAGAATCTTTAAGGAGTAGCATACAAAGTCACTTGATTGTTCATGTGCAAGGTTGCTTTGCCCCTTGTTCATTGTTTGAAGACAATTTCTTGCTTGAACTCCTTGATTGCTATCTTATGTACTTGATCAATGATAAAAATCTATTGATGTACTTGATCTTTTAAAACGAACACAAAAATTGAGTTCCTGAGTTGAAGCACCAACCTTTTTACAGCTTGCTTGATTTTCTATCCTGTCATTAGAGACCTATCTTTGTCCTCTAGGGATAGCATCATTTGGTTTACAAAGTCACTTTGGAAATAATTGTCAAGTTAAAAGACTATTCTTGGTGAGATTTTATCTCTAGAATTGTTAGCCACATTCTTGGAGAATTTTAGTACTCTTTTTGTCCAAACCATTTCCATCAAATTCAAATTCAATTATATTTTTGCCTAGTCCAACCTCCTGATTCAAAAGTGCAAGGGTAGACACCCTTTAATTTGAGGCACCTCTTTAACAGTGTTGGTAACACCTTTTGCAATTTCTATCTTACCATCTCCCTTTGGACATTAAAGAACTTTGATTATCCTAGTTTGGTGTTGACATTTTGTGAGGCCATCTTATCACCAAGTGTCTTCAATTCTCAGTCTTCCTTGGTCAGTCTAGGTTAGATCCTAGGTGCTATCATGTTGCTCAACATCCAAACAAATGTTAATGGTATCAATTACACAAGATGACTCTTGGTCTTCTTCTTTCTTCTTCCCTTCCCATGTTTTTCTTCTCAAGTCTTCTCTTCACATGGGATATTCTTCTCGTCTTCCTAATTCTTTTCCTCTTACTATCTAGTCTATTTTCTTCTATTTCATCTCTTCTGTCACCTCCATGCTTGATTCTTCTTCTTCCAGGACCATGAATTACAAATATCTTACTATGGAACCTCTTTTAAAAATGGATGATCGTGAACTCATTGCTGAATTCAAAGAGTTTTGTTCCTCTAACAGTCCTTCTAGATATGGAAAAGGTGATAAACTTAAGATAAAAATAGAAAAAAGATTGAAGGAATCAGACGCCTTTGCTAGAATTATCAACATGATCTTTTCATGACCTCCTTCTTCCAAAAGTCTTTCATCTTGTAAATCTTCCAAGTCATACCATGATTCTTCTAAACATTCTTCATATTCTAAGTCTTCTCATCATTCTTCATCTCCCAAATCTTATCACGACTATTCTAAACATTATTCAAATTCCTCATTATCTAAGTCTTCTTCTTCCACTGGGTCTTCACCTTCCTCTTCTTCATGATCTTGTTCCTCTTCTACTTCTCCCAAGAGTCTTACTTCTCTTCACGAGACATACCATAATGAGCAACGGGATAATACTTGTGATACCTCTTCCATGAAGAGTGCCACACCCACATATGATGACTATGATGACTATTATGATGGCTATGATGATTGAACCCACGATGATGCTTCTATTCATAAGAGTCCTCCTAGCTGCGTGCTTGTGCTTACTAAAAATGGGTCATCCCATTGGATAGATCAGGATGGTGATCCATATGACTCTGATTTTGAGAGAAATTATGATATTTGTTGTGACCAATACGATACATCTATTTCTATTGAGGAAGATAAATTTTTCCGTGCTGATTATAAACGTAGATACTATGAGCATGTCTCCTCTAAAAATTCTCTTGCTAAAAATAAAGATTTTACTCTCAAGCAAGATCATGTTAATGCTAGACCTTTGTCTTGTGATGGTTCCATTCCATCCCCTACTTCTTCCAATACCCCTACATCTCCTAAAGTCGCCAAGTCTTCCAAATCTTTCACAAGTCCTGCATCCGACATAAATTGTAATGCTTTCCATGCAGTTCCCTATAGTTATCCTCAAGGGCCACCTCTTAAAGATACTCAAGCTAACCTTCACTTGGCTGCAAATACTTCTGATAATGCTAAATCTAAAGAGCCTAAGCCTTTATGTGCTATAATGCCTACTTCAGCTATCCTTCACCATCTCTGCCAAAGTCTTCCATACAACTCCAACCTGCTTCCTTATCCTTAGAAGTGGCTTCATGTCAAGAGGACTCTAAAACTGATATAGAAAAGAATATAAAGAAAGATCAAGATCAAGAACCCTCCCTATCATCCAATCCTTTTCATGATGTCTTTCATCCACTTAAGTCTTCTCCTAAGCAAGATCAAGCTACTACTTACACTACTGAGCTTATTGATGATAGTGATGTTACTTCCAATTTTAATCCTATTGAAAATCAAGAGAAAAATGATACGCTTGTGCTATCCAAAGCTCCTTGTCAAGATCAAAGTTTTCCATCTTCTTGTTCTACCACTCCATGTTCACTTCCACTTTCTACACTTCCTAAGTCTTTGCAAGCTGTGAACAATCCTATCAAAGAAGTTGCTCCTATTCAAGATGTTCATGATTCTATTGCAAATCCTAATGCTCACTCTAAAGATATTGATGTCCTTGGTTGTTATATAGATGATGATGAACTTATTAATTATCCTTTTGTATCTTCCACATCTATCCTTGGACCTCCTCCAACACTATCAAGGGCTTCACGTCTTCCTTCCATCTTGGGCCCTTATGTCCCTTCAATTTCCCCTCCTAACTCTCCTAATTCATTATCCATTTTGGGTCCTTACGTCCCTCCATCTCCCATCTTTCCTCAATATCAACATAGATGCATACCCTTGAATCCTTTTCATCCACCCACCCATTTAAACCAGTCATATCCTCCTTCCACAAGTCTCAAGTTTTTTGGAAGTAACTTGAATGTTCAATACAAGAAAAATAAGCAATACAAGAATCCATCAAAAAAAGAAGATCACCATGTCTCCTCTAATCGACATGGAGGCATAAAGTCAAAAGAGATATCTAAGAAAAAAACTTCAAGACAAGTATGGGTTCCAAAATCCATCATTAAAGATATTCTCTCTAAATCATCAAAAAGAAATAAAAAGCCTATGGTTATATGGATTCCAAAGTCTCTCTTGAAAGAGTCTAAAATTGAACAAAAAGTGAAGTTGACATTCAAGCTTCCAAAGGCTTCCACTTCATCTTCTTCCAAAAACATTCTTCCATTCCATGTGCCTGAACCACAACCTCTGCTAAACATTCACCATATTCCTTCTTGTATTCCTTCATTCACATTTCCTCCATCCTCTCACCACCCTTTAAGGTGTGTGTTGATGTTGATCTTGCCTTCCTTCCCTTCATTATCCATCTATCTTCTATCCTTTTTCCTCATTTGCCTTTTCCTCCTATCTTCCAACCTCACTCGCTTTACATAAAACCTTATCCTCCATTTTTCTCTTCCATCTTCCTTTCCCTATCAACATATTTGAGCACATCATCTTGAATCCTTGGCATATCATGATTTTATCCTTTCAAGGAACATTATCTAAAAAACTTGCCTTCTTCCAAAAAAAAGAAAAATTTAAAAAAAAAAGAAAAGAAAAAAATGAAAAAAGTGAAAATGTGCCTTGGTGAAAACCTGGAAATAGGCACCTTGGTAGCAAAAGTAAAGAGAAATAAATTCATCCTATGGTGAAAATCACTCCCTTGTGGCACTTCGGATAAGTACCATGATGAAAACCTAACAATCAAGTGCCATGCGTAGTTCTTCTACATATTTCATTCATTCCATCTTCTCTCTTTGATTTTGACAATGTTGAGCTATATATGAACATTTGGCTATCTTGTGAGCTATCTTATGATGATCTTGCTTTCATTCCATTCATGTTTTGCCTTCATTTTCCTCCATTCATTCTAGCCTTTCATTATCCTTTTCCCCTTTGGTCTTGATCTAATAAAAAAGAGTAAACACGATGCTATGAAGCTTCTCGACATGTCTACTCCTTTGGACTGCATCCTTTCCTTCTTTTGCATGATGCTTTTGTGACTTATCCTATGCTGGCCTTTCATTGCTTGTCTAAACGTACTTTACATGACAATTTTTTCCTAGCTTGGATACTCTTGAGGAGTTTGCCCTTGAGGATTTCTTTCCTTCATTCTCTTGTCTTCCATCTCTTCCACCAGCTTGCTACTCCCTCTTGTCCTCCACCTTGCTAGACTTTGGGACTACACGATGTGATCTTGCTTGGGAATTTGATGCCCATTCTGTGTGGGAGCATCCTTTGTACATATTGATTGATCTTGAAAAAATCCAAAAAAATTGATATTTTTGGTGTCCAAAATGACGCTTATGCTCTAATAGGTTGCCAATGTACCTTGAGACTGATATTAGGAATGGTTAGTTCCAAGTGTGGGAGCTCTGCAAGGCAACTGGACCAACTATAGGGACTTAATATGCCCTCTTTTGCTTCTGACTCTGCAAAACCAAGGTGGGTGCACCTAACCTAGTATAAAATATACTTCATACACCAAGAACTAGGTTTGAATAACAAATAATAGGATAGTAAGAAAGTACTAAGTGTTAACCACACACTCATTGACTCTCCATTACTATGGGGTGGAATCTTACACAACCAAATACTGAAAACTTAAGGATGGTTTTTAATTTCATGTGTTTGAATCATAACAACCTCAATCAAGATATGTCAACAAAGAAATGCTTATCTAGGCCAGTGCCTCATCCATTGGGCAAGGTTTCTTAGACAGACTACACACACACACCAGAGTATATCTGAGATTCAAAGCCATAAAAACATTTACAATCTCCTTTACTACTTACAGAGTATCCTTACATAGACAAAAGATAAATCTATGTCCCATTTAGAGCATCATTTCATCTAATCTTAGATTAGAACTCAAGAATGAGGGCACATACATAAACTGGTTATGCAATGAACTAGAAAGTTCAAAATTTATCTATGTTGACACAAAGGAGAGACAAGAATCAAGTGCCTACATTAAGTATGAAGAATCCTCAAGTGTATACAATCCATCCAAAGGAACCCTGCTTGCAAACTACAGCTTAGACCTACAACTTTCTTTCAATTGTCAAAAAAAAATCAAGACAAGTCATTACAATTCAGACTGGGCAGAAGACTCACAACCAGAAAAGTTTGAAATCCCAACTCCCAATAATAAAAAATGTTCATAAAAATCCCTTTATACCAGGGTTACAATCCAAGCATAATGATCATTTCCATCTCCAAATTCAAATCCACCTAACCCCACCGAGGAGTTAACACAAACAAGATAGGGATCAAGTCGCAACATGCAAGCTCAAACAATCTAATGCATTTAAATCGTCAAGACATCCCAGGAAGAAAAATTGGATCAGGACGGCAGCACAGATCCTCTTCATCATTATCGCAACTGCCATCGAGCTACCACACTCATCGCATACGACCAAACTGCCGGAAGACCCTGCAAAACAAAGGTTGTCGCATGATCACATAGCCAGAAACTGGGCTATGCGAACATGTGACACACCACCAATATTCATCACCGGGTATAGAATCATCATGTCACCTATCAGTAGGACCCTCGGGCCAGATCGCAACACCTACCGCCATCAAACTAGCAAGAAATCCGCCAGAAAAGCATTAAAACTAGTACCTTTTGCCTTGAAAACCCTCTACAAGTTTGAATCTAAGTTCCAATGGTCACCCCCAAAGGTTTAAAACACGGTCATAGATCTCATCCTTTCCCAGCAAATCGGGCGATCAGCATTTAATCTCACAACAGTCACGGGCCCCTTGAAAAGTCATCTGCCACCTCAAAAATCCCTCGGCAAATGAAAACCAAGCATGTTAGCAGCATGGCACTGTGGACCCACTCAACTCCGCAACTGCGACACCAGCAGTGGTCGCATGATCGCATAGCCAAAAATTGGGCTATGCGAACATGCAACAAGCCTCCATGTCACCGCTCCCCACCAATGCAAAATGTTCACCTCTGCAACAAAAGACAACGGGCCCACTAACAAGCCTCGTCACCACCTCGGACCAACCAAAAGATGCCACATCACCACCTGCCACTGGGCCTCATCAAGGAAGAACCTTGTCGCATGGTCGCAAGCTGTGAAAATGGCCCTTGCGATCATGCGACAAGGCCATAAGACCACCACCTCTCCACCAACGGCCCCACAAGACAGATGTCAACTGGTCGCATGGTCGCATGTTAAAAATTCCTAACATGCGATCATGCGACAACCAATAAGAACATGCACCCCCGCCTCCCTTTTGACACTAGGCCCACATCACTACCTTGCATCCAATAGAACCTTGCCACCTCAACATTATCTGACAGCGGGCCCATTGACAAACAAACCCGTCGGCATGCAATCGGATGATGGGCACATGATCGTAAAGGGAAAGAATATTCCTTGCGATCACACGCTGATCGTAGATTGAAATCAGTATCACAAGCCTCGCTGACATATCTGACTCATCACCACATGGACCAATCAGAAATGAGCACCTCAACACTTTCTGACATGCAGACCCACCTGGACCCACGACACACCCACTCAGGAAAATCTGATGGCTATCGCAAAAGTGTAAGGGATAAACACCGTGCATCTTTACCATGTGAACTTACGCTGACCACTGATCTTGTCCAAACTTTAACCACACCAGGCAATGGGAAGAACTGGGACCCACACAGACAGGTGGCAAGCAGTCGCATGATCACATGTCAGAAAAGTCTGACATGTGGCCATGCAACAACCAATCACTTTGAAATCTTTGAAGACCTGAGCCCACCATCTAGTTGGACCTGCGCAGTTAGAGAATGCCAACAATAGGGCAGAAGTGCGGGGTCAAAAACACACAGGGTTTTCGGTGGAAAAGATTGAAAAAACACAAGGTTTTCGACATCAAAGATAAGGGCACAAAAGCTAGAAGGCACAAGGTTGAAAACAATGAGAGTTTTCACACAGACCGAAAACATCATGGATTTTCAAAAATACTGTGGGTTTTTGACACTATGGCAGATTCTGAAAACAATTCCTACAGACCTTGAAACTTGAATAACTTTCTGAATTTTGTGATTCAGCACGTGCGAATCAAACTGGAGCAAGGTGACACAATAAACTACCATGGGCTAAGGGCACACATCATGAAACACTATGGACTTTCATCACACATAAAACTATGACTGCAGGTCGAGCAGGACAACTTAACAAAGCTTGCAGAGAAAAGGCCATTTTCATAAGATTTTTGCACAAAGAGGAAAATGGACTAACAGTGGCTCATACTAGGGGATGCATGTCTCTTGCAGGCATGGCAAGGATTCAGAATCACTGGGAGAGTAGATCAAGTCAAAAAATCCAACTCAAAAACACAGAGCAGACAAAAACAAGGGAACCTAAACTACTGTTAATGGAAGAGATACTTCAAGAGAAGTAAAACTTTAAGAATTGTCCATGAACAGGCAATTCCAAAGTACCACCAATTAAATCCTTCAAGATATATGAATCTGTTCCCCACTTGCCCTAAATAAGATAAGGGCCCAACCAAATAGGATCAAACTTTCCATGCCTTCCCTTATCTTCCAACCTTGCATTCCACATCGGGACCAGATCATCAATTTCAAAACTTCTTTGAGTTGTCCTCTTATCAAACAAATTTTTACACTACCTCTGCAATGTCTCATTTCTCTCATGTGCATCCCTCCTTACTTCCTCTAACTGGATCAATTCATCCATTCTCATTCTCATCTCATCATTCAAATCTTCATCATATGCCTAGATGAACTTGTACATTTGCAACAAATTATTCTGAGGTAATCTAGCACTTATTCCATAAACTAGGTCAAAAGGGGCACAACCTATGGCTTTCTTTATAGTTACTCTATCAGCCTACAATGCCCACCATAACTTTGAGTCCCAAGCTTTCTTATTTCTGTCCAACACCCTCTTGAGAATCTTAATAAGGCTTTTATTACTGGATTCAGCCTGGCCATTTCCTTGTGGATGATATGAGGAAGAAAATAAAATGTGTATCCCATACTGCTGACAAAAATCACCAAACTCCTGTGATCTAAAGCACATTGCATTATCAACCACAATTGTCTCTGGGCAACCAAATCTAGTGAGGATATTCTGCATTATAAAATCAGTTACCACTTTACTAGTAGCCCTCCTAGTTGGGATAGCTTCAACCCACTTGGTAAAATAGTTTGTTGCCACTAGTATGTATGAATGTCCACCACTAGACTTGTTTGGAATCTCACCAATGAAATCAATACCGCACTTCTGGAAAGGAGCCTGAACTAAAACAAGTCTAAGTGGAAAATTCCCATTGAATTTCATCCTTCCTGCAAATCTCTGGCATGCATCACACTTCCTCACAAATTGATGTGTATCTTTAAAAACTGTAGGCCACCAAAATCCAAATCTAAGGATCTTGTGGGCTGTGGTCTTTTCCATATAGTGTCCTCCACATACACCTTGATGCATTTCCTCTAGCAGAGTCTTAGATCTTTCATGATCAACACACTTTAGCAATACTCCTTCACTGCTTCTCCACCACAACTCACCATGTATAATGGCATACCTTGTTGACCGTAACTTGACAATCCTCCTCTTACTCTCATTCATGTCAGGGGGAAGGACCAACTTCTGCAAGTAATTGATGACATCTTTATACCAATCACAGTAATCCATATCACAAATATATGGCCTCTCTTCCTCCTCTAACATGTTCACATGATTTGCAACTAGATTACTTTGTGCCATCAACTTTGCAAGACCTAGGCCTCTCACCAATTTTGTAATCTGGATATCAATATTAAATTCTTGGATCCTGTTGATCCATCTACATCTTTTTCCTGATACCTCTTGTTGCACCAAAATATCCTTAACGGCAGCACTAGGAACATAAGCAACCACCCTGGCTCCCACAAGATAACACCTAAAAGCCTTGACTACTTTGACTAGGGCATAAGCCTGTTTCTCAGTGATATCATATTTCAATTATGCTACATGTAAAGACTTGCTAAAAAATGATATGGGTTGCTCATATCCATCTGAGTTCTTTTGCAATAAAACTGCTGCAACTGTATGATAAGAAGTAAAAGAGAAAATTTGCATGGACTTACCATAATCAGGGGTCCTCAAAATAGGGGCATCTTTAATGGCCTGTTTGATACTTCTAAAAGATTTATCTGCTTCTTCATTCCACTCTATCTTTGCATTTTTTTCAACATCCTAGAGATAGGAATACAAATTTCTGCAAAATTTGTAACAAATCTTCTTAGAAAATTCACTTGCCCAAAGAAAGACTGTACTCCTTTAACATTCCTTGGTGGTGAAAGCTTGTCTATTTCCATAACCCTTTCAGGATCAATTCTCACTCCATCCTTGGACATAATGTGTCCTAAGAGCTTGCCTTCCACAACACCAAAAGAATACTTCTTTGGATTTAAAGAGATTCCATACTCCAGAGCTCTGATAAAGATCTTTTCAAGATGTTCACAATGCTGATCCTCCTTCTCTGAATATGCCGTGAGATCATCCTAATATACCACTAAAAAATTATTTATGAAATTAGCAAAGGCCACATCCATAGCTCTTTGGAAAGTAGCTCCTACATTTGTCAGACCAAATGGCATTCTGACATAAACATATGTTCCCCAAGGGGTAGTGAATGCAGTCTTAAATTGTTTTGACTCATTGACCATGACCTGATTATATCCAGAGAAGCCATCCATCATGGACATTAACTCTGATCCAGTAACCCTTTGCAACATATTTTCCATGTTAGGCAGACCATAATTATCCTTTAAAGAATTGACATTCAAATTCCTAAAATCAACACATAACCTAATGTCACCATTCTTTTTTCTGACTGGAACCAAATTTGACACCCAAGTAGAATGTCTGACAGGCTTGATAATGCCAGCATCCATCATCTTTTTAAGTTCATCTTGCATTTTTGGTGCCAAATTAGGGTTCACAGGCCTTAATTTCTGCCTAAAAGGTTTAGTTCCTTCCTTTAATGGTATCTCATGTTGAAAAAGATCTTCTCTATATGCCTTCAAATCATCATAAGACCATGCAAAAACATGTCTAAATTTTTTGAGAAGATCAATCAAATTTCTTCTAGTTCTTTGAGATAAGCATTTACCTATGTAAATATTTTTTGGTTCTTGGCTTGTTCCTAGATTCACTTCCTCCAAATCATTTTTCTTGTCAGCAATTCTAGCAACACAAGCCCTCTCCTTATCATCAAATGTCCTTTCAAGGGAAACCAATCCCCTAGGGATCCTATTTGACTTTAGTTGCAAAACTTCCTTCCAAAGAACACTTTCTTTTCCATCTCTGATGTCAACATAGGTGCTAAAATCCATTTCCTGACCATCAAAATGAGATTCACACTGCAAGAATCTCAAAATGTCCTGATCATTAGAAAATACTTGCCAATTCTCAACATTATCTGGGATAGAAGGCCTGGACTTACACTCAATTCTGGATATCCCTACAAAGGTAACATCCTCTGGCCTTAAGGCTATGTTTGCTAGTAAATCTGCCATCTTGTTTTGGCTTCTATCCACCCAATCAATATCAAAGGCACTGAAACCCTCAATTTCATCCCATATAGCATTTCTCTATTGTTTCAGCCTTTGATTCTTAGATGCATACTTTGATCTAATCTGAGAAACTATTAATTCAGAATCACCAATCACCCTAAGATGTTTGATCCCATGTTTTGATGCTTATCTCAAACCAATCAATAGGGCCTCATATTCTGCAACATTGTTTGTGCAAGGAAACAAGAGAGTGAAAGAAAACTTAAAAGTCTTACCACTTGGGGACACCAATAACACTCCTGCTCCAGCACCTTCTCTAGAACTTTCTCCATCAAAATATAATGTCCACAAGACACTACCCTCTGCCATGTTACTCTCATCATTAGCCAAAAGGATAGGCCTGACCTTCTCTTGCATCTCATTCCTCTGGACTTGGAATGAGCCAATGTCAGTGTCAACAAAACAATTCATGCTATCCTTTTCATTTTCCTCAATCATATGTGGGGTCCTGGCTTCCCTTGACACCTTCACACTCTCTCCTTCAATGTCAAAAGTGGCAAAGGACAAGTCACATTGAATACTTCCTCCCATGGAAGTACTCCACTTTCTAGATAACAACATTCCATATTGAGGAGGAATGTCAACTACAAGAACACTCATAGTCAACTATTTGTTAGGAAATGTAGCTAATTTATAAGGCAAAGCCTTGATGGTACCAATAATTGGCACTTCTCTTGAGTCCATAGCTTGGCATCTCCCGTGAGGTGTATCAACCTTTAGTCCTAATGATTTCATGATCTCTGCAGGCATGACAGTGTTTGATGCTCTAGAATCGATCATGCAATTCTTCAATATTTTACCACCAATCACAAGGGACAAAAAGAAAGGATCAACTGTCCCTGATGCATTATTTACAATATTTGTATCCAAGAAGATTTGAGGAATCTTAGAAACAATTTCTTCACTCTTACTGTCAGGTGTGTCTTCCAAGGAAGCCACATGTTTGTCATTTCTATTCACCTCTTGGATTCTTGTAGAAGAAACACCACTTACCCAATTCAAGGCCTTGACCTTATGTTCTTCTATTCTCATCATTTCCAAAAGTGGAACCTTGATAGTGATCTGTGAAAGCAATTTGGACATATCAATTGGAACATACTTTTGGTTGTTCATGTCTTCTTCAAAGACAGTGACAACTTTATCCTTTGTGAAACCAGATTTGTCTTTGAGAGGAGATTCCTCTCCCTTTTGAGGAATGGGAACAACTACCTTTGCTGCCTTTGCTTTATTCTTAGGTGCTACAACAGGTGCAACTTTCCTTTTTACCTTCACTTGGTTAGTATCATCGGCACCCCTGCCCTTTTCTCCATGTTGTTGTGTACCATTTTCTGTTTCCTTGATAAACATACTGCCTGGCTTACCAGTTGCATTTCCAACTGTCCTATTCCTCAAGTTATAATTGCTTCTAGCTTGAGTAACCATGTCCGCAGTGATCTGAGCAATTTCTTCATCTGATGGTCTTCTTAAAGAAACTTGCTCCTCACCCCTCACAATACTACATCCAACATCATCAAACTCTTCATCTTCTTCATCAAATCATTCTCATCCTCTACATGTGCAGAAGTCATTCCACAACCACTCTTGTCATATTGCTCCTCTTGTTCTTGATTCTCTTGTAAGTTTAAAGCAATGACACAATGCTCAGGGACATGAGGAGACTAACAAGTAGCACACCATGGGATATCTTCAGTCATATTTACTGAATTTCTATGCAAGGGATCAGGGATCCTTCCATCAAGCCTTTCTTGCTTGGTTGGGAAAATGGGCTTGCCATCTTTCCACTGAGTGTTGTAAGGGTAATTTTGCATTCTTGGCTGTCTGCTAAAATTGTTTGGAGCTGACCTCTCCATAGTCACAGCTCTATTATTTCCCTTTTCACCATGCTTTAAACCTTCCAAAGCCTTTAAAATTTGTTTTAGATTGTCATCCTCTTTGGGTTTAGAGTCAGCAGACCTTCCCATTTCTTTCTTACTCTGCATTTGAGGCCTGCAATCATCTCTTCTTCCTATCTTTCCTGATATTCTTCTATTACTCTCTATGTTGATGGCCAATTTTTAAGCTTCCCCAAGATTTCTAGGGCTCTTGTCCCTCAAGAGGTATCCCATTTTTGCATCAAAGGCATTCAAGTATGTCACAAGACATACCCTGTCATCTAGTCTGATAACCTGCAAGAGCCTATGCATAGCCTTTTGGAATCTTATATTAAATTCAAGGACCTCTTCATTTTGATTCTCCTTTATGTTATTGAATTCATTCAAGATAAAACCCTCATTTGTTTTATCTCCATAGTGTTCCTTGAAACAATTCTTGAATTCATTCCATGACCCTATACTAGCATGGGGTAACCCTCTAAACCAATCCCTAGCATCTTCAATCAGGGATTGTACAAATAGCTTCATTATAACATCATCAAGTTCTATATTATAATCATCTATTACATCTATAAAAATTTTTAGATGTTCTTCACATGTGATGACATTATTTCCAGTAAATTTAGGAAGCTTCTTTCTAATTTCATTAGGGATTACATTAGGATAACCAGAAATACCAAAGAAGATAAGTTGTTTGTACCTTTCATGAATAGGAGCTCCATGCAGTGGATCCATTCCTTGAGATGTAGATGTCCTTGTGTTTGAACCATCAGGAACTCTAGCGACACCTGGTACACCATTTGCTTGAGCTACATTGTTACCATGATTTCCACCTTGTCCCAAAAAGGAAGTAGCAATATTTGAAGGTCCTGAAGCATGCTTGAGAAAATCTATCTTCTTTCTGATTTCTATAGCAGAAGCCTCCAATTCTACTTTCTCTAGTTCTTAATCCAATATTTCTTTCTCCCTTCTAGCTATCTCCAAATCTGAATCTAATCTCAGTCCTAGATTTGATGTCCTATCCACAATAACTTGTTCACTGATTTGAATCCCAACAGCCTTCTATTTGCCTTTATCTCTTGGTCTAGTTTCTTCACATATTTTTTGAACAATAGGCTATTTGTTTACTCTTTCAGGCTTTGGGACAAAATTAATTGCCTCCAAATCTAGCAACTGCCTCTTTAGCTGATCAACCCTTATCATGGCTTGTCTTACTTTATCTTCTTTGTCCTTATCTCTTTGCTGCCTAATGATAAGCTATTCTTGAACTCTTCTTTCTAGTTCATAGACCTCCTCAAAGATCTCTTCTGATTCAGGGAGAGTGGTCTCAGAGTCATCATCTCCCACTTGAGTTTCATCCTCATATTGGTTCAATCCCAAATCAACAGCCTCTTCATATTCTGAATTATTTTCTTCTTGACTAGGCCTGGCTTGAGTTTCTTGTTTGGTATCTTTCTTGTTTCTCCAAGTATGAGAAACACCTCTTCTCTTCTTTCCTCCCCTTGTCTGACTAGGCCTAGAAGTGTTTGGAATGCCTTCTTCCATTATATCTTCAGGATGCTCCTTTCTCCAAGACTTGGTACCTCTATAACTCATCTTGCAAAATAAATACTGACTAGCACTGCTTCAGAGATGTTTGAGTCACCACCCAAGTGTATTGGGAATATCACAATATACTTTCTTCACTCTAGAAATACTCAAATGAGTTAGAGAGACAAGGGACAAGAACAACCCTGTTTCTTCCAATGATGACCTACTGGTTAGGATGAACATGTATAACACTTCCCCAGTAGAGTCGCCATCTTGTTGGTGTCCAAAATGATGCTTATACTCTAATAGGCTGCCAATGTACCTTGAGACTGATATTAGGAATGGTTAGTTCCAAGTGTGGGAGATCTTCAAGGCAACTGGACCAGCTATAGGGACTTAATATACCCTCTTCTGCTTCTAGCTCTGCAAAACCAAGGTGGGTGCACCTAACCTAGTATAAAATATACTTCATACACCAAGAACTAGGTTTGAATAATAGATAATAGGATAGTAAGAAAGTATTAAGTGTTAACCACACACTCATTGACTCTCCATTACTATGGGGTGGAATCTTACACAACCAAATACTGAAAACTTAAGGATGGTTCTTAATTTCATGTGTTTGAATCATAACAACTTCAATTAGGATATGTCAACAAAGAAATACTTATCTAGGCCAGTGCCTCATCCATTGGGCAAGGTTTCTTAGATAGATTACACACACACACTAGAATATATCTGAGATTCAAAGCTATAAACACATTTACAATCTCCTTTACTACTTACAGAGTATCCTTACATAGACAAAAGATAAATCTATGTCCCATCTAGAGCATCATTTCATCTAATCCTAGATTAGAACTCAAGAATGAGGGCACATACATAAACTGGTTATGCAATGAACTAGAAAGTTCAAAATTTATCTATGTTGACACAAAGGAGAGACAAGAATCAAGTGCCTACATTAAGTATGAAGAATCCTCAAGTGTATACAATCCATCCAAAGGAACCTTGCTTGCAAACTATAGCTTAGACCTACAACTTTCTTTCAATTGTCAAAAAAAATCAAGACAAGTCATTACAATTCAGATTGGGCAGAAGACTCACAACCAGAAAAGTTTGAAAACCCAACTCCCAATAATAAAAAATATTCACAAAAATCCCTTTATACCAGGATTATAATCCAAGTATAATGATCATTTCCATCTCCAAATTCAAATCCACCTAACCCCATCGAGGAGTCAACACAAACAAGACAGGGATCAAGCCGCAACATGCAAGCTCAAACAGTCTAATGCATTTAAATCAGCAAGACATCCCAGGTAGCAAAATCAAATCAGGATGGCCACATAGATCCTCTTCATCATTATCACAACTACCACCGAGCTACCACACTCATCGCATACGGCCAAACTGCTGGAAGACCCTGCAAAACAAAGGTTGTCGCATGATCACATAGCCAGAAATTGGGCTATGTGAACATGCGACACACCACTGAGATTCATCACCGGGTATGGAATCATCATGCCACCGATCAGTAGGACCCTCGGGCTAGATTGCAACACCTACCACCATCAAACTAGCAAGAAATCCGCTAGAAAATCATTAAAACCAGTACCTTTTGCCTTGAAAACCCTCTACAAGTTTGAATCTAAGTTCCAATGGTCACCCCCAAAGGTTTAAAACACGGCCATAGATCTCATCCTTTCCAAGAAAATCGGGCGATCAACATTTAATCTCACAACAGTCACGGGACCCTTGAAAAGTCATTTGCCACCTCAAAAATCCATCAACGAATGAAAACTGAGCATGTCAGCAGCACGACACCGTGGACCCACTCAACTCCACAACCGCGATGCCAGTAGTGGTCGCATGATCGCATAGCCAAAAATTGGGCTATGCGAACACGCGACAAGCCTCCATGTCAATACCATGTCACCGCTCCCCACCAGTGCAAAACGTGCATCTCCGCAACAAAAGACAATAGGCCCACTGACAAGCCTTGTCACCACCTCGAACCAATTGAAAGATGCCACATCACCACCTACCACTGGGCCTCAGCAAGGAAGAACCTTGTCGCATGGTTGCAAGCTGTGAAAATGGCCCTTGCAATCATGCGACAAGGGCATAAGACCACCACCTCTCCACCAACGGCCCCATAAGATAGATGTCAACTGGTCGCATGGTCACATGTCATAAATTCCTGACATGCGATCATGCGACAACCAATAAGAACATGCACCCCCGCCTCCCTTCTGACATTGGGCCCACATCAGTACCTTGCATCCAATAGAACCTTGCCACGCAACATTATCTGATAGCGGGCCCATTGACAAACAAACCCATCGGCATCCAATCAGACGGTGGGTGCATGATCGCAAGGGGAAAGAATATTCCTTGTAATCACATGCCGACTGTAGATTAAAATCACTATCACAAGCCCCGCTGACATATCTGACTGATCACCACATGGACCAATCGAAAATGAGCACCTCAGCACTGTCTGACACGCAGACCCACTTGGACCCACGACATGCCCACATAGGAAAATCTGATGACTATCACAAAAGTGTAAGGGATAAACACCATGCATCTTTACCATGCAAACTTATGCTGACCACTGATCTTGTCTGGACTTTAACCACACCGGGCAATGGGAAGAACTGGGACCCACACAGACAGGTGGCAAGCAGTCGCATGATCACATGTCAGAAAAGTCTGACATGCGGCCATGTGACAACTAATCACTTTGAAACCTTTGAAGACCCAGGCCCACCATCTAGTCGAACCTATGCAGTTAGAGAATGCCAACAATAGGGCAAAAGTGCGGGGTTGAAAACACAAAGGGTTTTTGGCGGAAAAGATCGAAAACACACAAGGTTTTCGACATCAAAGATAAGTGCACAAAAGCTGGAAGGTACTAGGTTGAAAATAATGAGGGTTTTCACATAGACCAAAAACATCATGGATTTTCAAAAATACTGTGGGTTTTTGACACTGTGGCAGATTCTGAAAACATTTCCTGTAGACCTTGAAACTCGAATAACTTTCTGGATTTTGCGATTTAGCACGTGAAAATTGGACTGGAGCAAGGTGACACAATAAACTACCAGGGGCTAAGGGCACACATCATGAAACACTATGGACTTTCATCACACATAAAACTATGACTACAGGTCGAGTAGGACAACTTAACAAAGCTTGCAGAGAAAAGGCCATTTTCATAAGATTTTTGCACAAACAGGAAAATGGACTAACAGATATATTGTTAAAAATCCTAAAAATTGGAAAATGTCCTAAAAAAATGATCATCTTAATGAAAATCTAGTAATAGATGCTTTGATGTATCTCAAAAAAAATTATATATTCCAAAAATACAAAAAAATAAAAAAATTCAAAAAATCAAAAAATGAAAAAATCTTCCAAGTGGTGAAAACCTGGAAACAGGTGCTACTTGAGACCTTTGCACCCCTATTTCTTAGCATGCATCCTCGACACTTAACCTTTCTCCATCATGCCTTGTCCTTCTTGCCTTGGTTTAGAATTGGTCTTTGTCTTTGTCTAGGGGGCATCACTGTGTTAGCTTTGGTCTCTTGGATATGCTTGTCTTTAGGACACCTCGCAAATAGTGTTTTTCAACACCAACCCAACTGTGTTTTTCAACACAACCCCTGACATCGAGTGTTTTTCAACACTTATCAGTTTGGTCTTATCCAGTTTGGTCATGTGATCTTACCTGCTTGCAAGCATTCGATCCTTACCCTCGAAACTCAGTATCAGTTTACACACTTAAAATTTTTAAATGCAACACTTAATGCTTGAGATATGTCATGATTTTTTTGTGTGCTGACTCTTATTGATTTTTGTTGAATGTCCTTGTCTAATAAGTCTCTCCATGATGCATCGCTAGAAGACTTGGGGCATGGGGCATGTTTTTATTTGCTCTCTGCTTGTGGGTGTTGTCTTGAACCTCTTCAGTGTCTCTTGTTGTCTCCTTGACACACTTAGAAAATTTAAGGCATCATCCTTGACTATTTTTGCACAATCGTTCTCATGGTCATCCTGGCATTTATGCCTTGATGCGAGCATGGTTTTTCTACATTAAATTGGGTAAGCTAACATTGTAGTCATCTTGACCTTTATGTCTTTGATGCTCATGTTAGAATCTTTCCACATTCCAATCCAATATAAATCACATTCATATCTTCATAGTTGCATTTTTTACTAGTGATGATTGTGTGATTGTCCGATGTCTGGTAATAATGGCCCTATGATGAAAATAAGTTCTCTTACATTCTCTAATGAATGATGAACACAAAAATCCTATGTTACCCTATTGCAAGTACACCTTTTCATTTCCATGTAGCTTGCATTATTTATACTTCATGTTAAATTTGCACTTTTAGGCTGCATTATGAGTTTGAGAGGGTTGCCTTCATCTTTCTTGTGGACTTTCAGTCAACTGTGGTCATGAATTGATCTTCATTTCCTTATCTTCTTTCGTGATCTCAATCAAAATTTCCTATCTTAAACAATTGATTGATTTTGATGCATCTTCTTTCTTGAGGCAAATTCTCTTTCTTCTCTCCATTTCTTTCCATTTCTTCCAAACTTCTATCTTCCATTCGCTTTCACCCCACTTCTTTTCTTCTAATTCAACCTTGAGGCATAATATTTCTTGGTAAGCTACCTTAGTTCTATGATTCTTATATCTTCATTTTACATCAAGAACCTTATCTTTAGTTCGATTTGATCAAATTTATCAATTTACTGTTTCTCCTCTATCTCATTTCAATTTTGATCATGAGGGGGCAATACCTATCAAACTTCAATCCTTGATTTAGCTTTATCAATTTATCAATTGCTTCTCTTGGGGCAACCTTGCTTGAGATTCTTATCTCTCACTTTGGATGTGATCCTGAATTGACCTCATGTTCAAAGGTCTTTTGTTTATGTTTGTTGGATGTGATCCCAAATCGACCTCACATCTGAGTTGTTTTGTGATCCCAAATCGATCTCACACTTCAATTCCATTCTTTAACTACATGTGATCCCGAGTTGACCTCACATTAGTCAAAGAGGGGCAAATGTATGCACCCTAAAATGGTTGCCTAGAATTTGGGCCCCATTTATTCAATTTAACAACATCAATTTTCTGAATCAATTTGTTGCAATTTTCAAATTAAACTTCTTTGTTCAAATCATAACCATTTGAATTATTTCATTTCTTCTTGAGGTTTGAATATTTCATTAATTTTATTTAATTAATCGAAAGGAATAAATTTCTTTTAAATAAATAAATTAATGTTATTTAATTGAAATTAATATTTCTTAAATGAAATGATGTTATTCAATTAAAATCCATTTTTAATTAAATGACTTTATTTTATTTAATTAATATTCATTTCTAAATTATATAATCTTATTTTATTTTATTAAAAGATATATTATTCTTTTCAATTAAATAAATAAAATATCTTCTCCAAAATATGTTGTGATGGAAAAGGAAACAAGTCAGTTAAAGAGAAATAAAATAAAAAGAATTCCATTCTCCTACAAACTTTCTAAAATTGACTTTTGTTTCCTCTTTTCTATTTATCTCAATTGATCTTCAATTTGGATTCAAATCCACATTTCGCTATAAAATGAGCCCTCTCGCTCTCAGTTGAGGTTCCTGAATTTTCATATCATCTTTATGCTGCAATTTTCATTAGAGCTTTTGAGATCATCATTTAGTTTGCATATTTCCATTTTAGTTTAAATTTGATAGCATATAGTTTGCATAGCATTTTAGTTTAGTTTTATTTCATTGTTGTAGATTAATCTTCATTTTAATGAATTAGTTTTATTTCTTGCGTTGCATCATTTAGACTAGTTTTTAGTTGCATGCATGAATAGGATTCATGGAGATTAGCATTCTTGCTTCTCCTATTTGAATCTCTCATTCTGAGTTTGTACTTGCATGGGTAACTTGGTCAATCCGAGGGCCTCAATATCAACCCCTGCACTTCTTGGATAGAGAGCTATGAGTCGGCTTGTAAGGGCTCATTCTTGAGTCTCCTTGCATATAAAGATTCACAGAAGTGTCACAATTTTGTGTACACAATGAGCTCATCACAAGAGCATCAAAAACATCCCTTATGGCCCCCAAGGTATAAATATAAGTAGGCCTCAAGGATGCACATACATCCAAGCTCTCAAACACATGGATTCCCCAACTAAGCCCTTTACCTCAAGACATTCTCAAATCCTCCCAAGGAAGAGAATTATCTTGCACACCTATTTCACAATTGATAAACACAAAAAGGAGATATAAGAAAAAAATACATTTGAGCATAAAGAAAACAAAACATTACAAACTCACACAAAATATCCATCTTCACAATATAATAACATGAACAAAACAAGGAAGAATCACCAAACTTTTTCCTATGCAATGGTAATGGAGGTTTATAGAAGAGCTAATCCTTTCCTTCCTTCTCAAAAAAACTAATAGAATTTTCCAAGTCTCTTCCTTTCAAATCTAAACTAGCATGGTCAAGAAGTATCTCCTTCCTTAGTCTCTTTTCCTAAAGACTCTAAAACATTCCTTTCTCATTCCCTCATCACAAAGTGAGTTAGGTTTCTAGATCCTAGCTAACTTTCCACTTGCCCTTGCTATGGAAATGGATTGCAATTCAAGACATGAGAAGGTGAGTTATCCTAGAAAACATTCCCAAATTCGTCATTAATAAAGATGGCCCACTTAGAGAGGCAATATGGAAGTCTAGGGAAGTGAAAATGGTGAAATTTTCCCCCTTAACCCATGACCATGGCTTGGGGCACTAAAAACCAACCCTAACTACACCTTAGGACTCCAAATAACCCTTCAAAAACCCTAGTTAAGTTTGCATCCGAAAATAGAATCATGATGACATAAACCTTGGTTTCCTAAATCACTACCCAAGCCTAGGGATGCACAAGATAACCTAAGGAAAATGTGGGGTCCTCATTCTAGTTAGGCATGTCATCTCATCACAATATTGTCAAGTGACACCTCACAAAAGTACACATCACATTAAGCACTTGGCATGCATTGTGGATATTTAACATTAACATTTTCACAAAATGAAATTACATCTAATAATGCATTTACAAACATTTACAACCACATACATACATGCATCACATTTACAAAATAAAATCATGTGACAACAAGGTCGTTCTCTTCTTAGAGTCAACCTTGGTTTTAAATTGATTTTCATATAGATCCATCCTTGTTTCCCCGTATTTACAACTATGGTCATAATCCTGCACACTCGATTTTGATGTTAGTACCTCGTAAACTCAATACATATATAATCATATAAAAAGTAAAATAATAACATCTAAACTTAATATATATAAAGGAACTGCATTTCATGAATCATAAACGTAATCCACATTATACCCTAATTCTTCAAACATCAAAATGTGATTTCAATTTCCACATAAACAAGAAACCCTAAGTTAAATCATTGAACCATTACACTATCAGCATTTTACTATTCTATAAGATAACGTAACAAGTGCATAATTCAAAATTTTCATATATCAAGAGGTAAGCAAGAATCCAATACAAGCATATAAAGAGTATGACTAACATCATCATCATATTAATCTATAACAAACATCTCCTAAGGTCTAATGATAGCAAGTCATAATCCAAAATAGGTTTAATGTCTCTAAACAATGTATCATCAAGATAAATCAAGTGTCAAAACCAAGTGTCAAAACAATTGTCGAGCTAAGATGGGTCGGGGTAGGACCTCACATCCTCCCCCCCAGGCATGAACTTCCTCTTGGAGTTCATCGAATAGATGGGGGTACTGATCTCTCATCTATGCTAAGTCATCCCAAGATGATATGAAGCTATCATCATTTGATTGTCGATTGGATGACCCGTAGGACAATCTCTAGCAATGTGCCCCATGACACCACATGTATAACATGGTCCTCTAGCCTGGAGCTGACTCCCCTGAGTTTTGGACTATTGTTTCCTGCCTATCATACCAGATCCACTAAAGCCATCTTTGGATGACTGAGTCTGAGCTCCCTGGTCACATCGAGGACTCTGCTGAGACTGCTACTGTTACTGTGGTGTGCTGGAGTTCTCCTGATTTCCCTTCCAGTGGGATTTCTAGAAACTAGAGTACTGTGGTATGAAACTATGGTTCTGTGACCTGTACCATGCATAATGAGACCTATTATGGATCTCCTCAGCTATCATGGCCCTCTCAACTGTATCACAAAAGTCACCTGATGGTACCATTCACACTCTGTCAGCTATGGCATAGTTCAACCCCTTAATAAAGCGGTTGACCTAGAATTTCTTGTCCTTCATGTAATCAACATAAGGAAGGAGCTCAAGAAACCTGCACTCATACTATGCTACTGATAGTCCTCTATGCTGTAGGTCATAAAAATCATTGGTGCGACACTGTCTAAAGTGCTCTGACATATATTGGGCTCAGAATCTCTCCACGAAGGTCTCCCATGTGAGGGTATCTATGAAAAGATGACTCTTATATTCCTCTTGCCTCCACCATGTAGAGGTAGTCCCCCTTAGCATGTGAACTGCAAGTCATGCCTTAAGGTTTCTCTCATAAGGGTGTAACCCAAAACATCTCTCAAGGCTAAAAAGCCAAGCCTCAACATCTTCCCCATTTATGGATCCTGAAAAGGGTGGTGGCTCAAGTCATATGAGGTTTCTGATCTGGTCCCCTGTATCACGGGGCACTCTCGACACTATCACTGGTGGTGGCTTTGGCATGTGTATAGACTTGTCCCCATGATATGCCTGCTCCTCTACTCATCTAGGTGGGGGACTCATACTCCACTCCCAGACCTTGACCTGCTGGCCTTCCAAAGGCAATCTAGCCATAATTATATCGGCCAGATTCTGTAATGCATTAAGGATGTCTTGGTTGGGATTATGTGGTGGTACAGGAGGGGGCCCCTGCATGTCACCTACTCTCTCAACTGCCCGCTCAACTCCCTCTATTGCCACACGGTTGCCTCTGGGTCTCTACCTATGTCGATGAGCATTATGCGTGACTGGAGGCATCCTACTACTATCTTTGCTTTACTAAGGTTTTCCCTGAAAGGATGGATGTCTTAGAAAGGACAAAAATGAGCCCTACTAGCATGACATAATATACATTCATAAAGTCAAAGAAGAGAAAAGCCTATACTTCTTTATATATATATAAGTATAAAACTTATTAAAATTTAATTAAACAAAACTCTAATGTTTATGTGAGTAATTCATTAATTTCTAGGAGTACTAAAGATTCCAACATAATTTAGGTTAAGCTGTAATGCTATTTTTACATTGACCAGTATACTGGCCACATGTATTGGCCCCATAAAAATAACATTATCAAGTTTTAAATTAACTAGGTTTTAACTAAAAACTTAAATTACACTTATTTCATATTATCTCAATTTGATTAATTTGCCAGACTATTGTGATGTCTGAAATACTAGGGTTAGAGAACTATAAGGGGGTAGAAGGACATTAATAAATGTCTGATTAAAAGGCGGTCAACAAAGGGCGACAAGGGAATAGGCCATGCTAAAGGAGAGTGTCTCTCTTAAATTCCCTAAGGTAGTTTTAGGTTAATAAGTTTTGACCCTAAGAATTTAAAGGGAATAAAATAAATTTCCCCTATTTAACCTAGAATAAAAGGAAATAATTAAATCATAAAATCAATAAAATTATTCTTAGTTAATACATTTATAAACTTTGTCCTACACTTAATTTTTCATATTTATATAAACACAACAACAATTTTTTTTTAAACACTAAACGAACACATGACGACAACTAGGTTACTCACAAGCCCATTGATGCAAAGCTTCAAGAACGATAGTTTTCTTGGGCTAGTCACCCAACGTCACGTAAGGGAACACAAGGCACGCGTTGGCATGCCTTTGTCCCTTACATGACGTAAGACATTAGGCGACAAGAGAAAAACCATACGAAAGGAAAATCATCTCCCTAAATATCCCGAGTTAGTTTTAGGATAATATGGTTTAACCCTAAGAATCTAAAAGGAATAAAATTAATCAATAAAAGGAAAGGTTTGAGTTATAACACATTTAAAATATCTTTGTAAAAAAAAACAAAAACTTTTATTAACTTTAATCTTCACTTGTTTTTCATTTAAATCTAAAATATTTAAATTCAATATTATTATCAAATTTACGTTCACGTAATGCTATTAAGTCTAACATCATTTACTTTAAAAAAAATTTAAATTATCTGAGTTTAATAAATGACATAAGTCCAAAATATCAAATAAGGGATCGATGCGTTTGCTAGTATTCAATATTAAATTCCACAATTTAACCATTCTTTATCCAAATTTACTTTTTAATAAAATAAATAGATATTCCTACTAAAGGAATTAAAACTTTAACAATAACATTCTACACGATATTCTATTAAATGATTTGAAAGGAAAATAATAGTTTACACATAATAGTTTTGTATTATAAGGAGTTTAGATTTGTTAAGAGAAAATAATCTCAAAATTTTAAAATATTATTAACTAAACTTCCCATTTAAAATAGCTTTTTTAAAAAATTAATTAAATTTAATATCCTAAACTCCATTCATAAAATTATGACTTTACAACTTAATATTTTTTTATCTAAAATTTACTAAAGGAAATAAAAGTCAGTTGCATAATATTAATGACAACAATAATGAAACATTACGAATGGAAAATTAAATTTAATCTATATAATTTTCCTAATACTAACACATTGATAATGATTTCGATTATTAAAATATGATATATAATTTTTAAAGAAAATCACTAACTTAAAAGGATCATACATTTTACCAAACTAAAATTTCTCCTTATGCAAAATTAAGTTAGGCTAAAGTCTAACACTTAATTTAAAAAAAAAATGAAATAATATCAAAAATAAAAGAATGCATAATTTTAAATGGCTCTCCAAACCCTAATTCAAAATTAGGGTTTGGGGCCATATTTAACTTTCTGGTAACCCTAATATTACTCATTTGTTCTTGCAGGTAATCAGAGAGGAAGATAAGGATGGAATATTTTGTTTCTTTGGGTGCTCTCATATGTGCATGAGGGTATGGATTTGCAAGAGATCTCTTAAGCTCATAAGAGAATCTCTCATTTTGAATCCAGACAATACCCATTTGCTATTCAAATTTGAGTACACCCTTCTTTTAAGAAACCAGAATTCTTTTATTTTATGATATATATGTAGTTAGGGTTTGTTGCCATTCATTTTTTATCTATCTGTTCAGAGATAGATCTATAATTATTTTGTTTGCTATGCAAATCGAGTATAGGATTTTTCTTTCGATCTATTTTATGTCATTGTAAAGAAAATATACATAAAAAAAGGGGGGGTGGATCTACCGGTTGTTCCCACAACCCAATAGCCATCCCCGTACCTGCCTATGGAGGCACTATGCTCTCCACACCCACAGGTGTGGGAGCACAACCCCTTCGCCACCCACTAGTGGTGGATGGCAAGCTTCAAACCCCTACCGCCACCACTAGTGGGTGGTGAAGGGGCTGTGCTCCCACACCCGTGGGTGTGGAGATCACAGTGCCTCCACTGGCCTACGCTGCTATGCGCGGGAGGCGTGAGGTAAGTGGGGGTTTCAGCAGAGCCGAGCCCCCAATTTTTTTTTAATATAAATTAAATTTAAATTATTAAATTCATTTTTTAATATATATTTTCTTTTTATAAACACAAACAATATTATATATGATGTATAATATATAATTTATGTATCCTGTGATATATATACATATTAATATATATAATGTGTATATATATATATATATATAACATAAATAATAAGTATATATGTTTTATGATAATATATATATATATATATATATTATTAATATATGTATATATAATACTATATTATATATACATATATAATAATATACATAAAATTTACTCAACCAGATATAAATTTGAAATATACTGAATGTTCTTTTTGTTATCATTTAGGAAATACATATATATATTTTTTCTCATTATGTATATATGTATTTATTCACATATACATATTCATATTAACATGTCATATTTTAAGAGGATATAATAATCATAGTTACTTCACTAAAACATTCACCATTTCTAAACAGTCTTATTATTGCTCTAAAATTCATTTATATAAACCATAACATGATAATGTTGGTGCACAAACATAAATTTTATTTTCTAAAAGAAACAGTCCAAATGTTTTCTAAACATTTTTCTGTAACAACTATTTCTTTATAAGTTCCTAAGGAAATAAATCTATAATTCTGTAGCACTAAGTAGAATTTATTTTCATGCTAATTTCTGCATTTCACATAAAGAAATATACTAACTAAATTTTCTCAACTATTTGGATGAACAAAAAAATTTCCAGGAAACTTACTAAAATCATTTTCAATATTTAGAATACAAAAGCATACTAAAACAAAATTCATGATTATTAATAGGCTAAATTTTGTCAGACCATAATTTAAATCAAAATAAAATATGTAGGGAATTATAACAGATAAGGTCCTAGAGCTAAAACCCTGCTCTGATACCAGAATGTAATGCCCAAAATCCACTGGGCAAAACACAACATATTTACCTCTTAATAAATCCTAATGTTCAGTTTTCCTCCCATATTGATGTTTGTAAAAATATTACCCTTTTTTTTAAGCATGAATTTCTAATCAAATGGAAGGAACAAAAAATAGAGAATCCTTTAAATGATAAATTAACATTAAAACTTTAATTTCAATACATAATTAACATAGAATTTGTAGGAAAATGAAGTCAATATTAATTCTCTTAATTTTAACATGCAGGGAATGTAATTCATTTAACAGAATTATTCACACAATGTTTACTTATCTATTTATTCTCTTCATGCCACCTACATAGATTATGCAGGATTTTAAATCATATATTAAACTAAACATTATCAGACTGTAACAATTTCATGTAACATAAATGTAGGAAACTGATTTAAAATCCAATTTATAGGAAACTAATTTAAAATCCAGTTTATAGATGCAGAAAATTTAACTTTTAATGAAGCAAATAAATTTACTAAGAACTAATTTGAAATTCAGCTAGTATTAAAAACCTTCTTCCAAGAGGATAATATTTAAGCCATAGTTCCAGCTTTTACTCTTTTACAATTACAATATCATGAAATACATTTAAAGTAGAACACATTCCTTTAGGCTTAAAACATCTACAACATCCTTTTAAATTCCATCCTTAACTTTGGAACTTCAAACATGAGCTTCATCTTCACACCATGCAAGCATAACCTGCAACACAAAGACATTTACCACATGACCATGGAGGCTCACCTCCCAGCCTAGGCCATTACATGGCCACCCCCGAGCTAGGGGAAACAAGGATAGATAGGTTACAAACACTCAACACACATTAAACATACATTCAACATTATGAGACATGAACAATCACATTATTACTCCCATTCCCAAACTTGCACATAGGAATTCATAATTGATCCCAATATGGGTGAAGGTGGAATCATCTCATATGAAGATGCCATACTTAAATAAATTCTTACATGCCTTCACAAGGCTCCCTTCCAACATACCAACTCATCAGAAGAGCATCAAAAACATCCCTTATGGCCCCCAAGGTATAACATAGGTAGGCCTCAAGGATGCCCATACATCCAAGCTCTCAAACACATGGATTCCCCAGCTAAGCCCTTCACCTCAAGACATTCTCAAATCCTCCCAAAGAAGAAAATTATCTTGCACACCCATTTCACAATTGATAAACACAAAAAGGAGATACAAGGACAAAATACATTTGAGCATAAAGAAAACAAAATATTACAAACTCACACAAAAGATCCATCTTCACAATACAATAACATGAAAAAAATAAGGAAGAACCACCAATATTTTTCCTATGGAATGGTAATGGAGGTTTGTAGAAGAGCTAATCCTTTCCTTCCTAGCTTTTCCTTTCTTCTCAAAAAAACTCCTAAAATTTCCCAAGTCTCTTCCTTTCAAATCCAAACTAGCATGGTCAAGAAGTGTCTCCTTCCTTAGTCTCTTTTCCTAAAGACTCTAAAACATTCCTTTCTCATTCCCTCATCCCAAAGTGAGTTAGGTTTCTAGATCCTAGCTAACTTGCCACTTTCCCTTGCTATGGAAATGGATTGCAATTCAAGACACGAGAAGGTGAGTTATCCTAAAAAAAATTCTTAAATTTGTTATTACCAAAGATGACCCACTTAGAGAGGCAATATAGAAGTTTACAGACGTGAAAATGGTAAAATTTGGCCCCCTAACCCATGCCCATGGCTTGGGGCACTAAAAGCCAACCCTAACTACACCTTAGGACTCCAAATAACCCTTCAAAAACTCTAGTTAAGTTTGCATCCGAAAATAGAATCATGATGACATAAACCTTGATTTCCTAAACCACTACCCAAGCCTATGGATGCACAAGATAACCTATTGAAAATGTGGGGTCCTCATTCCACTTATGCATGTCATCTCATCACAATAGTGTCAAGTGACACCTCACAAAAGTACACATCACATTACACACTTGGCATGCCTTGTGGATATTCAACATTAACATTTTCACAAAATAAAATTACATCTAATAATGCATTTACAAACATTTACAACCACATATATACATGCATCATATTTACGAAATAAAATCATGTGATAATGAAGTCATTCTCTTCTTAGAGTTGACCTTGGTTTTAAACTTATTTTCACATAGATCCATTCTTGTTTTTCCATATTTACAACCATGGTCATAATCCTGCACACTTGATTCCAATGTTAGTACCTCATAAACTCAATACATATATAATCATATTGAAAGTGAAATAATAACATCTGAACTCAATATATATAAAGGAATTGAATTTCATGAATCATAAACATAATCCACATTATACCCTAATTCTTCAAACATCAAAATATGATTTCAATTTCCACATAAACAAGCAACCCTAAGTTAAATCATTGAACCATTACACTATCATCATTTTACTATTCTATAAGATAACGTAACAAGTGCAGAATTTAGAATTTTCATATATCATAAGGTAAGCATGAAACCAATATGAGCATATAAAGAGTACGACTAACATCATCATCATATAAATATATAACAAACATCTCATAAGGTCTAATGATAGCAAGTCATAATCCAAAATAGGTCTAATGTTTCTAAACAATGTATCATCAAGATAAACCAAGTGTCAAAATTAAGTGTCGAAATAATTATCGAGCTAAGATGGGTCAGGGTAGGACCTCACAAAAGGAATGAAAATTCAATGGTCTTATATTTGTTGAGAAAAAATTATGCTAGATTGGAAGTAGTAGAGACTACTCAAAAGAGAGGGTAGTATATAGAAGATGCAAGTAATGAAGAGGAAGATGAACAAAATTAGAATCCAAAATTGGAAGGAGATAACAATGAGGCAAAACTAGAGTTGAATCATGAAGAGGAGAGGTTCATCTAAGACTTGACTAATGTTAATAGGAAGCCTCATTTTAATCCACCTAATTATTATGGAAACCTAGATGTTGATGAATTGATAGATTGGATCACAGAGATGGACAAATATTTTGAGCTTAAAGGAACTAGTGAAGAGAAGAAAGTAAAGTATGCTTTCACTATGCTAAAAGGACATGTGTCCCTATGGTGGGAACATCTACAGACAAATCAAAAGAGAAGGGGTAAAGACAATATCAAATATTAGGAAAGGATGGTGAATAAGTTGAAGGATAAGTTTTTGACTAAGGACTACCAAGTAAGTCTATTTAGAAAGTTGCAGAACTTGAAGCAAAGAGACCTATGTGTTAAGAGTTATACTGAGGAGTTATACAAGTTGAAAATCAGATCTAGTCATATAGATGATGAGGCTAAACAAGTTTCTCAATACCTTAATGGTTTTAACATAAGGCATGAGCAGAGACAAAGAGGTAAATGAGGAATATTTCAAAGAGGGAGAGGCAGATCTTCTATTGATTAGGGAAAAAGTGAGTCATAATCTAAGGAAAATGATTGGTATAGGAGGAATGATAGGAGTTCCTATCAAAATGAAGGACATGGTAGTGGTGAAAGGAGGAAGTTCAATGGAACTTGTTTCAAATGTGGTCAAGTAGGACATAGAGCCTTTGAATGCAAGCTAGGTAACTCTAATAAGAAGACAAAAAAAAGTAGGAGAACAATATTTGTTGATGATGAATCCACTAGTTTAGTAAACAAAAATCAAGCAGAGGAAGGTGCAACCTTGATGACTAGTAGAGTCCTATATCATAGAGAAAAAGAGAAGGAATCAGTACAAAGGAAGAATTTTTTTAGAACCAGATGTAAGGTACAAAACAGGGTATGTAACATTGTCATATACGGTGACAGTTCTAATAATCTTTCTTTAGAGGATTTGGTTGACAAATTGAAGTTGTTGAGGTTGAATAATCCTAAAGCCTATCAAATTGCATGGATACAAGATGAACACAAAGTACTAATAAGTGAACAATGCCTAGTTAAATTCAAGATTGGGAAGTATTATGATGAGGCTTTGTGTGATATTATTCCTATGGATGTGTTTCATATATTGTTGGGTAGGCCATTGAAGTATGATAGGAAATCTATGCATGATGGTAGAAGGAATGTTTACACTATTGTTGCTAATGGGATGAAACAAAATTTGTTACCTTTAGAGGAACCTCTTAGGAGTGAAGTGTGTACCAATGCAAGAATGTTTCGAGTGGATGGAAGAAATTTTTTGGATGGCATGAAGCATAATAATGTGTATTTTGCTTTAGTACCTAAAGAGTCTAAGGAGAGAGTCTTGGTACAAGAACATTCCAAAGAAATCATTAGATTTTTGAATGAGTATGATAACATCATATCAAATAATTTTTTTGTTGGATTACCACTAGTGAGAAGTATTGGTCATTGTATGGAATTGATATCGGGGGCTAGTTTGCCTAATAAAGCATCTTATAGGATGACACTGAGAGAGAATGAATAAATCAATAGGAAAGTGAAAGATTTGTTGTAAAGAGGGTTGACCTAAGAAAGTATAAGTCCATGTGCAATGTCTTTAGTGTTAGCACCTAAGAAGGATGGACAATGGAGGATGTGTACTGATTCTAGAGCCATCAACCGAATTATAATTAAGTATCAGTTTCCTTTGCCAAGGTTGGATGATTTGATGGATTGTTTGAATGGAGCTAAGTATTTCACCAAGATAGACTTGAAGAGTGGATATTGCCAGATTAGAATCAGAGAAGGTGATGAGTGGAAAACTGCATTTAAGACAAATGAAGGATTGTATGAGTGGTTCGTAATACCTTTTGGATTGTCTAATGCACCTAGTACTTTCATGAGGTTAATGAATGAAGGCTTGCAAGAATTATTGGGTAAGTATGTCATTGTATATTTGGATGATATCTTGATTTTCAGTAAGAGAAAAGAGGAGTATTTGATGCATGTTAACCAAGTATTATATAGGTTAAGAGAAGAGAAGTTGTTGATAAGTGTCAAGAAGTGTACTTTTATGAAAGAGGAGCTAATATACTTGGGATTTGTAATATATGCTATAGGATTGAAGATGGATCCTAAGAAAGTGAAAGCCATTGTTGAGTGGCATCTATCAAGGATAGTTGGAGAGGTAAGATCATATCATGGGTTAGCTAGTTTCTATCGCAAGTCCATTATAAAATTTAGTTCAATCTATGGACCAGTGAATGAAACTATATAGGAAGGAGTTTAAATAGACACATGGATAAAAAAGGAGCTTTGAATTATTAAATAATAAGGTGACAAAAAAACCCATATTAGCTTTACTTAATTTGAATAAGGTATTTCAAGTAGACTGTGATGCTAGTGGAAATGCAATTGGAGCTATCTTAAGTCAAGAAGGAAGACATGTTTCTTTTTTCAGTGAGAATTTGAATGATGCTAAAAGAAGGTATTGAATGTATGATCATGAATTTTTATGCTATAATTTAGGCTTTGAAGAAAAGGAGGCATTATTTGTTACCTAAGGAGTTTGTACTATATACTAATAATTAAGCATTGAAGTATTTGAGCAGCCAATGTAAGTTGAATCAGAGACATATGAGATGGGTTGAGTTTATGTAGAGTTATTAATTTGTGTTCAAACATAAGAGTGGTCTTTCAAATAAAGTTGTTGATTCTTTGAGTAGGAGAAGGACTTTTTTGATTGAAATGAAGATTGCGGTGTTGGGGTTTAATGAATTGAAGGAATTGTATGAGGAAGATCCAGACTTCAATGAACCTTGGAAAGATTGTAAAGAACCTATTGTTGCTGAAAAAAGTAAGTGGTTGGATTATTTAATTCAAGATATAATGTAATTAAGAGGCAGTCAGTTATGTATACCTAGAAGTTCCATGAGAGATAATTTTATTAAGGAGAAACATATCAGAGGTTTAGTATGATATTTTGGAATTGATAAGACAATAGCCTCAGTGAGTGAGAATTAATTTTGGCCACAAGTTCAAAAGGATGTGAGGGATTTTGTACAAGGTTGTAAGGTATGTAAAGTTTCCAAATGTAGTAGTTAGAAGTGGGGTTGTATACACCTTTGACAGTATCGGTCAGACCTTGGGAGGAGATTAGTATGGATTTTGTACTTGGTTTTTTGAGAGCACAAAGAGGATATGTTTTTTATCTTTGTGGTTGTAGAAAAAATTTCTAAGAATGGTGTATTTTATTCCTTGTAGGAAGAAAATTTATGCAGTGCATGTAGCTGATTTATTTTTCAAGGAGATTGTGAGATTACATAGATTACCTTAGAGAATTATTTTAGACAGGGATATTAGATTTGTTGGTTATTTGTTGAGGCACTTTGGAAGAAGATGAAAGCTGATTTGAAGTTTAGTTCTAGTTTTGATCCTCAAACTGATGGAAAAATAGAGGTTGTGAACATGAGTTTAGGGAGCTTGTTGAGGTGTTTAGTTGGAGATAACCATGGAAATTGGGATTTAGTTTTACCTCAATATAGTTTTCTTATAATAACTTAGTAAATAGGTGCATATGGAAGACTCAATTTGAAGTGGTTATTGGGTTTAATCCTAAGGGAGTAATATAATTGAGGGATATTGGTCATGAAGTTAGGAAGAGTGATGAGGGAGAATATTTTTCTAAGATTATGAAATCATTGTATGAAGAAGTGAGACATCATGTGGAAGAAATGAATTGAGATTATAAGAGGAGAGAAGACATGAAAAGAAGACATAAGGAATTTCAAGTGGGAGATGAAGTTATGGTATACTTGCAGAAGGGTAGATTTCCTTTTGGTACTTATAATAAGTTGACGATGAATAAATTTGGTTCTTGTAAGATCTTGAGGAGATTTGATTTAGGGAATGCATATGAAGTGGAATTACTCGATGACATGGATATATCACCAGTATTAATTGTTGTCAATTTTTATTAATATCATGAATCCAATGGCATTATTGAGTCATATGTTGGACAATAATATCTTAAGAAGTAGATGGATCAGATAGAGTAGATTTTGGATAGTAGAGTTTATTGGAGTACAAGAGGTAAGCAGTATATGGAGTATCTTGTCAAATGGAAGGAAAGACTAGTTTAAGATTCATCATGGATTTCTCATGCTGAGGTTGACCAATTTGGTTTTCCTTTGGCCCCCCAAAAGTGAGAGGATCACTTTTCAAGTACCTTGGGTATCTGATGCATGAGCATCTTGGGATCTAAGAAATATTGCATCAACCAAAAAATATATATTTGTTTCTTGTTTGATCAATCTAGTGTTTTGATTCTGATCGACCTGTGCTTGTTCTTTTAGGTTGTGGTCACTATAGTGTGTTTGTGGATTCATGTTGGATCTTATCCTATTATTATAGCTCATTTGGTTTCATCATGCATGAGATTTTGTAGATTCTTTGTGAGACTATCATGTTTTTCCTTTTTTCAGCCAATCTTTGTGTTTCCTGATCAATTTTTTATCTACCGATTGGAATCTCTGGTTGCACTCATGCCAGCTCATTGTTACATTTGAGGCCAACACTTTTGTATGATCACATCTCTTATGTAATTCATCAGAGGTTGTTCTAGATGATTTTGGTGTCGACTCATTTATTGTAACACATTTTCTCTATTATTGGGAAATGTGATATTTTCTAGGCCGACCGATGATTGTAATGGTTATATATGCTTATTGAATTATTCCTAAGGGATAGTTGATTCTCATAAGATTATTTGGTTATAATTTATGTAGGGTTTGTAAGGGATTCTAATTTTAATCATGTCTACATGTTGTAGATTAGTTGTAATTGATTTTCTAATAATAATAGAAGGTTGATCTTTGATTTCTTTCCATCTTGGCTCATTGTTTCCATTGTGTACATATTGGTTTCAAGGATTGGACTAATCTCTTGTAGGTTTCTCCATCCTTGACTGCATCATTTCCCTAGTCCTTCTATTTCAGCCTAAAATTTTGACTGTAGGTAAGTTATGTTCTTTGTTTGCTAGATCCGCTTCCTGAATTATTTTGTTAGTTCTTAGTCACCTTGCTCATGCAAAAACAACATTTTCTTCTTATTTATGCATATATTTAATATTTCTCAATCATAGTTACATATTTATAGAATTATAATCATATGTTTTATGTTGTCATTGATTCCAACTCTTGGTGTCATTGATGTCAACTTGTTGAGGATGAGGAATTACTAAGGTTGTGTAGCTAGATGATTGATTAAGGAAGAAGATTTGAAGGAGTATTGGTTGATGAAGAAGATTTGAAGTATGATATGTAGAAAAGTGTATTTGATGTTTTATATCTACGAAAAGGTATTTGAAAGCTATTGATGTGTGCCTAGATAATATTTTGATTCTTTGATAAGGATGATAAGACAATATGAGGTTATCTAGAGATACAAGTTTGAGGTACTTAAATATGTAGGAAAGTGTACTTGATGACCTTATGGGAGAATGCTCTGAATTCCTCTACATAAGATGGTCTGGGATAATGATTCACATTTTTTTTCTTTGGTATTTCAGTCTATGTAGTTTTGTGGGCATGTTTAGATGGTTTTTGCAATGTTTTAGTTTAGATATATTTTGATGGTTTTCTCTATAGGTGATGATTTTTTGTCACAAGTATGGTATTCTTGTCTATGTTATCTCCTGGCTGACTCAACTATTTGTGATGACTAGATTTGAGTCTTATTGAACCAAATCTATAAAATAAGGAAAGAGTTAAGAGTTTAAGGATGCTCATGTCATGGTATGTTATGATTTGGATGGGGCTATGTAATTTTTGGATCGATACCATATTTTAATTCTTTTCTACATGTTAAATTTGCGTCCAAATTTGGAGGATGTTGTGATGCGTGCACTTTGATTGTATCATTTAAGGAAGACTTACTATGATGTATTTAGGTCCTCTTTATTTTTTTGGGTGGACTGTGCTATGTATTTATGCTTAAGGTTGTTGAATTTCTACTAATAATTCTTATATCTTTCATGTCTGACCTTATTGTTGTTTCTAATGGAGAAATAATTATATATGAGGGAGAATGGATGAGTTACACAAGAGAGTATGTGAGGAAATTGAAAAGTATATGTGGATTTAATGTAAAGACTAAATAATGTATATAAGGAAGAACATAAGTGTGAATTCTCGAATCAGATAAAGAGGTTACAAAAGATGATTAGGAGATCCTACATATTGCCATATTTCTTCTATATTAGCTAGAAAGTTGTGTGCTCTTTTAGAAGCTTTGTGAAGATATATATTTGTTGTGCAAGTCCTCTTTGGAATAGTGAGTTCTTTGGTTGTGTACCTAAATAATTATGTACAATGGGTTCCTTGGCTTCTAGCCTAGAACTTTGTAAATAATTTTTTCATATAGTGAGTAAGATTATCATCATGATTTTTTCCCAAATTGGGCTTTCCATGTAAATCTAATGTTCATGTTTGTGTTCTTTCATTATTATATCTTATGTTGTTAACTAGTTGGATCAATAATCAATTACTAAAAACTATGGCACAATTGTTAATTATTTACTTATGCTTATTCACCCCCCTCTCACCATCTAGGGGTGTTCAACACATAGTCCCAACACAAAAATGGATCATTTCTTCCACTTAGCACTTGATCCTTCTTGATCCTTGTAGATGATCTTACTTCTAATGTAAGTGAAAATTGATCTAGCTTCCTAGTTTGTCCATATAACCTTGTGAACTCTATTTTCCCACCTTACATTTTGGTGAAATTTACATCTCTTAGTCTTGCATACTTCTAATTTGCAGACTTAATTTGGGTATTGAAGTGTTGTAAATTGCATCCCTATGTAATTTCTTGCTCAGTAAGGCCCTATTTTAGTATTCCTAGCATTCTGCACTTGATATGCTTTATACAACCTGATTGTGCATATAATTTTGACTTCCTTTTTCCAAATAGGATCTCAAAATCAAATTTTGAACCACATTGAGTGGACTAAGGAACCTAGGGTGCCCCATTCCCAAGAATGGGTCAATCAGGATGCCCTGTTCCCTAATGACCGGGCCCAAATTTAAATTACACAATGATTACATTATTTTAGTAAATATTTTAATCTTGTGTTAGCTTTAATTGAGTTTTACACCTTGAAATGTTAAGAGAGGTATAAAAAAAAATTCTCTCCCTCATTTTGTCATAAACTCAATTCCAAATCAAACTCTCCTGTACAATTTCACAATTCTAAGTTTTAAGGAAAGAAATCAAGCATCAAGACATTGAAAACTAGGAGTATTTTAAGATCAAAACATATTTTCAAGGCATCCATGATTTTCCTATCATAAATTCAACATTAAATCAACTTCAAGCATCTTTATGAGCTCAACAGTGTTTATCGAGTTATAAACACTTTATTTTTTAGATCTAGGCTTTGTTATACTTCACCACACTTTCAATTCAATTTCCATTTATTTCTAATTCAAGGATAATTTACAAACTAGGGTTTGACTTAGGAAAAATCCTTTCTACACAATATTTTCTCTCTTTTATATGTGTAAGTACATGTTACAAACATACAAGAAGAGCTACAAAAAGACTAGGTGAAGAGCTATAGTTTGCAATTTATTTTGTTGGAAATTGTCAGGACCTAGATGAGCCAAGCACCTTATTATTGGGACCATGTCAAGTATGCAACCCTATTCTTATCATTTCTACCTTAGATTTAAATCATAGGTAAATTTTAATTTTTTGGTTCTAGATCCTTTCCAAAATTTGTTTGTATATTCTTAGTCTCCTTGTACACACAAACACCTTTACTTTCTTCCATTTGATTTCCAATTTTGCATTCTTCCATCCATAATTCCATAGTAGCTTCCATTTGTAGTGAAGGATAATTGCATTTACCCAGTGCTTCATCCCATTTGAGGCCTAGTGGATAATATTCCTTCCAATGTAACTGGTAGATAGGCCTAAGCTTCTTAGTTTGTTTGAGTATCCTAGTGAATCCTATTTTATAAATATTGCATTTTGGTGAACCCTTCATATCTTATATATTTATTGATTTTGGTTTGGATGTCTAGATCTATTTTGTATGTTTGTTATGTTTTATGTATTTAGTGATTCAAGTTTGTTTCATTATTATGCAATGTTTAAATGGTCATTTTGTTAAGAATTTTCATTATTTAGATAATCCCGTCTTCCATGTCTTTGTTCTTGATTTTTATGAGCTTTATCCCTACATATAATATCCTCACAAAGAAAACTTATATACTTATGGCTTCCCTACAGGGGTATAAAGCTTAAGTCAACTAACATTTTTCAAGGAAATTTAGGTGATACCTGTATGCCCAAAATAAAATACCTAATTGTACAATATAAAAAGGGAAATGAGGCACAAGGGGAATTTGTCCACCTTTTCCTAATGGACAATCGAAAGGAAGATGACCCAATAGGCTCAATTAGGACTTAAGTGATAAGTGAGTGCAATGATCCTTTGTGATAATGATTAGGATGAGTTGATTTAGAGGAATATGACATGGTGATGCAAGATAGAAGGTTGAATAAACTTAAATAGTAAATTTCAACATGAATAGATAGACATAAATTTTATAGAAACTCATAGTGACCTAAAATAACAACTAAGTATGTTAGATAAATGAGAGAGGGGGGTGAATCAGTTAATTCCAGTTATCCTACAGTCCCAAATCTCCCAGATGTATATATTAAAACTTTTCAATCAAATAATCAAATTGGTACGATATCAACTATGTCTTTCTCTTCATCTACTGATTACCAGTAAATTAAGTACTATGTTCACCAATCTATCCAGTTATAGAAATGTGTAAAGTAAAATAACAATTCAACACATCATACACATTTAACACATAGATTTTTAACATGGAAACCCTATTAGGGGAAAAACCACCTAGGACCGGTAACCCAAAATAATTCACTCTTCTGAAGTGAGCTCGGTTAGGAGCCAACCTTGTTAAAGGTTACAAAACACACTGTGAGGTGTGACCTGGTTAGAGGATTTATCACTAATAGTTCTCCTTTGACCATGCATTCACTATGGGGTCAACGAGAAAACAATCAACACTCATTGAATGTCATATTGAAATATAAAAGATTGTTAAGTCTCACTTGGTTAAGAGATTTATCTATAATAATGGTTAAACTGATACGGTAATGATTTGATTCAAACACAACTTTGATTTGAAGATTTTCAGATCTATGCTAAGCTCAAAATACCTTTGATCAATCATCAATTCAATATCTTCATTTCCTCCAACTCTTTTTTTCTTGGTATATGCTTTCTCTGATGCTCGATGTTGTCTACAGTTCTGCTCAGTTATGTTTTCAACCGGTTTGATCAATTTTGATTGAAAATAATCCTTTTTATGCAAATTCTCCTACAAAATCAAGAATCCCAGACTCAATAATGAATCTCATGTCTCCTTATATAGACATCATAAACCATTTTCTTCTTATCCATATATTTTTCCTCTTAATCTTGATCATTCATTTTGCTTCTTTAACCTTCCTCGACAGTTGTGTCATTAACATGTTTCATTCTCTTTCATTCGATCATCTTCAAATTTTGTCAGCCATTTGATCATCATAAAAAATATTATCTTCTACCTCAGAATCATAAGAAATTGTCTAACTCATCATTTTTAGTCGGCTGTTATAAAATCCATTTATTTCTTTCACTCGATCAATACCAGAATGCGTCGGTGATTACCTGCTTGATTAATGCTATACTCAGTATACACTACACTTGCTTGGTGTATACATGAATATTCATTTATTGACCACATATAATTGTTTAGTTCTGATCTTCAATACATAATAGAATCATGTAATAAAATAAGGTCATCAACATAATGCCATTGACTCATCAATAAGTTACCTAATGTATACCATATCCATCTCATCTTCATGTAGATATCTCATTCCTTTACCATTTTACTTCTTTAGATGTTTGTAACTATCATGATAAGTACAGTCAAAACTAGTTGACATCAATGACAATACATTAACTGATTAATTGTCTTACATATACTTTAGTAGCACAGTGACCATCAATCACTATCTTTCAATTATCCATTCTTTCCTTCAAGATATTTAATCAGTTGTAGGTTATCAATCTCTCTCTTTGGCATTGATGGAAACATAATATGAAATGTGCCATAGAATACTAAAACATCTGTTCTACAACTCTATAAGAAAATGTTGTAATTTGGTAAGATCTCCCTAGTTTGTACATTCAATATGTTTAATCACTACACAACATTAATACTCCATGTAGACTCTCCCTGTAGATTTGATCTTTTTCTTGTGTGTATCTTCTCTCCCTTTGTTTTTATTCTCTCCCTTAGGATAAATATTTCATTGATTCTTCTCTCCCTTTGAAAACAATACCAAAAAGAATAAATAGCTCTTTAGTAGCCAAATATTATCTCTCGTGTTCGGTTTAGATCAATTACCTTGCATGGACTGATATGTAGTTCCATCTTGTTTCTCCATCTTCTAGCTTTCACAACCTTAGGAAACCTAAAGTGTGAGCAATATGCATCAACATCATTTGATAATATAATAAATTATAGGTTGATGCAACATCTTGATCACCTTAGTGACCAATAGATAGGGGATGGACCCCTAGTCTAGTCCTCAAGTACTCAAATGTATCCTTAGGTAAGGGTTTAGTAAATATATCTGCAAGTTGTTCTTTTGATTTCACAAATTCCAATTTCACTTGCTTTTCTTGTACTTGTTCCCTCAAGTAGAGATACTTCATAGATAAATGCTTTGTCTTTGCATGCATCACATGATTCTTGAAAATGTTTATAGAACTGTGTTATCACAATATATTATCATTGGGTCAGTGATCTCTTCATTCATACCTTTTAAAAGTTATTTTATCCATGTAATGTTTGAACAATTAGCAGTAGAAACAACATATTCTGCTTTGGTAGTTGACTGATAAATGCATCATTATTTTTTACTTATCTAAGTAACTAATCTTTCTCCCAAAAAGAATGCTCCACCAATAGTTCTCTTTCGGTCATCAATGTTTCCAGCCCAATTTGCATCAGTATAAACTTCTAGTTCAAAATTTTCCTCTTTCTTGTACCATAAACCATAGTTTTCAATGTTTTTCAAGTATCTCAAAATTCTTTTTACAATAGTCATATGTGATTCTTTAGGATTAGCAGAAAATATTGCTACAATTCCAACTACATGTGCAATATCTGGTCTACTATGCACAACATACATTAATTTTCCAATCATTGATCTATATAATGTTTGATTTACCTTAGTTGACTAATCATCCTTTGTCAATTTGTATCCAGTGACCATAGGTGTACCTACCAATTTTGAATCTTCCATACCAAAGGTCTTCAACACTTCTTTTATGTACTTTGATTGAGTGATGTATATTCCTTCACTTTATTGTAAAATTTGCAAACCAAGAAAGAATTTAATCTCTCCAAACATTGACATTCAAATTCTTTTCTCATTTCATCAACAAATGATTTGCATAGATTATCATGTCCTCCAAATATGATATCATAAAAAAATAAAATCAGAAATAAGAATCTTATCATCAGTTTCACCTTTCAAGTATAAATTGTTGTTGTCACTTGTTCTAACAAATCAAATACTGATAAGATAGGAATGCAGTCTTTCATACCATGCTCTCGGTGCTTGTTTCAATCCATATAGTTCTTTGTGCAACTTACATACCATGTTTTTTTGATTTGGATCAAGAAAACCTTTAGGTTGTTCAATGTATACCTCTTCCTCAAGTATTCCATTCAAAAATACATATTTGACATCTATTTGATAAACTTTAAATCCTTTGTAGGCAACATATACAAGAAATATTCTAACTCCTTCAAGTCTAGCAATTGGTGAAAAAGTCTCACCATAATCAATACCTTGTTCTTGTGCATATCCTTTGTATACAAGTCTTTCTTTATTCCTACTGACTTCACCATTTTCATTCAACTTGTTTCCGAATATCCATTTGGTTCCAATTACATTCTTATCATTCGGTCTCAGTACCAATGTCCATGTTTTATTTTTTAGTATCTGCTCTATTTCTTCATTCATGGCTTTAATCCATTCATCATTTTCAAGTGCATCTCTAACAATTTTAGGTTCAAATTCACAAACTAAGCATGTTTTGTTTCTCAACTTACTTCGTGTCATCATGCCAGCTTTCTTGTCTCCAATAATTTGATTCTATGGATGGTGTCTCCTCACAAATTTTGCAAGTACAGGCTCAGTTCTTTGTTCTTCATTATGTTCTTCACTTGGTGTAGGATCATGATATTCCTTGGTAACTATTTCCCAATTCTCGGTATCATTATCATGTTGCTTAGTAATGCCAAGCTATTTCTCGAGTAGAGTGCTAGGTTGCTCAATGTATGTAAATCTACCATAAACTTCTGGTTCCTTTTTTTTCTCTCTTCATCATTTTTCTCAGCAAATTCATCAACTCTCACATTTGCACTTTTAATAATTTTGTTAGTAGCCTTATTCAAACATTTGTAAGCTTTGCTTTTAGTATAATATCCTAAGAATATTCCTTCATCACCTTTTGAATCAAAGTTCCCATTTCTATCATCTTTCAGAATGTAACATCTACTTCTAAATAAACTAAAATAACTTACATTCGGTGTGTAACCATACCATAACTCATAGGGTGTTTTGTTTAAATATTTCTTTAGTTGAACTCGGTTCAATGTGTATACATCAATACTAACAACTTCTCTCCAGTATATTTGTACGACATCCTTTTCAATCATTAGTGTTCTAGCACAATCAACAATAGTTCTATTCCTCCTTTTAGCAATCCCATTCTGTTGTAGTTTCCTCAGTGGAGAAACCTATCTTTTAATTCCATGCTCATTACAAAAGTTAGTCAACTCATCAGAAATAAACTCACCACCTCTATCTGATCTCAAGCATTTTAACTCTTTCCACTTTCTTTTTCCACTTTAGCTTTAAACCATTTAAACATCTTAAAAGCTTTTGATTTTTCTTTCAAGAACATGATAGTCATCATCCTAGAGTAGTCATCAACAAACAAGATAAAATATTTGTCTCCATAATAACTTTGAGTTCTCATAGGACCACACAAGTCAGTATGAACCAACTCCAAAAAGCATTAGACGAATATTTTTTGTTCTTACAAGTATATTTTGACATTTTTCCCATTTGACATTGTTTACATATGACATGGTTAGGTTTAGATAAGCTCAGTAAACCTATAACTCTCCTTTTCTTACTAATTTTAACCATGTTGTCAAAATTCACATGACATAACATTTTGTGTATTAACCACACATCTTCAGTTCTAGCCAATAAACAAGAAGTTTCAACATTATCAAAATAAAATATATTACCTTTAGATTGTTCACCAGAACCGACTAAATTTCTAGTCTCATCATCGATTTTCACCTTTCTATTATCAAATGCAACTCGACGACCCGTGTTATTCAGTTGTGCTACACTCAACAAATTATAGTTAAGTCCCTTCACCCAATATGAATTCTCACATCTGATCTTATTATTCAACAATATAGATCCTTTTCCTTTTACTAGACAAGGTGTCTCATTTTCCATTTTAACAGATCCACCATTATAATGTTCAAGGTATTCAAATTTGTCTTCATTACTACTCATATGATGTGTACAACCACTATCAATAATTCAAGTATCATTCTTGCTAATTTTAGAAATAAGTGTTGTTTCAACATACCTTTCTTCTTCTTCTTTTGAATCTTCTTTCAAAGCTACAAATACCACCTCAATGTCTTCATCAGTGTCAGTGTCAGTGTCATCATCATCATCTTCAACAAGGTAAAATTCCTTCTTGCCTTTGTCTTTGTAATTCTTGGTTACTTCTTCTATCATACTGTCAGTTGTGTGTATGTTCTTGGTTATCTCTCTTGTCAAATTTTCTTTCACCGGATCTTTCATTATCTTTGTCATCTTCTTTCCTATTAGGACATCTAGCTACAATGTGGCCAATTTATTTACAATTAAAACAAACAAAAGGTAGTTTCCCTTCATATCTTCCATTACCTTTCTGCACTCTTCTATCCATTAATGCTTCAAGCTCATCAAGTTCATCCTCATCACTTTCACTATCACTCTCATTTCCTATCACGTGTTTACTGCTTGATTTACCAATTTTCAAGGATGACATAAATGCAAACTCAACATTAGGAACAATGTTGTTATCAAAGTTACTCAACTCAAAAGTAGTTAGTCTATCAATTAGATTATCAAGTGTAAGATGATTACCCGGAGCTGATCTCATTTCATGGATTGCAGAGACTCTAATAGCATAAGTAGGCAACAAGGTTCTAAGAATTTTACTTACAACAATGTCTTCTTCAATAATACCTTCTGCTCCTCGGATAGCATTGACAATATCCTTAATTTGGTTGTTGTATTGTGAAATGTTTTCTCCTTCTTTAATTTTTATGTCATCAAATTTTCCTCTAAGGCTTTTAGCTTTTTCCCTTAGAACATTTGCATCTCCTCTGTGAACTAGTGCAAGCTTGTCCCACATTTGTTTAGTAGAATTACATGTCTTGACATCTTCAAATTCAACATCTGATAAGGAAGCATCAATCTCTATCATTGAAACATTGTGTTCATGTCTATCTCTCATCCGATCAACAATCAAGGGTCCAGTAGGTTGAATGAATTCATTATCCAAGTAGTATATAATAGATTCTCCAATTCCAGATAGATGCAATCTCATTCTTCTTTTCCATGTCGAGAATTTATCTTTGTTCAGCTTTGGCACCTCTCTCTCATACATCTTGTGATCTTTAGCTTAAGTCCTTCAAAAAAAAAATCAAGCACTCTATGCTCTGATACCAATTGTTAGATAACTAAGAGGGGGGGGGGTGAATTAGTTAAGTCCACTTATCCTACATTCCCAAATCTCCCAGATGTATGTATTAAAACTTTTCAATCAAATAATCAACTTAGTGAGATATCAACTATGTATTTCTCTTCATCTACCAATTACTGGTAAATTAAGTATTGTGTTCACTGATCTATCCAATTATAGAAATGTGTAAAGTAAAATAACAATTCAACACATCATACACATTTAACACATAGAATTTTAACATTGAAAACCTTTTAGGAGAAAAACTACCTAGGATTGGTAACCCAAAATAATTCACTCTTTTGAAGTGATCTCGGTTAGGAGCCAACCCTGTTAAAGGTTACAAAACACATTGTGAGGTGTGACCTGGTTAGAGGATTTATCACTAACAATTCTCCTTTGACCATGCATTCACTATAGGGTCAACAAGAAAACAATCAACCTTCATTGAATGTCATATTGAAATACAAAAGACTGTTAAGTCTCACTCGGTTAAGAGATTTATCTGTAACAATGGTTAAATTGATACAGTAATGATCTAATTTAAATACAAATTTGATTTGCAAATTTTCAGATCTATGCTAAGCTCAAAATACCTTTGATCAATAATCAATTCAATATCTTCATTTCCTCCAACTCTATTTTGCTTGGTATATTCTTTCTTTGATGGCTCAGTTCCATCTTCAATCAGTTTGATAAGTGTTGCATGAAAACAATCCTTTTCACACAAACTCTCCTACAACATCAAGAATCCCACACTCAATAATGAATATCATGTCTCCTTATATAGACATCATAAACTATTTTCTTCTTATCCATAGATTTTGCTTCTTAATCTTCACCATTCATTTTTTTGCTTTAACGTTCCTCGATAGTTGTTTCATTAACATGTTTCAGTCTCCTTCATTTGATCATCTTCAAATTTTGTCAGTCATTTGATCATCATAACAAACATTATCTTCCACCTCAGAATCATAAGCAATTGTCCAACTCATCATTTTTAGTCACTTGTTATAAACTCCATTTATATCTTTCATTTGATTAATACTAGAATGCGTCGGTGATTATGTGCTTAGTTAATACTATACTTGGTATACACTACACTTGCTCGATGTATATAGAAATCTTCATTTACTGACCACATAAACTTGTTCAGTTCTGATCTTCAATACATAATAGAATCATGTAATACAATAAAGTCATCAACATAATGCCATAGACTCATCAATAAGTTACCTAATGTATACCGTATACATATATTCCATATCCATCTCATCTTCATGTGGATATTATTGTCAATCAGGAATGCGCCTTTAGCTTGATTGAAAATCTAGCCTTCTTGTTGAAACATTGAAACAAGCTCTTTGTGGGAAAGAGAATGAATCTCCGGATTCTAGGCCGATTCCTATAGAGTTAGAATATCACCTAATCCCGACTTTTTAAACTTTGAGAAAAAGGTAGAAGGATAACTTAAAAAATGAAACCTAACTAAGAGGTGATACACCAAATGGATGCACATTTCTCAGAATCACAAACTTGTACCTATCAGATACACATTACTAAATTCTATAATTAAATTCACTTTTCAACACCTAGGATGGTTAAAACTCACAATTAGGGTTTGATACCACTAATAATAAGAATTCAACCAGCAAACACATAACTTCTGCAAAAGGTTAATTCTTTACAAATTCGAAAAGGAATTGGAACAATTCACTAATCTATGCTTGAAAGATACAAACACTTAAATGCAAAAAACTTGAAAGGCTCAATAACAAAACTCAAAAAAGATATGTGAATAATAAGGCCAGATTTATAATCTTCAAACTCTACAAAAATGGTTACAAAATACAAGGAAAAGGGAAAAGGAATAATATGCTCACTTAATACCTCTTTTTCTCAAACTCTGAACCCTTACAAATGAATATCGAGCTCAAATATATAGCCTCTAAGGCCAATCTTGAAAATCAAACTCCCCTCTCTAAAGAGCCTCTAAACAAAAAGATCTCCCTAAATTTAGGCATGCATGATGCCGAAAACCTAAGCCTTAAATTTAAGTCTCCTAAAAAAAACTCAAAGTCACTCCTATTTTGACTCCAAATCATGTTCCTAATCAAGCCCTAATATTGGTAATTTTAAATATATCTTTTAAAAGATATTACCAATATTTATACAACATATCATTGAGATAAACTCAATATTTTAACCCAGCCCACATATAAATTAAACCTTAGTTCTAAAAACTCTAAGTTCAACTATTACAAATTCTAAAGCCAAGACATGACTATTGGGATATAATTTTAAAACTCATAAAGACTTTCTTGAAGGCAAATGTGAGTTGGCAGTTACATTTTTGAGGCACTAACTGGAAGTTTATTGCAACATTCAATGGCATTAATGTCTTTGGCAATGGACTTCAAATTCTATCTATTCTGGCAGATTCTTGATTCTCGCATTTTGAGGAAAAACTAAGGGTTAAACCTTAGTTCATGGGGCCACCAACTGCATAAAATTCCTTCTGTATTTGATTTGTCTTTGCTTTGACTGAAAGCTGTGTTTGAGCACCTCGATTGTAGTGGCTTTCTTCTGGTCTTTTGCATTATAAAGCCATGCTTATGCTTGTAACTGGATTCTTGACTAGACTCAAATGTGACTGGTATTTTGGATTAAAACTTGAGCCTCAGTTGTCTTTTTAGGATTTTATTTGAAACTCACAATATTCATAAAGCTCGGCCCCTTGAATTGATTGGCACTACTCTTCACAGCAAGGAACTCACGGTTGTAGAAGATTATTCACGGGCTGTAGATTTCTTTGAGCATGGGTTGTGACTCAAGCCTTGTTTATCATTGCATTTTGTTTCTTCAATCTAGATCTTGAGCTAACTGGGACTTTACGACATCTAACTGGCACTTGTTATTTTGAACTTGGGTCTTAACTGCTGAAGCATTGGCTTTAAGCACTTGGCTTTCAACTGGAAGTTAGCTTAGATCACTGCATGAGCATGAAGCTCAATAGCTGGATCATGGGTTTTAATCTACGGCTAAAGTGATCTCATGTTTGGACATGAAGCTTGGGCTTTGAGATCTAGAAGAATTTACTTGTTCTCGGGCTCCATATTTATCAACTGTGACTTGAGCTCGCCTTTTATTTGCTAACTCAGCTTTACACTGGAACTCAGCTCACAATGTTTTTGAACTCAAGCTTTGTTCTCTTTAATATCAAGTTGTGCTAACAAGCTCAGGTTTGATTTGCTAGCTTGCACTCAACTTCAATGCTGCCAACTCGAATATGCTAGATAAGTACCGTGCTCCTCTTGTTTCCCTTGTACTTAACTTACTGTTAACAAGAACCTCCTTTTATTATGCCAGTTTAGGGCATTTTTACTTGTTGTTGTAAACTGAATTCAAAGAAGGCTTAGCTCTATTTCCATTATTGCATTGATGTTACATAGATATTGCGTATATTTTGGGTCTTTTGTACTGGTAATACTTACTGTTAACCATTGATTAACAATTGATGAATTCACACTTTTTAGAACTTGGGATTCCACTAGTTGAGATTTTTATCACCCTGCAAGTTGATGAGCTTAGTTTTTACTATTTGTGGAGCTTGGCCTTGCTTTGACTTTCCCTTCAATCCTATCGCAAGCTCAGCTTTGTTCAATGGCACTTGGGTTTTTCTCTATTTTACTTGCCTTTTGTACTTATCTTACTATTAACACTGCATGAAGCATAGTCTTTGAAATCTCAAAAATTCATAAGAGCGGAGTCTATCCTTTTATATATTGCATTGAATTTAGGGTTTTATCTTGTTAACATATTGATAGTCATTCGGCTTCCATTGTTGTAAAGCTTGGCTCATGACTTTGTGACTCACGGTTGTCGAAAACTTTTTATTTTCAGTTCTTTGTATGTACTAGTCTTGACACTCTTGTGTTATTGAACTGTGATGCTTGAGTACACAATCAAAATAATGCTTGGTTCTTGTATGTACTATTTGAATCTGAGATCACTATGACTTACTTGTTTCTTCTGCATAGATCTAAACAACAGACACAATATTTTATTCTGTCAGTTGAGTTGTAACCCCCTTATGGTCTTTAAAGATGTACATGAGAACACATTTATGTTTCTTGGGCTTTTCTTCAGGATTCATTGTGATTGTACAATGAACTTTAATCAATTTGATGTAGCAACATTCCCTTGAAATACAACATGGTTGTCATTGTATACCTGGCTGTGTATTTTCAGGCTGTATTATTCTTAAGAACTTTAACAATGAGCACCAAAATATATGATTGCAAATTATTTTGATATTTCATTTATTAATGATTCAGTTATGAAAAGATTTATAGCACATATGTTTACTTTCAGCAATGAAATCTATTTATGGAGTTCAAGCACGAGCTCGTGACACCCATAAATAGATTTATGTGACCTTAATCTTGATATTTATGATATATTAAGCACATGAACAATATTTGAACATCACACTATATCCTCATCTTGACATGATGTAGCTATTTTTTGTAAATGCACAATTTATGACAACAAATAAATACATTCTTTGCATATTTTTTCCTTCCATTATTTCAGTCAGAAAGTCTCACACCTATAATGATTGTATGTCCTTGCAATAAAATACTTAGTCTTCAATCTACACATGAAGCAAACAATATTAGTACAAAAATGATTTCCTTTTCTGTCTTTTTCCTTCTTCATATGCAATTTTTGTGAACTTTCAGCACTATGTTTCTTTCTAAATTCAACCTTTGATTCTCTTGCTCCTACATTGATTTTTTTAAATTGAAGTACAACTCTGAAAGTATGAATGTAGCATACTATTTTAGGTATCTATGTATTTCTTAGATCCAATTTGTATCTAACAATTTCTATCTACATGATGCAGGGAAAAACCAAAAGAAGAACCAGGATGCATGACAAATAGAGCATGGTCAAAGACATGAAGATACAACCAATCAGCCTCAATCTCGCAGAAGACCTCTTAAAGGAAATGCATGGACCCCTAAACCTTGATGCTCCTATCTTACTTTCAGCATTGTACATCTCCTTTAAATTTACAATTGAAAGATGTAACCTATTAAGGAATACTTATTTATCACATTCACTTTGAATGTTCAATGTAATGATCATTTATGTAGTTGGAAGTTTGAATCTGATCAATACTTAGAGAACAATATCAGTGTAAATATGAATGCAAAAAGAAATGTACTTTATTTTCCAAATCTGAATAGTAGTATGCAAATAGGTGTACCTTGATGCAAGCTTTCTGATGTTTACAATGTGTAGTTTCTTTTCTCAAATTTCAACAATTTTGCAACTTAAAACAAGTATCAAATCTATATTGCAATTTAAAATAATTGTCAATTTACCAATTTAGTGTGAACTAAAATGATAACAGATATCTCATTCCTTTACCATTTTTCTTCTTTAGATGTTTTTAAGTATCATGATAAGTACAGTCAAAACTAGTTGACACCAATGACAATACATTAACTAATTAATTATCTTACATATACTTTAGTAGCTCAGTGACCATCATTCACTATCTTTCAATTATCCATTCTTTCCTTCAAGATATTCAATCAGTTGTAGGTTATCAAAATATTAGTATTGAACTGTGCTTTGAATTTGAGGCTAATTTTCAAGGTATAGAATGACTTGCTCAATGTATACCTTAAAAATTTATCTGAAACTTTTCCAAATTATTCATCAGATCTTGTACTTTCCAAATTTTCTTTGATAGGTTTTCCACCTATTTATTCACATGAAAAAATGGGGATAAAGGTTGTATAGAGGGATTTGACTCAATAAAAACCCTATATGGAATCATCCTTGAAATGAAATAAAGTAAATGAAAGCATGTTGTCATATAACGGAGGCTATAACTAAAAAATGAAGTATACCATAGCTCGGAAATGGAAATGCTTATTTGAATGAGATCAAATATGTTTTTGATTAAGGAAAAAACAATTTTTGAAGGGAACAATAACCCTTTACAAAAGGAGAGAAAGACAGGAAATATCAGCACTACACAAAAAGAGATAGCTGGGGGAAATAACATAGAACAATAGAAACCCCCCAGCACTAGAAACCAATAAAACATGACTGACACACCAAAAAAATAGGGCGATGACCAACCAACATAGCTAAGACATTTTTTCCATAAATTTCATTGTGTCCTCTTTTAGCATATCAAATTGCTAGATGGACTCCTGGAGAGCCAATATTTCCTTTGAATTGTCTACTTTCTTTTTCCTCATACTCACTCTAGTGTGAGAACCAGAGACAACAGGGGTAGAACCTTTGGTATCTTCATCTTCAACAATAATGGGGCTGATATTCCCTTCTAGGATAGAGAGAAGGGCCCTCAGGTTGTCAGTGGTTACCTTCATGCCTTCAAAGTTTTGTTTCATTATTCTGCTGAGGGTTTCTTCAATGCTCAGGATACAGATGGAGGTAGTATGCATGCGGTAGTTGAAAATAGTATTAATTTTTTGTTCAAGCTTCTCCATCAGGCCTTGGCCAATAGATCCCTTAACCGATAGTACATCAGTACTGGCAATGTTCGTAGGCTTGGCCATCAACAGGGTGATTTTGTTTACTCTATCTTCCAGCTCAGAATAATTGATACTGACATCTTGTAATTCATTATACAACTAGGAGTTCATTTTCATGTCCATACTTTCCCGCTCTTTGAGAACTTGCATGAACCCAAAATTACTCTTACCCTTATCAGTGTGTTCCTCCTGGTTATTCCCATTATTCTTCTCTGGGTTCTTCTTGTCAACACCCTCTTCTTTTTTCTCTTTGGCCTTCTCAGAGATAGCCCTAGAAATTATTTCCTCCTTGGTGGATGAGTCAGCATAATCCACAAGAATGGGGAAAGTGTGGATAATAGGGTTGTAACACTCTTTAATATGAGCAACAGAAAGAGAAACAGGAGGATCAGAACCATCCACACCTGAGGGTTAGCACCCATGACATTTTTCTCCATATTAATAGCCTCCTCGGGAACATAGTTATCATCCAGGCCTTCAATCTTCAAATCCCCAGTTTTGGCACTACTGGCTTTTTTGCTCTTAGTATTTGAGGAAGGCTCAAAGGCAGAAACCTGAGGGACTTGGTCCTCCTCATCATGATAGTCACTGAGGTTATGTTCCTCTTCCTACACCTCCATATCTTCCTCAGTATCCATACCCATATCCTCAAAGAGGAATTTGGCTGCTTCTTCCATGTCATTGTTATTATCTCCTTCCCACACACAAGTGTCTTCATCAATGTTCATGCCAGCCTCTTCCATGAGTAATTTGGCTACTTCTATAATCTCACCAATAGGATTATCTCTCTTTTTCTTCTTGGGAGTGTTACTGTCAGTCAGGAGGGATCTTTTACCCTTATTCTCCTTGATCTTCCTAGGGACGAAAGCAACATCTTGGAAGTTAGACTTGGCATACTCATAAATGAGAAAAATAAACCCATCATGAAGAATAGGCTTCTCAGGGTTCTTCCTATTTTCCAAAATGTTAGTACCAAGGGACTGCAACAGAATGTAAGGAAAAGAGTTTTTCCTCTTGTAACGGAAATGATTCACTAGCATGAAATGAAAATTATAGACTCTAGTGTACCGACCATAAGGAGAAAAATACTGCATAAGGGCTTTGACAAGTTTAGCCCAAAGTAGTTTCATTTGACTACAAAGAACAAAGTCATCAAACTATTTCACAAGGAGGGCTTTCTTAGCTTTAGACTTAGGGTACATTTTAGCTACATTTTGGGCCATGATCCTCCCTCTATAGTACTTTAAACTAGACATTTGAAGACTTGTAATCTTAGAGATAAGCTTTTCAGTAATGCTAAAGGTTTTACCACAAAGGATAGCTTTATTGTTATCCCAACTCTCGATGAATTCCTTAGAAATGTCCTTCTCGTAGCCATGTAATTTCTCCATATAAGGCATGACACCACCTTCTTGGAGCTTTTCCTAGACTTTAGCTTCCTTCTTCCATTTGCACACAATCAGTTCCTAATGTTTCAATTTTTCCCCCATGATACTGGAATCCTAGAAACCAGAATTAGGCCCTAGGAAATTGCCAAAAATGTAGACACAAATGTAGAGCAAGAAAGTACTGAGGGTCACCACTTTAATAGGATTAAAGAAAGAAATGAGGATGCAAAATGTACACTTGTTATTATTTCTACCCAGTCCTGTAAGCGTGCGATGCATAATCATGAGGCTATTATGCCAAGTATCCTTTCTAATCATCATTATTACTAATTAATCCAGGATTTTGATGGAATTGGTTATACCTTATGAGGCTAAGGACTTCATTACTTAAGCCTTGATTACCATGCCAACAATTGACATCATCACTATGAGCTTCCACATTCACCAGGCTGTTAGCCACAATGTTAGCTTCTCTCAACACATGGGAGACATGTGTGTATTCAAACATTAAGGTACCTTTTAATTTGGTTGATGATATGCTTTGTATTCCATGATGGATTATGATTACCTTTGATACAATTGATTGTATTTATGGATTCCCCTTCCAACCAAAGTTTGGTGCAGTTCTAATCCTTGGCTAACTTGCAAGCATAGAGGGCCACCATAGCCTCAGCTACATGGGTAGATTAGATCCCAATAGGTAATGTTGTAGTAGAAATACAACAACCTTGGGGGTTTCTAATTATTCTCCCATAACTAGCAATGCTAGGATTACCCTTCGCTGAGCCGTCAAAATTAACTTTGTAACATCTAGGAGGAGGAGAGAGCTAGACAACACCATCATGATTTTTGGGGGCAGCCTTTGGTATGGAAGAGAAGCTCTAGTTAGAAAGGACATCCTTATCAGTGATGCCTTCCATAAAATTTGGTCTTTGATCACAAGCCAGGTGGGCATTTTCTGTAATACTTCTAATAGCTTTGAAGCCAACCAACAAAGGAGTAGAAAGGTTGTTTCTAAAAATTTGATTGTTTCTTTCTTTCCAAATCCTCCAAATAACATGGGGGGTGTAGACAAGCAAAATTGGACAAGTGCTTTTAAATCAATAAAATGGCTCAAAATCATCAAAATGCATTAATTCAATAAAAAAGGGATCAAATCAATTAAAATTGACATAATTAAATAAAGTTGGACAAAATCAATTAAAGCAAAGGAAAAATCAAATAATGATGTTAAATAATTAAATCAAAGCTTGAAGGGGTGAAAAGCACTACATAATTGTATAGTTGTTTAAATCAAAAATCAAAATGAACCTATTACCCTTACATGGCTAAATTTAATTAATTAATTGAATTTAATAATTCCTAATTTCTTTCAACAAAGTTGAGCAACCAATAAAAATTGAGGACAAAAAGACATAATTCACTCAAAAAGGATGAATCTCAATCACTCATTTGAAAGTTTCAATCTCAACCACTCAATCTTGTCCTTTTGTCCAAAGCTTTGAGACAAACGTTTAAATTGTCCCCCCATTTATTAACAAAGCAAAGTATTTGACTCAACCAAAGGTAAATCATGATTACTTCACTCCTTAAGTCACGCTTATGGGAGATTTTCACACCTGAAGTCATTTTACTACTGCCTACAATCTCTGTATTGACGCCTGTTATCTAAAGATTCTCGCCTGGCATGCAAATTCTACATAGTTTTGAGAACTCTGCACTCGCCTATAGATCATTCGCTCATGCCTGTGAGATTAATGCATTCAACCTTTGATGCTTAAAGTCAAGCCTGTGACTCAAGAAGTATCGCTTTGCTGTAATCTGTTATCACCTACCTTTGTGCTTTGCTTTGCCATTTTAAATAACAGTCATGCTTATAATATTTCAATTCATGCTTACTATTATTAAACTATCTCTTAGCATAAATCATTTTCTACAAATTTAAGTTCTATTCACGCTTTGTGATAAATTATTCACGCTTGTGTAATTTTTAGTATCGCTTGTGTCACTGCAAAGTGTCGCTGGCTATCCGTAAAGTTACGCCTGATAACAATTTGTTCACGCCTATTAGCTGGAAAATGTCGCCTGCTACTTGTTGTGTTTGTTTACTATTAAACTGATTAAATCATTTGTCTAACTCCTTGTTTATATGATTTAATAGTAAATGAGAAATCACAGGAAAGTACAGAAGTTGAAAAGCAAATTTAATCAAGAAGGAAAGGCTTTAGCAAAGAAGATTAAGAAGGAGAACTTTGAGCACATTAAGGATGTTCTTGAGACTACACAAGAGGAGGACAATCAAGTATTTTAGAATTACCTTGCAATTGTTGAAGCATATAAAACAAAATTTGTCTCTTTAAATTGGATTTTTAGTCCTTAAATCAAGTTTTCCTTTGAAAGTTTGCAAATAAGTTCTCTAAAGATTCATACACAATGGTTGCTTCATTAATTTTTTAATTTTGGTTTCCCCTCATTTTGAATGGTTGTGTTGGACTAACTTGTTGGATGAGGGAGTGGGAACGATCGCCACTAGGTGAGTAAAAAGCAAGGAAAAAGGCAAAAACCATAAAAAAGCACCTAGCCATTGCTAGCTACAAGAAAAAAGGTATTCATCGAATCAAGCTTGCACTTGCTTAAATTGTGGCATTCATTGAAATCTAGCTTAATTAAAATAAGGAATTTGACCAAACACCTCCATTTTTAAGAATCTCTTTGTTATGAGATTGAAAATGAACTTTATTGCTTGAGTGTTTGAAGAACTAAAGGGAAAGTTAGGGATATGCTCTTCACCTTTTAGGTGAACCAAATTCCCAAAAGCTTAACCTTAATTTGATTTTCCTTGCTTTATATGAACATGCTAGTTAAAATAGAGATTTAGTGGACTTGCCTCCCGAGTTGTGCCTTAACGAGGCCAGTGAGAGGGACAACCCAAAGTAGGATACACTTGCTTTTATTGTGAGAATCCAACCCACTATAAAATGAAACATATGCATCCTTAATGGGGTGTGTGACAAATGGATTTTAAATTTTTTGAATTTCCTCTAGTAGTCTTCACAAATTGCGCAAAATCAGACCTTGGTGCATGTGGGAAACCCCTTAACATACTTGGGGGATGAAAATTTAAGATCTATTTGAACGGAATCTGCAATAAATCCTGTATAAAGTAGCAAGCCTACCTCTTAGAGCCATGTTAAGAGCCAAATTTGACTTTAGGTAAGCTGCTTGGAATTCTTTCTTGTGTTATACTTGTGGAAATGATCAAGAATATACACATTAGATTGTTTTAGGGACATTGATGTATTGAGATTGTTTTTTATTTTCAAACAAGAAAATTTTAAAGGACCTGATCTTAAAAGTTTTAAAAAAATTCAAAATCTTACAACCTATTCAGAGAAGTGCCACTTGTGCACAAAATAATCCCACCTATCAGAGGTTTAGTCACGCCTGTGACTTTTATGAAAATGTGTATCAACAAGAAAGTCACGCCTAGAACATATTGAATCACACCTACTAAAACTAGAAAATCACCTATGAATAGGAAAGTGCCACCTGCATCCTTGCAGTGTGCCGCCTAACAATATACCAGTGCACATGTATGCAAAATTTAGTCACGCCTACAATTAGTTTAGTGATGCCCAAAAATCTAAAAGGGAAAACATAGAGTATTTGTAGGGGGATTAGAAAATTTTGAGCATATATTTGAGTACCCTTTTCCGTGTTCTTACTGTTCCAACCTTCAGTCCAGTCAAAAATCTTGTTATACACCATTTTTGAAAATTTTACAAAGGATTTGACCACAGGTAATATTGACTCTTATTCTCCAAGGTTCATGCCTGCTTTTACTAGATCCTACTACATCAAGCAAACCTTGCAAGCAGATGGGACTTATTTGAGTCAAGAACTCCGTTACCCAGGAGACAAGTCTACCACTCCAAGAATACCCCAAAAATCACCTGAACAAGAAGGGGAAGACAACATGATGTACTATGGTAATTTGGGTAACAAAAGCAATAGTGGCGTCGACCCCAATAACCAAGGTGATGAAAATAATGGGGGCATTGACATAAATAACCAAGGCAATACCAATGGTGGAGGGGCGGATCAAAATACTTAGGGAATTGATACCACTTGTAAGGAAACTCAGTTACGGAAACAACTTCCTACACTAATCTCTAAAGGAAAGTATTGTGCAAATTCTTTTAAATCCTTAGAAATTTTAGATTCGTTAACTAATTTAACAATGATATTCTAGCCATATACCATGCATATAGAAAATAGAGAATGACACAAAGATTTACCCTGGGGAAAACCTTTCGGTAAAAACCCCAGCACTCCAAAACCTGCACAATGTATTTATCAAAACTATTACAGTTTACAATACACTTGCAATGCAAGTTCTTTCAGAAGATTTCCAACTCTTGAAGAAAAATTGCGGCAGCATAAAAACATTCCAACAATACACTAACTTCACCTTTCTTTGCAACCCTTAAAAAATGCTTATATCATGTCTTCACCCATCATTGAATCTTCTAGACATAGCTCTTACGTGTCATAGGAATCCATCATAACCGTTTCAGCCATGATCTCCTTACACACAATTCAAGATGCTGACACATCAAGTGGAGTGACACATCAACATGCCAATTAGACATGTACACTCACACTTAATTACATTATTTGCAAGAAATAAATTTTACAAAACAAATAATAAGAATAGGAATTATCCAAGATTGAGACACCTTATTCCTAACACCACTCACCAAAGAACTAATACTAAACCAACCGCTGATGATGCCACCGATGAAAAGGTTGATGAAGCCATTCAATGCCCCTATTTCTTAAGACTTATGGAAAAAGAAATGGAAAGAGATAAAGAAAAGTATTTCATGGACCTAGCCCGAACGGGTCTTACACTTCCATGAGATTATGATGTGAATCAACTTAGACCACCCGAAGTTGAAGAAAGTGCCATTGACATCATGAACAAAGAGTTCAAAATATTTCAAATGCAACTGGATACAATCAAGCAAAGAGGGGGTCCCAAACCCCTTTCTATCGAAGCATTGTGTCTGTTCCCATTTGATATAAGTATAGTAATGGCACCATTCCTGATCAATGTAGTGTTCCCCAAATATGGCAAGTATGAAGGAACATCAGATCCACAAGATCACCTATGTGAGTTTTGTGCATTGAGCTTAGAGTTCATGCAGGATACCACCTATTTAATGAGACTATTCCCTAGAAGCTTAGGAGGCATGGCTATGGAGTGGTTTTCTAAGTTACCCTCTGGCATAAAAACCTTCGAAGAATTAGCTTCAAAATTCTTGGCCCATTACTCATATAACATCAAGCATGAGGTCATGATGATAATATTATGCAAGACTAAACAAAAAGATGGAGAGGCATTCCTCACTTTCTTACAAAGGTGGAGGATAGTATTCACGAGGTATCCTAGGAGTGTGCTCGAGAAGGAAAAAATGGATATATTTATTAATATTTTGAGCACCGAGATGAACTACCGATTGAGAATGCAATGTCCCAAGACATTCCAAGACCTCATAGAAGATGGAGTAACAATAGAAGAAGTGTTGGTTAAGAGTGGAGAACTAAAATTGTATAAAGATAACAAGAACAACTCTAACAACAATAACTCCAACAATGGCACCAATCAAAATAAGAATTTGTTCAATAGCAATAGTCAGTATAAAAACAACAATAAGGGAATAGTCAATGATGGGGTTGTTGACTCTAGAAACTTGAAGATAACTCCCTTTGCTCTTACAAGGACACCTAATCAGGTGAATAATGCCAACCAGACCTCCAATACACCTTCCAACAACAACACTAATAATGGAAACCAAGGAAATAATTCAAGGAGTAATAAATTTGATAAATATTTGGTGCCAACTCCTCAAAGGAACTTCACACCCTTGGGTGAACCCCTCGAAAAGGCACTAAAGACCCTCATGGATAATAATATCATTACTCTACCCAGCATTCATCCTTATGAGCCACACAACAAGCCTAGTTGGTGGAGTGCCAATAGCCATTGTGAGTACCATAGGATTCAAGGGCACATGAAAAATGAATGTTTATAGCTAAAGAATATAGTGAAAGACTTAATAGATAATGGCATGATCACCATTGATGGACCTCAAAGCAATGAAGACCATACAATGTTCAAACAACCCTTCAATAAACATGACAAAGGGGAGTCCTCTAATAGCAAGAAACAAAGCAGCAATAACATTAACTTTGTGCCACCTTATGATAACATTGTGAATGCTATAATAATCAAGGAACAACCCCAAAAAGAGACATCAAATGTTATTACAAGAGGAAGGAATTCAAAGATTACCCTACAAGGGGTTGCTCCTAAAGTTATTTGTACTCCACAGTCTAACATTGTGATCAAGCAATCTTCTACAGTAGCAAAACCTTATAGCTTGGTAGATCAGTTACAAAGAACTCTAGCACAAATCTCTATCTTGGAGCTATTGAAGCTATCCCCTAACCATAAGGAAATTTTAGAAAAAGCTCTAGTAGAGATGAATGTTCCTTCTAACTTAGAAGAGGGGAAGTTCCAAAACATGGTAGGTCATCTCATTGCACCTCATTGCTTATCATTCTCTGAAAAAAGATGACATGTCTATTACTCATCCTCAAAACCTACCATTGCATATAGAGGTCTTGATTGAACACCATAAAGTCAAAAGAGCTCTCATTGATGGAGGAGCTAGCCTTAACATTTGTACATTAAGTCTTGTTAAATCCTTAGGGTTGTCTGAGTCTTGCATTGAACCTACAAAAAAAATCACCATTAAGGCTTATGATGAAGCTGAAAGGGCCTCTAAAGGCATGATCGTATTGCCCATTCAAGTGGGACCTGTCAAGAAGGACACCAATTGTCAAGTATTGGACATGAAGTTAACTTATAATATTTTGTTGGGGAGACCATGGATCCACGAGATGTAAGCAGTCCCATCCACGTACCACCAATGCATCAAATTTCCATACATGGGTGAAGAAATCATGGTTGGAGGGGACTCAAACCCATTCCAATATTGCAATGCACTCAAACCCCTTCATGAGCTATTTATTCCACATAACCATGAAGGAATCATTCAAAGAGCCACCATTGAAGACACCAAAATGGATGATCCTATCATAACATTAAATGCTACTCCAAACCCTCCTCAAGCTAGCTCATTGACATCAACTAAGGAAAGGAAAAGATGAGCTACGAGGGTCCAACTACAAATGAGGGTTCAAATCAAGCACCTAAATCAGAGATAGTACCCTACAAACCCACTAGAGAAGAAAAAGATAAAGCTAAAAAGGAAAACTACGAAAAAAGGATGAGGTGATGGATGCATTTGATAAACAATGCAAAATTAGTTCCACAGGAGTAGGGGAATACTCCATTTCCCTATTTGACATGCCCACATCTCCAAGAACACATGGAAAACCATCAAAATAACACTTACCTCATAAGTATAATTCTTACTTCGTAAGAGAAAGTGACAAAGCAACATTCAATAAGGAAGAGAATGAAGTCCTTCAATGGCTTTATCATGATGAAGAGGATACCTCAAACATTCCCATGGAAAGAATCTAGCATGTTAATATACAAACCGAGCAATATGGGAAAGGGTTTGAGATAATGCAAAAGATGGGATACAAGGGAAGAGGACCCTTAGGCCAAAGTAATAGAGCTTTACTAGAACCCATTGAACCTACTTGGAGGGAAAAATAAGAAAGATCCGGAGTAGGCTACCAATACAAAGGCAAAAGCTCCAACCCAATGCACGATTTCTATCCTCAAGTAAATGCCTTAGAATCCGATGGAGATAGTGATGACTCTCAAGATTATGAGTGGGACACCCTATCTGATGAATCATGTCAAGATAAAGAAGTAGTCACAATACATATGTATGCAAAGATCCCAAGGAAAGAAACTCAAGTCAATGAAGAGCCTAATATACAAGGTCTTAACATAGGACAAGCACCTACTAATCTGCCATGGATAGATACATTTTGGATGCCTTCAGAGGAGGGAGATTCAAATGTTAGTTTTAATCCACTCATGGCTTTTCCCACACTATTTCCCATAGAAGTCGACAAGGACTCAAGTGAAGGGGATTTCGACCCTTCTTCCATGGACCATCTTGAGGAAGTGCATGTCATAGGTCTAAATGATACAATGTACAAACCCTCAAATGAAGTCATGTCCATAAACCAAATTGATGAAAACTTGCCTAATGAAACCTTATCCTTGATAAATCCCCATCTTATTGATTGGGACCAAACCAAGCCAAGTGACTTGCTTTACTTCTTGAATAACCAAGCAGCAAACCAATACATTAATGTGGTTGAGCCCTCTTTCACCAATGAATTCAAACCAAACATGATAGAAGTAGTGGGGGTTCAATCTCTTAGTCAAAAGCAAAAAATGAAAAAAAATAAGAAAAAGAAAAGTTCTAGTGCTGAAAACCATTATGTGGCAACATTAGAACCCAAAAAAGTAAAGATAAAAGATGTTTCCTTCGGTGAAAACCCAATTGTGGCATCAAAGGAAGAGAGATTGGATACTCTACTGGAGCATGAGGAAGAAAGGTCACCTATACTCATAGAGCTGATAGAAAAAGGTTAACATTGGTACGGAAGTGGATCCAAAATTTATACACTTGGCAGCATCGCTTACACCTCTAGAAAGAGAGGACTTCATCAAGTTTTTCCAAGAACAACAAGTAAACTTTGCATGGTCATATGCCGACATGTCCAGCTTAGATCCTGACTTTATAATGCATCATTTGAATGTTAGACTAGGGGTTAAGCCCAGTAAGCAAAAGTTGAGAAAAATGCACCCACACATGGCTCTTTTAGTGAAGGCAGAATTAGAAAATTTGTTGAAGGTGGGATTCATAAGGGCAATAGCCTATGCTGAATGGATATCTAACATTGTACCGGTCACAAAACATGACAAATCCATTTGAGTATGCATGGATTTTTGAGACCTAAATCTTGCTTGTCCTAAGGATGACTTCCCACTTCCAAGCATTGATGCAACAATTGACTTGACAATAGGTCATTCCATGTACTCCCTAATGGATGGTTTTAGCGGATATAATCAGATGAAAATTGCACCTGAAGACCAGGAGAAGACTACCTTTACTTTCCCTTGGGGCACTTTTTGTTGGAATGTCATGCCCTTCGGCCTTAAAAATGTCAGAGCCACATATCAAAGGGCCATGAAAACTATCTTCCACAACATGATGCATACATTTTTAGAAGATTATGTGGACGATATATTGGCAAAATCCCACAAAAGAGAAGAACACCTCCAAATTTTGAAAAAGATATTCATTCGATTGGAACAATTCAAAGTCAAATTAAACCCAAAGAAATGTGCCTTTGGTGTCTAATCCGACAAACTGTTAGGCTACATAGTTTCAGCCAAAGGAATTGAAGTGGAACCGGAGAAAGTGCAAGCCATAATGGATATGGAGATACCAAAGAACATCAGCCAAATGAGGTCCTTACAAGGAAAAATACAATCCATAAGAAGGTTTATCTCTCAATTGGCCGAAAAATGTCATTCCTTCACAAGGTTGCTACATAAGGATACTATATTCATGTGGGATGCTAAATGTGATCAAGCCTTCACATTATTGAAGAATTATTTGATAAATCTGCCTATTCTCATGCCACCAATCAAAGGCAAAACATTTCTTTTATACATATTTGCTATCAAAAGATCCCTCAGAGTGCTTTTGGTGCAAGAGGATGAACAAGGAAAGGAAAGAGCTATCTACTATTTGAGTAGGATATTGATCAAATACAAACTTAACTACATATTCATGGAAAGGGCTTGCCTAGCAGTTGTGTTTACATCTCAAAAATTGAGACATTATATGTTGATGCATAAGGTCAAGCTAATTGCCAAAATTGATCCTCTCAAGTATTTGTTAAGTAAAACTGCCTTAATGGGGAGGATAGCCAAGTGGGTTATGATATTAAGTGAATTCAACATTGAGTATGTTGATAAAAAGGCAATAAAAGGGCAAGTGATAGCAGATCACTTAGCTGAAAACCCCATGACTTCTACACAAACTATTCAAGTGGAATTTCTGGATTCTGCCATTGTAAACATAGAAGCAAAAATGTGGAAGTTATACTTTGATGGCTCCTATACTCAAGGAGGTTCTGGGGCTAGCATATTATTGGTCACTCCTCATAGGTACACCATTCCTAAGTCCTACAAGCTCTTGTTTCCATGCACAAATAATATAGCGAAATATGAGGCACTAGTCATAGGCATCAAAATGGCCTTAGAGTGGAACATCACAGAACTACAAATTTATGGAGATTCTCAACTCATTATCAATCAAGTCAATAATGAATATAACACTAAAGATGAAAATTTGATGCCATATAAGACCATGATTGATGGATGGAAGAATTACTTTGCCTTGATCACTTTTGAGTAGATTTCGAGAGAGAAAAATAGAGCAGCTGATGCCATGGCCAACTTGGCTTCCTTGTTACAAAAACCTGATCAAAATGAGAAGTACGAGTTCTTGGTGGAAGAGTTGGTGAAACCGGAATTCAACCTTCTCAAAACCCAAATTTTTGCCCTATTACATGACATGACTCCCCTTGGTACGACCCTATATATACATATCTCAAAAACCAAGTGCTACCTTTAGACCAAACCCAAGCCCAAAAATGAAATTTTATACGCCAGTCATCCCGTTACATAATCCTCTCAGAAAAATTGTATCGTAAGGGTCTCAATGGGATGTTACTTAGGTGTCTAGAGGAGGAAGAGTCTAAGTTAGCTTTGCATAAAGTTCGCGAAGGCATTTGCAGGTCACACTCAAGTGGTTTGAATCTAGCTAAGAAGATCCTTCACTTAGGGTATTTATGGAAGACATTAGAAAAAGATGCTTGCCACTTTGTCAGGATATGCAACAAATGTCAATATCATGGTGACATGATACATGCATCGGCATAGGAATTACACCCATTTGTTACACCTTGGCCTTTTTATCAATGGGGGTTTGATTTAATTGGCGTCATATACCCACCTTCTTCAAATGGTCATAAATACATCATAACGGCAACAGAGTATTTCACTAAGTGGGTTGAAGTAGTTCCTTTGATCATGCCCATGGGTAAGAAAATTTCCATGTTCATCTTGAACCACATCATTTGCAAATATGGCATTCCTCATGCCATAATAACATATAATGTAAAATAATTTAAAAACAAGGACATGGATGAACTTTGTGCTACATTTCATATCACTCACCATTCCTCATCAATCTATTACTCTCAGGTAAATGGGCAAGTTGAAGCCACAAATAAGAATATCTTGAAAATCTTGAAGAGATCGGTCAATAAATCAGGAAGGGATTGGCATGTGCAAATTAATCTAGCATTATGGGCCTATAGAATGAGCATTCAAAGCCACTCCATTTTCATTAGTCTATGGGGCCGAAGCAGTTCTACCATTAGAGGTTGAAATCCCATCTCTACAAGTGTCATTACAAGGATTGATCATAGATGAGGACTATAGAGTTGCTAGAATTCAACAATTGGAGTTACTTGAAGAACACCAAACACAAGCTTATGAGCACTTGAAAGTGTATCAAAATAGAATCTCGAGGAACTACAATAAACATATCAAACCGAGAGTCTTTCAGGTAGGAGACTTAGTGTTGAGAGAGAACCCAAAGAATCAGGTTGAAAGAGAGAACAAAGGCAAATGGGAGGCTAATTGGCTTGGCCCAGTCATCATAGTGTCTTCATTTGGCACAAGAACCTATAAGTTATCAGATTGTGAAGGAGAGGAACTCCAAGAACCCATCAACAACATTCATCTCAAAAGGTTCTACACATGAGGGAGACGAAAGAGTATAAAGAGTATCGGATGAGGAGCATCATATTTATTGCACATAGTCAAAGAGATCTTTAAAAAAAATAATAATAATAATTAAAATACAAAAAAATTGAAAAAAAAAAAATACAAAAAAATACAAAAAAAAAAAAGTGCTTTGGTGAAAACCTAGCAATAGGTGCCTTGGTAGCAAAAAAGAGAGAAAGATCTAGAAGGTGAAAACTTGGTAAACAAGTGCCTTTTGTTCCCTTAAGTTTGTCTTTCCAAGTCACATATGTCGATATTGCATTTCCAACATCCCATTTGTATAATTGCCATTGCATCTGTCATTTGTACATAGTCATAATAAAGCCATTCAGTCACATTGTTGCATTGCCTATCCACCCTAAGTTTGTTGACCGATCACATTTATCACTTGGGGGTAGAAGAGGATTGGAAATTTGGTACCAAATGGATTCAATAAGTGCTACAATCAGTCACATCAGAGAGAGATTTATCAGAGTTTCAGAAGAGTGGAAAGTTATTGAACCTTTGATAGATATCATTGTTCAAAACCTAAGTATTTGATCCTACAACATGATCCTTGAGCCTTAATTGACTTTATAATTTAGGATTAAAAATTGACAAAACACCTTAAAGATCAGAATGCTTGGAAATACTTTTTGAAAATCAGGAAACATTGCAAAACACTTGAAACTTTCTTTTGATAATCTTTAGGATATTGAATTTTATCACATCTTTTGAGCTATTCAATGATGTTTTGACTAGATTATTCATGAGAAAGATGTGATATTTTATTGCCTTTGAGTGATTGTTTTGAGGAAGATTCATCAACTTATGAGAGTTTGTCTAACGACATGGTCATCAAAGAACCATCGAGGAGTATCTCATAAGAGGACTGATTGACCTTTGCTTGTTTACACAAATGGATCCCTTGGCTATTTAGATCTTCTATATCTTAATACCAAAAATCCACTTGCAACATTGAATCCATTAACACCGGTATTCAGACTCCCATAGTTTGGTCATCCAACTAATGAGGTTTGTACTTGGTTAAAAAAGGAGGTTACACAAAAGTGATAAAAAGTGGTATTCATATCATCATGATGTGGTCAGTGATGATTGTACTAGCTTTCTGGTCCCAAAATGCTCAATGATGAAAATTTAACTCCATGGCATTTCTTTGCTAAAAGCTGGTGACACTTAGGTCGCATTGCATTGCATTATCATGTTAGAATAATTGCATTACTTTATCATGTTAGATTGATTTCATTATCATGTTAGATTAATTGCATTTGTTTGTGGTTAATTTTCCAAGGGCAAAAGGGGGTACATTAATAATCTTGGTTAGTCAAAACACTAATGAAATGAGGGATTCAATCAAACGTCTTACTCTTAATCAATCAAAAAAAGAAAATGAGATTATCTTTTTCATTCATGCATAGCATTAATCATTAGTCATTATCCATATACTAGAAAAAGAGAAAAACATCCATACATCATTTGCATACAAAATAGCTAAGGATAGAATTGCATTGCATCCGTTGAAAAATTCAAAAACATAAGGGGCATTTCCATAAAACATTTTGCATCCATACATTGAGAAAAGGGAAATCATGTCATAAATCCATACATCATTGCATCATTTATCTATATCACAAAATAAGATAACTGCATCCACAACATAAATCAAAGTAAATGCATAACACATCATATAGCTACATAAAAGATAATCTCATAAACAACTCATGAAGGAGAACCAAGGAGTATATCATCATATATCATCAAGAAAGTGTTCATCAATGATCTATCAATTCAATATATCAAGATACAATGTCATACAAAGTGGTATATCAAATGGTTCGATCAATCAAAAAACATGGCATGTGATACAAGTACATCAACCATGAGTGAATCTGTCATCAAGAAATCAAGATGTTGCAGCACCAGATCCATCTGGACCTCTATCATCCTATGAGGGAGGAGGCTGAGAATTACTCACTCTGCTCTATCTCTGAAGCATAGCAGACATGAGCTGCTGCATCAAGGTAGCAACCTGATCTAAAGGCCCAACAACACTAGACATATTTGTCCTCATATTCTGAACCTCTCATACTACAATACCCATAGTAGGAACATCTTGTGGTTGATGATCCTATGTAGGCACCTGCTATGCCAGAACCTAATCCTGCTATGCTGCACCATCATCCTACTGAGCCAAGGCTACTCTCTGCAACTGAACCAAAGGATCCAATCCACTAGGAATCTTCCTAGCATCATCAACATGAGCCTATCTCTCCTATCTCTGATGTCTATGAGCTCTATGCTATCTATCTACTGTAGGACGTACATCAAGTGCATCATCATGACCCCTAGCATGATCTCTATCCCTCGCATGGCCATCTTGCACCTATCCTCTACCAGCAATAACCAAAGGATCTCTCTGTCCTCATCATCTCCACTGTCTACCACCACCACCTCCATCACCCCAACCTAGGATAGGTTCTATTGGATCAGTGAAATGAGTAAACCTATTATGAGCCCACCAATCAGAAAAATCATGAGACTTACTTGCATCTGCTACACCAGAAAGCATCTCCCATCTGCAATAAGCCATACCAACAATATGATCTAAGGCAAACTGATAATCAATGAGAGGACCCCACATAGATCTCTCTGCCTGTACCCAAGCATATAGCACTGTACCCTATGGCATATCCTATGTCTGACCATACTATCTAGAAACTCTACCAAATAAGAAGCACTCAATAGTGGTAGTAGTGCGACCAATCATCCAGCAAGGGGCAAACATGTATGGTAACTCATGATCATCCTCCCTCCACAACTTGCAACCCCTGTATGGTCTCCATAAATCCTGATCTAGATCAACAATCTATCACTGCTAGAAATCCAGATGACCCAAATGATGCTACACAACCATCCCAGTGTATAGAAAAGCATATGGAAAACCTTGAGACCAAACCTTGTCAGAAATAGGCCTAGTGATGGGAAGATGCTCCCATATCCACAACTGAAGAATCATTGCACCAGCTGACAAAGAGGCACTCTCTCAATAGAATACCTCATGCAAATCATGATATAATTATGCAAGGATGCATGAACCCCAATCAAAATGTCAAGGATGAGCAAGAAAATTCTCTAATATCCTACCCCATTCAATGGAAAAACCATGACCTCGCCGGTCGGGAAGAAGTAAACCACCGATTAATGCACCAAGTACTGCTGGCAAGGTAGGAAAGGAAGAAAACTATGGCCAAATGATCATATCACCATCATCAATAGAGTTGTCCCTAAACACTTGTCAAAAAATAGTAGAATCATAGATGGAATCATAATACACTACCTCTCCTCTGCATGGGATACATAGTAATCTATACACGTCCTCAGGCATGATAGTCATCTCTCCATAAGGAAAATGAAATGTATTGTGGTTGGAGTGCCATCGCTTCTCCACTACAGTCAGTAAACCATGGTTCAATTGGAACCATGGGAGGTCAAGAAGGAAGCTCAAACCACACAACTCAATCACATGGAACTCAACATTTGTAAGATTCTGGCCCAAATCAATGACCCAAGAAGCCATTGTCTGGATGTATAAAGTAGGAAAGTTTTCCTGTTAGAAAAGCAAAGGAATCATATCAGTATACCATATCAAAGAATTATCTCAAGTCAATCAAAGTTTATCAAAAGTATCAAGCAATCACACCAAGTACCATTTGTTCGTGTCTCTGTATCCTGAGAACAAAGCAGTAGTATCAAATCATATCAATTTTCACACTGATTGATTTATCCTATCAATATCCTATCCTAACTAGATTGACACATCACATTCATTGGTAACACTATCCTGATATCCTAATCCATTTGTTTTGTTGAATGCAACAGACCCAATCTAATCATTCAACTCAAGCATTAGAAGTCATTAAATTTTTCATCAGACACAATCAAGTACAAGTGTGAAAAATTATAGAAAATTTTCAAAAGTTTGCAGGCGTGATTTTAATCATCCCAGGTGACATTCCTCCTAAGCGATAGTAAAAAGTTGTGAAGTGACATTATTCAGGTGTTACGCGATAGTTCTCATGCTACGCAATAGTAAATCATGCAAGGCGACAACAAAATTTGGCCTAGGCGACAATAAATTTGTTAGGGTTCCATACGTAATAGAATATATGAAAAGGGGCATTTTGACCTAGATCAATGCATGAGTATCCTATTATCAGGTGAGGATGAAAGTTTATTAAGCAACATTAAACTACACGGATGCATGAAAGAAAAGTGCAGATGCGACAATTAAAAGGGGCTAAGCGACAGTGAAATTTTCCTAGGCGCAATTTTGCATATTAAAGGCAATGATGAAATAGGAAATTGTAATAAATGCTAGTAAATGTGTAATAAATGAAAATAAGATGTTTGAAATAACTTACTGGAGGTCCATAGTCAGGTGGCCTCACATATCTCTGACACCTCTCGAATCGATGCTCTCAAATAGGGACAACCATCTCAAAATTCACCGCAGGATCAGAGCAAAATCACCAAAGATAAAAGTAAAAATGAATAGGAAAACAAGGTTTTTCAGCCTATTTAAGCTATTTTGACCTAATTTTGGAGGTGAAAATTGGCTTAGACCTATATATTGACCTATCAAACCAATCGGGGCATCCTTGAATCATCGCATATCATTAAGATTTTCAGAAATGAAAACATATTCAAGAAATCAAACATCATCAAATTTTTTATATCAAGCAATTAATATGTTTTAATTTTTGAGGGGGCATCAAGGTATTAAATTGAAATTGAAATCAAACATCATTAGAATCAGTGGTGCATCAAAAAAAATTTGTATGAGAGGTAGCAATCAATATCATATCAGGGGCATCAATCAATCATGTCAGAGGCATATCAGTGAATCAACAATTAGGACCTAAAAACAATCAGGACTCAAATGAATCTTTGAATTAATGTTCTTCACACATCAATTCAAAGAGGGGCATTTGTAGACACGAAAAATTGGACAAGTGCTTTTAAATTGCTTTTAAATCAATAAAATGGCTCAAAATCATCAAAATGCATTAATTCAATAAAAAAGGGATTAAATTAATTAAAAGGGACATAATTAAATAAAGTTGGACAAAATCAATTAAAGCAAAGGAAAAATCAAATAATGATGTTAAATAATTAAATCAAAACTTAAAGGGGTGAAAAACACTACATAATTGATTTTAATCAATTAATTGTATAGTTGTTTAAATCAAAAATCAAAATGAACCTATTACCCTTACATGGCTAAATTTAATTAATTAATTGAATTTAATAATTCCTAATTTCTTTCAACAAAGTTGAGAAACCAATAAAAATTGAGGAGAAAAAGACATAAATCACTCAAAAAGGATGAATCTCAATCACTCATTTGAAAGTTTCAATCTCAACCACTCAATCTTGTCCTTTTGGCCAAAGCTTTGAGACAAAGCTTTAAATTGTCCCCCCATTTATGAACAAAGCAAAGTATTTGACTCAACCAAAGGTAAATCATGACTACTTCACTCCACCCCCTACCCTTGGGAATTTACTATAAATATGAAGCATTTTGAGAGCAATTGATATCTTAGAAATTCATTTGCAAAGCATTGTTACTATAGGCATTTGAAGAGCATTCTAAGAGCAATTAAGAGCATTTAGAATAATTAGCATCATAATCTTGTCAATTTGAGCTAGAATCATCATCATAGAAGCATTGTAGAAGCATAGCAACATAGATTCTCATTTTAGAAGTGTCACTAGTGGAGATTTGAGCTGATCACTTACCACCTCTTTCTAGAGAGCCATGAGATGCTATAGATCTTAGTTTCATTTTTAAATAGATTTGCATTGTATTTGCTTTTAATTGTTGCTATTAGATCTTAATTTCATGAAGGTGATTATCATCATCACATAGGGGGCAGTATAATTCTAGATCAATTTACCCAAGTTATGGGAAAAAGGTGAGAGCTATTGGAAAATGAAGTCATGGATTGTGCTAGGGAACACCCAACTGATATTCCAATGCTGCAACACAATTGACCAAACCTCCCTAGAAAATGTGTAGTGTAAGAGAAGGTGGATGGAAGTTTCAACATTTTGCATGCAAAGATAGCATCTATTAGGGAGCATCCAGCCTTTCTTAACCAGGTTCTCCATGGTAAGAACTTTGTCTTGAACAATCAACTAGTAAAAAATGTTAATTTTGGAGATAAGGGAAGGAGTCCAAACCTTAGCCCAAAAAGGCTAAGAGCCCAAAGTGGAAGATAAAGAGTACGCTGAAACCACTAAGAATTTGCCACTAGGATTAGGGGACTAGATGAGTTGATCATTAACATTTTCATTAATAAACTAGGGAGTTAAGTCTCGATCAACATTTTTCAGCTGGGGGTCTATGTCACCAAGTTTGATCCACTTACTATTTCTCCAATAATCAAATATTTTTCTCCCAATTCTGCTAGAACATAATTCTGCTAGAGGGGCCAAATCATTGAGCTAGATGAGGGGTTTGTCCTTGATCCAATGATCTTCCTAGAAGTTGATCACCCTACCATTGCCAATACTCCACCTAGCACCTTTGGCAGCAAGAGATTTAGCTTTCAAGATACTATTCTAGATGAAGGACCCATGAACATGGAGGGGGGAGGTGAGGACGACATCGATGGAAGGGGTGGAAAAGGGGTACTTGGATTTGAGAATTTTATTCCACTCTTTTTCCTCTTCAAAAGTTCTCCAAATTTTCTTAGCAAGCAAAGCCAAATAGAAATCTTTAATTTTCTTGATGCCCAGACAACCATACTTGATAGGTTTGTAGACATTCTCCTAGGCCATGAGATGAGTCCTAATTTTCTCCTTCATGCCAGACCACAAAAATATTTTTTGTAAACACTCAATAGTGTCAGCAAATTTGGAAGGGATTCTGAAGAGGCTCAAGGCATACATAAGAAGGTTCTGAAGGGAGGATTTGAGTAAGATGATCTTTCCCATTTGACTAAGAAGAGCCCCTTTCCATCTAGCTAGCTTCTAGTTGAATTTATCAACAATGTCTTTTTAGAAGGATTTTGGAGGTTTCAGACCCATAGGAAGACCGAGGTAGCTAGAAGGGAAAGATGAGATCTTACATCCAAGAAAAGTCACCATTTTATGTTGTCTGTGAAGGGGGTATTGATAAAGAAAAGAGATCTTTTCTCCTAGTTGATAAGCTATCCTGTAGAAGAAGAGTAGATATTAAGAGCTTGCTTGCAATTTCTGGCTTCTTTAATTGAAGAAGATCCCATAAGAATCATGTCATCAACAAATTGTTCATGAGAACAAGGCTGGCAGGAAGAGGAGGGGATCAAACCCTGGATAAGGCCATCATGAACTCATTTAGAGAAAATTCTTCCAAGGAACTCAGCCAAAATAGCAAAGAGGATGGGAGAAATAGGATCCCCTTGGCGGAGACCATGAGTCGGGAAGAAGAAGTTGGAAGCCGAACCATTCACCAACACTGAAATAGAAGGCGTAGAGATCAGTTGCTTGATGAGGTTCACCACACGCTCTGAAAAGCCAAAGGAAAGAAGAACTTTGTAGAGGAAGTCCCAATCCACCCTGTTGTAAGCTTTAGAGAGGTCGACTTTCATGAGGAAACCTTATTTCTGCAAAACCTCCAGTGAATGGATATTCTCATGAACAAGAATAATTGAATATAAGATCAATTGTCCTAGCACAAAACTATTCTGTTGAGGGGAAATGATCATAGGGAGGAAAGCCATAATTCTCACAGTGAGGACTTTAGAGATGATCTTATAAAAGGTATTACACAGGCTGATCAGTCTGAAGCTCTCCATAGAATCGACATTAGGTTTCTTAGGGATAAGAACAAAGAAGGTTGAATTAGCTTCCTTAAGAAGAGAACCATCTCCAAAGAATTCTTTAACTACAGTCGAGACATCTTTTCCAACAATGTTCCAGAAGGATTGGAAAAAGAAAGGGGGGAAGCCATCTAGACCAGGGAATTTCCCCCCTCAAAGGAAAAGGCCACAACTTTAATCTCCTCAAAGGAAGGGATTTTACATAGAAAAACATTGTCTTCCCTATCAAGGATACATGGGATGGTGTCCAGCAGCAGATTCTGATTGTCTACGGAGAGAGATGGGTCCCTAGAGAGCAAAGAGGATAAATAAGCAGTGACTTCTTTTTTGATATCCTCCTCCTTATCCATTTTTCCAAGAGGACTGTTGATATAGTCAATCCTTTTGGCTGCCTCATGTTTCTGAGCTGTCATATGGAAGAAGCGAGTTTTTTTATCCCCAATCTTGAGCCAAAGAGCCCTAGATCTTTGTCTCCAGAAGGTTTCTTCCTTAGAGATAATGTTGTGATAGTCTTCCTGAATGAAATTTTCCTTCAATTTTTTCTCCTCAATAAGACCCTTCTTTTGAATAGTATCTTGTAATACTTGAAGGTAAGACTGAATAGTGATTTTATCTTTGAATATGTCCCCAAATACATCCTTATTCCTGTTGGAAATAATTGTCTGAAGGAAATTGCTACTCAAATTATGTATTGTCTTTGATGTCACACTATGTCATAATCTGCAACATTCAGTACCTACCGAGCTCAGTCGGTCTGCCAGGTAGTAATATTAGTGCTTACCAAGTTCACTCGGTTATCAAAGAAAATTTAGTGTTTATCAAGTTCAGTCGGTCGTCAAAGAAAATTCAGTGTTTACCGAGTTTAGTCGGTCATCAAAGAAAATTCAGTGTTTACCGAGTTCAGTCAGTTATCGAAGAAAAGTTAGCATCTACCGAGTTCAGTCAGTTTTCGAAGAAAAAGGATTATCAGGATTTACCAAGTTCCCTCGGTCTCCGAAAGATTGTAAAAAGTTATGGTCACCAAGCACTATCAGCCCTTGAAGGATTTTTTGCAAATAAAGTTTGCTTAATTCAGCCGACTGTTATACTAAGTAATGTCGATTTGACAAATCTAAAATCATATAAATAAAAGGTCAAATGTGAAAATAAAATATACACAACAGCAGAAGATATATAGAAGAAAAGAAGAAAAGGTGTGTGCGAAATTGTGAAGGATGATCAGATATCCTTGAGGTGTAGCAGAGATATATTTGATCAGGAAGGATCACACTTATGCAGAACAGAGATCTGTAATCAGCAAGGCAGTTGCATTTTTATACAGGTCATTTTCATTGTTACCTTCTTATCATTGTAACAGTGAATTGTAAATCTCTTAACCGAGTTGGTTTAATAGCCATATTGTAAATCCTCTAACAAGGTGACAATTCCATTGAATTGTTCTCAAGACCTCTTACCAGGCCACTCCTAGCAGGGTGATTAAATCTTCTAACAAGGTCACACCTAACAGTGTGTTTTGTAACCTTTTACCGGGTTGGCTTCTAACCGGGCATCACTTCAGAAAAGTGAAAATCAGTATCTAGATACATAGGTGGTTTTACCCATATTGGGTTTCCACGTTAAATCTTGTGTCTCTTGTGTTCTTAATTGCTATCTTAATCATATACAAGTGCTGATGAATATCTAAAGATAATTTACTAATACTTTCTGCATCTACAAAGTCACTACAATCTATTTACCGAGTGTTAAATAGATAATATTCATTAAGATATCCTAAGGGATCTAGAAAGAAATAATTGTGAAGTGTTTTATGGTTGACTGATTCACCCCCCCCTCTCAGTCACTTCATCCATATTCCATCAATTGGTATTAGAGCCTGTGGTGCTTGCAGGAAGGGTTTCAAGGACCTAAGCTAAAGATCAGGATGTCTTACAAGAGGGAAATTCCAAAGCTCAACAGAGATAACTTTTTAGCATGGCAAGGTCTCATGCGACTTCATCTAGCTTCCATTGGTGATTCAGGATGCAAATACATTGATGAAGAATACACAGTTCCTACTGGCGCATTAACTGTTGAAGACATTGCAGAGAAAAAGACTCATAATACCATGATGATAGACATTGCATCTACTCTTAGCTATGAAGAATTTGATGATATTAAAGAATGCACTACTACATATGAAATGTGGATCAATCTGAAGAAAATATATGGTGGTGATGCAAATGTGAAAAAAGCCAAAGCAGAAAGCCTAAGAGGACAGTTTGACAAAATGAATATGAAAGAAGATGAAAACATTGCAAAATATGTTGAAAGAATCAAAGCAAGTGTCAGTGCAATTAGAGCTTCTGGAGGAACAATTTCTGATGAAACTGTTATAAGTAAGGTACTTAGAACATTACTCCCTATCTATGCAATTAGAGTATCAGCTATTCAAGAAAGAAGATGTGAAACAAACCACAATATAACTTTGGATGCTTTAGTTGGAAGATTGACAACCTTTGAATTAGACAACTATGACAACTATGTTCCAAGTTCCAAAAATATTGAGTCAGCATTTGAGGCCAAGGTTTCACTAAAGAAGAACAAGAAAATAAAAGAAGTTCAGTCAGAAAGTGAAGAAGTATCAGAAGAAAGTTATGATAGTGATCTTGAAATTGTAGAAGCATTACTTGCAAAGAAGTACTCTAAAGGGAAAGGTAAATATAAAGGTAAAACTCCTTTAATCTATTTTTCATGTGAAGAAATTGGACATATTGCAGCTAGGTGCCCAAAAAAGTAGGTCAAGGAAGAGAAGAGAGGTCACAAGTACTATGGCAAAAAGAATTTCAAATCATTCAAGGATAAAGGTAAGAAAACATGTTTTATGGCTAAAGATTCTGATGATAGTGAAGAAGAAATTATTTTTATTGCTATAAAAGATGAATCTGATGATGATGAAGATAAGATGGCACTTATTTCTCATATAAGAAAAGATGATATATGGATAATAGACAGTGGATGTTCACACCACATGACTGGTGACAAGACAAAATTTGAATACCTAGAAGACTGTGATAGTGGCAATGTAAGATTTGGAAACAATGAACCTTGTTGTATAAAAGGAAAAGGAAGAATCTCATTAACCAAAGAACTCATATGTGATAATGCCTATTGGGTTGAAGGACTAAAACATAATCTTCTAAGTGTAGCACAGCTAATCAATACTGGTTTCAAGGTTGAATTCATGAATGGTCAAGCAAGACTGCTGGATGAAAAAGGAAAACTCATTGGATCAGGCAAACAAATAAAAGGTAACTTATTTTATCTTGATCTCAGTGAATATTCATGTTTTATTGCTCAAATTGAAGAAAGTTGGCTATGGCACAAAAGGTTATGTCATGTGAATTTTGATAACTTGATAAAGATAAGAAAATTCAAGAAGGTTAGAGGCATTCCTACTTTGAAGAAACCTGATACTGGTCTATGTAAGAATTGTCAGATTGGCAAAATGAGTAAAACTAGTTTTAAGAGTAAGAACTATCAGTCTACAGAAATTTTGGAAATTGTGCATACTGATTTATGTGGACCTATCGGAATACAAAGCTATACTGGAGATAAATTCTTTATTCTTTTCATTGATGATTATTCTAGAATGATGACTGTTATGTATTTAAGAGAAAAGTCAGAAGCATTTGAAAAGTTCAAATGGTACTTGGCAAGAGTGGAAAAGGAAACAGGGAAAAGGTTGAAATGCTTAAGATCAAACAGAGGTGGTGAATTCATCTCCCATGATTTTAACAACTTTTGCATTGAAAGAGGAATCAAAAGGTAGGTATCAGCTCCTAAAACTCCTGAGCAGAATGGAATAGCAGAAAGAAAAAATAGATCTATTATGGATTGTGCAAGGACTCTAATGATAGAAAAGAACATCGCTATAAAGTACTGGAAGGAAGCTATCAGCACTGTAGTTCATACCTTGAACCGAGTATAATTGAAGAAAGACACATTCAAAACTCCTTATGAACTATGGTATGGCTATAAACCCAATGTAAGTTACATGAAAGTATTTGGTAGCAAATGTTATATCTTAAAAGAATCCAGAAGAAATAAATTTGATGTGAAAAGTGATGAAAGAATATTCTTAGGATATTCTAGCAAAAACAAGGCATACAAATGTCTAAATTTGTCTACTCACAAAGTCATAGAAAGTATACATGTAAAATTTGATGAGTTTGCAGAAAAGACTGAAGAAGAAAGAAAAAGGGAACCTGAGAACTACAGAAGATTCATTTACATTGAACCTGAAACATTGGCAGACACAACTATCAATAAGGAAACTATATCTACCGAGCTGAGCATAGTTACCGAGTCACAAACCGAGTCACAAGAAGAAGTTCAAACTGAGTCAAAGGAAGAAATTCAGACCGAGTCTCAGCCTGAAGTTACCGAGCAAATATCTACCGAGCCCGAGCAACCTGAAGAAGAGATCCTAGAAGACAACAACATGAATCATTCAAAAAGCAAGGAACCTATACTAGCCAAATATGTCAGAAGAAATCATACACCAGATCAAATCATTGGAAACAAATCAGATGGTACTATGACAAGAAGCAAGCTAAAAGGTACATGTCTGCTTACTAATTTTGAACCTAGAAATATCAAAGATGCATTGAAAAATGAAAGTTGGATTGAAGCAATGAATGAAGAATTAGAACAAATACAAAAGAACAAAACATGGACTCTTGTACCTAGACCTAAAGATAAGAATGTAATTGGAACAAAATGGGTATTCAAAAATAAGCTGAATGAAGATGGTCAAGTATCTAGAAACAAAGCTAGATTGGTATGTAAAGGTTATTCTCAAGAAGAAGGTATAGATTATGGAGAAACTTTTGCTCCTGTAGCAAGATTAGAAGGTGTAAGAACTCTACTTGCTTATGCAGCACATAAAGGATTTAAGGTATATCAGATGGATATAAAATCTGCATTTCTCAATGGAATTCTTGATGAAGAAGTCTACATTGAACAACCTGAAGGTTTTGTTGATCCAGATAAAAGGGACATGGTCTGCAGGTTACACAAAGCATTGTATAGATTGAAACAAGCTCCTAGAGCATGGTATGAAAGACTCCATAACTACCTGATTCAGATTAATTTCAGAAGAGCCAATGATAACAACAATCTGTATATTAAAGAAGGACCAGATGACAAAATTGTATTGGCAAAAATATTTGTAGATGATACTATATTTACAGGGAATGAGGATCAGTGCAAAGAATTTTCAGAGAAAATGAACAAAGAATTTGAAATGTCTATGTTTGGTTTAATAAAATTCTTTGTTGGTCTTCAAATTCAGTAAAGCAAGAATGGTATATACATTACTCAATCTAAATACATTAAGGAAATACTTAAGAAGTTTGGTATGGAAGATTCAAAACCAGTTGGTACACCCATGTGTACTGGACTAAAACTTACCAAAAATGATGATTCAAAAGATGTAGATCAGACCTTATACTGATCTATGATTGGAAAATTGTAGTATGTAGTACACACAAGACCTGATATTGCCTTAGCAGTCGGTATAGTGGCAAGATTCTCAGCAAAACCTAAGGAAAATCATATGATGGCAATCAAAAGAATCTTAAGATACTTAAGAGGAACTGAAGAATATGGTTTGTGGTATAAATTTGGAGGCAATCTAGACTTAAAAGTATTTACTGATGCTGATTGGGCAGGGAACATTGATGACAGAAAAAGTACAAGTGGTGGAGCATTTTTTCTTGGAAAAAGACTGGTATCCTGGACCAGTAAAAAGCAAAATTGCACATCTCAATCCACAACTGAAGCAGAATATGTTGCTGCTGTAGTAAATTGTTCAAATATTGTTTGGTTTAAATAGTTATTACAAGGTATGAAGGTTGAAATCAAAGAACTAGTTGTTATATTTTGTGACAATACCAATGCAATAAACATTTCGAAGAATCCAGCGATGCATTCCAAAACCAAGCACATTGCTATTAAATATCACTTTGTCAGAGAATTGGTGCAGGACAAAGAAATCAGATTAGAATATATTCATACAAAAGAGCAGATTGCAGACATTTTCACCAAACCATTACCTAAGGATGCATTTGTGTATCTAAGAGGTAAGTTAGGGGTCATTCCCCTATCTGAGGCTCACTAAATACAATTTTAGTGATGCATCAACCAGAACATGATTGAAAATCAACCAGTTGATGCAGCATATTCAAGGAATCATTGCATATGAATCAGTACTTGAGGTACATTAGTTTTCACCGGTATTATGTGAATTGTCTTTGGCATGTGTTATCAAAGAGGGAGTGTTTGCTATGTCTTTGCTATTACTTCAACTTCAAGAAATTTTCAATAGTCAGAGGAAGAAGCAGGAAGTTTGCTGACAGAGGGAGATTTGAATCTGAACCGAGCTAATTCTTTCAAATTTCTTATGCTATGACATATTGTGTTGCCATCAATGCCAAAGAGGGAGATTGTTGGAAACAATTATCTGAAGGAAATTGCTACTCAAATTATGTATTGTCTTTGATGTCACACTATGTCATAATCCACAACATTCAGTACCTACCGAGCTCAGTCAGTCTGCTAGGAAGTAATATTAGTGCTTACCGAGTTCACTCGATTATCAAAGAAAATTCAGTGTTTACCGAGTTCAGTCGGTCGTCAAAGAAAATTTAGTGTTTACCGAGTTCAGTCGGTCGTCAAAGAAAATTTAGTGTTTACCGAGTTCAGTCGGTTATCAAAGAAAAGTTAGCATCTACCGAGTTCAGTCAGTTTTTGAAGAAAAAGGATTATCAGCATTTACCGAGTTCCCTCGGTCTCCGAAAGATTGTAAAAAGTTATGGTCACTAAGCACTGTCGGCCCTTGAAGGATTTTTTGCAAATAAAGTTTGCTTAATTCAGCCGACTGTTATACTAAGTAATGTCAATTTGACAAATCTAAAATCATATAAATAAAAGGTCAAATGTGAAAATAAAATATACACAACAGCAGAAGATATATAGAAGAAAAGTAGAAAAGGTGTGTGCAAAATTGTGAAGGATGATCAGATATCCTTGAGGTGCAGCAGAGATATATTCGATCAGGGAGGATCACACTTATGCAGAATAGAGATCTGTAATCAGCAAGGCAGTTGCATTTTTATACAGGTCATTTTCATTGTTACCTTCTTATCATTGTAACAGTGAATTGTAAATCTCTTAACCGAGTTGGTTTAATAGCCATATTGTAAATCCTCTAACAAGGTGACAATTCCATTGAATTGTTCTCAAGACCTCTTACCAGGCCACTCCTAGCAGGGTGATTAAATCCTCTAACAAGGTCACACCTAACAGTGTGTTTTGTAACCTTTTACCGGGTTGGCTTCTAACTGGGCATCACTTCAAAAAAGTGAAAATCAGTATCTAGATACATTGGTGGTTTTACCCATATTGGGTTTCCACGTTAAATCTTGTGTCTCTTGTGTTCTTAATTGCTATCTTAATCATATACAAGTGCTGATGAATATCTAAAGATAATTTACTAATACTTTCTGCATCTACAAAGTCACTGCAATCTATTTACTGAGTGTTAAACAGATAATATTCATTAAGATATCCTAAGGGATCTGGAAAGAAATAATTGTGAAGTGTTTTATGGTTGACTGATTCACCCCCCCCTCTCAGTCACTTCATCCATATTCCATCAATTCCAAACTTTGATTTTATTTTTGATTCTCTTAAGTTTTTGGACAAATTTATACATGGTCGTACCTTCCACATGAACATTCCACCAGTCAGCAATGTTCCTTTCTAAATTTGGGTGCTGCATCCACATTTTCTCAAATCTAAAGGGAGGGTTTCTTTTTCCAGATAGGGGGTTAGCCTGAAGAGCAATAGGAGAATGATCAGAACCTAAGTAGTGCAAGGAAGACAATGAGAAGGCATTGGAAAGGATCCAGTCCATAGAAATTAGAGCCCTATCCAAGTAGACTTGAATGAAGTCATCACCAATTCTGTGATTGGACCAAGTATAGGTCCCTCCTCTGAGATCGAGCTCCAAGAGGGATTGATTATTAATGAAATCCATCAGAGCCACACTACTATCATTCTGGGAGGAGACTCCCTCAGATTTCTGAGAGTCTGTCAAATGAGTATTAAAATCTCTAACAACCAACCATAATTCATTCTTGAAATTACTTATTTCATCTTCCAATTTTCTCCAAAACTTATCTCTACCACTTTTGGAGTTGGGAATGTAAATATTAGAGAGAACCCAACAAATGTTGTCTCTTATATGGTTGAAACTGATAGAATAAATGTTTCCATCTGACTTAATAATATCACCTTGGATAGTATTGAGGTTCCAAAAAGTAGTAGTCCCACCATAAGCTTCGTTCGAACTGCAACCCACAACCCCACAATTCTTAAAAACTTTAATCTTTTCAACTTTATCTCTAGCCATTTTAGTTTCCTAGATAAGGATGGTATTAGGATTTTGATCCCTAAAAAAATTTCTTAAAAGGTTCTACTTATGGGGGATGTTAATTCCCCTCATATTCCAAGAGATGATCTTCATTTCTTACCTTGGGAGTATTCTGGGGATAGTACGTTGATGCCCATCCACTATACTTTGTTTACTTTCCTATTCTCTCATGGTTCTATTACCTCTTCTACCTCTGGTTAGTTTAGGCATTCCCACATCCACTCTCATAGCTCTAGTAGTAACTGCACCTAGAGGCATTCCTAGGGGAGTCTTGGCCTATTTTTTTACTATGCCCTACCTTTGTCTAGGAAGCCTCCTCATTATCAAGAAAAGGGTTGGATTCATCATACAAATCCGCCCACATTTTCTTAGTTCATGGTGTTTCTAGGCTCAAGATACCATCCTAGATGCAGGTACCTTCTTCTTTATTTGATGAGGGACTCTTGGGATCCCCACAAGGGATGTCTTCCTTAGGGGAAACATTATCTCTAATTTATCCTTCTTCAAGAGTGCCTTCAGGAACCAAGGGCACCAATTTTTCCAACTTAGATTTATTCTCAAGAACAACATATTTCTAAGGGGGATCATTCACACTTGAGCCTTTACCATCTCTAAGAGGCACAATTAGGGCCATAGAGTTGGTAGCATTAGGGTTCACCAATCCTTTTTCCTTCCACACCTTCTTAGGGGGGAACCTTAAGTTTCAAGGATTTGAGGGGACAATCCTTAGCCCTATGGATATATTTGTGACATATAAAGGGAAAAGGAGGGGACTCAAATTCAACCAGTTGATTCCACACACTGAGTCTAGAATTGATAGCAATATTGAGAGATAGGTCAACCATCTGAAGGATATTCACACCAATCTTGGCATAAACTCTTCTAGTTTTGGCCGCTGTCATAGGATCTATAGAGAGGACTTCTCCAAAAATGCTAGCTAGACCACCCAGTACGTCCTCATGCTAATATTCAAGAGGGAGGCTAGGGAACCTAACCTAGACTAGAACCGAGAAAAAGAAAGTATAATCAATGAGTTCAGGGTTGGGGGTCCATTTGCAAAGAGCTAGAGAGAAATGACCAACCATCCAAGGGCCTCCTCAAAGAATTTTAGATAGATCCTCCTTACTGGAGAATTCAAAGGAGAAGAAGCCTTTGGACATGACAAAAATGTCAACTTGTCCCTTGAGAAACCATTTTAATGAGATCAAATATGTTGATGTAAAAGCTTTGACTTATCAAAAAAACCCATAAGGAAATCATGAAAGATAAAACCTTTCTAATGGATGTTGTAATTTTTCATAATTATTGGGAGTAGAGAGAGAATGAAGTATGTAGATGAATGATCTTCTTCCTTTATGGTTGACTCCTTTACTTGGCCTTCAATGAGGGAAATAAGGATGGGTGACCCATGGAGAAGAACACATGGAATGCTTGGATGCTTGCCTTCAAACTTTGAATTTTATTGCTTGATAATGGATGTGGATGCTTACAAGTAGATATCATACCAAAATGAGGAGAGATAAGGTATTTTTATACCTTTCACATCATCTCAAGGGTTAAAACTTGAGAGGGCCAACAACAAATCCAAATACACCACTAAATTACTACGATAGTAGCAAATTCAAATCTCATCCCAAAACCCAAGGTATAGAATGCCTAGGCCATTGTATACCTACCAATCAGGGCAAAAATTTAAAGAATGGGTCCCAAATAACTAGGGGATGACAGATTATGATGCACAACTAATTTTGAGGTTATGAAGAAGTAAAAAGGCCACAAATGGTAACATAGCACCCATGTAGGCTAATAAATTATCGAAGGGGAGAAATAATAAAGGAGTACTCCTAGAAATAAGGGCTCACATAGAGTTTTGGATAATCTGAATTAACATAGGATTTATAATATTAATTTAAAGGTCAAATGAGTAATAAGAGAGCATTAAATAAATGTGGCAACCCATACATGCTAAAATGGGGCTAAATTGAGCATCTAATTATAGGTGCTTATAATTTAGGATGGTACACTAATATTGGTTAAAATCACCATTCTCATACTTCACAAGGGGAGGATGAGTCCTTGACATGAGTGTTTCCTAGACAAGTAGAAAATCTTTTCTATGATTTCCAAAGGCTTTAACATTGGATGGGTCAAGAATATTTGAATAGTAAGGTAATCCACTTGATTGAAGAGTTGAGAATAATGGTCCAAAATCCCAGATAATCGATGACAAAATTATATCTATGAAAATTTGTGTCCAAGATCTTAATATTTCCAATCTTAATTATAATTTTGAGAATTTCATTCCTATTCCAACATCCTTACCTATAATATCTATATATACTCCACCTATCATGTCTACATCCATTCAAAATAACAATCCTACACATGTTAGTCTTGGAGGAATTCTTAATCCTATCATATTGTCTCTTGTGGGTGTTCCATGTATTTCCAAACCATCACCTATACTCACTCACCACAATGTCCCAATTTCCTATGCTCCATTTCTTTCCCATAATGTGCATCATCCTTGAATCTAAAGTATCTCTAATATTGACATATCACAACTTTCTTGCATAACCCAATCCAAATACAACATTCCAACTTATTATATTACTATCTCATTATCCCAAGACATCAATCAAGCTATTATCCCCCAATCAATGGAAATACTTCAATTATAAACATACAATGGAAAAGGTGATCCCTCAATTCATGTAAAAAAATTCAAACCTTGTATAGTGACTTCTCAAATGATCATTGACTTATGGCTAAGTTGTTTATTAGAAAATTTAGAGATAATTCCTTACAATGGTTTTGTTCCCTATCCCCTTATTTAATTTATTCATTTCAAAAATTGGCTTACACTTTCATTCAATGATTCTAAAATAATATGGTTCCTAAAAAAATTGAATAATTTGATTCATTGTTAAAACAAGTTTTTAAAGTAAAAATGACTGATTTTATTGGTGGATTCAAACATTTGCAAGCTCAAAATTCTTATCATGTCCAATAAATGGATGTTCAAAGAGTTATTCATTTCTAAGTTTCCAAAAGACTTTAGATATAAGTTATTCTTTTTTTAGTTTACTTCTTTTTCCCAATTGTGTATAATGCGTCATAATTATCAGCTTCAAGTAAGTTATTTTGAGTCATTCACTTCAATGGCCCAGGTTGATAAGAATTATGTTGTTCATCTCTTGATTTGTGGCTCACATAGATTACCAAGGGGTAGTTCCATAAGTGTTGTAGTGGTGGGATGGGGCACGTCTTGCAACACAACCTTTGATATTTTAGAAGTCAACTCTTCATGTTGGGTATTTGAGGAAAAGGGAAGAGAACCACTTTTAATAAAAAAAAACCTAAGCTAAGGGGAGGTGAAACACTAAATAAAATATTTTTTGGTAGGCTAGAAATTTTTCAAGTGGTATTCATAGGGGATCAACCTCTCTAGTCAGATCTCTATGATGTCACTCACTCATGACATGGTGCACCACATTCCCTTCATTATTGGTAGGAGAAAGAGAATCCAAAGTCTTGGACATAGGCCTCACACATTCATATCCTTTCATGGGAGGCACTGCAAGGGTCTAAGTTAAGGAATATTACCCCTAAAGAAAGTTCAATTATCCTCAAAAAGGGACATGGTATATGATGCTATCTATTAACATACATAAATAATTTGTATAAGGGTTGAAAGAGAATACTACACTTCCTAAAAATTATCTACCAGGGATCACACTATAGAAACATAAATGGATTGGACCACACCTATAAGAGTTCAACATATGACACAATTATTAATAAAGAAGGAAAAGGCATCAAGTACATAGTCCCATGATTTATTAAGAGAAAACATGCCAAATAGAGAGAGAATTCCCCATAAAGTATGTGTTACAGTAAATACCCCTAGACTACAAGCCATAGGCTCTATTGGCGAGTTGTCTATACTAAGATATATGACTAGATATAGTGTTGTCATTATGGCAAAAAAGTCATATAGCAGTTTGGAGTTAGCGCACTAAGTGTAAAGATCAGAATTCAGTTAAGTGTTGAAGATTGGATAGCATACAAAGCACCAGAGACTCAGAGCATCAACGCATGTGTGTATGGATGAATTAAGGTATGTGCCTTGGAAGTTAAGGTTGTTAGACTATAATTATACTTAGTCTAAGAGCGCATAAGTAGATAAGCAAAGATGTGAAAGTTACAACTAGTTGAAGTTGCACAGCCAGTGTGTGCCAGCAGTGAACAAAGCATAGAGCCGACAGTGACTATTTTGGTTTGTGATTATAAATTAATGTTGTAAAGGCTATGCACCCATTGTATTTAGGTTGCCAACATATGTACATGTATAATTGTAAGCATGCTTAAGCCAATTCATTTGGAAGTATTATTTGTAATTAGTTATAGGGCTGACCTAATTGTATATTTGGTATGAGCGCATAAATATAAGGTGCACCCATTGTAATTGGTATGGAAGTGGTAATAGAGTTGTGATAAGTAGAGTAGAGGTATGAAAAGTAAGCATAAGATGTATTAGAGCTTTGCTAGAGGTCAAAGCATCAGCATACCAAAGGAACTGATCTGACAAGCAGTGTCATAGTGACAGTTCACCTGCAGATATAGTGTGTATCTAATTTAGAAGGTTGTAGCCTTCATCATTTGAGTAGTGAGCTCTAGGACAATGAGTCCACTCCCCTAACAGGGTCTGACCCTTAACAAGGTCTACTGTACTTAAAGCATTGTAAAACTACTCCCAACAGGGTAAAGGATCTTCTAACAAGGATCACAAAACACTAGTGCAGATTATTAGTGGGTATCAAGTCCCACTGGGGTTTTTACCTATTTGGGTTTCCCCGTAACCATATTGGTGTCATGTGTTGATTTCATGTTTCATGTTTATGTGAATGTTTAATTTAGTACTTAAGCATTTATAATTCAGTATTCAGATTAAAGTGGAAAGTTAAAATACAGTGAACACTGATTCACCCCCCCTCTTAGTGTTCCCATTCCTAACAATTGGTATCAGAGCTCTGGTCCTTAGAAAAAAAGTTTAACCACTTGAGGAGATCATGGACAAAGAAGATATGAAATATTTAAAGAAAAATCTTGAAGCAGCTCTTGAAGACCTGGACAATTTAGAAAGAGAAATTGAAGAACTGAAGGAAAAAGTTAGTGATGCTCAATTAGTTATCAAAAGACTAAGAAAATATTTGAAAGGATGCTCTAACAGTGAACTTGAAGAAAAAGTCAAGAAGTTAAGTGAAGAAAATGCATCCTTGTTAAGTCAGCTTGAAGAATTAGATGACAAACTGATGAACAATCAAGATGTCTTCAATGAACAAGTCAAGGAGAACCTTCAACTGAATGAAGAACTAAGGGAAGCTAACTTAGAAATCTTGGAGCTAAAGAATATCAAAGAGAGCTTGGAATCTGAATTAAAGAAGTCAAAGGATCATATTGACAAATTACACACTAGTTCTGAATTGATAGAATCACAGATGTATGCAAGAAGAATCAAAGGAGACACTAGCTGTATTGGATACAATGAAGCATAGAATCAGATTGATAGTATGTGAGCAAGAAAGGATTTACAAAAGGACTCTACTAATACTAAGAATATTGAAGATCAAACCAAAGACAATAATGATCCTCCTAAGAATGTGTGCAAGCCTGTAGAACACACCTATTTTTCATGTAACAAGCATGGACACATTGCAAGGAACTATACAAAGGTAAAACCTTTCAATGGTTACTATTATACATGTAATAGATTTGGTCATAGAGCAATAAATTACAAGACTAGTAAGAAGAACATGATTCAACATGACCAAAGAAATCAGAATCAGACCAATGCAAGAAGTTCTCAGAATGTTACCTATCAGATATGTAACAATAATGGTCACTTAGCTAGAACATGTAGAATGGTGACTCATGTCAATATGCCAAGGAATAATAGACCTCCAATGATTTGTCACACCTATAACAAGGCTGGACATATCTCAAAGTTTTGTAGATCAAGGACGCAAGGTCAGAAAAGCCCTAAAAGGACCAAAGAACCAGTTTTGGATCCTGAAGCAGAAGTCAAGTTTGTAAAAGCCTCAGAGGATGCGAGCATGATTTGGTTAGAAGGAAAGAAGGACAATGCTATTGATAATGTATTGGATGCATCCCAAATGGATGCACCATCTACATCTGCATAAATGGCCCTCAGGGTCATAGGGGGAGCTAATTTAGCTCTAGACCCCTGTGTGGCTAGTATACTGATCCTCAGAGTATGCACCTTTGGACTTAAGCTATTGGAGTGTATAGGAACCTATGTGCAAGAGTGCACATGCTAATAGTTAGCAGAACTCAAGTTTGAAAATTTGAAGTGACAGCCTGGTTTACACGAGTTGCATTAATGGTGAATTTCTTACTTTAAGTACACAAAAAGATGTTTGTTCACTCATTGCATTCATACTCAGAGAAATTAAAGAGAAGATTGACCCTTGGAAGTTGTTGTGAAGATTTGGAGATTGAGATATCAGTAATTGCAATGCATTTGATTAGTTGCAAGAAACCCTAGCTTGTTGCACCATTTCGAAAGTCATCAGAACATCTCGAAGATCATTTGGAAAGTGAATATCAAGAAAGTCATGGCCACTCCTATTTTTTTTGATGTTGCTAAGAAGAAGATGTATTTTTTCAAGAGGCACCCATTTAAATCAACCCTAGATGATTTAGAGGGAGCATTTTACCACATCTCAATGGGCGTCATGCATATAGAAAACATAAGGGCTTACATCTATTGTAAAAAGGAACTTGTTGGACTAGATAGATTAAGGGCGCACATGGAAACAATGTTGAAACCTAACAAAATGTTCATGGATGAATACACAAAATAGAACGATCACCCCATTGTTGAATACACCATGACATTTGAATTCTATGAAATTGAATGGATTAAGATATTATTGAGCAGAATCCATGATGAATTGTTTTGGATTGGAGATGTACCAATAAGGATAATAGGAGACCTAATTCATGAGATGACAGGCCTTTCTAAGATAGGTGCCATCCTTCCTATGGGTAAGGATCTCAGGAAAATGGTGGAGCAAGTGTGTAAATCTAGAAGTGATAAGTGCGGCATGACCATTGAGCCTATAGAGCAACCAAACATCAAGTTGATATCAATGATATTGGGTTATAGATTTCATCATACTAGTAGGGTGAATAGTGTGTCTGCGGGCACTATTCTAGCAGCCATCTGTCTTGTGCAAGAAGATGGAGAGTTCAACCTGTGTGAGATCTTGCGCACACTTTTGATAGACAATATCAAAGATATCAAACATGATAAGACCAAGGTATTTAGGTTTGGGTCCCTAATCATCTATATGTACCTTCATATAGTTGGTAAAGTGTTAGACTTGTATCTAGACAAGTCCATTCCTACCATGCCACATATATCAAACAAGGCATCCACATAAAGCACACTTAGAGATTACATTACCCTGGAATTGAAGACTTTCAGAGCAAGAATGCAAATGAGGTATATGATTCCTGAGAGTATTGTAGAGAAGTATAAGGATACAATATGCTTCATGGTGGAGATTGATACTACATGTATGGAAGTTGTGGAACCTAGAACTAAGTGGATTCATCCACTTGGGTATGAGGTTGAAGAACAAGTTCTTGAAGCTTATGCATAGGTACTGCTATCAGCCCCTAAGGATGATAATGAACCTAGGTGGGGAACCTATGAAGAGAAGACTAGAGAAGTTGATGCTAAGTTGAACAGTGCTGCAACAAAAAGAAAAGTTGCAAAGGTCACATCAGAGATCCTAAGAATTCATGGTGTATCACAAGAAGACCTTGATAAAGCAAGGGATGAGAAGATTACCCTAGAATTGAAGAGTGCAGCAAAAGAAGAAGAAGATCCCAAGGAGAAAAACATAAAAATTGAGAAAAATGACAGTCAGAAGGCTAAAAAAGATAGCACTCCTTCTGCACCCAAAGATACTCCTCCGGAGTATAAGCCTTTGTTCAAAAGGAAGAAAGAAGCTAGCACTAGTCATCCATCCTCGCGAGCATTAAGGAGAAAGAAAAAAACTCAAGCACCTCCTCAAGCAGGATTCAGACCTAGCCTCAAGGTTCTAAATACAAGAATTGTTGATGAGGGAAGAATTGATCAAGTAGAAAAGTTCTATTAATCTTACAGTGAGATTGAAATATCAGAGATTCATAGTATGATTGTCAAACACATGATTAAGTTCAAGAAAATAGTCCTTGAGCTGAAAACATAAATTCCAGATAAAGTATGAGATATTTTGGAAAATCTAAAGAGACAAGCTAATGAGGAAGATCAAAGAATAAGAGAAAAACTATTAGAAGATACTCTGCCAGTATGTTCTAAAGAAGAAGTGGAACTGATATTGAATTTGGTGAAGCCACACCTTAGAACAAAAATGAGAACTCTTCATATCATGAACAAAGATTATGAGTTGATTACGAAGGAAATAGAAAAATCATTTGAGAAGGTGCTATTAGAACAACAGATCAAACCACAAACTACGCCCATCACTCATGCACCCATCAAGGAAGATAAAGTGGCAGATCCCACTAATGTATCAATGATAGGTCCTCAGGACTCAGTGCCCTTAGTAGAAACTCAAACAGAAGCATATCAGTCTGCGCCCATGACTGAATCACCCAAAGATAGCACAATTATCATAGACAATGTGGAAATAGCCATGGTGGCCACTGATAAGGAGTTAGACAAGTTTGAAGAAGCATTTGTTAGCACTAAGGAAGAAAAAATCCTATGCAACAATATCCCTCAAACTCAGTAAGAAGAAGTAATCATAGAAGATATATCTGATGAAGAAAAGGAGTAGAGGTAGAAAAGAAAGATGAATCTTCTATTGATTTGGTCAAGATGAAGCAAGAGGTGATGGATAGTGTAATACCCCAAAAATGGGCTATAAGTTCATTAATCTCCTACATCTTCAATTTGAATGAAATCGACATCAAAGTCCTAATCTAAGGCACATCTAAACATCATCGAATCATAATTGATTATCTTAAATTCTGCATCGGGGAATATTCTTAGTAATATTCCTAATCATCATAATTATCTTTAATTTTATAATTATTTGGCAATAAATCACATTTATCCTAAAGTTTGATTAATTGAATATTTTCATATTTAATTAATTAGATTTAATATTTGCCACTTAATTGTGTAATTAAATTTAATTCTATCTATTATTAATTGTATTATTTAATTTTGACAATAAATCTAATATCATATGAATAATTGATTAAATTCTTATTTAATTAATTAAAGCAAGTTGTCATTATTTAATAATATAGTTTTTAATAAAAGTTTGATTAAATAATTGATTAACCCATAAATCAATTATTTTATTTTTAAAAGCCTAAACTCTATTTTGAGTTAAAACTTAGCTTTTGCATGTTTTTGTGAGTTAATTGTCCTTTATTTAAAAATAACTCAAAAATCAACCTGAGTTATTTGAGTGATTTATGGCTTTTTTTCCCATGCACCTTCAAAGCCCTAGATTTCTATAAAATTAAGGCCTCAACTCATCTCAAAGCATCTCATAATTTTGCAAGCTTACTTTGCCAAAGTCATCTACGAATTGCACAACTATTTTGAAGAATTGGAATTTTGGAGAATCAAAGCTTATTGCGAATCAAGGCTATTGTGAGATCAATTTGTTTTTTTTTTTACATTCATTTAGATTCTTTTTCATATCATTGTTAGATCATTTTAGCATATCAATTTCCATATTAGCATAGATTCATATCAGTTTTTATCATTCTTATTGCATAGAAAATTCAAAAATATAGATTAATTGCATTCAATTCATATCTAGATTAGTTTGGCATTCAACTCTTTGTCTAGGTCACTAATCTCGATAGCAATTTGAGAACATCAATCTCACACCTACTAGAAGGCAGTAAATCGCTTGGTTAAATTAGATTTCAATTTTGCATGATTTTGATTTTTGCTAACCTCTAATGTTTTACTAAAGTGTTGTGTCTACAGATCAGGTACAATTTTTACACACACATTTCTGGTGCCCACCGTGGGGCAACCCACCTTTACATGCTGGTTTTGATTTTTTTTGGAGCTAAAGCCCTAAAGTTTCAAAAATTTTATTTTATCTCTCAAACGGCTTGGATTTTTGCTCTGAAATTTTTTCTCCAAGTTGGACACATATCAAAGAAGCTACAGTAAAAAATTTAGAATTTTCTAAGATGTTTTGAATTTTTAATAATTTTTTCTTGAAATTATGGAAAAAATTAATATCTAACGTAAATCAGCACATTTTTCAGAAATTTTTATATTTTCGGAAAGCTCTTTAAATTTTACAGGGGGTCCATTCTTTGTATTTTAAATTTTGACGCAATATAATATCTCAAATAGTCAATTTACAAAAACTTGTCTGTTTTGATAAAATGGGTCTCTAGGGCACAAATGAAGAGATTTTTCTAAAATTTTTACATTTTTGGAAAGCACTCTATTTTTTAGCAGGGGTCTCTATTTTTAATTTCTATTTTTGTGACCAAAATCATTAAAAAAAAAATAGATCTTGTTGACTAGGTGAAATGCAACAAAAAAAATTAAAGTTTTGTGATGGGTATGCACTTATTTTTTTACATGGTTCAATGAATGATATGAGTTGTCATTTGGGTTAATTGTTGGTTATTATTGCTGATAATAATTGATTTTTAGAGCTAACCCTATGGTTTTCATAAGTTGAATATATGTTGCATAGCTTGTTTGCTTGTTTGCTTGTTGGAGAGTTCGTCACTTGCTTGCATGGAAAAGCTCAACAAGAATTGCTAAACATCAGGTAAAATCTACTAAGCATGTTGCGAGGATCCCAGGTATTCTCCTTCATCTAATAAAATTTCAATTTGAGCTTAAAATAAATCTCTCGTGTGTCTAGCTTGGGTGATTCTTTTCATGCTTTTATTTTACATACTTGCATAATTGATACTAGGTTGTGACACTTTAAGTATTTATTAGCAGTCTTAGATTACTTGTGATTGATCTTGATTGCTATCTTGGGTTATTGGACTCGCTAATCCATCGGCCCCTCATTCCGCCCCATGGTTGCAATCTCAGTGCCATAAAGGGGAGGGGTCTATAGGAGAGAAGTGTTAATTGTTCCACCAGGCAACCCTTTTGTGCTTTTAGGAACTCACTTGTTTTCTAAGTTGGGGACTCATTTTCAGCTTGTGTGAGGTGTTAAGTGTTCCACCTTGTGGACTCATCTCATATTCTGTTTAAGCGTTAAGTGTTCCTCTTTCTGCTTTTTGGATACTTTTGGGAGATTTACTTTTGGAAACATACATCTGTGCTCACATAGTAATTAGGCCCTATGAACACTATTCATGATTCTTGAGGGATTGGATTCCTAGTGAAATCCTCCTTGACAACATAATCCTTGTAGGTAGGGAGGATACTTAGTGTGTTTCACATTCAACTTGGTTAGTGTGTCTTCTCTTATTGATCGATACATTCTCTCCCAAGAGAGGTTGATAAATCACATGGGGTAGACATCATGAGCTTTGGTGAATCAAAATTGGTTAGTGCATCTTCCCTTATTGATTGATACATTCTCTCTCCAGAGGGGTTGATAGATCACGTGGGGTTGATATCATAGACCTTGGTGAGACAAACTTTGTCTTAGCGTGTCGGATTAATCTACTTGCTTTGTTTGGGTTAAAAGTGAAAAGGTGTCAAAAACCTTAGATCTAGAGCCAAGTCCCTTTGTGGTATACTACTGTGAGTCACCTTTAGAGAGGGTTAACTGTAGTGAACAATCCCTTCACAGGGTAAACTGCATTGACGGAACCTCATGTGGTAATAGCCATTTTCACTGTGGTAGTGACAGCCGCTATATAAATGTCCTTGTGGAAGAAATCTCCATGGGTATGGTCCATTGTTGGGTTGTCAGATCTCCCTAGCAGCTCCTAAAGATTAAGTTCTCAGACTGTGTCAAAACCCTGGTGTGCCGGGATTGGAGTTCACCCCTTTGGATCATAAAAGTTGCAGAGTCAAACCATTATTAAAAACCCTAGCAAGGCCAAATTTTCATTTTATAGGGTATATGTGTGTTATTGCAAAACATTTTTGGAACATACACAATTAGCACTTCTGAGGATTAGAACAAATAAGTCACTTGATTATTCATGCACAAGGTTGCTTTTGCCCTTGTTCATTGTTTTCAGACATGCTTGAAATCATGTGCTTGTTGTTTTGTGTGCTTGTTTATCTATCTAGTTATTGAAAATGAACAAATCTATTACAATCCTCAAATCTGGACATTGAAATTTGCAAACAATTCAAAACTGAAAACTCAAAATTTGCAAAATTTGAAGTAAAATCCTTTTCTAAAGTCAAAAGTCATCTCAAGAGGTCAGAAAGTCATACGAGTTTCCATCAAGTGTCATTTCATTACAACCCATCTGTTGTATGATTGAGTACCCAGTGTCGTATGAGTTTCCATGCCAGCAAATTTTCAAAGTCAAAATCTTGCAACTGTCGTATGAGATTTTCGACTGTCGTTTCATTGCTACCCAATTGTCGTATGAGATTTTCAACTATCATTTCATTGCTACTCAACTATCGTACAAGTTTTGCAACTGTCGTTTCATAGCATACCCACTATTGTATGAGTCTGTAGAGTGTCATTTGGGAAAATTTAGAAAAAGTGTCAGAAAGTTGTCAGAATTGCTAGATACCTAGCTTTTTCAGCCTAGTTCCAGAATCTATCGAACAAATCACTATCAAGAACAAAGCAATAGCTATTGAGAATCAGTACACATGTCTCAAAGAATCAGTACACAAGAGGAAGAAGCTCTAATCACCGCTATGATGAAGCAGCTACAAGCTATGCAAGTCTAGCTTGACAAACTTGAGAAAGAAAAGGAACCTAAAGAGTTCTCCATGGAAACTCTATGCTCTTTTCCATTTGATAAAGAATTGTACATGTCACCATGCCCTCAGACAAAATGTGAGCAACATGTGAACCCTTATGATACTTCTTCCATAGAGAGTGACACATCAAGCTTTGGAGACTATGATGACTATGATGATAGACAATGTAATGATACCTATGACACCTTTGTTCCTAAGAGTCCTCCTCGTCGTGTGTTCCTACTTACTAAAAATGGGCCGTCACATTGGATAGATCGTGATGGTGATCCATATGATTCTTATTTTGAAAGAGATTTTGATGGCTTTTGTGGACAATACCTTGATTATGATCCATCTACTACTGCTGAGGATTATAAAATGCATCGTGCTAGCTTGAAACGTCAATACTATAAGGATCTCTCCTCTAAGAACTCTCAGGCTGAAAATAAAGATTACACTCTCAAGCAAGATCATGTTAATGTTGAACCTTTGTCTAGTGATGGTTCCCTTCCATCCCCTACTTCCTCCAATACCCGTACATTTCCTAAAGCTTCTAAGTCTTTCAAATCTTTCACAGAACCTTCATCCGACACAAGCCTTGATACTTTTCATGTCATTCCCTATAGTTATCCTCCAGGGCTACCTCTTAAAAAAACTCAAGCTAACCTTCACCTGGCTGCAAATACTTTCAATGATGATAAACTTAAAGAGCCTAAGCCTTCATATGCTATAATTCTTACTTCAGCTAGTCCTCCACCATCTCTTCCAAAGTCTTCCATACAATCCCAACATGCTTCCTTGTCTTTAGAAGTGGCTCCATGTCAAGAAGACTCCAGAAATGATAAAGAAAAAAATATAAAGAAAGATCAAAATCAAGAACCCTCCATGTCATCCACTCCTTTTCTCGATGTCTCTTATTCACTTCATGGTTCTTTTGATCCTGTACCCCCTTTTTCATGCATTCCACCATGTCTTAAGTCTTCTCCTAAGCAAGATCAAGCTACTACTTACACTATTGAGCTTATTGACAATCAAAATAACCTTACCCCACTTCCAATTTCCAAAGATGATACTTCCATTAAGGTTGTTAAAAATGGTGTTGTTACTTCTGATGTTAAGCCTATTGAAAATCAAGAAAAAAATTATGTGTTTATGCTATCCAAAGATCCTTGTCAAGATCAAAGTCTTCCATCTTCTTGTTCTACCATTCCATGTTCACTTCCGCTTTCTACTCTTCCTAAGTCTTTGCAAGCTTTGAATGATCCTATCAAAGAAAATACTCTTATTCAAGATGTCCAGGATCTTATTGAAAATTCTAATGCTCACTCTGAAGATGCTGATATCCTTGGTTGTCATATAGATGTTGATGAACTTATTGATTATCCTTTTGCATCTTTCACTTCCATCCTTGGACCTCTTCCACCACTACTAAGGGCTTTATGTCTGCCTTCCATCTTGGGTCCTTATGTTCCTTCACTTTCCCCTCCTGACTCTCCTAATTCGCCATCCCTCTTGGGTCCTTACATCCCTCCATCTCCCATCTTTCCTCAAGATCAACATAGATGCATACCCTTGAATCCTTTTTATCCACCCACCCATCTAAACCAGTCATATCCTCCTTCTTACACAAGTCCCAAGTCCTTTGGAAGTAACTTGAATGTTCAATACAAGAAAAAGAAGCAATATAATAATCCATAAAAAAAAGAAGATCACCATGTCTCCTCTAATAGACATGGAAGCATAAAGTCCAAAGAGATATCTAAGAAAAAAACTACAAGACAAGTATTGGTTCCAAAATCCATCATTAAAGATATTCTCTCTAGATCATCAAAAGGAAATAAAAAGCCTATGGCTATATGGATTCCAAAGTCTCTCTTGAAAGAGTCTGGTGTTGAACAAAAAGTGAAGCTGACATTCAAGCTTCCAAAGACTTCCACTTCATCTCCCTCCAAAAATATTCTTCCATTCCACATGCCTAAACCACAACCTCTACTATCCATTCACCATACTCCACATATTCCTTCATTCACATTTCCTCCACCCTCTCGCCACTCTTCAAGGTATGTGTTGATGTTGAGCTTGCCTTCCTTTCCATTTACCCTTTCACAATCCTTCCATGCATTATCCTTCTACCTTCTATCATTTTTCCTCATTTTCCTATTCCTCCTATCTTCCAACCTCACTCGCTTTACATAAAACCTTATCCTCTATTTTTCTCTTCCATCTCCCTTTTCCTATCAGCATATTTGAGCATATCATTTTGAATCCTTGGCATATCATGGTTTATCTTTTCAAGGAGCATTATCTAAAAAGCTTGCCTTCTTCCAAAAAAAATAAAAAATAAAAAAATAAAAAAATAAAAAAATTGAAAATGTGCCTTGGTGAAAACTTGGAAACAGGCACTTTGGTAGCAAAAGTAAAGAGAAATAAATTCGTCCTATGGTGAAAACCACTCCCTTGTGGCACCTTGGATAAGTACCATGATGAAAACCTGGCAGTCAGGCATCATGCATAGTTCTTCTACATATTTCATCCATTCCATCTTCTCTCTTTGATCTTCACAATGTTGATCTATACACGAACATTTGGCTATTTTGTGAGCTATCTTATGATGATGTTGCTTTCATTCCCTTCCTATTTAGCCTTCATATCCATCTTCCTCTATTCATTTTTGCCTATCACTATCCTTTTCCCCATTGGTCTTGATCTAAAATGAAAAGAAAGAGTAAAACGCGATGCTTTGAAACCTCTTGACATGTCTACTGCTTTGGAATACATCCTATCCTTCTTTGGCATTACGCTTTTGTGACTTATCCTATGCTGGCCTTTCATTGCTTGTCCAAATGTGCTTTACATGACCTATTTTTCCCTAGCTTGGGTATTCTTGAGGAGTTTTCCCTTGAGGATTTCTTCCCTTCATTCTCCTTCATTCTCTTGTCTTCCATCTCTTCCACCAACTTGCTAATCCCTCTTGTTCTCCACCTTGCTAGACATTGGGACTGCACGATATGATCTTGCTTGGGGGTTTGCAATGGAAAAAGATGCTATCAAGTATACCAAGTATCAGAACAAGTATCAGAATGAGTATCAAACTAGTATCAGAACTAGTATCAAAAATAGTATCAGAACAAGTATCAGAACCAGTATCAGAACAAGTATCAGAACTAGTATCAGAACTAGTATCAGAACTAGTATCAGAATGAGTATCAGAACAAGTATCATAACAAGTATCAGAACCAGTATCAGAACTAGTATCAAAACTAGTGTCAGAACAAGTATCAGAACACCTACTGGGGCTACACCTTTCACTTTAGTTTATGGGTCTGAAACGGTACTGCCTATTGAGGTTGAAATCCCATCACTCAGAATTAGAATGCATGGACTTGTCACCAATGATGACTACAAAGTGTCTAGGTTGCAAGAACTTGAACTACTAGATGAGCGCAGACAAGTAGCATATGATCATCTCAGAGTGTATCAGAAAAGAAGGTCTAGAGGCTACAACAAGAAAGTCAGACACAAAGAATTTCAGGTTAGTGATCTAGTCTTGAGAGAAAATCCTAAAAATCAATCCCATTGAGAACGCAAGGGGAAGTTCAAACCCAGCTGGCTGGGTCCCTTTGTAATCACTACTACTTTTGGCTCTAGTGCCTATCAACTCTCAATGACTGAAGGAGAACAGCTCTAAGAACCAATCAACGTTCTCCATCTGAAGAAATTCTACGCCTAAGGCATTCAATCTATGGTAAAATATCTTGAAAAAATATTAAAAATTAGAAAAAGTCTTAAAAAAATGAACATCTTGGTGAAAACCTAGCCATAGGCGCCTTGATGATTCACAAAAAAATCAAAAAAATGAAAAATACAAAAAAAATGAAAAAAGAAAAAAAAGTGCCTTGGTGAAAACCTGGAAACAGGCACCTTGGTAGCAAAAATAGAATCTCTACCAAGATGGTGAAAACCTGGAAAATGGGCACCACTTGCTTCAAAACACTCCATCTATCAGCACAATCTTGGTCTTTCCCAACTTTTAGTTGTGCTTTAGTTTGTACATATCTCCCGGTTTGTTTTTGCATTTCTAGTTTTCAATAAGTCAGTCTGTACACCAATTGGCTCTAGTGTCTGTATCCTATCAATGTTCAAATTTGTGGGCAATCAATGTCATATCCTATGGTCTCCGATGTATCTTAGATGTGTCATATCCAGTCAGAGTCCTTTGAAGCTTCATGTGACTCAGTCAGTCAGTCTTGTCTCCAGAAAGGACTTTGCATCTACAACAACGCAATCAAACATCAAACTAAAAACAATCTATTTTTTTTTACATGCTTTTATCTCTTTGTATGCTTACTAATTCGCATTGAGATTTTGGCATATTATGTCCCTTTGAGCCCTTCGATGATGTCCTTTATAGGATTTAGAGAGTGATGATTGGGGGCATAATCTTTTCTTTGTCTTCTGCTTGTATGTGAAAATCTAACAACTTTGGAAATTCTGGATTGAAATGGTGTCTGACTATAAGAGCCTCTATCTCAAATTGGATGGCCATGCGTACCTCAACCATTGATACCCAAAAAATTTAAGGAAGTTTGATCTAACTATTGTCTTTTTGAGTGAGTTCTTTCTCCTACTGTGAAACACGATCTTACCTAAGGATGTGAATGATAAAGGGTCCCTACGGGTAATTCACATTGGATTTAGAATGATCTCTTGGCTGTTTGATGTGTTTGTCATGCAAGGCGTATTCAGGTCATCACGACATTCATGTTTTTATGCTTATACAAATTGCTATATCAAAATGGATGTGATATTCAGGTCATCCTGGTGCTTGTGCCTTGGTGCTTATATCTAATCTGACATTCCAAAAACAAAACCAATATTCATATGTCCATGGTTGTTTTGGACTAGTGGGTGTTGTATTGGTTCTTGAGCGTTACAAATCGATATTCATATATCCATGGTTTCATAGCTAGTGGGCATTGTATTGATTTATCTGGTTACCTAAAAGTTTAATGATGATAACAAATCGACACATGATTAGTGACTAGGTCCTAGGTCTTAGGTTGCATTTCATTTTGCATGTCTCTTTGCATTTTTGCACTTTGCATGATCTCACAAATTGCTTAAACGATTCTTCAAATCGCATCTTCAAGTCTAACAAGAGTTGAATCTCACACGAAGGTTCCTCCAATGAAACAACAAGTAGAATGCTTTTTCGGGATCAAAATCAAAATCTGAGATTGTTTATATTATTAACTACTTGCATATTCGACCTTCGATCATCACAGAAATCCATAATTCAACTTAACTAATTATCTTACATCAAACTATCAAAATTTCAACTTGGTCAACTATGGTCAACTCATGGTTTGACCTAGTCAAACTTGGTCTTTTGGGACCTTCCAATGATGCACAATGCATTCGCAAACGTGTTTAACCACTTCTCAAATCAATTAACATGCTTCTAAACTATCAACACTGAATTTTCTTGTCACATTTCAATTTTAATCCCAAAGGGGGCATGGTATTGCACATCATTCAAAGTTTGTAATCAAATTTGAAATCATATCTTTATGGAAATCAATATCTTTCTCAGTAATCAAGACAAAAACCATGTCTAGTTACTGATTCATCAAAAAAGACCTCATCGCTCGGGGCAAATCTATCATCACTTGGGGCATATCAGATTCATCGTCGATCCATATCAATCTGGTATTCTCCTAATCTTGTAAACTGTATCAGTTTTTGCAACCATCGGATCATAGTGTTCTTTCTTTGGTTCTTCGGCAACTGAAGGATTCAGATGTGATACCTGCTAGTTCTGCTAAGACAATCAAGTTTAGAACCAGTCACTCACTTCTTTACAATCCTAAGGTTTGGAATCAGGTGTTTTGACACTTTTTCGCAATTATAGGTTCATTTGCTGTTATAGTGAACATTATCTTTGGTCACTCAGGACCTATTATCTCCATATCAAATCAATATCAATCAGCTTCTGTCTCATATCAATTATCAATTTCAAACATCAGTTTCATATCTTTATCAAACACAGACTATCTTTGAACCACTGCACTTCGCACAGTAATTCAAAGAGGGGCAAAATGTAATAACCCAAAAATGGGCTATAAGTTCATTAATCTCCTACATCTTCAATTTGAATGAAATCGACATCAAAGTCTTAATCTAAGGCACATCTAAACATCATCGAATCATAATTGATTATCTTAAATTCTGCATCGGGGAATATTCCTAATAATATTCCTAATCATCATAATTATCTTTAATTTTATAATTATTTGGCAATAAATCACATTTATCCTAAAGTTTGATTAATTGAATATTTTCATATTTAATTAATTAGATTTAATATTTGCCACTTAATTGTGTAATTAAATTTAATTCTATCTATTATTAATTGTATTATTTAATTTTGACAATAAATCTAATATCATATGAATAATTGATTAAATTCTTATTTAATTAATTAAAGCAAGTTGTCATTATTTAATAATATAGTTTTTAATAAAAGTTTGATTAAATAATTGATTAACCCATAAATCAATTATTTTATTTTTAAAAGCAGTTAAGTTGGAAATAAATCACTTTATTATTAAATTAATTCATAAATAAAACATGCACAATCATAAAAGCAAACAACTATCAATTATCAATTAAAGCTAAACTCTATTTTGAGTTAAAACTTAGCTTTTGCATGTTTTTGTGAGTTAATTATCCTTTATTTAAAAATAACTCAAAAATCAACCTGAGTTATTTGAATGATTTATGGCTTTTTTTCCCATGCACCTTCAAAGCCCTGGATTTCTATAAAATTAAGGCCTCAGCTCATCTCAAAGCATCTCATAATTTTGCAAGCTTACTTTGCCAAAGTCATCTACGAATTGCACAACTATTTTGAAGAATTGGAATTTTGGAGAATCAAAGCTTATTGCGAATCAAGGCTATTGAGAGATCAATTTGTTTTTTTTTACATTCATTTAGATTCTTTTTTATATCATTGTTAGATCATTTTAGCATATCAATTTTCATATTAGCATAGATTCATATCAGTTTTTATCATTCTTATTGCATAGAAAATTCAAAAATATAGATTAATTGCATTCAATTCATATCTAGATCAGTTTGGCATTCAAATCCTTCATTTAGGTGTCATCTAGGTCACTGATCTTGATAGCAATCTGAGAACATCAATCTCGCACCTACTAGAAGGCAATAAATCGCTTGGTTAAATTAGATTTCAATTTTGCACGATTTTAATTTTTGCTAACCTCTAATGTTTTACTGAAGTGTTGTGTCTACAGATCAGGTACAATTTTCACACACACATTTCTAATGGTATTGCACATCATTCAAAGTCTGTAATCAAATTTGAAATCATATCTTTATGGAAATCAATATCTTTCTCAGTAATCAAGACAAAAACCACGTCTAGTTACTGATTCATCAAAAAAGACCTCATCGCTCGGGGCAAATCTATCATCACTTGGGGCATATCAGATTCATCGTCGATCCATATCAATCTGGTATTCTCCTAATCTTGTAAACTGTATCATTTTTTGCAACCATCGGATCATAGTGTTCTTTCCTTGGTTCTTCGGCAACTAAAGGATTCAGATGTGATACTTGCTAGTTCTGCTAAGACAATCAAGTCTAGAACCAGTCACTCACTTCTTTACAATCCTAAGGTTTGGAATTAGGTGTTTTGACACTTTTTTGCAATCATAGGTTCATTTGCTGTTATAGTGAACAATATCTTTGGTCACTCGGGACCTATTATCTCCATATCAAATCAATATCAATCAGCTTCTGTCTCATATCAATTATCAATTTCAAACATCAGTTTCATATCTTTATCAAACATAGACTATCTTTGAACCACTATGCTTTGCACAGTAATTCAAAGAGGGGCAAAATGTAATACCCCAAAAATGGGCTATAAGTTCATTAATCTCCTACATCTTCAATTTGAATGAAATCGACATCAAAGTCCTAATCTAAGGCACATCTAAACATCATCGAATCATAATTGATTATCTTAAATTCTGCATCGGGGAATATTCCTAGTAATATTCCTAATCATCATAATTATCTTTAATTTTATTATTATTTGGCAATAAATCACATTTATCCTAAAGTTTGATTAATTGAATATTTTCATATTTAATTAATTTAATTTAATATTTGCCACTTAATTGTGTAATTAAATTTAATTCTATCTATTATTAATTGTATTATTTAATTTTGACAATAAATCTAATATCATATGAATAATTGATTAAATTCTTATTTAATTAATTAAAGCAAGTTGTCATTATTTAATAATATAGTTTTTAATAAAAGTTTGATTAAATAATTGATTAACCCCTAAATCAATTGTTTTATTTTTAAAAGCAGTTAAGTTGAAAATAAATCACTTTATTATTAAATTAATTCATAAATAAAACATGCACAATCATAAAAGCAGACAACTATCAATTATCAATTAAAGCTAAACTCTATTTTGAGTTAAAACTTAGCTTTTGCATGTTTTTGTGAGTTAATTATCCTTTATGTAAAAATAACTCAAAAATCAACCTGAGTTATTTGAGTAATTTATGACTTTTTTTCCCATGCACCTCCAAAGCCCTAGATTTCTATAAAATTAAGGCCTCAGCTCATCTCAAAGCATCTCATAATTTTGCAAGCTTACTTTGCCAAAGTCATCTACGAATTGTACAACTATTTTGAAGAATTGGAATTTTGGAGAATCAAAGCTTATTGCGAATCAAGGCTATTGTGAGATCAATTTGTTTTTTTTTACATTCATTTAGATTCTTTTTCATATCATTGTTAGATCATTTTAGCATAACAATTTCCATATTAGCATAGATTCATATCAATTTTTATCATTCTTATTGCATAGAAAATTCAAAAATATAGATTAGTTGCATTCAATTCATATCTAGATCAGTTTGGCATTCAAATCCTTTATTTAGGTGTCATCTAGGTCACTGATCTCGATAGCAATCTGAGAACATCAATCTCGCACCTACTAGAAGGCAGTAAATCGCTTGGTTAGAGTAGATTTCAATTTTGCATGATTTTGATTATAGCTAACCTCTAATGTTTTACTGAAGTGTTGTGTCTACAAATCAGGTACAATTTTCACACACACAGATAGTACTCCCATCACTCCCTCCTTAGCATTGTTGTCAAGTCTTACACCTGACACTAGCAGTTTGGACTCCTGGAAGGAAGAAGACATGATTAAGTTCAGCGTCTTGGCTATGGAGAAGGCCACAGAGAAGCAAGTAATGAGGAATCCTCTCCTGGTAGAATCAGTAAATATTTTGAATAGTTTTCTACTAGAGGACAAGAAGATGGTAAATGTACATTTAGTTGATGATGTGAGCACAATCATCTCTTAGTTCAAAGTAAAATTTTCAAGCCTAGAATAATCTACGACCATAGTGGTAGAGAAAAAGTACTTAAAGAAGAGACTCAATGAACTAATGAGTAACTTTGCACTAGACTTGACCTCTCTTAAGTTTGGTCAGGCAACATTGAAGGAATTTGCAGATCAAGGAAGGAAAGTCATTGTAGAATCCATGGATCAAGATAAGTTCATTGATGCCCATCTTAAGAAGATCAAATATGTAGAGGAAATGATTGAGAAGGTGAAGATTTAGTGCTAGACACTTCCACTAATGTAAACATGTGCAGAAATATCTATCAAGGACAGTTGGATATAATTGGAAAGGCAGAAAAAGAAATAGAGAAGATAAGATCTAGACAGACTCAGTTGAGGAACGCTCTTGCACCCTCTCTAAATATTCTTAGTCAAAACATAAAGGATATTGGTGTGACCATGATAACCTATGATCAAGGTCCAAGCATAGAATTGGAGAAGATGGAGAAGCTACAATATGCATTCTGTGCCCATCTACAGATAGTCAATTCTCTGATAACCTTTTGGAAGAAGGAGATCCAAAAACTCAAGATTGCATATCTGAATGTTTTCCCTTAGTAAGTGTATGTAGATAAAGTTTTTGATGCACCTTTGTCATTAATGTCAAAGGGGAGTTTGTATAGAATATGGAGTACATATATGTATAGGGAGATATAAGAATTTGTATAAAAGATAAAAAGTTTTTGTATTAAGGGACAGTTAGAGAATTAGCCATATTCCTTTGTTGCCATCAATGACAAAGGGGGAGATTGTTGTCAAGTTGTCTATACTAAGATATATGACTAGATATAGTGTTGTCATTATGGCAACAAAGTCATATAGCAGTTTGGAGTCAGTGCACTAAGTGTAAAGATCAGAATTCAGTTAAGTGTTGAAGATTGGACAACATATAGAGCACCAGAGACTCAGAGCATCAGCGTACATGTGTACAGATGAATTAAGGTATGTGCCTTGGAAGTTAAGGTTGTTAGACTATAATTATGCTTAGTTTAAGAGCACATAAGTATATTGTTAATGACTATTGAGCATTTAAGGTTGTCATTAGTATAAAAGGATAGTAAATAGGTCAGTCGGTTACTTATATTGAGACAATTGGTAACTAGAAGTAAGACAGAGCAGTCGGTAAAGCTTTTTACATCGAGCATCACATAGTTAATTGAGCACCAGCAACACTAACACCAACGGTCATTAAACACTGAGCATTGCAGTATATACTGGGCAAATTATACAATGTTTACCGATGATCACATAAAATGACATAGTAATCAGAAATTACACATTATTCTATGCAAACAGTTATAATAGATCGTAAAATGGTTTACCAAGATTGAGGAGAATTTATTGTAAAAGATATTCATTAAATGCAATGATTATCTTATTTGTATTAGTTGATCTAGGTTATTTTGCACCGTAGATCTTAGGGTTATGATTGTTTTTGTAACCTAATTTTTGCTAAGGCGGAAAAACATAACACTATATATTTTGTTTTTTCGCACCATTTTTATGAGGTTGTTGAACTAATATATATGAATCATAGAGCACTTGAAGAAATTTCATTTCTTCAAGACAATCAGTTTACCGAGTAGAATAGAGTACAGAGGATATCAGATTGAGCAAAATCAGACAAGGCTGCCGAGTAGAATAGAGCAAAGAACCATCACAGATAAGGTGATATTTTGATAAGCACTTATAGATCTGTTTCAGGCAATTGAGTTGTCAACTAGCAGATAATTTACCTATTACTTTCTGACAATTGTGATAGAGTTTTTGATAAATCTCTTAACCGAGTAGACTTAACAGTCTTATGTAAATCTCTTAACTGAGTACACACTTCATTTAGTGTTGTTAAATCCTATAACTAGGTAGATCTAGCTGATCTAATATGTTACTCCTAATAGGGTAAGATCACCAAAAGTGATCAAAACTTGTAGCCTTAATAGGCAAACCTTTTCTATCTACAGTAGTGAAGAATTTGTGGGTGTCATCCCCACCGTAGTTTTTACCTTCTAACAAGGGTTTCTGCGTTACCAAAATACTTGTGTTATGTGATGTTCATATTGATTTCATATTTTTTACTTTCTTAAGTTAATTAGATGATTGATTTATGCAATTAGATTCAAGTTATTTTGATCGGTTATCACAGTATTCAATTATTGATTAGAAAAGTTTTATAAGTAAAGTTTTGAAGGCACTGATTCACCCCGCCCCTCTCAGTACCTATCTCTCCTAATTCCAACAATTGGTATCAGAGCTTAGTTCTCTTGCTGAACAATCTAACCACTGAAGGGAAAAGATCTAAGTCATGGAGAGATACAAGCTTGACAAGACTATTGAGAATTAGAAGATACAAATGCAGATGTTTGTGGAATAGTATAAACAAGCCAAGGAAGAACTGAAGAAATTATTGGTTGAAAGAAATAACCTTGCAATTCAGCTGAATGAAATAAGTTATCAGGAAGAACCTATTGATAAAATATTTGATCATATTGGATCAAGCTCTGGAAGCATCTCTGATGGATCCGAAAGCATAATCTCTAAGTTATCTGAAAAGAATCAGCATCTATCCGAGCAAGTGAAAGCACTTCAAATCGGTCATGAATCTCAAATGGTGAGAATGGTGGAAATTATGAACAATGCTAGACAAGTTAAACAAGATTGGAATCTGGCTATTGAAGAACGAAGACTAATGACTGAACAACTTCATGCAAAAGAAAGTGAAATATAGAGACTCACTAACCATCACTTCCAAGTATCAAATCAGATGATGACAATTAATCAAGAAATGAACTGAGTAAATGGAGAATTATCAAGAAGACTTGAAGATGTTGCAATACTCAAAGAAGATAATGAAAAAATGAGAAATGAAATAAAGACATAAAAGCAACACAATGAAATGATGAAGATAGCCGAGGATAGCTCTAAAAAGATTCATGATTTCCTAACTAATCAGAGGAGATTCAGAAGTAGAGCCGGTATAGGCTACACTAGTGAAGGAGAATCATCACAACAAGATGAAAAAGTCAACAACAATCAAATGCAAAAACCTAAAGTGATGACATGTTACCATTGTGGAAAAATAGGACATACATCTAATGTGTGCAGAAGCAAAGCACAAGGTAAACCTCCTGTCATTCCTAAATTCAATGGATATTGTTATTATTGTGGTAATTTTGGACATCCAGCTTATGAATGCGGAGAAAAGAAGAATGGAATTGCTAATAATACTACTGAGGAGAAAATATGCTATACTTGTAATAAGCATGGACACACTGCAAGGGATTGCAAGGCAAAAATGAAACAAGTCTGGACACCTAAAGAGAAACTACAATGAAAGCCATATCAACTAAAGAGACAAGGTAACTCATATGTTTGGGATTATAATACATGGACTAATTGTATTGCATGTGGTCGGTATGGACATATTGCAGCAAACTGTTACAGAACGAGTCAGATTGGACAATCAAGAAACTGGACAAATGCAGGAATGGCATGTATGCACTATCACAAGGTTGGTCATGTAAGCAAGAACTACAAAGATCGAGCACCTGATGAAAACCATATATTTGAGAGTGGATATCACATTGTAGAAATTACAAAGTTAAGGAACACAATGTGGAAGAAGGCATCTAATAAGAATGTTGAGTCAAGTAACACTGTCGGTGAAACCTCATCCACTGGATTGGGTGACATCGGTACCTCTACTTAAGATGACAAGGTATGTATGGAATTGACATTTTAAATAAATCACATTTTACATACAATTCCTTATATATGATGTACAAATACCAAATCTACATGAATAAAGATGCACCATGGTTTATGTGTTATAAGTTTACAAATGTTATATAGTAGGTAAAAGAAGAAACGTGAGTTGGTTACCTGTCGATGATCACTATACAAGGTGAACCAACAACAGTGCAAACCGATGAAGAAATTTTATATTAACCAAGAAAAAGATATTGTAGACATTACCAAGCTGGCAGCCATTTCATACCAAAAGTTAGGTCATGCATTTAATGCATCAAAGTTTGAGTAGGAATATCAAAAAACCCTATAAATACATGGAAACAAAGTTCATTGTTACGTTGCGATTTTGAAGAAAGGAGATCTTATAGAGAAGAGTTTGAGCTAAAGATTTTTAGAACATATTCAAAGCTACTGTAGATCAAACCGATGACAATTCTTTGATGATAATGAGTAAGTTCATCTGCCTATCGAACACTGGTTATCTATTGTTTGTCGAAACCCTAGAAATAATTTATGGCATCAACCTCGACCGCAAGAAAATCTCAAAACATTGAGGATGAAGTGGAATTAATTGTTAGGGCACACTTTGTTGAGGAAAAATTCAAACCTCATCCCAAGGTCATAGCACAAACAGATGATATGGGTGCATTTTCTAGTATTCCAGATAAGGTTTTGTTAACAGAAGATGTTAGGGACTACATTCACTACAAGATCGGTGAAGTATGTGATTTTGAGACCATTGTAGCTTATCAACAAATTTGTGGACCGGATGGAAAGATCAAATCTGAATATAAGAAGATTGAGGAGTCAGGGTTACGGTGTTTCACATACTTCCCACAATCCTTTCACAATGACTGGATAAGAATCATGCTAAGTAGATTTCATGATGGAAAATTTTGGTTAGATAAACCTATTGAGATCACCAAGAAGATTATCAGTAGGGTTACTGGGTACCCTACAACTGACAAAGCCAAAGCCTTTCAAAGTTCATCTCTTCCTAACATAGAAAAGAACATTAGAGCTCAATGGGATGGTAGGGCACTAAAAATCTCAACTATCAAAGATCCAGTGGTAAAATTCACAGCTCATGTCATCAGATACAACATATTCCAATCAAGCAGACCAAATAGTGTACCCTGCAGCGCCGTGGACATGGCTTACAAAATTATGAAGAAAGATCACCAGGTTGATCTTGTCGAGTTACTACTACACCAACTACATGACAATATGAAGACAATAAAAGCAAAGAAGTCCAATACATGTAAGTACGGATCACTACTTATCTGTACATTTCTCTATCTACAAAAATATGTATCAGGTATTGGTAAAGTAAACTGGCAATCAGACAAACCGATAAATGCTCAAATCGGTGAAATGATGAGAAGTCTAGGAGACAAACTAAACAAGGAATTCAATGCATATTTCAAGGAATTTCAAACAAAAATGCAACAAAGAAGTAGAATTCCAAAGGAATTAGTAAGTAAATTTGAAGATGACATATGCTTTGTGGTAAGCACAGACCACTCAATGATAAAGGTAGTAGAACTGAGAAAAAAATGGCTAGCACCGATGGGTTATGAAATAAATCATGATTTCTCTTTGAAATCTATGAATGCATTGCTGGCATTACCGATAGACATCACTGCTAGTAGGTTTGGTGTATATGAGGAAGCTAAGTCTAGAATCACAATGAACATAGAGATCGAGAAAATGTCTAGAAGGGAAAAGAAAATGAGAAAAGATCTCTCAGCAAAATATGGAACTACATCTGACTCACCTAAGGAGTCATCGGTTGATGAGGCAACCAAAGGTCAGTTATAGCTAGCTGACAAGCCCTATGATAGCGAGGAGACCAAGTCAGACAAAGAAAAGGATCACACATCGGTTCCTCCCACCAATGATGAAGAAGAAATTCAGCTAGCCACAACTAATGAACAAGATATTCAGCTACCAGAACCTAAAGGAATGAGGACATGTTCATCAACTGTAGCACAATCTACTGAGAAAGAAGTAGTAAAAGTAGCAAAAAGAAGAGTAGCTACACCGATGAAGAAATACATAAAGAAAAAGAACCAGAAGGTAGCTGAGCCACCTAAGAAAAAGAGGAAATACATAAGGAGTAAGGAAGATATAGAGGAGACTGACACTGAAAATGACCCTGATCAATTCAAGCTAGTTCGTAATAGGGAAATTACAATAGAAGAAATTATTGAAGATATAATTGAGAATGGAAATCTTACAGATCCAGGCATAGGCAAATTTGGCAAAATGTCAATTGAGGACAAAACAAAGATCGAACATGCTATCATCCAAATGATGATAAAATTAAAGAGAGTACCGATGGAATTTGCATGTCAATTTCCAAAAGAACTTGATGACAAAATAAGTGAGAGATGGGCTATTGCATTAGATACAAAGAAAAGGAAAATAGAACAGTCACTAGGCCGAGTAGCCTCACACTTTAGCTATGCTGAGGTAAGTGAATACATGACAAAGTATCAAGCTAGATTTCTAGTCAAGAATAGAGCAATGCAGATCATGGATGAGAATGTGGATGATATGGATGTCATATGTGACTCTCTATGGACATCAATTTTGAAAGCAGAAGAGAAATCTGAATAGGAAGCATTCCTAAAATTGTTTTAAAAGAGACACAGTTCAAAAGATAAAGGTATTTTCATTGATAATAACAAAGGTAAGAAAATAGAAGACACCGGTATATCAGTTACCGAGGTAATTGATATCTCAAAACCAAAAGAAGAAATCAAAATTTCACAGGATGCATCAGATCAAGTTAAGATCCACTTGTAAAAGAAAACTGATGATGATGCACTCATTGAGGACATCACTAACGGTGATCCTGATGATGTGGATGACGAAGATGTGATCATTGCACCATACAAAGATGAAGCATTAGACATTGCTAGTGTGCTCACATCACTATCGGGTGAACTACCTGTACTTGTAGAAGTAGTTGAAATAATCTCACAAGTACAACTCAATGTCTCTCATCCTGAGCCAATTAAAGATACTATTGAGACTCAAGAACTTGAGAAACCTACAGATATAAATGAGCCTAACAAACTAGAGGCACAGTCTACCAAAACAAAAGAACCAGAAGAAACCAAGTCAACCGAGGTGAACCCACCTGACACTACAACCGAGACTCCCACACAATCTATTAAGGAGTAGAAGAAGGATGATATAGTGTCAACTAGGAAGGATACTCTGAGGAGTGAAGAAAAAGATATTGTCATAAGTGAGAAGAAGTCACCTCTTGCCCAGAAGAAGAAGAAGAAGAAAGCTAAAGGGTCGGTCACCATTAATGAAGTTATCATTATACTCGAATGTGACCTGAAAACCCTAAGCCCCAAGGAACTAAGTAGGTATGGGGAGTTATGTTCAAGGAAAGTGGCACAAAAGAAGTTGAGGCAAGAACACAAATGCAAAGAAGTGTTAAATGATGTACGGGATATTCTACAATAGATAGTACCAGAAACAAATATTGATGAGAATACTCCCATCATAGATCAGCTTGCCACACTCACCAGCAAAATCAATGCCCCTGATACAGATGCAAACAAAAGAATAGAAGAAAGGGCATAATCCAAGATTCAGAACAAATTGGTCATTACTGAGGTAAAATCTATCACCTAGATAATCTGTCAACTTCTAATCAAGCTTTGTACTTCAGACACTTTCACTGTAGAAGTCAGTGAAAAGATAAAAAGTTTAGAAGTAGAGATAAAGTTGCATACACAAGCAGCTATCGCCAAGCCAACTACTTTCTTAAAGCATATTAACCAAGTTTAGGAACTCCAGTGGCTGATAGCAGATTTAAGGAAACAAGAAGCACACATCATCGATCAGGTTACAAAGTTATAGAAAGAACTCACTCCTTACCTGAATATTTTTGAAACACACATTGTCAAAGCTGAGAAACTTGTAGCAACACTAGAGATTTCAGTGTTGGATAATATCTTTGACATGCATGCACAAGTCGGTCTTGAGCATATTGCTCTTACCAACGTGAAAGAGGAGTGGGACAACCTCTTGAAGTCTATATAGAAAACCCATGCAAACATTTTTGATAAGATGTAAGTATACATTATATTTTTTTTGCATTTGGCATTATTATCAAAAAGGGGGAAAACCATGTATATGCCAAATTAGTATACTTTGATATGTATACCCAGGAGCATGCACTGAGGGGGAGTACTTTTTGTACTTAGAAATTTTTGATATGTATATGGCGGAGATATAAGGAATATATAGAAACATTTTGTCTATATACATTTTGAAGTTTTGATACTAATACCAAAGGGGGAGATTGTTAATCTCTATTGAGCATTTAAGGTTGTCATTAGTATCAAAGGATAGTAAACAGGTCAGTCGGTTACTTATATTGAGACAATCAGTAACTAGAAGTAAGACAGAGCAGTCGGTAAAGCTTTTTACACTAAGCATCACATAGTTAACCGAGCACCAGCGATACTGACACCAACGGTTAGTAAACACCGAGCATCGCAGTATATACCAAGTAGATTATACAGTGTTTACTGATGATCACAAAAAATAGCATAGTAATAAAAAATGGCACATTATTCTATGCAAATAGTTATAACAGATTGTAAAATGGTTTACCAAGATCGAGGAGCATTTATTGTAAAAGATATTCATTAAATGCAATGATTATCGTATTTGTATTAGTTGATCTAGGTTATTTTGCACCGTAGATCTTAGGGTTATGATTATTTTTGTAACCTAATTTTTGCTAGGGCAAAAAAATAGAACACTATATATTTTGTTTGTTCGCACCATTTTTATGAGGTTGTTGAACTAATATATATGAATCACGGAGCACTTGAAGAAATTGCATAGCTTCAAGACAATCAGTTTACCGAGCAGAATAGAGTACAGAGGATATCAGATTGAGCAGAATTAGACAAGGCTACTAAGAAGAACAGAGCAGAGAACCATTACAGATAAGGTGATATTTTGATAAGCACTTATAGATCTGTTTCAGGCAATTGAGTTGTCAACTAGCAGATAATTTACCTATTACTTTCTGACAATTGTGATAGAGTTTTTGATAAATCTCTTAACCGAGTAGACTTAACAGTCTTATGTAAATCTCTTAACTGAGTACACACTTCATTTAGTGTTGTTGAATCCTATAACTAGGTAGATCTAGCTGATCTAATATGTTACTCCTAACAGGGTAAGATCACTAGAAGTGATCAAAACTTGTAGCCTTAACAGTAAAACCTTTTCTATCTACAGTAGTGAAGAATTTGTGGGTGTCATCCCCACCATAGTTTTTACCTTCTAACAAGGGTTTTTGCATTACCAAAATACTTGTGTTATGTGATTTTCATATTGATTTGATGTTGTTTACTTTCTTAAGTTAACTAGATGATTGATTTATGCAATTAGATTCAAGTTATTTTGATCAGTTATCACAATATTCAGTTATTGATCAGAAAGGCTTTATAAGTAAAGTTTTGAAGGCACTGATTCACCCCTCCCCTCTCAGTACCTATCTCTCCTAATTCCAACATAGATATGAAAAGATGTGAAAGTTATAGTCAGTTGAAGTTGCATAGCTAGTGTGTGCTAGCAGTGAACAGAGCATAGAGCCGACAGTGACTATTTTGGTTTGCGGTTATAAATTAATGTTGTAAAGGCTACGCACCCATTGTATTTAGGTTTCTGACATATGTACATGTATAATTGTAAGCATGCTTAAGCCAATTCATTTGGAAGCATTATTTGTAATTAGTTATAGGGCCGACGTAATTGTATATTTGGTATGAGCGCATAAATATAAGGTGCACCCATTGTAATTGGTATGGAAGTGGTAATAGAGTTGTGATAAGAAGAGAAGAGGTATGCAAAGTAAGCATAAGATGTATTAGAGCTTTGCTAGAGGTCAAAGCATCAGCACACCAAAGGAACTAATCTGACAAGCAGTGTCACAGTGACAGTTCACCTACAGATATAGTGTGTAGCTGATTCAGAAGGTTGTAGCCTTCATCATTTGAGCAGTGAGCTCTAGGACAGTGAGTCCACTCCCCTAACAGGGATCATTGTAAAAGACTCCTAATAGGGTCTGACCCTTAACAAGGTCTATTGTACTTAAAGCACTGTAAAGCTACTCCTAACAGGGTAAAGGATCTTCTAACAAGGATCACAAAACACTAGTGCAAATTATTAGTGGGTATCAAGTCCCACTGGGGTTTTTACCTATTTGGGTTTCCCCGTAACCATATTGGTGTCATGTGTTGATTTCATGTTTCATGTTTATGTAAATGTTTAATTTAGTACTTAAGAATTTATAATTCAGTATTCAGATGAAAGTGAAAAGTTAAAATACAGTGAACACTGATTCACCCCCCCCTCTCAGTGTTCCCATTCCTAACAGGCTCTTGTTCTCATAAAAGTAAAATCCTTGCAAATGATAAATTTAATTTCTTTACCTACCAAACCAAAGTCTAATATTCCAACCCCTTGTTCTTACAAATCAATGGAGATTTATAAAACAATCTTCAATTGAAAGTGATATTAGAATGATTAAAATTTAGTTACAACCAATTGACATGCCAAAAAATCTGGCATGGATCGCTCAAATTCTTGTGTTGCAGGCATATGTTTAAATTTGATTGGTCTATCCCAAAATGCTTACTAGTTGGGCTCAACCACAAAACCATGGTGGATTTTTCAGAGATGTCATGATTTCATGGGTCAATCCAAGCATCAAAATGATAAAAATTGTCTAGAAAATTTGTTAGTCGTGGAGTTCTTTCCAAGAAGGAATAGTCTTTGAAATGCATCCACAAGCCTTGTTGATGCAAGAGTGTTTGAGGACACGTGGTAGGCTAGTGGAACTTTGGAGGAGTTCATTCTTTACAAAATAATTAGAGACTATTATGGGTTGATGCATGTCAGCCAGCATTAGGAATTTGAATACTACGGATTTCTTCACATGATCAAAGACTGAAGGTAAACACAAGAAGTGTTTAAGATGATGTAGAAAGAATCTACATTTTTGGTGACTTTCAGAGGATCTCAGCCTACCAAGAGTAGACCTTAGAAACTTTGATTGTACAATAGAGCCTTATCCATTAGACAAAGAGTCAAATCAGTTTGAATTTATTAGATCGGTTATCTCCATGACTTGTTTGAACAACATCAGAGGCAACAAAAACTTGCATGCAAAAGAGCGAAGATCAAGGAATTTTATTTTAAAAGAAAACTAAAACATTTATTGAAGGTAAATATAAAACCAAAGGACTCAAGACATGATGCCAACTACAATGGGAAAACATTAAGAGAGAATCTTGAGATAAGAACATGAGAAACATAACCCAAAGGATGTCAGAATAAAACTTATAAAACAATCCATCTAGAATGGCCAACCTACATCCATAGAGAAAGGGGAACACCAAGAATGGAAAACATGTGACTACATTTGATCCAGTTTCATAATGAAACTTTATGTTTGATACCCCATAATGACAAAAAATTTAAATGAGCATTAGATTAACCTATCAAAACATGAAATTAGATTACCCATGAATTTGTGTGTGTGCAAGGAGGTTAATCCTTACCTCCTAAGATGATGAAATGGTTTATATCCATCCACTAGATTATATAGATGAGATACATTCCAGAACCAACCAAATAGAGCTTCGCTACTAGTCAGACATCTAGAGCCCCGACGAGGTTATCGCCTTGACATTCATTAACATTGCTCTACCATGAGCCAAATGTCCATAGCCTCGGTAGAGTTGATAAGATGACTTGATTTTGCATTTTGAATTCTCTCTTTTTTTATGGCCTCTTTGGCTCTACTATACAATGGATGACCATAATGTCATCCTTCCAAGTTGGGTGTCAAGATGGTAGCAGAACACTCTATGATTTTTTATCTAGTGATCAAAGGGAAGACATCTCAAAATCATTATTATAGGTATTTAAGTGAGAAGTGTGAAAAATCCAACTAGATATCACTAATTTTCATGAAATGACATAAATTAATGTTAAAATGCTATGAAAAATGTGTTAGTAGGCAAAAAAAAAAAAATCTTTCATTTTAAGCCTGAAGTAAATGTAGCTACCCTTTTTTGGCATTCAAGGAGTACATATCTCCTCTATTAACTCTATTAGTAACCAAAAAGAGGGCTTATAGTTCTAGAAATAGGAAAATAGAAACCCTTGGAAAATGAGCAAATTATTCCCACAAGTTTATGTGACATTCTCTCTTAACATAGAATAAATGCAAAATTCTCGTGAAAGTTATCAATTACTTTGTAAAAGGGAAATGCATTTGAAAGGTGACATATCATTTTGCACACCTTGAGATTTGAGAGTGAAATATTTAGCCTATTTAGCCTAGAAGTATGGACACTCCTGTGAGATTGACCTACCGATTGCCTCAAGATCCTTTCTTAGGATTAATAGACAATGATAGGCTAGTTGCATTGGTTAGGAAAAATGACAAATTGGTTCTCATTTCCCTGAAATGGGTGCTAGAAGAGGACTTTCTGTAAAGTGAGGACCACTATAGGATAAAGACATACATTTCATCTAGGTTTGTAGGCTCTCTACTAGAATTGGGAGAGTCTAGGGATATGATTATGTTCCTCGTAGTGGGGATGTTTGGCATAATTATGTGTGGTGGGCTTGAGACTGTGCTTGTTGTGGCATGGAAAAACATTGGGTTGCCATTGGAAATTGACTTGAAGATTTATCTAGACAGGAGGGTAGACGGTCCATTTGTTCCTTTTGTTATGAATTTCCACTACTAACCCCTTGACATCCATAATTTCTATGCATGACATGGGGTCAAATTTATGAAAAAATATCTGGACCCATATGTGGAAATGGTCAAGGAGGAGATAGAATAATTCTACTTGAGAGTTCTTTTTGAGAAAGCCTGGGATAAACCCACTTAGTCCAAAAAAGGAGAATTTATGTCTCAAAAGAGAGCACGGGGAATGGAAAATATGACTCAGGAGATGATAGATCCATCTCTGGAGACTTTTGACCCCTTCCTTGAACAAAAATATTTTTCTTTATTCTTTGAAAAATTTTATGATATCTAAAATGTAAATGACGAAGAAAACCCTATTAGATTTTCTAAATTTTGTAATGTACATACATACCACCAATAAATATAAATGTGGATATGATCATTTATCTCAACATCTACATACAATTTTATTGTCATTTATTTCTTTGAAATGCTCAATTCTTTAGATTTAAAAATGAACTCTTAATGCTTTTCCATACAAAATTGTAATATCATAACAAAGGGTCTTAACATCGCACATAGGATGATGGTAGAAAGAAAAAAACCTTTCAGAGAATGCACATGGAAAAAGGAAACCATGTTGCATTGGTACACTTTCTCTTAATAAACAAAACAAATGCACATGGAAAAAGGAAACCATGTTGCATTGGTACACTTTCTCTTAACAAACAAAAATGGTTAGTGCAACATATAAAAATATCACCATTTAAAATTGCTAATTTTAACAAACAATGATGCTAATTGTGAAAGACTCACTACAACTAACAAGGGACTAACAACTATACATAGGACACTGAAAATGTGTCATCCTATGCAATAAAACTTATTAAAATGATAACATGCCAAAATAATTCAAAACCTAGATATTTACATTACTTAACAACCTAAATTTTTTACAAGAATCCATTTAGTAGGTTTGGGAAGTAGCCTCTCTTACGACCTAGCTTTTTCTTTTTAATTAATGGCTCCAACAAATTGTAGCCAAAGAAAGGTAATGTGGGTCTTACCCTTCTTGGATGTGAGAGGTGACAACATCATGAATCAACTTGGGTACTTCCTTTGATATCACATGAGATGACATATCAAGATCTCCTATAATACACTCTTCATTCTTTGATGTGAGCATGACATTGATGGACTGACAAGAAAATGGTTTCAAATGATACCTGATTGGGCATCCATGAGCCTTTGTCAAATAAATTTTTCTAGAAGATGTGTTGATGTGTCCCTAGGGCTTGGTAATAAGTGGATCTACCTCCTAGGATGTAGGGAATAACTCTCTTTTAATGGTTGGAGTCCACTTATCAAGTGAAGCGCAAAAGGATTCTAGCTCATCTCAGAATTGCATGTCATCATCATCTACTTCTCTTTACTCATTGTGGGGCTTAAGGAAACTTCTAGAACCTATTTGTGCATGAAATGGTCCTCCATGACATGCTCTACTTCTAGATATAGTTCCATAAATGAGGCCTTTAGCATTAATAAGTAATGCCAAAGGATACTCTGCTACTTTTCAAGCTCAATAATTCTCAAATCACACTAATATTGAGCAACATCTCCCGAGAACTGAGAACTGGGTTTTTATGACAAGGTTGAGGAGCAACCCAATCAACATAGTTGTAGTAGTTTGGGTCCATGCCCTAAGTGAACCCCAAGTTATGCTTGTGTGCACTTTCTCTCTACATCAAGATGAAAACTCTAAAGCATGCATTGACTTTGGTGACTGAATTTAGCTTGGTCCCACTATATGCACCAAGAAAAACTACTGATCCCCTAGTTTGTAGCTCACATCGATTATTGAGGGGAAGTTCCAAAAGTGTTGCAGTGTTTGGATGGGGTGCACCCTGCAATACAACCTCCAGGATTTTAGAAGTTGACTCTTCATGTTGGGTGTTTGGGGAAAAGGGAGGAGAACCACCTTTAATCAAACAACCAAAGCTAAGGGGAGGCAAAACACTGAATAAAATCTTTGTTGGGTAGGCTAGGAATTTTTCAAGTGCTATTCATAGGGTCTCAACCTCTTTGGTCAAAGATTTATTCCATCACTCACTCACACCATGGTGCACCACATTCTCTTCATTGTTGGTAGGAGAGTGAGAAGCCACTATCCTAGACATAGGGCTCACACATTCATATCATGTCATGAGAGGCATTGCAAGGGTCTGCAATAACGCACATTACTCCTAAAGAAAGTGTCATTATTCTAAAAAAGGGACATAATATATGACCCTATCTATTAAAATACATAAATAGTTTGTATAAGGATTGAAAGAGAATACCACACTTCCTAAAAACTATCTTCCTAGGGAGCACATTACAGAAAACATAAATGAACTATAACACACATATAAGAGTTCAACAAAGGACACAATGATTAATAAAGAAGGGAAAGGCACTGAGTACATATTTCCATAATTTATTAAGAGAAAATATTCCAAGGAAATATATAATTCCCCATAAAGTATGTGTTACATTAGACACCCTTGGACTACAAGACATAGGGTCTTGTTCTCAAAAAAGTAAAATCCTTGCAAATGATATAGTTTATTTATTTTACTACTCAACCAAAGTCAAATATTATAACCTCTTGTTCTTACAAATTACTAGGGATTTATAGAAAAAACCTCAGTCAAAAGTGATCTCAAAATGATTACAATTTAGTTACAACTGACCAACATGCTGAGAAATTTTTTATGGATCACTCAAATTACTATATCATGGGTAAATGTTTGAATCTGATTGTCTATCATAGCATTCCTGCTAGTTGGCCTCAACCATAAAACCATGGTTGCTTTATCATAGATGCCATGATTTCACAGGTCAATCCAAGCATCAAAAGGAGAATAACTATCTAGAAATCCATTAGTCATGGAGTACTTTCAAAGAAATTATATTCCCTGAAATGTGTCAGTGAGCCTTGTTGAAGTGAGAGTGTCCAGGGGCACATGGAAAGCTGATAAAATTTTGGAGGATTTAATTCTTCATAGAGTAATTAGAAACTTCAATGAGATGACATGTGTTAGCTAATGTTGGGACTTTGAATACTGCAAACCACTTCACGTGATCAGAGACTAAAGGTAAACATGGGAAGTGTTTAAGACAATGTAGAAAGGATTTAAAGATGCCACTCAAAAACTTTCCAAAAGTTCCAAAATTAAACAAAGGATTCATCAAAATAAATTTCCTCAAACAATGTTGATGCATAAGTGGTAACTACAACATTTGTGTGGCCCATTTTCCATCCATTTTTTTACTATCTCATAATTTTAGACCTTTTTATAAATATTTTCATAATGTTATATTGAAGTTACTTACTAAAACAGTTTTGAAAATTACTCTTGTTTAGCCAATTGACCCTTCTAAACCATTACCTACTTCTTATGATCCAAAAGCCTTTTTTAGATATCATCACCAACTTGACCATGATACAAAGATGTGTTATCATTTGAAATATATTATCCAAGACCTCATAAATTCCAATACTATAATTTTCTATGGTGTCAATGATAATTAAAACAAATATGTTGTGCCCCTAACCAAAAATTTCAAATCTATACCAATCCTTTGCCTTCCGATTCTACCTACATAGTTGAACCTACCATCCTTTTTATTCTCATTCCACCAATCCTTTTTTTTCTCCTTCTACTAATGTTGTTGATCCTAATACCATTGAAACTGTGACTCTTCATAATACATGTGAAGTGGCTAATAATGTTGTCAACCTCATCAAGCCACCTAATTTCAAACCTAAACCTAAGTTTGAACTATGTATTACCTTTTATCCTAAGGAGACTATTAAGGAACTTAAAGGTCATTTTTTCATTTATGTAAATATTAATGGTAATTTATCCCAAGGAGTGATTATTGAGCCTACTTGCATGGTGAATTTTATAACTAAGGAACATATTTTTACAAGACAATTTCATCAAGGCTCTGTTGGCATAACTAATGTAGATATAAGATGAGTATGTTATGGCATGTGTATAATGTAGATCTGATGTGAGGATTGATCATTTATGATGTTTTCATTGATGTCAACTTATTATTTTTTGGTTGATAGTATATCTTTTATACTGATGTATGTTCAAGAGGTTAGATCTTGAGATGCGTTAAGAGTTGGAGTGTGCGATCGTAATGGAAGACTAAGAGATGTCTCTAGATGCTATATCTATGACTACACAGGTTTATCATATGTATAAAGTGACTTATGATTGATTGAAGGTTGACACGTTAACATGAAGAACAAGATAAACCTAAGGAGGAAAGATTTGATGATTGTGTCCAATAGGTTTGGATTCAAGTGTTGTGATTCAGGATATGTTATCTTGACTATGTTATGGAGTTGGTGGCATGACTGTATCATGATTGGTGATCAGAAGACAAAGTTATAATGGACAAAAGATCACTTAGTGAAAATTAAAAGTTCTTAGAACAATTGGCCAGATCCTTAATCGGTGATGTTGCACCATTTTGTGATAAGTGGTTGTGTTCCAAGGATTGTAGTGACATAGCAGATCGACATGGAATGATCAATTGGCATTTTTATGATCGCGGTGATCAAATTTCTTGTAGTTGTGCAAGAACATTAGAAAGTATGATGTGGTTTGACTTTTCCTTGTCAAATCAATTGTGAGATGGATCTAGAAGCCAACTAAAATTGTAAATTATAATTGGTAACATGTTTTAGGGTTCAAGTATTGAGTGAGAAATGTTATTAGAGTTATTTTTTTGCCGTAAGTATAAAAATGTTATATATATATATATATATATATATATATATATATATATATATATATATAAAGATCGTTGTGTGTTTTCTTATTATGGTGGATTATGGTGATTGAAGGTATTCGTACATATATGAGAAGTATTTCATAGAAAAGAATTGATCATGAATACACTCGATCTGTCATGCATTGATTGGAAATATCAAATCACTCTTTACTTGTTGATTTTAGTAGGTTGAAAAAAGAAATCACTTAACCGGGTCACTCCTAAAAGGATGTGGAGGATCCTAACACATCTAAAGATCAAAATCATCTAACAAGGTGACTCTTAGAAGGAGTTATAAATACATTAACTAGGTAGACCCTAATAAATCTTATTGTAAGCTCCTAATAGGTATAAATACCCTTAAACTGGTTGACCCTTAACTGGGTGGATGTAATTCTCCTAATAGGGAAACTTATTACTATAGTAGTGAGACTTTGTGGGTACTAATTCCCACACATGTTCTTTCCCTCTAACAAGGGTTTCCATGAGAAAATATGTGTGTTAAAGTGTTAAAATGTTGCATGTTTTGATGTTTGATTTACTTTGTTACTACTTTTCTATTTGCATTTCATGCTATACCTTGTGGAAGTTGGTGCTGATAAGAGTTAGAATTTTTGGGTACACTGATTCACCCCTCTTGTTAGTGTCATCTAGCATTAAAAATTGGTATTGGAGTAAGGTTCCCTTGAAGAATCCTAACCGCTTGGGATAGGTCCTTGAAGGAAACATGGAGTCTTCTAGATATGTGAGGAGTCTTGAAAACCAACTTGTAGAGGCTAAAAATGTAATTGAGGAGTTGAAGAAACAATTGATACACTCAAGAGAAAAGAGAAGAGAGCTATGTGAGAAACTAGAGGAATTCAGTAATATTGAATCTAAAGAAGCTAAGATTAATGAGGATGTGTCACAAGAGGTTGAAAAAATATAAAAGGACAAGATAGATATCAAAAGGGAAATGAATTATTTTTCCATAAAGATGGGTTAGGAAATGAGAGCTAGGAAAGATATTGAGGAAGAAAGGATTATTTTTAAAGATGCCCTAAAAGATAAGGATCGCTATGAGACTAGAGAGGAAATGCAAGATCTAAGAGGTGAACTCAATAATTTGACAATGAGCAATGAAGATTTGGGAAAAGAGAATGAAAGATTGCAGAGTGAACTAGATGCAACAAACAAGTTGTTGAAGAAATTTAATGAAATTTGTGCAAAGATGGATGGGCAACTTAGGAACCAAATAATCTATGGTGAGATCTATGGTCTTGGCTATAATAATTTTGAAATTGATGAATCATCTGGATCTAAGAAGCCCAAACAACTAGATGACAAGTCTCCACCCGAGGTGAACAAGAAAAGTATTGGTAAAAAAGTTTATAAACTAATTTGTTTCATTTGTCAAAAGATAGGACATACTACAAATATCTGCTGAAATAGGCCTAGTAAATCTACATGTTCAATATGTCATGAGAAGGGTCATACTACTAGGGTTTTTGGGAATAAACCTAATATGTTTAATGGGCACTGCTATAACTACAATAAGTATGGTCATAGAGAAAGTGAGTGTAGGAAAAAGATGAACAATAATGGATCATTTGTAAAACAACAAAGCCCTTATCAGAATAAGAACTGATGGAATATTATATGCTCACATTGCCACAACTATGGGTACATGGTTGTTAATTTTAGATTGAGGACAAATAGAGGTAATTATGGACCTTGGAAATCTACTAGGATGAAATGTTTCCATTGTCATAAGACTGGACATATTGCAAGATTATGTAGGTCAAGAAATAAAGGAAACCAATCGGTGATCAAGATGAATGATCTAAAAGGAAAGAAGATTGTGAATGTGGAAGAGACTAAGAAATACATAACCAAATCTTACCAAATCATAACCAAATACATAGCAACATGGAGACAAAAGAAGACAAAATGCTTTACAAAGCATAAATTAATACTTGGAAATCATTACAACTTGAGAGATCTTACAACATGAGAGCTTCTTCACCAATAAGAGATCCTGCAACTTGAGATCTTACATCCTCCAAGCTTACAACCCAAGAGCTTCTACCACTTGAGAGCTTCTTCCCCAATACGAGATCCTACAACTTGAGAACTTGCTTATGAATGCTCCTATGCCTTCTTTATATAGGCACTTCCCACCCAAGATATTACAACACAACCAATGTGGGATAAAAGATAGATGCAACTACCTTGATACAAATATTAAATGCCCACCTAATTAATATTAAGCACCACCATGTGGGCCAATTACAAAATTACATTGCCTTTGTGGCCAATAAGAAAATAGAAAGGTGTAACTACCTAGCTACAAATATTAAATGCAAGAACTTTCTACAAATTTCTAAAATTCCACCTACACACCTCGATAAATAAAATGATTTCTTTTTATATTTATATTTATATTTTATTTATCTGTCCCACCTATGCACCTTGGTAAATGAAATAACTTTTTTTTTTCCTTTTTTTTTCTCTTTTTTTTTCTTCTCTTTTTTTTTCGTCACTTTCTCTCTCCTCCATTTTTTCTATCATGCCCCTTTTTATTTTGTGATGCAAGATGCTCCTGCATTAGACACCCAATGTAGGAAAATTTTTGTGAGTATGGATTCACAAAGTGAAGTAGTCATTGCTGATATATTTTCTTTTTCCTTCTTTTCCAACACCTAGTTGGAACTAGTATCTGATGTTGACAATACTCCTTTGTAATCAACTTTGTCCATCTGTAACTCTCATTCTTCTCCAATCTTCTAGGATCTAATGCATCTATAATAAACTCTATAATACCATACAAATCTTCTTTTTCATACCAAACATCACTTGCAAGGTCCTCATATAATCCATCATCATTATTTTCCAAATCCATCTCAAATTTAGCATTCCATGATTCATAAAAATTTACCTCTTTCACATCTTCATCTTTGTTTTCTTCTTTTGTGTCTTCAACAAGGCATGTAATGACTTCTTTCCTTTGACCTTCAACCAAAGAATTCCACTCTTCCTCAATTGCTACAATCCTCATTAATAAATCATCTTCTTCAATTACATGTTCATGAATCTTCTCATCTTCAAGATCTCCCTCTTCTTTTGTAGCGCTTGCATGATAATCCACTTTATCTTCTTTCTTTCCTCCATCCAAAGAATTGTCATCATGTGTTTGAATCGCTCTTCTCTTTTTCAGGTCCACTTCTAATTCAACCACTTGCTTCTTCAAATCCAGTATTGCAACTCTTGTCTCTTCTTGATGTCTCTCTCTAATTTTCTCAAGTCTAGGAATTCTAAGAATCCATCTAATCAAAAAATTCATCTTTTTCTTTCTCTTCTCCATACTCATGTCCTCTTAAGAAAAAAAAAACTTCACCCAACCCAAGGTCCTAGTGCAAACTGCCTCACGCTCGGTGATCTGTCTACACACTCAGGAACTCCTGCTCTGATACCACTGATGAAGGGCCACACCACTCTGATACCACTGATGATTCACAACACCATTAGGTCTGGATAATTCATCAACTAACTAAGATTATTTTGGCTTAGGGGGAGCAATCACTATCAGATAAGTCTTAGACCCTTGAGAAGAATATGTGGTAAGTTTATCTACATATTTAGATGCACAATAATTTATTGTAATATGATGGAAAGTTTGGTTGTATTAAATTAAGTGTTACCTATTAGTAATTAGGTCTGAAATGTTAAGTCGTGCATAGTTATACTCAACTGACAATTGAAGGTATTTACAAAAGGAGAAAATAGATAAAGAAAGGAAAAAATATGGAGTAGAGCAAGAAGGAACATCTGGTGTTGCATGTGATAATGATAAAGATGTTGAAGTGGAATCTTCGACAATTGGTAAAGCTCTTACCAAAAGAAAAACAAGAAGTGTAATAGTAAAATAAGAAAATATCACTTCACCAGAGAAGTTTCTAGTGAAGAGAAAAGAAAAATTTGCTAAGGATGGTATGCCTGAGCCCTCGAAAAGAAAGATAACATATGGACCTAGGAAGGCTACTATAAAGAGGAAGAAGGAGAAAGTACAAATAAAAAGGATGAGGATAAAAGTGGGGAAGAAAGAATAGAAAGAGATGAAGACCACAGGGAAGAAGTACAAAGTTGTAGGTGCCCCTACGGAGAAGATTTTTCTATTGACAAGACTTTGGATAAGGTTAGAAAATGGGGTATTTTAGTCAGAGTCAATAAATATTATGACAAGTTTAGTAAGGATGAGCAAAAGCAATTAAAGATGCTATTATTTTTAGCATGAATAAGTTGAGTAAAGCCTAAATTGAACTACACAGTCAAATCCCTATGTCTTTGTATGATAAACTAGAAGAAAGATGGAAGAATGCACTAAAAAATGACAACAAACTTATTGAATATTTCTTAGTGCAATTACAACCTAAAGTATCAAGAGAAGAAATACAAGAGATACTTGGTAAAACCAGACCATCATTCAAGACCAAGAAGAGGTGGAAAATATTGTTAGTTCGTGAGACTCAATCAATATAGGATGAGACTAATGCTATTTTTGAAAAGATTTTTGGGACTAGAGGAATAAGAGAAAGAATAAGTACATGATGTTGAAGAAGAATTGACACAAGAGGAGCCATAAATTACACACATTGAGGAAGGATGGAAAATTGGAAATGTTAAGATCATAATTGATAACATTTCTATTACTAATTCTCCAAAGGAACCAATGGAGGTACCAAAAATGCCAAAATTGACCAAGTAATTAAAGAATTGATGATTAATGATGCCACTACTAATGCACCTATCAATGAGGAATACTTGTAGGTACTAGTAGTTGTTGTAACTAGAGGAGATGAGAAAAAGGATGAATATGTGCATACTGATGTTGTGCAAATTGAAAGTGAAAGGGAAAAGTAAGAACAAGAAGAGGGAGGTACTTTTGACAAGGAAAAAGAGTAGGAAATAGTAGTGTAGACTTTGTCTACTTTAAAGGAAGGTATCAATGATAATGATGATGATGATGACATACCAACCATACAAGGGCCCATTGATGTCAATGCTCTGAGCCCAAGTGATATGATGAAGATTTATACTACCTTGAAATCTAAGGCTAAGAAAAAAATGATAAAGGAACAAAGGAAAGAAGCCCAAGTTATCCAATAAAAAATAGATGTATTGTCAGATTTGATTCTAGAGGTTGATTGTGATAAGTATACTACACCGATTTCTCAATTAGATAGATTGGTGACTATTGCAAAAGAACAAAGGAAAAGTATAGAGGATGAAGAAAATGTATTGAGTCCAAAAAGATAATGAGAAAAAAAGGACAAAGGAATGAGTTAAATCCATTGCATTAGAAAGAGTTATTTTATCAGTAAGTTTGAATCAAGTCATGGAAGCCTTATACAAAGGTGTAAATACTAAGCTCAAGTCATTGAAAAATGAGAAAGAACAAATAAATTACTAAAAAAAGGATTGAAGAATGTTGAGGTAGTCTTAGCTCTACCATAAATGTGTGTAGTAGATGCATTGGAGGAATTAGCATTTTTTGCTGAGAGAAAAGACTATTTTACTGGAAAAACTATTGAAGAATCGGAAGAATAATCTTCAAGCATTGAAGATAAGTTTAGTAGATTAAGATGTAGTTAACATTTTGAGTAGCGTCTCCTATACATTTTCATAAGAGAAATCAACAGTAAGTGACCAACTAAAGGGGAAGTAGTCAGAAAGTGATGAAGACAATTACACCAGATAAAGACTTGGGCATATTACACCTTTGGCATTTTTTTCAAAGGGAGAAGAATAAATAAGATGAGGAGAAGATTAGCAGAAGAACCAATTGAAGGAATATGTGAAGAATACTTTAAATGAGAAGATTATTAGAGAGAGTATTTATTTTCTTGGTATTGTTGGTATTGCCATCAATGCCAAAGGGGGAGATTGTTGGTATAACTAATGTAGAGATACAATGAGTATGTTATGGCATGTGTTTAATGTAGATATGATGTTAGGATTGATTAGTTATGATGTTTTTATTTATGTCAACTTAGTAGTTATTGGTTGACAATATATCTGTTATGCTAATGTATGTTCAAGAGGTTCGATCTTGAGATGTGTTAAGAGTTGGAGTGTGTGATTGTAATGGAAGATTAAGTGATGTCTCTGGTGTTAGAAATAGGAAATACTGAGAGGGGGGGTGAATCAATATTTCACAAACTTTTACTTTTTCCCAATTATGGATATATAAAATTAACTTGTAGCTTACATAAGAAACTAAACTAAGTAAACTGAATAACAAGCATAACAATAAAATGAATGAACTCATAACACCATGATTTTTCTTGAGGAAACCCTGGCCAAGGAAAAACCCTAGTGGGGATGATACCCACAACTAATCCACTAATCAAAAGTATCCGGTTAAGGATGTTGACCCTGTTAGGAGTCTATTACATACATATAGTGTCATTGTACTGGTTAAAGGACTTTAGGCCTAGTTAGAATCCTCAACCCTGTTAGGAGTTTCTATTACAAAAAAAATATGTATGCAAGATGATCTCACTGCCCAAACATGCGATATACAATATTAACTTTAGATAAAAGGTAAGATACAAAAACCTTTTTACTGTTGCTGAATAACTTTATTATTTTGATCGAGCTTTGTAGGCTCTTCATTCTAATATATAATACTTGCTTCTTTTATTTCTTACAACTTAGAGTTTTGCATCATATATATCATATATCAACTTCTTACAACTTCTTACTACTTCACATTACATTATTCTTACTTATATACAAGCTATTACAAAATAACCTTCTTGTCAGCTTTACAATACATTATATTCTTCTCAAAACATAAATTCATTACATGTTGCCTTAGGGTTAACTTCTAGGATGTCATACCTAATTAGTTAAGTCATTATTTTGATAAAAATAATAATCCCTTAACTCAATATAATCCTATTCTGATGTTTCTTTGTTCTAGTCAGCTCAACACTATCTCTGTAAAACATCGATATCTTTTTCTATACATGCCATACAAACTTGCACTCTTAGATGTAGCTTTGATATACATAGAATGATCAATGTTCAAGTGCACATGCACTGAACCTACTTCTATGAACATTGCTAATCAAAATTGTCTTTGTGAAGACTGGTAAACACTTTTATACTTAGACAATTTTCATGTGCGCTGATACTAAACTTCTTCCTCCGATCATGTTGTCTTAATGATGAGTATATGTTTCCATAATGAAAACATTGTGATATCCTACTTATCCAAATTACCAACAATCTCCCCCTTTTTCATTGGTGGCAACATATGGGAAAATTGGCTAAGTCCCCAAAAACACCTTTATTACAAAATTTTAAAAAGGTGTAACATACAACCATTACAAAAATTGTCGATCATACATGTCTACTTATTTCTCCAAAATGATACTCCCCCAAAGAGTATACTTCATACTCTTTCACATAACTATATCTTCTACATACATACAATTTTCATACTATACTACTCCTCCTTTGACAACAACGACAAAGGTGTCAATTCTATAAGTATGTCAAAATTTGATTTACCTCGTTGATTTCAATATTGCAATACCGGAAGACTTGCTATACAATATAAAAAAATTTCTTTCATATTATCTATTTCCTTTTCCCATGTCTCCTTGACTGAATCAAAAATGCTGAGTAATGCACATAGTCCATAAGATGCTATCTCAACCACCTTTAGGTTTAAATATGCAAACTTTCCATATGATGTCTTTGATGAAAGATATTCTTCCAGTTGATTTTCTATATAACATATCTTCATTGATAGATGCTCTTTGAGTAGAGCGAATCTCTTCAATTTTCTTTCTTTTTCATCCTCAAGAAGTCTTATTTCATTATAGATTTTTCTTGTTTTCTTCTCAATATCTATGATTTTCACATTAGGACTTTGTAAATCATTCAATGTGGCCTGCAACTCTACTTCTTTATTCTTTATCTTCTTTGGAATTTCTGATGAGTGGCTCTGGGATAGTGTGCACTGGGTGTATAAATATTTTCCTCTTTCTAAACATTTTCTTAACTCTTTTATGCATATGTCCAAGTTATCCAAATCATTCTTAATGTTCTGACAAATAACTTAAAATAACTGTGCATCATGGGATGCTTGAGCTTTAACTAATGCAATATCTAATAGATTAGTGAATTCAGTGTCAAAAGATTTCATTACCTCTTTTTCCTTGGCTTGGGGATCAACCTCACTGACTTGAGTTGATATGACTCCTTGAATTTTTTTGGTTACTTCAAGTTATACTCCTTGCAATATTTTTACTTTCTTATTCTTTCCAATTATCTTATTTAGAGATGGGATCAACTCTATTTGATCATCATCATCAACTTCAGCGCCTAAGCTTGCAAAAACTAATTTCATCAGTGGTCTAGATGGATTTTCTGTTGTGCTCTTAGTCTGTGAAACAATTTTAGTCTTCTTTCCTTGCACTGCATGCTCCTCTTTTGCTACCTTAACCTAAAGTTCTTTCTTCTCTTCTAATCTTGTTTCTACAACTTCTTCTTCTTCTATATTCACTGCTTCATCCTTCTACTCATTAACTTCTATCAAATTTCTAACATCTGCTCCTTGGTCATCAAATGGGTTCTCTTCTCTGTCTATGGTGATGTTTATGCCTTCAATATTCATAGACTCATCATCAATGTTGATGGAGGGTGGTGGAACTAGTGATGATTTAGTTTGTGGTTCTTCTTCTACTATTGGCTTAGATTCATTGAATGTTTCTCCTGGTCCAGAGGTCATTACCTTTACAACTGCTTCCTCAATTTCTCTATTTATCTCTTCATAATTTCCTCCCATTATCATAACTATCCTTCTTTTCCTTCTCAAATGTGTGCTAAGGTTCTTCATGATTTCTTTGAAGTGGTCTTCATCCTTAATCTCACAAAGCTTCCTCACATATCTTTCTCTTATGCCTTTTTCTTCTTCTATTGCTCTCTTTTTCCTATTTACCAACTTCTCATATAAAATATCTGGAATCTTGCCTTTTATGTCTTCAAAATTCTTGTCAACAAGAATCATGTGTCTGACAACTACATTTTCAAGATTCAGCTCTCAAAGTTGTTGTACAGTTCATAATACTTGTTCAATTTGGTGAAATATCCTTCATTTATGATTTAAGGGTTCACTTTGTCAATCTTGGGCTTCCATTGCTTCTTTTTGTTGTTGTCTGCCTCTTCATCTGCTTATGGTTCAACTGGAGTCCTTATTATTTTTATTGGAGAAAAGATGGTTTCTATCTCTTTCTTGGTCCAATTGCCATCTCTTTAACTCTCTTAGTCGATGTAGTAGATGTGGATCTATAGACTTTCTCACTGTTCACACACCAATTCTATAATATCTTCCTCAATATCCTAAATATCTTCAACAATGGTTGCATGGGTTGTCAAGGGTGGAACTAACAACACTTCCTTCTTTCCAATATCCATAATAGCTACTGTTGTTTGCTTTGCAATGTTAAATTCATGCTCAGTCATGCCTCTATCCTTTAAGATCTTCTTTAAAGTGCTATCTACTCTTTTCTTTGCCAATTTCTGCACCTGTGACTATTGTGTTGCACTAAATTTTTTTTCATATGTTCCAAATCTATAACTCTTGGCATCCAAATTGCTTTTAAGTATCCTATTTACATAACCTCCAACTTCTTCTTCAGATACCTCATACTCAAGAGGATCTAAAAACTCTATCCTTGGCTCTACTACTTCAATGAAAGTAAAATTAGTGTCCACTAAGAAACATATCTCACTCTTGTATTTCTCAACAATAGATGGTGGAATTCTTGATCTTCTTCTTATTTCATTCTAAAAGGTCTTTATGACAAGGGTAGCACTCTCATTCACTTTATCAATGGGATGTCTTAAGTATACCTTGTTAATCTTTTCCATTGAATTTATACCATCATTCCAATCAGTTCCTATGGTGTAAGGGAATCTTCTTAAAAGATGGAAAAACATGTAAGTGATCAGGGATGAGAATCTAAACCATGAATTCTTAGTCTTCTTGATCTTTACAAGATTTTCAATTAGTTGAATTCTCATAATCTCACAAATATCTACTTTCACTCTGTCAATACACATAAGGTAGGTTGCTTTTACCATGCGTTCTACCATGTCATCTTCTCTAGAACTTGCACAAAATTTTGATGTTAAGATTTTACATATATGTCTTACATCATCTTGTTCAATCTTTCTTATAACTATTCCTCTTCCATTGTATGAAGACTTGGTGTTGTCCAACACTATTTTATTAACATTCTTCTCATTTAAAGGAATTGCTCATGTTTTAGACAATCCTTTAACCTCATGTATAAGATTTGCTATAATATTTATAACTCTTTCATCCAACCAAAACTTTCCATTATGGATTATACTCAAAATGATTTTTGTCCATTCGTCATTTTGAAACTCATAGTGAAATGTGTACTTAATGATATCCATTTGACCTAAATGTTCAAATCCTTCTTTTTAGGTCATGTCTTGTTTGTAAATATTATTGACTCCATGGTTAAGCTACCATCTCCTACTATGTCAAACTTTCATTTTAGATATCCTTTTACATCTTCCAAATGTAAAACTTCATTTGGGATGGTTGATAAAGCCAAAATAGGGTCTTCCTCTAAGGGTTCTACTAGTTCCTTATTTATCTTAGGTCTAGCTCTATCTCTGATATTGTGAACTAGTGATGCATCCATGATTCTACCAAAAGGTAACTACTTTGATAATGAATACTTATTTAAATACCTTGGGATCATGCTTTAGGGCTTTGTGTAGATCTGGTGAAGAATCTATCTCCAAATCTTGCAAACTACTTTCAAACTCCACTGGATAGCTCTCTATATCTCTTGTAAACACTTGAATGATCAACTGATGTCAATAATCTACTTTTATCCTTCAAATCTTTCAAGATAAAGTCATCGCATTAATTTCTTAAGTGTATTCATGCTAAAAGTTGTTCCTGGTTACCTGCAAAACTTCTTTCTTTTTGTGTAATTGCATACATATTCATAAATTCATGCTCTCTTAACCATAGCTTCCTTATATCATATACTAGCTCATATTAACTTTGCAAGGCTTAATTCAACTTACTCTAAATTTTATACTATTCGGATGCTTATTCTATTACATAGTTCATGAAATTGATGCTTAATTGCTTTGAGATGAATTAGGAAATGATTCACACTTACTCTCAAATAATTCACTTGTCTGATTTCCTAGTATATTGAGTGTTCTCGCTTGATCTATAGCTTTAACAAACTCAGTTTCATCCAAGTTACTGTAACTTTCTTTCTGACTGTTGTTGGTATTCACATGATTTCTCCTAGTATAGTTTTCATTTCTTCTAGGATTAGGATTTATCACATTGTTCATTCTGCAATACCTCACTGTGTGACCAATGTTATTGCATATCTAACAAATTATTCCATTGTTTCCATATCTCGGTCTTGATTGACTAATTTGTGATCTACAATTTCTGGCAATGTGTCCAAATTTGTTGCATCTATAACACATAACTCCATTTCTTTTATTCATTTCTCCAATAGGTTTCTTATCTGCAGGGTTAGTATTTCTAAACATTCTACAATTACCACTATCATTAGATCTAAGTTTCTTGCAATCAATAGCTCTATGTCCAAAACCATGACAATTATAATAATAATCAGAAATAGGTTTGAATTTCTTACATGTACAATCTCTTTTCATGTGTCCAAAAGAATTGCATGAAAAACATCTACCTTTAAATTCTCTTCGCATCTCTTTAGGTGACTCATCTTGCTTAGGTGGATTAGGTATATCTTCAGATTTTTTAGATTCATCTGGTTTCTTTTCATCTTTATTCTTAGGGTGTTTCAAATCTGGTTCTTTGCATTCTTCAATCTTCTTAGGAATTTGTTCAATGTATCCAAGACCAATTTTATCATAAGAGGGTTTTTGATAAGAAATATGTTCATCAATGTTTTTGCTACTGGATTATAGTTTCTCAAGATGTTGTTTAGATTGAGTTAGTTCTCCTTTCATAATTGTGTTGTACTTCATAAGCTCAATATACTGCAATTTTGTAGTCTCAAGTTCAGATGTAACTTTGGTAAGTTCAAATCTCAAATTTATATTTTCAGATTTTAGATTTGACTCATCTTTGTTGTTATCATCTTTCAAGCTTAATCTTAGATCTACAATCTTTAGCTCATGTTTAAGGATCTCATTTTCTTTCTTCAGTTTTGAAACTTTATCATAGTCCTTGATTTGACTTATAGGTTCTTTCTTTGATTTCAAATCTTCTAACTTTTCTTTCAGTTTCTCAATGTAATCTTTCACATTATCATATTTGTCTTTTAGTGTATCTCTTTCTTTAGTAAGAATATCAATCTGTTCAAGATCTTCATCAAGATTCTTCTGCAGCTAATCCATATCCATAGAGATCTTACTCAAGCTGTTAGGCTTTCTTTGAATAACTTTGGTCTGAGTAACTAAGCTCTGATACTAATTTTTAGAAATAGGAAATACTGAGAGGGGGGGTGAATCATTATTTCACAAACTTTTACTTTTTCCCAATTATGGATATATAAAATTAACTTGTAGCTTGCATAAGAAACTAAACTAAGTAAACTAAATAATAAGCATAACAATAAAATGAATGAACTCATAACACCATGATTTTTCTCAAGGAAACCCTAGCCAAGGGAAAACCCCAGTGGGGATGATACCCACAACTAATCCACTAATCAAAAGTATCTGTTTAAGGATGTTGACCCTGTTAGGAGTCTATTACATACATATAGTGTCTTTGTCCTGGTTAAAGGACTTTAGGCCTTGTTAGAAGCCTCAACCCTGTTAGGAGTTGCTATTACAAAACAAAGATGTATGCAAGATTAGCTCACTGCCCAAACATGCCATATACAATGATAACTTCAGATAAAAGGTAAGATACAAAAACCTTTTACTACTGCCGAATAACTTTATTATTCTCATCTAGCTTTGTAGGCTCTTCATTCTAATAGACAATACTTTCTTCTTTTCTTTCTTACACCTTACAGTTTCACATCATATATATCATATATTGACTTCTTACAACTTCTTACTACTTTGCATTACATTATTCTTACTTATATAAAGGCTATTACAAAATAACCTTCCTGTCAGCTTTACAATACATTATACTCTTCTCAAAACATAAGTTCATTACATGTTTCCTTAGGGTTAACATCTAGGATGTCATCCCTAATTATTTAAGTCATTATTTTGATAAACAAAATAATCCCTTAACTAAATATAATCATATTCTGACTGTTGCTCTGTTCTGGCCGGCTCAACATTGTCTGTATAAAATATCAATATCTTTTTACGTACATGTCATAAAAACTTGTGCTCTTAGATGTAGCTTTGATATACATAGAATGATCAATGTTCAAGTGTGCATGCACTGGACCTACTTCTATGAACATCGCTAATCAAAACTGTCTCTATGAAGACTAGTAAACACTATTATACTTAGACAATTTTCATGTGTGCTCATACAAAACTTCTTCCTCTGATCATGTTGTCTTGATGTTGAGTATATGTTTCCATAATGACAACATTGTGATATCCTACTTAGCCAAATTACCAACACTATCCTAAATGTTTATATCAAAATCTTGCAACAATAATAGCCACCTTAGCTAGTTTATTAATTAGATACTTAATGGTTTCATGATCAATATGAACAAATATATGATAGATGGTCGATGTGATGTCTAAATTTATTTATGGCATTAATAATAGAAAGAATCTCCTTTTTCTATAAATGTATAATTCAACTCAGCTCCTTGCAAATTTTTATTTATATAATAGATAACATACTCTAGATTACCTTCCTTCCATCCAAAAATAGCACTAATTGAAAAATCAGATGTGTTTGTATATATATAAGAAAGGGAATCTTCCAATTAGGGCATCTAAGAATATGTGTTTGTGTAAGAGCTACTTTGAGTAATTCAAATGCTTGCTAATAGTTAGTTATCTAGTCAAATTCAAAGTCTTTTATAAGAAAAACATACAATGGATCTTCTATATTACTAAAATCCTTGATGAAGTAGTGGTACTAATTTGCATGAGCAAGGAATATTTGGACATCCCTCTGCTTATGATGCATTGTTATATTTTGAATAATCTATATCTTTATAGGGTCAACTTTGATTCCTTGTGCTGAGATGAAATGGCCAATAACTACTCCTTCCTCCATCATCATAAAATATCTTTCATTACTAAGGGAGAGGTTATGTTCTTGACATATTTGCAATACCTTTTCTAGATTATCTAGTTCTTCTTGAAAATAATCTCCACAGCTTGTAAAATCATCCATATAAATTTTCAATGTGTCATGTGCATAATTAGAAAAATTACTAAGAACAACTCTCTAAAATGTGGTCGGTGCATTACATAAAACCAAATGGAAGAACTAAATAAGCATATGTACCCCATGGGTAGGTAAAAATTTTTTTACCTTGATCCCTAGGAGCTATTTTAATTTGGTTGTAGCCACTAAAGTCATCTAGAAAAGAAAACTACCTTTTTGCAAAGAGTGAATCCAATACTTGGTCAATGAATGATAATATAAAGTGATCCTTCTTGGTGGTAGAATTCATCTCTATATAATCCACACAAACTCTCAACTTACCTTCTTTATATGGAATTATTACTATTGGTAAATCCCATTTACTATCAGAGATAGGATAAATGACTCCAACATCAAACAACTTTTGTAACTTTGTCTTGGTAATATCCTTTAAGGTTAGATTTATTCTTCTGTTTGGTTGTATAACTAGCATGTGCCATTCATTTATATAAATTTTATACATGTGTAAGTTGGGATCAATTCCTTTCATGTCACCATAGTCCCAAGAAAAATCTTTAGTATGTCATTTTAACATTATTAAGAAAGCTTCCCTTTGAGCTAAAACTAGTTCAATGCTGATATTCAACATCTTTCCTTGGCTGAATTCAGTTGGGATTGAAGCTTCTATAACAAAGGAAACATCTAGAACAATTACATTCAAGCTACATTCCATAGGTAAGAAACCAGATATCATCACCAATGTGGAAGCATCTCCATGAGAAACTAGTTTATGCAATGGGTAGGAGAGACAATTCAAGAACTTATCTTCTTATAGATCTAACCCATAAGAATTTTGAATGATATGTCCTAATGCATCATATTAATCTTGGAAATCAATCATGGGACTTTGATAAATCATCATTAAGGTTTGCAAAGAATACTATTCTTCATTGTCTAAGGTTGTCCAAATATTATGTTCTTCTTCAACATGTGGTTGAGTTGGTGGATAGGTAATCAAATTTTTGGCTATGTTCCCATTTGATATGGTCATATTATTATTGGAATTTTTTCTACTTGAATTGTTGACACTCATGTTTTGTCATTGATGTCAACATATGTCTCAGTTGGTTTCATTAGATAGACTAGTTATGACAAGAACAAAAAGGTCTAACAAAGTGGTACGGACATTGTACAACATTTCAAGATATGCAATAATAGATTTTTGATATAGGATGTATGTAGACCTAATGTCTAAATCCATAGATCATTATCTTCTCTTTTACATAAGTTATGACTATTTTAGTGGAGATTGGTCACAATGCATAAATAAAAGACTATGACAAAGATGGTCTCTCAATTTTTAGGATAACTTGGATGCGAGCATGAGTTGTGGTATGAAAGCTTGAGGCTTGACATAATACACTTTGGAGAACATTCTATGAGATTATTGGGTTGCCAGAATCATGGTGATGTTAGCTAAAGCATGTGGTCTTGCAAAGACCTATTTAGGGCCAACCAGAGGAGATAACATGTTAAGAAGGTTTCCAACATGGATTGAAAATATTGGTGCACATTTCATGATTTTTATTTTTTGTATACTTGTTTAAGATACCATGTGTATCTTAAAAATGGTCTAAGTATTTATTTTTGCATTGGAGAAGTCCTAATAGGCCAACCTAATTATTTATTGTAACTTGTATAAAAGAAAGTCATTCCTTAGAATAATGATAGGTGAAGTGGTAGATGTGGTTGTGAACTTATTGTTGGAAGGTAAGTTGGATGTCGAGATGTAATTCATTAAGAACTTCATTGGAACTATTTGGGAAAAGTTGGTTTTGTAAGTTAGTTCATTACTGTTATTTTATATTCTTATATACTTGTTTGGACAATGGATCCAGAAGGTGGGTTTAACCTTCAAAAGGTGGATTTAGCCTTCACTTTGGGCAGTGTGCTTGGGCAATGAGCCTATCCTTGTAACCAACTACTAACAGGGTTGAAAAGACTCCTAACATGGTTTGTCCTTTAACATGGAGACTTGTACTAGATGTAATAATTATCTCCTAATAGGGCCAGGTTTCCTAAAAAGGACACAATATTTTAGTGCATCATTAGTGGGTTCCATCCCCATAGTGTTTTTTCCCTTAATAGGTTTTTCCTTGACAAAAAATCTTTGTGTTATGGTGTTTTTTTTGTGAGGCTCTTATGGTTAATTTACTATTTCAGTTAGTCAGTTTATAAAGGAATTTAAATTTAATATTTGGCACAAAATTGATTCACCCCCCTTCCCCCCCTCTCAGTTGTGTTGGTGCATTTTTATTGCTAACAGTTATCATCATGGAAACCAATAAATGAATCTAGTATATCTAACCAAGTATGTCCCAGGATAAAGGGATATCCTCCCAAGGTAGCATTAGGTTGGAGCACAATAAAATATATAGAGTATTCCCATGAATCCATAATGATAAATAAATCTTCTATAAATCCCTCAAGATTGATTGTGGATTGATCATCTTACTGCAACATAGTATGGGTATGTCTATTGTTAGCCAATTTGAGAATATTCATTGTTTACTTTGTCATGAAATTAATTACCACCCCTAAGTCAATGAGATTTCCATTTATGTGAGAAAACACAGTAGGGATAACATGATCCATATACTTAGGGACAATAAGTGTGCCTAACATAATATCATCCAATTGTTCTATCACATGAACAATGTGTGAATCACTCATTTTCCTTCCTAGTTTGTTGAGACACTCCTCTCGAATGGATTTGGTATATATAGGGACATCTTTGATTACTTAAATAAGTATAATTTTGATGTAAATATTATTTAGTTGGCCCATGAAATTAAATGCTGGCTTAGGATTATATTTATTAGTGGCTAATTTTGCTAGAAAAGGAGGATCATTAGTCAAAGGTTCTTGTTCAGCAATAGGTTAAGATGGTTCTTGTTCGATAGTAGGTTGAGATGGTTTTGGATTAGTGGGATCATTAATGAGATATTCATCAGTTGCTTCAATTATTTATGGAGCATATGAACCATCAAGAGTCTATCTTGGATGAATGTGGACATCACTAATTTCAACTGTGTAGTTTGGATATTGAGTGGCACCATTAGCATAATCTTTCTAAACAAGTTTATTTTTAGGATTGGGTGCAACTTGAACAATTATTGGTTGGGGAGAAGCATGTGGGTTTGGACTCAACTTTATAGCTTGCTACTACAGGGTAGGATTGGACATTACAGGAAGTGGTTGGTTAAAGTTATGTTCTTGTGTGTATTGTGAAGGAACTTGGGGCCATTGTTGGTTACCTTTCCATAGTTGAGACCACATATTTTGAGCTCCTTTCCATTGACTATAGGTGGGTGTCTAATAAGGAGATGAATGAGACCATCCCCCTTTCTATTTTCCCTAATTAGTATTCACATTACCTTGCCATGGTTGACTAAAATTTCCCCATGGCTAATTATTCCAACCAAAAGCATTTAGATTATACCCAAATAATATATTAGAATAAGATAATGGATCAAGAGGCATACCTTAATGTGGTTTACATGGATTGTATTGAGAAATACAAAATATTTGTCCACCATCATCTTCAAATACATGAATATTTGTCTTTAAAGGCTTCTCTTAAGTGATGGAAACTAGCCTCTTGCATTGATAGAATACCTTCTTTTACCCAAAATTTGGGCAATATTCTACAAGTACAACATCTACTTTCTCCTACTTCTTCTTGATATGAAGATTATCTAGTTGCATGGCCATATGAAATATAATTTCCTCCTTCATATTTGAGAGAAAATAGCTAAGCTCCATGAAGGATACTATTGGAAACTACAATTGAAATAATTTTTATATTGTCATTGATGTCAAACATTAACTGGTAAGACACTTTCTATCTTGTAGAGTACCATATCTTTTGATTGATGAAGAGGATTTGAAAAGAGGAGATAACAAGAGGACCTAAGGAAAGGTTGTGTTATGTGATACTTCAATGGGTACTTAATTAGTTGGCACATTGACAAGGTAATGTGTTGTTTATATTTAACACTAAGTGAAGAAGAAAGTCTGGAAGCATAGGCTTAACCAAGAAAAAGTGAAGAAATTTAGTTTAAGCTGAGTGATGCTAGTGTCAACCAAGCACCAGTACAAGCTGAGAAAATCTAGTGTCGATTGAGCATCAATAATTGCCGAGTAACTGATAATTAACCAAGAAAAGATAGTTTTTTCTGAGAAGGGAAGTTTGAGTGATGACCAAGATATCTAGTAATGACCAAGGAGATGAACACAGTATTGACCGTGTCAGTAATTTACAGTTTGTGAAATAATTGAGAATCCTAGCTAACATAGTTGAATTCTTGGGATATGTAAAACATGTTGAAATTATTAATGAATGATATGGAGAATTTAATGCATGGTAAACCATTTTCTTATGGATTCAAGGAGAATTTTGAAGATGTATCTAGAAGGAAAAGAAGGAGAATAAAATGATTGAAGGATTCGATGAATTTGACCTAAACCTAAGATCTACAGAAGAGATTAAGTGGCAAAAGATTAATCTACCTGATCAAGGAGGTATAAGGATGACCTAATTGTGAGGTTATACAGAGAGTGGAAGAGGTTGATGTTATTGACTGATGAATCTAAGCAGAAGGCTAAGGTGAAGCTATGAAGAGCTGAACAAAGTTGTGGTGATTGCTTGAAGAGAATTATGAGAAGATCAGAGATGGACATGGAAATGAAGGTTAGTTAGTAAATTAGCATATGATCAAATTGGATCTATATTTACAAAGTGAGTTGTATATTTCAGATCAGAACCTAGTGTTACTGTCTAACCATTGTATCAGTCAAAATCCTTTAATCAAGGTTGACCTTACAATCATTTTTGTAAACCCTTTAATCAAGGTGAAATTCTAATGGAATATTCTTAAGCCCTCTAACCAGGCCACTCTTAATAGGGTGATTAAATCCTTTAATAGGGTCATACCTAACAGTGTGTATTGTAAACCTTTAACTGGGTTGGCTTCTCACAGAGCTCACTTCAGAAGAGTGAAAATCAGTAGCATGTTACAAGTTATTTTTCCCAAATTGGATTTCCACATTAAATTCTAGTGTTATACTTGTGTGAATTTTATTTGATGTGAATGTTGTTGAAATTTTTATACTCTACAAGTTGATTACTTTTGGATAGTGGATTGCAAGTTTTATGTTACTTATATATGATATAGAGACCAAGTGAATTTCTGATTAGATCTAGGTTTGTTGAAGAGATAGAAATATGAATTGGTACATCTGGACCTAAGGATAACTAATTCACACCCCCCTCTCACTTATTCTAAAATCATTCTAATAGATACACCATTTGAAGATTTAGATGTGGGCACTAGTTAGCTACTCCTATTCTTATTCAACATAAACATTGGGTATTTTAAAGATAATTTGCAACTATATTCAAAGTCTGATTGGGTTATATCACCTTTTCTCATCAAATTGAATGCATCAATGCATTGATCATTAACTCCTTCTAAAAATACAAGCTTGAGATATTCATGGAAAAGCCTATTTTATGGAGATTTATTTAGAGTGAACTAAAACCTCTCTATATAATCTTCCAATGGTTCATCTTCCTTTTGAGTCATCCTTAAGATGCCTTCATTTCTTGCATCTCCTCCTCTATAGTAATCTGCATACTTCTTCAATAATTTCTCTTTTATTACTTCCCAACTTTATATAGCATTTTTATCGATGCCCATAATAACCTTAAAGCAACATCCATCAAGGTGGGTAGAAAGAGCTTTAGTGTATGTGAATCTATTGTATAATCATAGCTTCAGAAAATTGCATCAAATTAAAAAAGGAAGGTATTGATATCTTTTGTTATTAGGACATAGAAATTAGGCAAATCCGATGGAGGTATTTTTTAGAGAAACAACTCTCTCTTGGTCTGATATGGGAAACTCAAAGGTGACAGATTTTGTGGGATTCTCAACTTCTTCACCATCTATATTTTTTGTGTGATGGTGTTGGGGGTCAAGTCCTTCCTCAAAAGGGTCCACTTGGTCATCCTTTGTGTCTAATTATTTAGGCTCCAATGAGTCTTGTATTACTATAGAGGGGATAAATCTCCCTAGTGCGTCTCTTCTTTGTTGCATGCCATGTATAAATGTCTTCCTGCACTTTTTAGTAGAGGGTGTTTAACTAAAAGTTATGATAACTAAAAATGTAATGCTATAAAATAAAAACTATGCCATGGAAAGAAAATGACAAAGAAACATACTATACTATAAATTCTATGCCTTGGCACCATCCCCAACAATGATGCCAAAAATGACTAGTTTTAATTAAGAATGATTAGTAAGTGTATACAACTAAATACACTATTCTAATGAAGTAACTAATCTCCAATTAAGTAACCTTTCAACCTCATGGAAACTCATTTAATTATTGACCAGGGACATATTTTCTTAGATGACGCCTACATTGTATGTGTGACACAGTCAATCTAGCACCTACCAAAATACCGAACTCAACTAAAAACAAGTATATTAAAGCATTCTATACTAATTCCAACATGGGAAGCTTTGGATATGGGTAAAAAATGTGGTTGTGTTTGACAAATTTAGTGTTTAATAGAATTAACTAAAATTAACTAATTAGGAAAAGGACTAGGTCACAAGAATCTTAACTACTTGAACTTATATTAACTATACAAGAGACTAACTTGCAAACTCGCATTAATTATGCATCACATCAAAGAAGTTAAATCAACTATGAACTACTACAATTGGCAAGTGTATAACACAAAATGTACAAATTAAAATGTAACCAACTACTTCTATGCTACTAGAGAATTACATCACCTCAAGTGGCCCTTTCTTGAGGATCTGTAACCTTAAATTAACATAGTACTCTTCTTTAAAAAAATTACCATCCACCTTTTATTAACCATAACAAAAGTGCAATAATGAGTTAACTACAACACTAACTTGAATATAATCTAATACTATAATTTGATCAACTATCAACTTTTCTTAACATAGTTCTCTTCTTTTTATAGAAGAGAGATCTCAAAGATACTACCAATAGTAGCTTTAAAAGATTTCATTACACTTATCACTCTTCAAAAGAGTTTGACTTATTCACTAATAGAAAATGCACTAAAGAAAAACTAAACACATGGAATATTAAATGAGACACGACCATGCATCATGGGCACATAGTTGAATTGGCATGAGACTCGTTCCTTCAATTGAATAATCATTACTAGTTGCCTAGGCAAATTATGTCATTTGTGGAAATGATGGGTTCAAAAACATCGTGACTCACAACAGTTCCATATTGGAAAGTTTCACCATGTCTTCCCCATAGTAGTAATTATTCCACCATCCCATCTTTTGATTTTGTGGCAACATGTTATCTTAGACAATAAAGGATATACACAATCACATCAAAATATCTCAAAACACCACATTTAATCAAGATTGATTACCATTTCACACATAATTAGAGCTATAATATATTACATTATATCACATATATAATAACCATAAAAATTGCCATAATGTACTCAAGTATAACCAAGTCTTAGAGAATTTTTCTAAAATATCATGAAATTGAACCTAAACATCCCCCAAAAGACACCAAACATGGAATCATCAGTTCCCTTGTTGATATTCACCTAAAACTATTGTTCTTCTAAGGAAAAGGATAAGATGATAACTTGAAATAGACTTACTTCCTAATGTGGCATTGTACTAAACTATTTTAGACTTGTACTAATGTTTTAACATACAATTGCTTAAATGTTCAAGTCCTTGTTTCTACATAACTCAACAATTAGGTATACTTTTTACATCAATAATAATAAGGAGGCTTGAATATTTCACATTGTATAAGGAAAAGATAATTTTCACCAACAATTACATTCATTTCACAATTTGTAACCTACAAAATGTATCTTTTCTTATTTTAGAGGTATTATGTATGGGGCATTTGTTTGAGGCTTTTACGTAAAGCACAAAGATTTTATATCAACCACCACAATTCACATACAGAAATGAGAATTAAGAAGATAAAAGACTAAATGTATTGGTAAAGATATTTTTATAATAGTATGTAATCTAAAAATCATTCTAAAATTGCTTCAAAATAATAAAAATACTTAGATTTTTAGTCACCAAGTGATTTTTTTCTAGCTACAAAGAAAAATATTTTTCCCAAGATCTTTGAAAAAGCTATTTTTTTCCAAAAATAGAGAAGAACTAACTTATGCCTTTTTACTTGACTAACTTCCTAAATCTTATCATTATTAATTGGCAAAATACAAGTGTCACACCTCTCCAATTGAAAAAGTCTAACCACTTCAACACTAGAAAAATGCCTTATATTTGCTTAAATAGTGGAAGATATCCTAGATGGATTAAATGTGATGGGTGCTTACATTTCCTTTCTTCACTATCTCTTATTCTTTCTCTAAACTATCACAACACCCCAAATTTCTCCTCAAATACTTGTGAATTACCTACACATACCTTGAACAAAGCCATAATTTTTCATTCAATCCTCTAATTGTTGTAACCTTTGATGATCTTGATTATAAGGCATTTACAAGAAGGCTTAAAGATGATTATAGCCTCTTAGATGGGATATGAGAGATTTAGGATAGGAAGTTGACACATCTACCATTCATTCATAGCTCTTTCATTCTCATATTTCTCCAAACACAAATCACTATTACTTTTCTAATAATTTCATGATTTAACCAACCATTAGGTCTCTTTCATATATCTTCTCATGCTTGATATAAAGTTTCCACTTTCGGTGATTGTCACTATGGTTGACTTCTTTATGCCCTTACCAATATTATCCAACAAAATAACCATCTTTATGGAATCCTCATAGGTTTGGCATTTGATTTTTAATATAATAGTCCATGTAGCTTTCATGACTATTTTTATTCACTTTCTAGTACAAAATACTATCATCTCATCCATGAATAGTATTTTTTTTCCTTTTAAATGTTATGGTGAGCTTCCTCATGAGAATGAATCTTTAAAAAGTGAAACACTCTATTTATCATTCTAAGTCACACAAAGACACCAATTTTCTAAGGCCATAGAAACCACTGTCTCCATGCATGCTCTTTTATGAAAACTACTAGTGTAGAAATAACACAAAGTAGAATAACATTATTTAAACACAAATTTATGTGGAAACACTTGGTAAACCTATACTAGGGAAAAAACCACAAGAAAATATCTTTTGTATTATTTCTCAAGAATTTTCATAGTTACAACAATATCCAAAAGTACATGAAAACATGACTTCAAGTAGCATATACCAACCAAGTTGCAGATTCCTAATTGGAGACAACTTACTAAAAATAGTATGTATGACTAACACATGTAAAAATTACTTGATGATTTCCATGATGACAATTTGTCATTATTGGAATAATATAGTACCATGTCACCCCATGATGACTTCACATTCCAACATGCTATATTTTCTTCTTATCATCTGACGTAAACTATTAATTGGCTTCAAGAATCTTTCCATGAATTCTTTGAACCATTGTATGATTTATGTTCTAACTAACATCTTCTCACTCTCTCCATAATAGGGCCAAAAAAATACTAAGTACTCTTTTAACTCTCACGACGCTTTCCTTACCATTATTGTGCCATGTAAACTTTTTCATATATCCTTTTTTTGATGTCATTTTCTTGTTGGCTTTATCTTCTTCCTAGATGACCACTATCATATAAGTCAATATCATATCCATGATATGAATATTCTATAGAACCTATATAGATTTCTAAACCTTGATTCTTAATCTTTGGATGTCCCTTGTCAATCATATAACATTGAAAGATCTATTCTATAATGGACTTAATTTGTTCCTAATATTGTGTGTCCATTTATTAATAGTAATCTTATAATTATTTTACTAAAAGTATGATACTATTAATGATTGTGATTGTCTCCATTCTTTGTACCGAGCACTACAACTCATTATCCATTAGTGCTTGGTTATATAAACTATTGTGTTCTCAAACCATTGTCCGTGATTAATGTGTAGCAATAATTTGGCTTTAACAATCATTGCAAACTGTTATGTTTTTCCTTAATCATTGCTACAGTATTTATTTCCAAGATCATTATGAAATCTTCTACTAATCCATATAATGACTCTTTTAAGGTACAAAAGTATGCTTGTCCATAATTCTAAATTAAGTCTTACATCATTCTTCATCATCCCTTATGGATGTAAAATAAAATTTGTTTGTTGTTTTAATCATTATAGCTTCACTTGCACTTTTGACTCTAGCCATTTTTTACTTTCATCACACATATACATTGTCCATGCCTTATTTGGTAGTCTATCATGCACATCTAACTTCAATTTATGTTTTCATTCTTCAAAATTATATATTGTTGATGCTTTATTAGGACCATTAAGTCCTTCAATGTTCCAAGAGATAAAGTTCATTTTTAAGGTTTTTATAGAGCTATTAAACTCTTATATCCTTAACTACCATTGGCAATATCCTTAGTTTCTAGGATGTGTCATTTTAAGGTCAAATCCCACATCAAAATTTTGCATATATAATTTAGGATCTTTTGAACTACAAGGGTTATAAAACATCATCTATAATGAAGGAAGGAGAGAACAAAACTCCCTCATTTAGGGCCAACAAATTAGAAGCAAGATCAACTTTTCTCCAACATAGATAGATCAAAATACCCTTTTAGCACCTTCTTTAAAGGTAATATTTGGTTGTGTTTTGGATAATATTACCTTTGTTTTTGTGAGGCATATTTGATTTTTAGATTATTATTTTTTGATCTATAATAGTTATATTTTGATAATAAAAAGAAAGCATTACATCATATGGTTAAGATTGCCTACTGCCCTATTTGGGCCTTCCTTCATCTAATTATATAGGAGCCTTAAGCTCTATTAGTAGGAACTACCCTTTATATATCATATTTGGCATAAAATCCTTACATAACTTCATACATATCTTCTTATAATCATTACTTCAGTCTCTTCAATCCTCGTGCTTACCACTTGCACTATGTTCACACATTCTAAAGCTATCAGTACCTTCCATTTAGTTCACCTTGGATCTCTTGGAAATCTTGCACTGTCAGAGCACCATAACCATTCAATTTCCTCAACATTTAGCAAAAGATCTATTATATAGTTTGATCAAAAACCTACATCTCACATCACCTGGAGCATTGTAGTTGTTTCTACAAAAATCCATTATTTTTCAACCAATTATTCAATTATTTCTATAATGTCACCATAATCTCTAGATAATCCTCAGAAACCCTATTTCTTCTCAAAACATCTCATCTCTTTCTTCCTTGTTGTGTGATTGCATTGTGTGAAAATGAAGGCAAATGAGAGTCTTTATATAGAGGTTTCAAGGTGAGGTTCCTAGAGTAATGTGAGGAACCATAGTTCAAATTTCACCTCTAATTATGGTCCAATCACAATAAACAACTAAGGAGGGAAAATAATTAAATTAATTTTAAATTAAAACCTTTTCGCACTTGGATCTGAAGGCCCGACATTGATTTTGGGGCCCTCCGGGACCAAATTTTGAAAAGGGGAATCAAATCCTGAAGGAGTTCAAAGATGACCTCATCTCTAACCTAGGTCAAGGATTACCTAGACCCTAACCTAGGTCATGGATGACCTTGTCCTTGACCCAGGGGTCCAGATCCTTCCAAAATAAAAAATAGGAGGTCCCGGGGATGCCCGGAGACCTAGAAATGATGTCAGAATAGGGCAGAGTGCCAGGGAGAGGCACAAAATCTTATGATGATTATAATGAGAGCTAGGAGGACCTATTTCTAAGTCCTACCTATAAAATAGAGCAATGGAAGAGGTAAATTAAGGAGAATCCTCAGGATCCTAACCCTAATTTTACCTAGAATGAAGGAATCAAGTGCAGAATGCATCCTAAATGCAAGTCTATCATGATAAATGTACTAAATGAGGGTACTAAACCTATCGAGATGTAAGTGCTTCCATTTTAAGATGATACATTTATCCCCCACTTTAGCTTAGATATGACACTACGTGAATATGCAAGCTAAAGTAAGAAAACATCATAGTAAATAAAAAGGATATAGCCAAGTCCTCAATGTAGAGATCTTGTAGAAAACTGTTAGAACCTGAAACACACAAGGTTAATTAAAATCCATAAATCACCTAGAGCTTAATATATGAAAATTGAGAAGTGCATAAAGACCCTTATGCCCCCCCTTTTTCAGCTTTCTACTTTCGAAGGGTGAAACAGGGTGATAAGGATAACTCTATTCACCGGATATGCAATTTGTTGAAAATTACTTTCCTAAACCAATTAAAAGGATTCCTAACCTTCCTAAACTGATTCAAGGAGTTAGGTATCTGAATCATGATTCCAACGCCACTAACGGCACTGAAAATGGAGTTACCGAACTCAAGTTATGATGAAAAGAGTGAATGTCTATCTAAATGCATAATAAGGGAAATCCGAGTTTACCATGAGAAAACCCTAAAAGAAACCCTAATAAAACCCTAATTTGAACTATAAATAAGGAATAAGGAAGAGATAATTACTCATTCTTACCATTTTCAGATTTGAAAAGAGGAAGCAAGATGCCGAGGAGAGAAGAACTTCAAGAAATGCGCATGGAGCTTCTGAGGCACAATCTGGCTACCAGACAATCACTTCCAGAGGTGAGTTTGCTGTTGTATGCTTTTGTATTTTCCAAATTCCTATTTTTCATAGGCAAGGTCAACCCTATCCCCTATAGGTCAACCTTGACCTATCTATGTTGACTTTGACCCAAGAAAGTCGACATTGACTGGAAGGTTTTCACCTGTTATGAGATGAGGTCAACCTTGACCCATCAAGGTTGTCCTTGAGCCAGTAAAGTTGACCTTGAGCTAGTAAGGTCATCCCTGACCTAACTAAGGTCGACCTTGACCTTGTCAAGTTATATTTGTAGCTTTGATGATGTAGATTACTGATATGGTGTCTGTTTGTGCTGGCAGGACTTGGTCCGTCTTCAAGAGAATCCCTTTGGAGAGTTGCTAGTCATGGTCAGATAGAGATTGTCTGAGCTTGATGATGATAAGATGTAGTTACTAAGAGATGTGGGACTATACTAGGTATCAGTCTTACCATAGATTAGACTACATTGAGCCATGCTATGGGCTCTAATAGAGAGGTGGGATGAGGATACATGCTCCTTCCATCTTCCCTCCGAAGAGATCATAGTGACATTAGAGGATGTCTACAAGATCTTGTGGCTTCCAGTCCGAGGTGAGACCATCAGGCCTAGAGCATAGTGAGATTTTGAGGAGATCAATATAGATAAGGAGTATTTCATAGGATGGGTTCCATAGATGTAGACCTAGTCAGATCAGGTCCTATTGTCATCCATACTGTCAGGCCCTACACCTTTAGTACAAAGGGTGATGCTTTGCATAGTATCATTGGTTGTGTTACCCAATGCAAAGGGTACCATATTTTGTACACCTCTTACACATCTTATATAGAGGATGGAGAGGGAGAGGACCATGTTCTCATGGGGTCACAACATGTTAGCCCAGCTATACCATGAGCTAGGTTAGCTAGTGAGATATTAGAGGGAGAGTCTGTTGATATGCACACTCTTGCAGATTCAGCTATTTGAGAATTTCTCATGTACATGTCCATAGGGTGTTCTAGTGATGGTAGATGTGAGTACACTGAGAGTCTTTGCATATCCTCTAAGAGATGCTTGGTAGTTTGGAGATATCCTTTATTGGAGGGTACGTCTAGATTGCATTCTAAGCACCGATGTCATATGGAGACCCTACTGCCAGATGACAGAGTGTCCTGATACATGATTCCATATGACATATTCATAGTGGTGGAAGCTGGTAGAGGGTCATCAAAATCATATATTGATGCCATACTATTATGATCGGGTTATGAGGTAGTTCAGCCTGTTACAAGGTGTCCTTAGAGCAGTACCTTGCTATGCACATTTGATGAGGTACTATCAGAGACCCGACGCCATGCACCGACCATCAACAATAGAAATAGAGGATAGTGATGTAGATGAGATAGAGGATAGAGAGGTACCATCAGATGTGACCTATTTAGGCATGAGTAAAGATTACATCAGGTACTGGAGTCTATAGGGGACCCGCCCCATCTTCCCTGAGGATTATCCTACACGTGATCTAGGTCTTTCAAAGAGGACACACCAGGATAGTGGTATAATAGAAGAGGATGAGGATGTCAGAGATGAGGAGTACATCTCCAAGGGAGATCCCATGGAGGAGGAGAGAGTAGAGCAGAGAGAAGAGGAGATGCCCCTAGGTTGTGATACTGGTGCATATGTACACATTATTCATGCATCACCACTAAGATCATGATGGCCCCCATATCATGATGGCCCCCATGACCCCATACAGAGACACCACCATCGAGACCTAGACATGGTGAGCGTGGAGAGAGTAGTCACTCCATGCCCCCACCATCTAAACACTTTAGTGATGTCTAGGAGGGAAACCCAGGTATGAAATATGAAATTTGATTAAATATGTGATTTGATTTGAGATAAAAAGACACTAGACTGATAAATGTATTTTCATTCTATAGCTAGCATAGCGAAGTGGAGGAGCTTTGTATCTGAGATTCTCAAGGACACAATTATATCCTACCAACTACCAGCTAACGAGTGAGATTCTTCCTTTAGTCGCATAGATCCTGATAGGAATGCTAACATTTTTGCATGTATCTAGTGAGAGCTGAGGTTGTGCAAAGAAAGGGAGGAGAAGCTGATAGCTGAGTTACATAGTGCCCAAGAGCATCCACATGGTATGAGCATATCGAGGAGCCACACACAGACACACAAGTATTCATCTTCCTACCATAGGGAAGAGAGATCTAGAAGCCATCAACCATCAGAACGTAGTAATAGACGTAGTGATAAATAGGGCTATTGGCCACATATGTATCAAAAAATGAAAATCTCTTTTTGATGAATGAAAAAATTTCTCTACTAATTATTTCTATGTTTTATTACTATGTTTTCATCAATATAAAACTTAATAGAAAGAAAGAAAGTGTGTGAATATATTCAATATGTAATTTTGTTAGAACTACATAACCTATAAAACAAACTTTATAAGGAATACATAAATGCACAAGGAAAGAATGAATGAAATTAAGGATAATAACATTTGAGATGCATAATATTAATGGGTTCCTTAAAATAAACACCATCCATATCAGCAAGTTTATAAGCACTCGAACCAAAGTCTTCAATAACAACAAAAGGTTCAAGCCAATTAGGGCTAAGTTTTCCTTTTTCACCTGATAAAGAATTCAAATTTTGTTGATTCTCATAAAGGACTAAATCACCAATCGCAAATTTTTGTTCAATTACCTTATGATTATATTGCTTCTGAAGAGATTTATGATAAGCTTTTATATGTTCTAATGCATGTATTCTTTGTTCATCCAACATTTCTAGCTCTTGTCAACATTTTTCATGAAAAGTATATTTATCAATTATCCCATGAAATGAAACACATAGAGAAGGTATTTCTAGTTCCAAAGGCATAATAGCATTAGTACCATAGACAAGGTTGTAAGGATAAGTACTTGTGGTAGTACGAACACTAGTCCTATAAGCCCATAAAGCATAGGTCAGTTGAGTATGCCAATCTTTCGCATGCTTACTAACTATTTTTCTCAAAATTTGTTCAATGATTTTATTTGATGCTTCAACTTGTCCATTAGATTGAGGATAATAAGGAGTTGAAAATCTATTTTGAATTTGATATTTCTCCAAGAATTTTGTGACTTCTTTGTTTTTAAAAGAGGTACCATTATCCGAAATTATTGTTGAAAGAATACCAAATATTGTTATGATATTATTAAGGAGGAAATCACAAATAACATCTATCATTGTTGAACGAAGAGGGATGACTTTGACCCACTTTGTGAAGTAATCTATAGTAGTCAGAATGTAAGTATGTCCTTAAGAAGAAGCTGGTGAGATTTTTCCAATAAATCAAAACCCCAAACACTAAAAGGCCATGGATAAACTTGATTACAAAGCTCACGAGCAGGAGCATAAATCAAATTACTATGTTGTTGACATTGAGGACATTTCTTAACAAACATGGAAGAATCTCACTCCATTGTTTGCCAATAATATCTCATTCTAATCAATTTATTAACCAGGGATTTTCCACCAAAATATCCCCCACAAGAACTAGAATGAGCTTCTACCAAAGCTACATGGATTTCAGTTCTATTGAGACATCTTAATATTAATCCTTCATAAGAGCATTTGTAAAGTGTATCTCCTAAAATGATGTAACATGCAGCAAGCTTCCTAATATGATTATGCATGTTCCTTGTTGCTAATTCAGGAAAAGTACCATCTTTCAAAAAATGAAAAATATGTGAATACCATTCATCCGAATGCAAACTGAAACAATCAGATGTAATATTTTCTTAAATTGTAGGGATTTTAAGAGTTTGTATAGTAAATTGAAAGTTTTCAGCATTATTCTCAAGACAAACCAAAGAAGCTGTGCTTAACATGGTGTCTGCATGTCGATTATCCTTCCTAGGTAAAGTATGAATCACATAAGAGGAGAATTGTGAAAGCACATTAAGAGCTAAATCTCTGTATTGTGTCATTTTATCATGCTTAGTCTGATATCCTCCTTTAATCTATTCAACAATTAATTAGGAATCTCCATATATTTGTAAATGTTTGATATTAAGGGATGAAGTTTCTTGTAGGCCATCTATAAGAGCTTCATACTCCGCAATGTTATTAGTACAAGGAAAGGTTAATTTATATGATAAAAGGATGGGTTTTTTTGTAGGGGGAATTCAGATAATACCCACACCAGAACCTGTCTTAAATTTAGACCCATCAAAATATAATTCCCAAATATCATCTTTTTGAATAGCTAGAATATTATCATCAGGGAATTCTATTGAAGTAGAACATGTATCTGGATGAGGACAAGGTGCTTCAACTAGATAATCTGTTAACACTTTTCCCTTAATAGACTTTCGAGAAATGAAATTAAGATCAAATTCTGTAAGTAATATCACCCACTTTGCCAACCCTCCAGAGAGATCAGTTTGTGAGAAAAGATGTTTTAAAGGATCAAATTTAATAATCAAATTAACTTCAGCATTTATAAGATAATGCCTGAGTTTCTGACATGCATAAACTACATATAGACATTGTCTTTCCAAATCTATGTATCTTGTTTCATAATCAAGTAAAGTCTGACTAATGTAATACACATGTCTTTCCTTACCATCATTATCATTTTGAGCTAACAACGCACTCACGGCCTTCGGAGTCACTAAAGTATACAAATGGAATGGTTTATCAAATTTAGTAGGTTGCAAGATTGGAGGATTTGCAAGATACTCCTTAAATTTCTCAAAAGCTTGTTTACACTCATCATTCCAAGAGAAAGTGGTATCCTTTCTAAGAAAGGAAGTAAAAGGGATAGTACGATCTACTAAATTATAAATAAAGAGATGAATAGTTTGTATTTTTCCTTGTAAACTTCATAATTGAGAAATATTCTTAGGAGGAGGCATATTAATAATAGCTTCAATCTTTTTAGTATCTACTTCTATGCCTCACTTAGAGATTATAAATCCTAATTATTTACCAGAATCAACTCCAAAGACACATTTCTTAGGATTCAATCTCATGTTGTAACTTCTAATTCTTTCAAATATATGTCGTAAAATGGTAACATGATCTTCTCTTTGTATAGATTTTGCTAAGATATCATCCACATAATCTTCAAGAATCTTATGAATGTAATCATGAAAAATCAAAGTCATGGCTCGTTGATAAGTTGCTCCTGCATTTTTTAATCCAAAAGGCATCATGACCCAACAAAAGGTTCCCCAAGGTGTTATAAATGTAGTCTTAAATTGATCTTGAGGAGGGATAAAGATTTGATTATATCCTAAAAAACCATCCATAAAAGATAACAAGGCATGACCCGTTGTTGAATCCACAATCATATCGATGCTAGGTAATGGGAAATCATCTTTTAAGGATGCCTTATTTAAATATCTAAAATCAGTACACATTCTTATCTTATTTTCTCCTTTTGAAATAGGCACAATGTTTGAAATCCAATCTGAGTAATCAATAGAACAGATAAATCCAGAATCCAATAATTTTTCAATTTCTCCTTTGACTAATAAAGCAATTCGTGGATTCATCTTTCAAATTTTTTGTTTCACAAGTTTCATATTTGGTTTTAAAACAATGTTGTGAGTAACAATCTTAGAGTCAATACCAGACATATCTGATATGTCCAAGCAAATATGTCCTTAAATTCAAGCAAAAGGGAAACCAACTGATCACGTTCAGCCTGATTTAAACATTTTCCAATCTTTATCATCCTTTCAGAGTTGTTCTCATCTATTTAAATATCAATAGTTTCAATTATTAACAAATCACTTCGTATTGGAGGATCCTTCAATAAAGGGAGGGTATCATGTTTATCATGTTCTCCAAAATAAGCATCGGTACTTAAACAATAAGGCTTCTGTCATTTGTAATGAAACTTAGGTAAATCTTCATAAACCCCTAAAAATTCCATTAAGGCTTCATCTTCAGGAAAAATATCCAAAGTAGGTGCTTCATTAAGGTCAATGAGAAGTGGGTTAACCAACGTCAACTATCCACCGCAAATATGATTAACATTAAGAGGAAAAGCCGATGGTTGTCTATAAGGATTGAATCCTAATCCATATGTATGATCATAAACTTCATTATCCAAAGGTACTTGTATACCTTGTTGATGCAGGAGCATCTTCGGTGTAAGAGCAATCTTTCATCACCCAAAAATATTTATGTTTACTTTTCAATAAGGGTTATCTTGTGTAGAGATGCTATTTATGGAAACTTACTATTTTTAGTAAGTTGGTCATACAATCTTGGAATGTTCTGATTTCACAGTTGGAGATTCATCTTAGTCATTTCAGCCTTCCAGTTGAGTTTCATTGTCACATCATCAGTATTGGTGAAGTTATTGAGGTTTTTGGGTACAAAATCTTTCAGGTCAATTTTTAAGGCCTTAGAGGCTTTGGATCATGATCAACCCCCAACTGACTGGCACTAATGTGTGTCAGGCAATGTAGATCTCGTCATGGCATTTCCAAAAAGTGGTTACAATAGAAAAACGAAGCTACAGTTAAAAAGGTATGGCCTCCAGAAGTTGGGTTACCTAAAAGCATATTTTGTATTTCTTTTGAGCCGACCCTATTGTAAAAATTGTGAAAATAAAATAATTCTATTTCATAGTCAGCCTTAAGAGCTAAATTTTTGGAACCTTCTGGGGCGGTGGAAATTGCCTATATAAAGAAGGCCCGTAGTGTTGTCTAGGCAGTTCTGGGATAGATCTGGGTAATAATTCAAGGCTTTGTCCTACAGAATATTGTAAAGGGAATGCCCATGTGGCTTTGCATATTGTAATTCTAAAATTTGGAATTTCACACTGTATGCACCCTAAAATGGTCACCTAGACTTTGGGCCCCATTTATTAAAATTATCAATTTCTTGAATCAATACTTTGCAAAATTCAAATCAATTTCTTTGATCAATCCTAAATAATTCAATCATTTCAATTTTCCCTAAGGTTTGATCGTTTCATCAATAATTTTATTTAATTAAAAGAAATATTCCCTCTTAAATAAATAAAATAACCTTATTTAATTGAAAGAAATATCTTTTAAATGAAATAAATTTATTTAATTAAAATCTCTTTTAATTAAATGATTTTATCTTATTTAGAATAATATCTCTCTTTTAATTAAATAATGTTATCTTATTTAATTAATAGAGAATCGTTCTTTTAAATAAATAAAAAATCATCTTAAAGCTCTTTTGTGATGAAAAAGAGAAATAAAAATAAAGAAAATTCTTTTTCTCTCCACACTTTCTAAAAATGAGCTTTCTTTCCTCCTTTTGCATTTATCCCACATTGCTCTTGGAGATGCATTCTCTTCCACATTTTCTTATATAAGGAGCCCTCTCCTTCTCATTTGAGATCCAAAATTTTCATAGTATTGTTATGCTGCAGGTTTTCTTGGCGACATTGGAGCTTTGAAGATCATTTCATTTTAGCTTTCACATTTACATATTAGCTTAATCTTCATAGCATCTTAGCTTAGTCTCTTTCATTATTTTAGCTTAATCTTCATATAGTTTAATTAGCAAAGGAGAGTAAAACTTCCATTTCAATAGAATAGTTTGCTTCTTTGCATTGCTATCATCTAGATTAGTTTCATTTACATGCAATAACTTGAAGATCAATGGAGATTAGCATTCTTGCTTCTCATCCTTGAATCTCTCATTTCTTGGTGTACTTGCATGGGTTAAAAAGGTCAATCTGAGGACCTCATACACAACCTTTGCACTCCATGAATAGAGAGCTGTGAATTGATATTTGAGACCTCACTGTTGAGTGTTCTTGAATGTAATGATTCACATAAGTGTGACTACTTTCTAGCACACATTTTTGGCGCCCACCGTGAGGTTGAACAGCTCTGTTTTGTCCTTCTTTTTATACATTTCCACTGCCTGTTCTAGTGTTTTTGAAATAGTTTTTGAGGTTAAGGGTGTTATTCTCTGTGGGACGTTATTTTTTGTTTCTAAATTTATTTATTTTAGCACTTTTTCTATCAAAACTACTATTTTTTAATTTTTTGTTTGTACTTCCATACATCATTGTTACAGAATCTTGCGTGAAGTTTCTCACTGTATTACGTGAAGTTTTGCTGGTACTAACACTTCTGCACGTGACAAAGGTGTTTTCTCACGTGAGCATGTGTACTTTCTCACACGAGCCTTCGTACTTTCTCGCACTGCCCTGAGTACTGTCTCACATGGAATTCCATGACAACAAAGACAAAATTTGCAAATTTATAATTTTAGATTATTGATTTCTAACGCTTACGATTTGCTATTGATTTGTCTTGATTTTGTACTTTTAGATGTGTGCTAAATTTTGGATTGTAGATCTTTAGACCTAAGGTGAGTTATTACAATCTCTATAACATTTGGATTTTGGACATAAAATTAATCTCTTGTGTGTTTGGCTTGAGTGATTTATCACTTTCATAAACCACATTTTGATTTTGGGGTTTTTATAAAGAATATAGATTCATTTCCTGCATATGTGTTTCACATAGATAAGTAGGCCCTAGTAACACTATTCGTGGTTCTTGAGAGAGTGGGTTTCCAGTGAAACTCTTCTCAATGAGATAATCCTTGTAGGTAGGGAGGTTATTAGAACTATCTTTGCGTTCTATTGGATTTGTAGTCTTTGACTTTTTGATTGATGCATTCTCTCTCTGGAGAGGTTGATAGATCATGAGTTATTGACATAATGAATCTTGGCAAGATAGTTTTAGTCTTAGCGTGTCCGATGAATCTGTCTTCTATGTTTGGGTGAAGTGAAAAGGATAGAGGATTATGCTCTACTCCCTTTTTGGGTAGTAACAGAAACTCAGACCCTTGGATCTAAGCCAAGTCCCCATATGGTCCTTGTTGTGAGTCACCTTTTAGAGGGTTAACCATAGTGGTGTAATACCCCAAAAATGGGCTATAAGTTCATTAATCTCCTACATCTTCAATTCGAACAAAATCGACATCAAAGTCCTAACCTAAGGCACATCTAAACATCATCGAATCATAATTGATTATCTTAAATTTTGCATCAGGGAATATTCCTAGTAATATTCCTAATTATCTTAATTATCTTTAATTTTATAATTATTTGGCAATAAATCACATTTATCCTAAGTTTGATTAATTGAATATTTTCATATTTAATTAATTAGATTTAATATTTGCCACTTAATTGTGTAATTAAATTTAATTATATCTATTATTAATTGTATTATTTAATTTTGACAATAAATCTAATATCATGTGAATAATTGATTAAATTCTTATTTAATTAATTAAAGCAAGTTGTCATTATTTAATAATATAGTTTTTAATAAAATTTTGATTAAATAATTGATTAACCCATAAATCAATTGTTTTATTTTTAAAAGCAGTTGAGTTGAGGATAAATCACTTTATTATTAAATTAATTCATAAATAAAACATGCACAATCATAAAAGCAAACAACTATCAATTATCAATTAAAGCTAAACTCTATTTTGAGTTAAAACTTAGCTTTTGCATGTTTTTGTGAGTTAATTATCTTTTATTTAAAAATAACTCAAAAATCAAGATGAGTTATTTGAGTGATTTATGGCTTTTTCCCATGCACCTCCAAAGTCTTGGATTTCTATAAATTAAGGCTTTAGCTCTTCACAAATCATCTCATATTTTGCACAATCACGCTGGAGAATTGGAATTGAAGAATCAAAGCTCTTACGAATCGACATCTTTGTGAGATCAATCTTATTTTTGCATTCATATTACATATCATTGTTAGATTCATAGCATATCAGTTTTCAATAGCATTCATAGCATATCAATTTCATTTAGCATAGATTTCATATCAGTTTTTACAATTATTATTGCATAAAAAATATCAAAAATATAGATTAATTGCATTTATTCCATATCTATAATTGCATTCAAATCCTTCATTTAGGTGTCGTCTAGGTCACTGATCTCGATTACAATCTGAGAACATTAATCTCGCACCTATTAGAAGGCAGTAAATCACTTGGTTAGATAGCTTTCAATTTTGCACGATTTTGATTATCAATAACCTCTAATGTTTTACTGAGTGTTGTGTCTACAGATCAGGTATAATTTTCACACACACAAGTGGACATTCCCTTCATTGGGTAAACCACGTTGACAGAACTTCAAGCGGTAATAGCCACTTTTTCCATGGTAGTGACAACCGCTATACAAATGTCCTTGAGGAAGAAATCTCCATGGGTACAGTTTCTTGATGGGCTATCAAATCTCCTCAGCATCTCTGATTGATTAAGTTCTCAGAATGTGTCAAAACCCCAGTGCACCTGGATTGGAGTTTGCCTTCTTAAAATTGTAAAATTTGCAGAGTCAAGCCATTATTAAAAACCACAGTGCAGCCAAATTTTTCTTTTTAGGACTATGTGTGTGATTGGAAAAACATTTTGGAGAACATACACAAGTAGTATCTTTAAGGAATATCATACTAAGTCAATATTCATGTTCATGAGCAAGGTTGCTTTGTCCCTTGCTCATTGTTTGAAGACGTTTGCTTGTTGAAACTCCATGGTTGCTGTTCTATGTGCTTGATAAATGCTGAAAATCTATTAATATGCCTGGTTAATCTTTTAAAACGAACAAAAAAATTGAGTCCCTGAGTTTAAAAGCTTGCTGATTAAGTGGCTTGATCCTATTTCATTGCTTGGTTGTGCCCATTCTCATGTGAGCCTACTATTTTCTTGTGTGAGATTTCATTTCCTCTTGTGACCCCTAGTGTTTCCTCACATGGGACTGCATTCCCTCGCATGAACCTGTACCCTGGTTTGTCAAAATAGTGAGCTATTTTTTATCATTTTCAGTCCTCCTTAGTTGATCCAAATCAGATCAGGCTACTCACCCTACTATTGGAAACCTGTTTTCACTTGGGATTCTTGTATTTTTGACCTCTTGAATTAGTGACCTTTGATTTTACAAGTAACATTGCTTGGAATCAATAAGTCAGAAATTGTCTTTGTTGAGTAGATACACCCTTGGATTCTTTGATAACATACTTGGAGAGTCTTAGTAGTCTCTTGTCCAATTCACTTCCACCCAAAATCAATTTCAATCAGATATAACTTGGTTAAAATCATCCTCCTGATCCATATGTGCTAGGATACTTATCCATTGATTGGGTGCCTCTGTGGCAATGTTGATTGATGCCTTTTGCAATTTTCTATCTCACCATCTCTCTTTTGGACAATTGAACACTTTTAATATCCTAGTTTAATACCAACATATCTTAGGGTTGTCTTATCACTGAGTGCTTTTCCTTTCATGTCAGTTATGACAAGGTATCAAGTGAGTCAAGGGAAACGACCTTAGGTTGTCTTTAATCAATTACCCCCAGTCCAAACTCATCAAAAGCATAAGAGAAAGGAACCCATATTTGACCAATCACCTAGGAGCAAGTCTACTGAGTTGAGGACCCCCTTAGCATCTTCCCATTCAGGTATGGATATGAGTTATACCATGAATCAGTGGGAGAGGGAAGCTATGGATCAAAACCTTGATGACCTCTATGAAAGACACAGAGACAACATTATGTTTGGTAATTCCTCTCGTGATTCTCAACCTAGTTCACCCCCCATCAATACTAGGTACCTAGATGCACATCAAAGAGCCAAAAGGCATGAGAAACAAGCTCACCCAGAACAATGGTCACAACATGAAGACCAAGACAATGAACTTGGTGATGCTCATGTCAATGCAACATATACCAATGACTTGTTCAAATAGTCAAGACCAAACTCACCACTTCAAACAACCTTAAGGTATACAAGTGAAAGAATCAAACAGATTGAGCATAAGAAGAAAGCCTTTTTAGATGAGCAAGCTGTGAAGCAAGAAAAGTTTAGACAACTTGAGGTGGAGAGACAAGCTTTGTTAGAATTGGAAAGGAAAGCCTTCCAAGAAGAGCAAGATAGGCTTTTAGCCCAACAACTTAATACCCAATTCAACAATAGGGGTGCCAATAGTGGCAACAACTCTCCTTCCTCCACTCCTTCCAGAACACCATGTAGTAGAAGGCATTGAAGAACCCCTTCAAGATCTCCTAGTCCTAGAGGAAGAAGGACTTCACAACATGCTCACTATAGGAGACAAATACCTCCTAGGTACTTGAGGCAACCTTCATAGCATGCACATCATAGTTCTCAACATGGGGGCAGTAGCTCAGACTTTGATCTTAATTCTCAGGACTTCATGAGAATGCAACAAGAGCCGCTCTTCCAACAATATGTGGAAAAGTACTTGGAACAAAAAAAAGATACGTTCCTCGAAAGTTTAATCAACAAGGGTGCAAGAGTCCCTTATAATTTTGATGTGGATAACAAAATTAAGAAGAAAAATCCATCAAAAGAGGAAGAAATTAGACAAATGAAGAAAATGATGGAGAAACTTTTGGCACCTAAGAGTTCATTCTCACTAGACTCGATTTGTCCTAATCCTTTCGACAAGAGTGTGAGCATGAAGGATTTTCCTAGAAGGGTTGAACTCCCTCAATATGACAAATATGATGGTAGTGGTGATCCACATGATCATGTGTGCCAATTTTATACTATGAGCTTTGAGTTTCACCAAGATGATTCTTATTTGATGAGGTTATTCCCAAGGAGTCTTAAGGGGCAAGCAATGGAATGGTTTACCAACATAACTCCCCCCGTCAAGACATTCAAAGATCTTGTTCATAGATTTGTTCAACACTTTGCATACAATATTTCAAGATCTGTCACTATGTTGGACCTATGTAGCCTAAAGAAAACCCAAGGGGAACCCTTTGTCTCATTCTTGCAAAGGTGGAGGTGACAGTGCTCTCGTTATCCTAGGACCATTCATGAAGATGATAAAATTGACATCCTTGTCAGCAACTTAGTGCCTAAAATGTGGTATGAGGTTCAAAAGATTATCTTCAATTCCTTCAATAACATGGTTGAAACCACGTGTAGAATTGAGGATGCCTTAAAAGAGAAAGGAATTTTGACTAGACATGGCAACAATAACAACAATGGTCAAAATAATAATAATTCCAACAAAGATAAAGGGAAGAATGCACATTGGAACAAAAACAAGAAAGTGGTTAATGACAAAGTTGTGGACTCTCCCCAACCTAAGGATCAATGTTTCCTTCGCTTGTCTAGTGCAGTTCAAGCTATGAAGCTCAATGCACCACCTCAACAAGAGAGCAGGCCAAGGTATCAAGAGAAACCCAAGAAGGAAAAATGTCAATATTCCAAACTTGGTGACTCGTATGAGGATGTTTTCAAAATGCTCATTGCCAATAATCTTGTGCATCCACAAGATCCTACAAAGCATTACATACCTAACATTAAGCCACATTGGTGGGATGAAAAGGCTTTCTGCAAGTTTCATAATGGCATTGGGCATACCATTGAGAATTGTTGGAAACTCAAGCACATTATCCAAGATCTCATTGAGAATGGAAAGCTTAAGGTGGATGGCCTGAACACCAATGCTGACCATAAGGCTTTCAAAGAGTCTGTTGTCACTGGGGATTGCACTCGAGTATGGCTAAGTGTAGAACCTAGAAATCCCATGAAACATGGGACTATTCTTAGGTTGTGGGTAACCTATCCAAGAATAGACCTTCAGATTAGGGGCCAGCTTCCCCTTGAATCACCTAAAACTTGACTAAACTTTGAAGGAAAAGGGACAAAGAGTGCATGAAACTGAAACTAAAACTAAGGCGATTCACCAAACTTTGATAGATCCACAAACTGAAAACAAACTCACAATATGATTTAGAACATAACCTAAGCATCACAACTCCTTCCTAATCTGATTTTTTCCTTATAAATAACCATGTGCCGGTTGTAGATGAGAAGGGAAAATGATTTCCACAAACCCAAATACATTGAAACACACACAGATATAGACTTTAACAAATAACAGTGCTTGTGAACATCAAAATGAACAAAATATCAAGTAAAAGACTAATTTTTAATTACAATACATGACATCAAATCCATCAAAATAACTCACAAAGCTGTAGGAAAAGAAGGACAAACTACTATAAATTGAATTGAAGGGAGCCAAAGAATAGCTTGCTTCTCCAGAGCTACAAACTTTCACCTCCAAGAAAGAAGAAAAGAAGAACTAACCTCAATCACACAAGTGAGAGGTATAAAAAGTAATCCTAGGAATCTGCATCATGACCCATAACCTCCTAAAGATAGAAAATAACTGCATATAAGGCTATAAAAGCATCATCAATCTGGATGCTAGATTCTTGAGATTCTAGGGGGGTGAGGAAAGTGGGACCCCTAAAAATAGCTAGTCAAAGAAGACTACCCTACCCACTAATTCATGCTCTATAAATGATATTTGACAATGGGTTATAAAAACACCACTTGTCAATATCTTACAATAAAACTTTTGCAATGACTTTTACAATTAAAATTTAAACCCCCCCCCATCCATGTAGCGGATTTTAACATACTTAAAAAAAAAATGTTCTCAACCCAATATTAAAAAGGGGAAAACATATTTTAAAAAGTATACATTTTAATAAATACACCTAGGATACAATATGTGGACAAATCTATATTTTAAAATAATTTCAACCCAAAATGGGGAAATATACTTTAAAATATTTACATTTTAAAACAATATCCACATAAAACAAGAAAAGAACCCAAACTAAACAAAGATAAAGAATCTCGACCCTAAAAGAAGGGGAGAAACAAATCTTTTTTGAAACCACTCTTGCTAGCACTGTGAACTTTCCTCTTCGACAAATGGAAATTTCCAACTTGCACTGGCAGTCCCAATGGAAACATCTCGCATCCTTCTCATGGCAACATATTGTCAAGGAGGTAGGCATTGATTTTTACTAGTCTACAAATTTTGTTCATTCTTCCTCTAAGAAATGAGGGCATGGCATCTCTATTATAGCACTGTGTCTTTTATCTCTATATTTTATTGTTTGAGCACTGGCATACATTTTGTGGGTACTGTTATTAAGAACTCCTCATTTGTCATTGTGTTTAGATTGGGGCTGAGAGCCATGAATGATTTATATTCTGAATGACTCCTCTGTCTTATTACTTTCTATTCTTGTTTGTGTATGATGTCAAGACTATGGCTTTGAAAAAAATCTAGGGTATCACTATTATATTTGATCAGGGGCTGAGAGTTATAGTATTGTGTAATCATGATAACCCATGGCTAGGGTTTTGATACATTACTCTATGTGTTTGATCTTACTAGCATCATGCTTGGTTTTGAAATGATCCAGGCCTATGATTAGCCTATGAGCTAGGGCATCGATGTCTACTATCACACATCCCTTTATTGTTGCATCTTATGGTATCCATACTTTGTTTTTGAAAGCTCTGCTACTTTTGTAGCTAGAAGACCTGCGGGCTCTTGCATTACATATGCTCACTGTTGATCTCTGCTCCTCATATTTATCATGCTCTTGTTACAATATTGATGACCCCTGTTAAATATGTACTAGCCCGCAAACATGTAGGGAATTGTATTTTTCTCTATTTTGAATGTACTATAGCATTGAGCATCGCAAGAATGCTATGTATTCATTGTTTTAAAGCTTGATGTCATGGGTGATCTAGGGCATGGGCCTAAGATTTGGCACTGATGCATTCCTCTCGGTTCTCTATTTGGTATCATGGTGTTGTTGCGGCCATGCTATTTGCTTTTGTTTGCTTTTACGAAGGCTATGCATAACCCGCGGGTCCCTCTACGGCATCACCATGCTTTTTGTAGCAGCCCATGATCCATGGGTGTAGCATCATATGTGGGAATATTTGTGCATTGTTATTAGCATGTTTAGAGTTTGTGCATCATATTATTTGATGGTGCCCTTGGCTCATGACCTGCTTCTTGGTGACTGTATTGAATCTTTGTATAATAGTTGTATTGAATGCTCATTGCTTTGACAGTCTACTATGATGTTTTCTCATTGTCGCTTTGAAAGCCTATGGTGAAGACTTGAACCTACTACCTCCCTTGCTACATGGTATTGTTGATGCTTGACAACTGAGGACTGCATGTTTGTTTTTCTTGATCTCGGTTTCCATGCATGACATGTTTTATATATATGTCATTCTGTGAACTCATGGCATTGCATGCTTAACTTATTACTCAAGCTTACTGATTTATGACACCAGGCTTGGATTATGACATCATGTCATTGATTTATTGTCCCTTGATGGCCTGTGAGCTCATTCTTTTCATACATTGCTGATACATGTGTATTGGAAGCTAAGTTGTTGACTCATTGTTATTTTCCCCTTATGCATATATCATTGATTACCATGGCTTGCTTTGTTTTTGAGGCATTACCCATTACTTTGCATTTGAATGAACCTCACTATTGATGCCAGTCCCATGAGCTTTGGGCACTTAATTGCATCACCATTTCATTGATGCTTCTTGTATGTTTCATGAGGTGCCATGCATGTCACATCATGCTTGACCTTGATAAGCTTATAATGTAGATCTAAAGCACTATCATGCATATTTAAAGCACACCCATGCTATAATGTTGATCTATGTTTGTACTTTCATGCTTGAATGCCCATTCGTATTACTTCATCTACTGAATGTCCCTGTGCCAGTGCTCCATTATCAGTGCTTCAACCACACCTCACTTGATATGGATCTATGGTTCTTGAGTGTTTCACTTACTGAATGTATCCATATTCATCATGGGTGCTCCTACCCTGTGATATAGCCACTGCCAAGGAAATGAGGTTTTCCTAGCATCGACTACATCATAGGTTAAGAGCATTCATCTGCACATGGAACAAACACATTAGTAAAAACAATGGTATCCTTTTATTTACAGAGCCTCCTTTATGCACCTACCCTGAGCACAGCCCGTGAATAGAGGTGTATAGCTAAGTGCACATATGCATGCTTGTAGATAGGTATTGTGATACCAGGCATTGTTTAGATCCATGGATCTAATCCCCTTCTTGATTTCTCTTTTTATAGGTCCAGGATCATAGGAGAACGTCGGGAACACCGTGGAGATAGACTCATTACCAGGCAATGTCTGGTACCCCTGTACTATTTATGCTTATTATATATGTATATTTGCACTCATTTATGCAATTCTAGCAATGGCTATGCTCATGACATGTGTGAGCCTCAGATAATTGTTCTTTTTCAGTTCCTTCTCTCTTGCAGCATGCTTAACATTGATATATGCACATGTAATCTTAGATGCAGAAATCTATCTCCTTTCCCTTCATGTTCTTTGCAATGAAATGAACACAAATATTAAGCAAGATCACTTAATAACAAAAACTAGGGTACATTAGCTCATCTAGTAACTAGGTCTCCAAAAGAGTGAAAATAATGGTAACAGAGCCCTTGCCCAAATACGAGAAGGGGGAAACCTCTAAACATAAGGATGGCAAGGCTGCGATCAACTACACCTACACAGCTACAGAAAATGTGGTCAACATGCTTGAAGTTGTGGAGGAAAGTTTCAACATGATGAGGAACAAGGATCCATATGGTTATGAATCCTATGAGAACTCTCCCCCTATCTTTGATGAAGAACCCATTGTAGTGCTGAGGGGTCCTCACTCTAGGATGTCATTCGAGGCTCTTAATGTTGTCACAAGGAGTCAAGGCCCTATTGTCATTAGGGGGCCCAGTTCAAGTCAGCCTAATAAACCAAAGCAAGTGGTATCCAAGAATGCCACCATAAAACTAGTTGTCAACCCCAAGTCAAATTATAACCTTGTTGATCAGTTACAAAGGACACCAGCTTAGATTTCAATCTTGGAGCTTTTAGAGTTGTCCCCAAGACACAAATAGGTCCTTGAGGATGCTTTGTGCATAGCCAATGTTCCCAACAATTTAGATGTCGACCAATTCCAAGGCATGGTTAATCATATTACCAGTCCTCACTACCTTACATTCTCAAAAGATGATGACAAAGCCTTGAACCACCCACATAATCTTTCCCTTCACATCGAAGTCATGATCCATAAAACTTGTGTCAGGTGTGTGTTGATAAATGGGGGTGTTGGGCTCAATATCTGATCTTTGAGTCTGTTAAAAACTTTGGGCTATTCTGAGGAAGTGATTGATACCAGAAAGAAGATCACTATAAAAGCCTATGATGAGGCAGAAAGGAGTTCCAAGGGGTTGGTTATTCTTCCTATCAGGATTGGCCCCATTGAGAGAGACATTTCATTCCAAATTGTTGATGTTGGTCCTCTAGCATACAATATCTTGCTTGGTAGGCCCTAGATCCATGAGATGCAAGTAGTGCCATCCACCTACCACTAGTGAGTTAAGTTCCCCTACAATGGAGTAGAGGTTTGTATACTTGGGGATAGAACCTTATTTGTCAACTTCATTTTGGTAGGGACCCATGTTCCCCTCAACAAAGAAGCAGAGGATTTCAATGCAACTCTCGCATAGTGCAAAGATAAGTTCAAATTAATAGACCATGGTATGGGGGGATACCAACTTAACTCCTTTACAAAGATTCCCATTTCCCCTAGGTCTTATGGTAAGCCTTCTCAAGAGATGAGACCTTCTTCGGCCATGACTTTGTTTGACACATTTGTCAAGTCTTTAATGCCTATCCAAGATGAGAAAGAAGAAGTAGCTATTAAAGATTGGATCTACAAAGAGGAGAAGTATATGCACAATGAGAAGTTTTCTCCTTCTCCCAAGGCTTATGGGAGAGGATATATGTTGGTCAAACAAATGGGCTATCCTGGACGTGGCCCTCTCAGTCACAGATTAGACACTAGAGCCAAACCTCTCAATCATGCTCTTTTTGGACACAGGTCTAAGAAGATGGTTGGCCTATGTTTTTTGAATAATAAAAAGAATATTGTTCCTATTCTTGATGAGTCAAATAGTGAGGATGAATCACAATACATACCAAATTTGACAAATCAGCAAGACATGTGTGACGATTGGATTCCTTCTACTAGTCTCCTTTGGGGAGATTCAAATAATCCAACCACTCATGCAATAGTTGCAAGCATAGAACAAGATGGATTAGACATTGACCCAAGAGAAGGTGTTACCCTTCATGACATTGAAGCTTCTACATCAAGGCATCCCAAGCCTTTCTGGTGTAAACATCCCAGCTGGGATTTAGAAATAGACTCACATGAGTATGAGTGGGACTCTTTCTCTGATTGTTCCATAGTTGACATGGGTGTTGATGTCATCCATTCCTATAGTTCTCAACCTGAGTTAGCTGACGAGTCACGTATAGGGCTAGAGGATTGGAACCCGCGTGTTGCATTAGTGGACGATTCTTCACTTGTTAGGCCGAATCCTGATTTGGGTAACGTAGAAGAATACTTGACAGACTCTAACTCTGCGGTCACTAGAGATGATACCATCTGTATCCACAACATTGAATTGGCCATTGACTTACCCCTTGCTAATCCTCATCTCATTGATTGGTCCAAACGTTATCAAGAGTCTGAGCTCTTAACTTTCCAAAATGACTATGAGATAACCTGTTACCTAAATGACATTGAACCTATAATCTCCTCCACCAGAGAACTAACTACCAGCATGACTGAACCAGACATCAAGTAGCTCAGTCAAAAAATAAAGAGAAAAGAAAATAAAAAGAATAAGAGTTCTGATGGTGAAAACCATTGTGTGGCGGTGTCAGAACCGAAAAAAGTAAAAATAAATGATGTATCCAAAGGTGAAAACCTCTCTGAGGCACCTAAGGATGAGGTACTTGATCATCTTCCCAGTTATTTTCAAGATAGATCATCAGTACTTGTTGAGCCTACACAACCAATAAATTTGGGTACAGAAGAGGCACCGCAAATAGTATATTTGGCTCAGTCTCTATCAACATGGGAAAAAGAAGCATATACCAAGTTCCTACAGAATAAGAAGGCCAATTTTGGTTGGACTTACTCAGACATGCCAAGATTGGACACTAATCTCATTATGCATCACTTATCAATAGCTCCAGGTGTTAAACCAGTCAAACAAAAGTTGAGAAAAATGCATCCTCACATTGCTCTTTTAGTCAAAGCAAAACTAGAAAAACTCCTTAGTGCAGGATTTATAAGGGCTATTGACTATGCAGAATGGATATCCAATATTGTACCCATTTCAAAACATGATAAATCTATTCGGATTTGCACAGATTTCAGAGATGTCAATAGAGCATGCCCAAAGGATGATTTTCCACTACCCAACATAGACATGATAGTGGACATGACTGTGGGTTATGAGATCTATTCCTTGATGGATGGTTTTTATGGGTATAATCAGATTAAAATAGCTCCTGAAGACCAGGAAAAGATGACATTCACTTGTGCATGGGGTACTTATTGCTAGAATGTCATGCCTTTTGGATTGAAAAATGTAGGAGCTACATATCAAAGAGCTATGACAACAATTTTCCATGACATGATGCATAAGAATATGGAAGATTATGTAGATGACACCTTGGCTAAGTCCAAGAAAAGAGACACACACTTAGGTGATTTAGAAGTTATTCTAGATCGTATGGAGCAATTTCAGTTGAGATTAAATCCTAAAAAGTGTGCATTTGGAGTCACCTCTAGAAAACTTCTAGGATTTATCATTTCAGCCAAAGGAATAGAAGTGGACCCAGAAAAGGTTCAAGCAATCTTGGATATGCCACCTCCCAAAAATATTAGCCAAATGAGGAGTCTTCAAGGACGTCTTCAATCTATAAGGAGGTTCATTTCACAACTGGCAGATAGAGCTCAACCCTTCAATAAGAACTTACATAAGGGAGTCAAATGTGTGTGGAATGAGGATTGTCAAAGGAGCATAGATCAGATTAAGGAATACTTGGAAAATCCTTGAATCTTGATGCCTCCTATCCTAGGAAAACCTCTCATACTTTATGTTTCAGCAACAAAATCTTCCTTGGGGGCATTATTAGCTCAACTTGATGATATTAGGAAGGAACGAGCCATATATTACATCAGTTGGACTCTTGTTGCATATGAGGTTAATTACACTAGTATTGAGAAAGCTTGCCTTGCTATGGTGTTTGCTTCCCAAAAGTTATGACATTACATGCTTGCGCACACAATACACCTCATAGAAAAGATTGATCCTCTTAAGTATTTTCTCAGTAAGGCTTCCCTCATAGGTAGACTTGCTAAATGGATGATGGTTCTTTCAGAATTTGACATAGAGTATGTTGAGCGCAAAGCTATAAAAGGACAAGCCATAATAGACCAATTGGCTGATTTCCCAATTCAAGATACCGTGCCTATTCAAGTTGAATTTCTAGATGAGCACCTAATGTACATGACTAAGAGAACATGGAAGATGTTCTTTGATGGCTCTTTTATGCAAAATGGTTTAGGAGCTGGAGTGTTGTTTGTTTCTCCTCATGGGTACACAATTCCTAAGTCCTACAAACTATTGTTCCCATGTACAAATAACATTCCTGAGTATGAGGCTTTGACAAATGGACTCAAGATGGCTATTGAATGGAATATCACAGAACTACACATCTATGGGGATTCACAATTGATAGTCAACCAAGTTAATGAACAATATCAAACAAAAGATGACAAATTGATACCTTATAAGAAAATGGTTGATTCATTAAGATGGTATTTCACATTTGTCACATTTCAGCAAGTCCCTGAAGTAGAAAATAAAGTAGCTAATGCTATGGCTACACTTGCTTCGCTCCTTCATTTAGAGCAGCATGAGTCTAGATTTGAATTCCTGGTGGAAGAGCTACACTATCCTATTTATGACTCCCAAGAAAGCCATGTTATCTATACCCTTGTCGGTCATGAATCATCTTGCTACGGTGCCATTTACTCATACCTGCATGATGGCATCATCCCTAAAACATATAATCAATTTGAAAGAAGAAACCTTACCTGAAATGCCTCTCATCATTCCCTCATCTCTGGTGATTTGTATAGAAGGGGTTTAGATGGGACACTTCTTAGGTGCTTAGAAAAGGAGGAATCCAATCAAGTGCTAGTTGATATTCATGAGGGCACTTGTGGGGGACATTCTAATGGTCTTTCCATGGCTCAAAGGTTGCGTAGGGCTGGGTACTATTGGCCTACCATGCAGATGGATGCAGTATCTTTTGTGAAATCATGGGAAAAATGTCAAAAACATGGTCACTTGATACACGCTCTAGGCAGGGAGCTCATTCCTTCCATATCTCATTGGCCATTTCAATGCTGGGCCTTTGATCTTGTTGGGAAAATTCATCCCAACTCATTAGGTGGACACAAATTTATCATCACTACTACTGACTACTTTACCAAATGGGTAGAAGCTGTTCCACTTTATGTTGCCTCAGGCAAGATAGTTTCTCTGTTTATCTTGAACCATATCATCTGTCGATATGGAGTGCCTTCTAAAATTATCACTGACAATGGAGGCTAGTTTAAAAATAAGGACCTTACACAACTCTGCAAGAAATTCAAGATAAAACAACATTGGTCCTCCATTTACTTCCCGCAAGGAAATGGACAAGCAGAGGCTTCAAATAAAACCATTCTTAAAATTCTCCATCAAATAGTTCATTTACAGATAAATCTAGCCTTATGGGCTTATAGAACAAGTATTCATACTCCAACAGGGGCTACTCCTTTTGCCCTTACTTATGGTGTTGAAGCAGTGTTACCTTTAGAGGTTGAGATTCCTTCACTTAGAGTCTCTCTCAAAGGTCTAGTTACCAATGAAGACTACCACGCCATGAGACTACAAGAATTAGAACTTCTAGATGAGAAACGTAAAGCATCATTTGACCATATGAGGGTCTATCAAAAGTGGATGTCCAAAGCCTTCAACAAAAAGGTTCACCCTAGAGAATTCCAAGTAGGAGATCTTGTCTTATGAGAAAATCCTAAGAACCAACAACATAGAGAACAAAAGGGAAAATTTGAACCAAATTGGCTTGGACCCTACATCATCATAGCAGCTTTTGGGACAGGTGCTTATTTACTATCCACTGAAGAGGGGGAGCAGCTCCTTGAGCCTATCAATATATTGCACCTAAAGAAGTTTTATCCTTGATGCCCGTTCTATCTGGGGGCATCCTTTGTATATATTTATTGATCTTGAGAAAATACCAAAAAAAAAATTTCATATATGATGCTGAAAAAATTTTAAAAATCAAAAAATGTCCTAAAAAAATGATCATCTTAGTGAAAACCTAGCAATAGGCGCTTTGATGTATCTCAAAAAAAAAAAAAATTCTAAAAATACCAAAAAAATAAAAAAATAAAAAAATTCAAAAATAGAAAAAAGTGCCTTGGTGAAAACCTGGAAACAGGCGCCTTGGTAGCAAAAATACAAAAAAAAAAATTGTAGTAAAATCCAAGTGGTGAAAACCTAGAAATGGACGTTACTTGAGGCCTTTGCACCCCTATTTCTTAGCACATGTTCTCGACACTTAGCCTTTCTCCATCACGCCTTGTCCTTGTTGCCTTGGTTTGGAATTGGTCTATCTTTGTCTAGGGGTCATAACTGTGTTAGCTTTGGTCTCTTGGGTGCGTCAGTCTTTAGGACACCTCGTGAATGGTGTTTTTCAACACCACCCCAATTATGTTTTTCAACACAACCCCTAACATCGAGTTTTTTTCAACACTTCTTGGTTTGGTCTTACCTAGTTTCGTCATGTGCTTTTACCTACTTGCAAGCATTTGATCCTTATCCTTGGAACTCAGTATCAATGAACACACTTAAATTTTTAAACACAACACTTAATGCTTGAGATATGTCATTGATCTTTTCTTTGTGTGCTGACTGTTATTGATTTTCATTGAATGCCCTTGTCTAATAAGTCTCTCCATGACGCATAGCTAGAGGACTTGGGGCATGGGACATGTTTTTGTTTCTTTCTACTTGTGGGTGTGCTCTCGAATCTCTTGAGTGTCTCTTGTTGTTCCCTTGACACACTTAAGAGATTTGAAGCATCATCCTTGACTTTTTTTGCACAACTGTTCTTATGGTCATCCTGGCATCTATGCCTTGATGAGAGAGTAGTTTTGCTACATTAAATTGGGTAAGCTGACATTGAAGTCATCTTGACCCTTATGTCTTTGATGCTCATGTTAGAATCTTTCCACATTCCAAACCGATATAAATCATATTCATATCTTAATAGTTGCATTTGTGACTAGTGCTGATTGTATGATTTTTTGATGTCCATTAATAATGGCCCAATGTTGAAAATAAATTCTTTACATTCTCTAATGAATGATGAACATAAAATCCTATGTTACAATTTCCCTATTGCAAGTACACCTTTGCATTTTCATGTAGCTTGCATTGTTAGACTTCATGATTAATTTGCATTTTTTTAGGCTGCATTATGAGTTTGAGAGGGTTTTCCTTCATCTTTTTTGTGGACTTTTAATCAACTGTGATCACATTTTGATCTTCATTTCCTTACCTTCTTTCATGATCTCAATCAAAATTCTCTATCTTAAACAGTTGATTGATTTTGGGGCATGCTCATTCTTGAGGAAAATTCTCTTTCTTCTCTCCATTTCTTTCCATTTCTTTCAAACTTCTATCTTCCATTCACTTTCACCCCACTTATTTTCTTCTAATTCAACCTTGGGGCATAATCTTTCTTGATGATCTACCTTGGTTCTGTGATCCTTATATCTTTCATCTTACATCAAGAATCTTATCTTTAGTTTGATTTGATCAAATTTATCAATGTATTGTTTCTCCTCTATCTCATTTCGATTTTGATCACCAAGGGGCAGTACCTATCAAACTTCAATCCTTGATTCAGCTTTATCAAACCTATCAATCAAACCTTGCTTGAGACTTGACAATTACCTATTTACAGGGGTGTTGGCCTTGTCTTTTTCAATCAACTTATCTTTGTCTTGATGTGTTCCCATCCATCGAACACACATCTGGGTTGTTTTGTGATCCCAAATCGACCTCACATTTCAATTCCATTCTTTGACCACATGTGATCCCAAATCGATCTCACATTAGTCAAATAGGGGCAAATGTATGCACCCTAAAATGGTCGCCTAGACTTTGGGCCCCATTTATTAAAATTATCAAATTTCCTAAATCAATACTTTGCAAAATTCAAATCAATTTCTTTGATCAATCCTAAATAATTCAATCATTTCAATTTTCCCTAAGGTTTGATCATTTCATCAATAATTTTATTTAATTAAAAGAAATATTCCCTCTTAAATAAATAAAATAACCTTATTTAATTGAAAGAAATACCTTTTAAATGAAATAAATTTATTTAATTATAATCTCTTTTAATTAAATGATTTTATCTTATTTAGAATAATATCTCTCTTTTAATTAAATAATGTTATCTTATTTAATTAATAGAGAATCATTCTTTTAAATAAATAAAAAATCATCTTAAAGCTCTTTTGTGATGAAAAAGAGAAATAAAAATAAAGAAAATTCCTTTTCTCTCCACACTTTCTAAAAATGAACTTTCTTTCCTCTTTTTGCATTTATCCCACATTGCTCTTGGAGATGCATTCTCTTCCACATTTTCTTATATAAGGAGCCCTCTCCTTCTCATTTGAGATCCAGAATTTTCATAGTATTGTTATGCTGTAGGTTTTCTTGGCGACATTGGAGCTTTGAAGATCATTTCATTTTAGCTTTCACATTTACATATTAGCTTAATCTTCATAGCATCTTAGCTTAGTCTCCTTCATTGTTTTAGCTTAATCTTCATATAGTTTAATTAGCAAAGGAGAGTAAAACTTCCATTTCAATAGAATAGTTTGCTTCTTTGCATTGCTATCATCTAGATTAGTTTCATTTACATGCAATAACTTGAAGATAAATGGAGATTAGCATTCTTGATTCTCATCCTTGAATCTCTCATTTCTTGGTGTACTTGCATGGGTTAAAAAGGTCAATTTGAGGGCCTCATACACAACCTTTGCACTCCACAAATAGAAAGCTATGAATCGATATTTGAGACCTCACTGTTGAGTGTTCTTGAATGTAATGATTCACAGAAGTGTGACTACTTTCTAGCACACACACACACTTGTGGAGATAATAAGAAGCCCATTTTCTGTTCTTACAAATTGTTATTATTTCTCTATTTCTGTTATGTGTTTGTGGTATTAAGGGGAGTGCCCTTCATCACTTGTTCATATTTACCACATCCTTTCCCATTAAATCCTAATTTTTTAAGCAAATGATAACCAGGAACATATCAATCAGTCATATTAGAAGGAGTCCAAGGAGCGGCATATGTCACAATATCATAACAATCAGGCTTTATAGTTTCAATCATTTCATTAATCGAAGCGGCAACAGAATTATTTTTTAGTTCCTTAGAAAGCGGGGAAGGAGTAAAGACTTTTTTCTCAAATTCACTTTGTTGCTTCATGAATTCCAAATCAAAGACCTTATATTCTCCAATAAAAGTAGGATAAAAATCCAATGTCCCCAAATCATCCTTAGTCAAAGAAGAAGATGGAGCTTCCTGTTGTTGAATCTCAGGTTGTTGTATCTCCAGTTGTTTTTCAGTCTCTTTGCTAGATTGAAGAAGCTCAAAGATTTTGGCATATTATGTATTTAAGCAAGGATTTGGCGCATCATCTACATGTAATGTATACATTAAGTTGTTATAGATGAACCTAACCTTGTGATGAAGATTAGAAGGAACTGCATGCATAGTATGTAACCATGGTCTTCCTAAAAGAAGGTTATAATTGAGAGGTCTAGACATAATATGAATATGAGTCTTTAGAATAACTGGACCAACTTTAACAGGTAAGGTAGTAATGCCCAAAGTTCTCTTTGCAATATTGTCAAATCCACATATAGGAACATTATTAGGTTGAATAATGTTGAGATCAGCCTTAATTGTCTTAAGCATATCCATGCTACAAACATTAAGCCGAGATCCATTATCAATTAAAGTTCTTCGAATGATACTCTAGTTAATAGAGACAACAACCATAAGAGCATCATATTGATTCTGCACCTCAGAAGAAGGTAAATCAATATCAGAAAACACAATAGGAGGCACAAAAGGCATAGTATGCATGCAATCTAAAATAGAATGAATGTTCTCTTGATTAGGAGGTGAAGAAGGAAGAGTAGATAAAGCTTTTTGCAATACTTCATGATATGTTGGGGATGTTTGAAGTAATTCCCATAAAGATATCTTAGCAGGAGTAGCACATAATTGGTTAACTAATTTATACTCCTTAAAAGTAGATGGAAACCTAGGTGCTTGAGGAAGCATAGGTTGAGAAGGTGGTAAAGAAACTGGAATAGTAGGTTGAGGGTTATTTCATGTATGATAAGAATGTGAAATGAAATCAGTGTTATCAAAGAAATCCAAAGGATCTCTAGGTATACCCTTAATTATTATGTGAGGACATCCTTTTACCATCATCAAAGGTGTAGGATATATCATTTTAGGTTTATCAATGTTGCAAATAGTGGGACATGAAGGTAACCATGCACACACTCCATGGTAAAGGTCAACTGGAGAGGTTGTGGAGGAGAATGAAATAGGAATAGGATCCATGGAGATCTTATCCAAACCATTTTCATCCTCACTACCATGTACCTCATTAGGGAATCTATCCTTTTGTACAATAAAATCCTCATAAAAGTACTCAAAACAAGAATCATACATGTTGAATACAAAGAAATAGTAAAAGCATAAAAATGTAAATGTTTTTGTATTTTAAAGAGATTTTGCAAATTTTTTTTGTATTTTGAAAATATAAATGCAAGAAATATAATCTTATAAGCATGCAAGATTTAAATCTAACACCAAAAAGAAAGAGTTGTCATAAACGGGTTCACCAAAATGAATAGGTTGGAAAATGGATAGTTGTAACAATGCATCTATCATTCACCTAGTATTCATTTATTTGGTTTGAATTGGAATTGAATAAGTAATATAAATATGGAAATTCTTGAAATCAAATAGAATAAGATACATACCTCATAATGGAACAGATCTGGAAATACCTATTTTCTAAAGCTTGTGCACAATCTCAGAAGATTCTGCAACTAGATCTAGGACCAAAAAACTGTAACAAAAAAAACCCAAAAAACTTTTGTCTTTCTAGAAGTCGGTAGTGTTTGACCTCAATAAAAGGTCAAAGACTACATTGAAATTTTGAAGGTCGTCTTTATTCACAAATCTTGGAAGTTCACCGAAAAGAGTACTCAAATATATAATTCAATTCTTGAAACAATGATTGTAGATATCTAAAAATGGTGTTTTGGGGTGGCTATATAGGGTTTTTCCTTAGTCAAACCCCCGTTTTGGTGATCTCCACCTCCACAAATAGCTGATTGTAATAGAATGTGTGTGTGTATTGAAAGTGTAATGCCAAGATCTAATCCTCTAGATTAAAAACCTAGCATGAATATGTATGAGGAAACAATGCATAGATTTGAATAAGATAAGAAAGCATACCAAGCCCCAGAGGCTAAAGTACTCCTACCCAACTCATAATCCGTAATTGCTACCCCATGATTATATCTTTGAATGCTTGAATATTGATAATGGTGGATCAAGGAAGAAAAGATCTGTCTTGCTCCAAGTAGGTGTTCACAATGGTTTACTCACAAAAATGCTTGATATCAACAATGGATTGATCTTCTATATCATCCTCTTGCAATCTTGCATCTTTGTTTCACCATCACTTGCTTTCTTGATGTCCTTGTTGTGTGATTGCATTGTGTGAAAATGAAGGCAAATGAAAGTCTTTATATAGAGGTTTCAAGGTGAGGCTCCTAGAGTAATGTGAGGACCCATAATTCAAATTTCACCTCAAATTATGGTCCAATCACAATAACCTACTAAGGAGGGAAAATAATTAAATGAATTTTAAATTAAAACCTTTCTGCACTCGGATCCGAAGGCCTGACATTGATTTCGGGGCCCTCCGGGACCAAATTTTGAAAATAGGAATCAAATCCTGAAGGAGTTCAAAGATGACCTCATCTCTGACCTAGGTCAAGGATGACCTAGACCCTGACCTAGGTTAGGGATGACCTCATCCTTGACCCATGGGTTTAGATCCTACCAGAATCAGAAATAGGAGGTCCCAAAGATGCCCAGAGACCTAGAAAAGATGTCAGAATATGGTAGAGTACTAGGGAGAGGCACAAAATCCTATGATGATTATAATGAGAGCCAAGAGGACCTATTTCTAAGTCCTACCTAGAAAATAGAGCAATGGAAGAGGGAAATTAAGGAGAATCCTTGTGATCCTAACCTTAATTTCACCTAGAATGAAGGAATCAAGTGCAAAATGCATCCTAAATGCAAGTCTATCATGATAAATGTACTAAAAGAGAGTGCTAAACCTATCAAGATGAAAGTGCTTCCATTTTAAGATGATACAATTATTAGTGCCACTTCATAAACAACTGTAATTATTATGAGGAGGCATGATATTGTAGAGGCATGCCTCCTCAAGGAGACATGTCTCTATAATAGCATGGCTCCTTGATATATATATATATATATATATATATATATATATATATATATATATATATATATATATATATATATATATATATATATATATATAGATGATCACTTGGTGATTATGTAAGATAAGTATATACATCATTAATACAAGTCCTTTCACACACAATCATCAAGTGGTCATATATATATCAACATTCTTCTCTCTGTGACATTTTCATATTCTATATTATAAAAGGATAACTTTTGAATCTATATTGAACATCATAATACAACATACCTGCAAAAGGGAAAACACATTCATTAGTAGACATAGAAAATATAAAATTGCATCTATTTTTCATTATCTAGAAAATCTAATTAATTTAACATGGTATCAGATCCAAGTTCCTTCTATAAAGACTAAACCACTTGAAGGAAGATCAAATTAGATTGAATAAAATATATGAAAATTTGAGAGACAATCAAGATTATAAAAGTCTTTTGGATACCTTGTACTTTCAAATGGAAAATGCAACCAGACTCGAAGATAGACTTGAAGGTGCTTTAAATTTTGAATCATGGAAACTTTGAATGAGGTTGGTATTGGAAAGTTGACTATACTAGTGTATATGACTAATTTTAGTGTTTTTATTATGGCAACAAAGTCATATGAAGTTTTGAGGTTAGCGCAATAATTTAGAAGATCAGAATTTGGATAAGTATGGAAGATAGAGTAGATAGTGAAGTACCTGATGAATAGAGCATCAACACACATGTGTATGATCAAGTTTTTGTATGTGCCATTGAAGATAAGATTTTGAGTATGTTAGTAAACTATGGTTAAGGATGCATGGTAAGATGTGACAATATGAAGAAGTTACAGCGAGTTGAAGTGACACAGACAGTAAGCGACATAATAGAATAGATCATGCAGCCAATAGGAAAGATTTTGATTAGTGAGTAATTATTATTTTTTTAAGGCTATGCGCATATTGTAAATAAGTTTTAAACATGTTAATATCAATGTATGTAAACACACTTGAGCCAATTCATTTGGAAGTGTTGTATGTAATAGGTCCTAGGCCCACTTAGTAAATAGTTTTGGTTGCACCTATATATAAGACATGTGCTTTTGTATTTGAGCATGCAAGAGCTGATAGAAGATGTAATGGAAGAGGAGAAGTATGTGAAGTATGTGTTAAGATAAGTAAGAATGATATTGAGATTTATAAGAGGTTAAAGCATCAACACACAAAAGGAACTGATCAAACAAGCAGTGTCAAAACAATAGTTCACTCTTGTAGATATAGTGTGTATCTGATATCCAGGAGGTTGTAGCCTTCTCTATTGAGCAGTGAGCTCTGGCAATGAGCCTTACACCCCTAATAGGGTTTTTTACTTCAAGACTCCTAACAGGGTCCAACCTTTGACTAGGTGATTGTACTAAAGCATTGTAATGATAGCTCCTAACAGGGCAAAGGAACATTAACAGGTTCATAATACAAAGTACAATTATTAGTGGGTATTAATTCCCATCGAGGTTTTTCCTTTGGCCAAGGTTTCCTCATAATCATATCTGGTGTTATGTGTTATGTTTTTTTAATTTACTTGCTTTAATATTTAGTTCAGTAATTGATTAATTGGGATAAGTTTCAAGAAGCCAAAAAATATTAATAATATAGAACACTGATTCACACCCCCCCCCCCTCTTAGTGTTCCCATTCCTAACAATTGATATCAGAGCTTTGGTCCTTTGAAGAGAAGTTTAACCACTTGAGGAGATCATGGTTCCAGAAGAAGTGAAACATCTGAAGAAGAATCTTGAAGCAACTCTTGATGAACTTGACAGATCTGAAAATGAAATTGAAGAACTGAAATTAAAGGTCAGTGGTTCTCAAGTATTCATCAAGAAACTGAGAAAAGATTTGAAAGATATAATGATTTGGGAAAAATGGTCAAAAAGATTATTGAAAAAAATACATCTCTGAAGGATCAGATTGAATAATTGGATGAAAAGAAAACTAATAATTAGGAAGCCTATGAAGAGAAGATCAAAGAGAACAAACAGTTAGATCATGAACTTAGGCAAGCAAACATGAAAATCTTGGAGTCAGAAAACATCAAGAAATAGATGGAATCTAAGTTGACTGAAGCAAAGAACCATATTGAAAAATTACATACAAGTACTGATCTAATAGAGTCACAGTTGTATGCATTGAAGATTAAAGGAGATACCACTGGTATTGGATTCAATGAAGCACAAAATCAAATCAATGATATACGAGAAAGAATGAAAGCACCAGAAGAATCTATAGAAGCTAAGAAGACTGAAAATCACACTAAAGCTATAGAAGAACCCATGATCAGTGCAAACCTAATCTTTCTTGAAAGGCATAGATCATTAAAACATTAGTGAACATGAATCTAAGAACATATTCCTAAGCTTAAACAGAAAAAAGGATGCAAAGACACTCAGATAGAGCTTAAACGGGAGCACCCTGTTGCTGTTTGAATTCTCTCACTTTAGAGATGTGGTGTGCTCTCTAATCACTTGGAGAAATTTCCTAATGATGATTAGGAGGTATCTGGATTGATAAGGGACCATAAGAACCCCATAGTGGCACAACACTGGGTATAGAACACCTATTTTTCCCATAAAGCCTTAAGGATCCTAATAATCTAGAAATATAGGTTATGCTATGAATGCTTATTTTAAGTTGATTTTAGTCCAAAATAGATATGATATGATGCTATGCTATGTAAAAAAATAAAAGAAACTATGATTTATCCATTAGTTCTATGCTAAGATGTGTTAGAAAGCTTGAAGAAATAAAGAAATCTAACAATTATGAAAGAACTTAAGGATCTAGAACTATTCTAGCATTATAACTCTACTTAATATGAATGATGTAAATTCTATATTTTCTCTTGGGAAGTGAGAGTATTTATAGGATTTCGGAAGGGCTTGGGTTAGGAGGATGAGTTAGAGTTAGAGGTAGAGTTTGGGGTAGAGTAACGTTTACCTTGGGTTAGGGTTGCTCACACATGTGTGAGAAACACTAGGGAAGTGTGCAAGGGGAACATGTGTGGAAGAAGAGACATGGGTCTCTTTATGAGGCTATAAGAAGCCTTAAAGAGTGTGTAAGAGGCTTAAATGAGTGTGTAAGGCTCATTGAGGGAAGAGTTTGACTAAAACTCAAGGAGACTTGGATTAGCTTAGGAAATGTAGGAAACATCTCCTAAGTAGGTTTAGGAAAGATTTAGGGAAGATTGGAAGGGTTTAGGAAAGGCTAGAAGGTTCTAGGTTTTTGAGGCTTTAAATAAATATGAAATTTATTTAGGGATTGTGACATCATTTATTGAATATTGATCCAATAAAGATAGGAAAATCATTTAAATTTGATTTAAATGGTTTGGGGAGGGATTCTTTAATTAAAGATGTTTAATTAAAATAAAGGGATTTAATGGCATAAAAATATATTAATTAATTAATTAACAAATGATGATGTCATTAGGGGTTTTTAGAAAAATTAAAATACTTTTATTTTCTAAAGGATTTTTAGGTGTCTACATTTTGCCCCTCTTTGATGCAATGCCGCAAGTGGTATGGTGTCAAAGACAAGAAAATAAGATGCCCCAAGATAGAATTTAGAGGAATAAGGGGTTGTGCACCCTCAAAAAAATAACGCAAAGAGGAAATGTTGTAGAATTTTCTCGAAAAGAACACAAAAGGGGAAAGACCAAGGAAGAAGGGGAGATAGATAGCCAAGCTTCCAAGAGAAAAGATGGATGAATGCAAGATGAAGATGGAATGCAGAATGCATTGATGCAACTATATGAAAGATGCAAGATTAATCTAGATGATATAGGATGGGGGATTGTGGGAAGCTCCAAGTGTAAATGTAGAGAGCATAACCTAGTTTGATATAGCAACATTAGAGACCTACCAAGGTTACGAAAGAACACAAGGCTTCATCACCAGTGTTGCATAGGACTGACACAAAAAAGACACGAAGGGTTGCCCCAACATCACACATGAATCCAAGAAGAAGCATGGTAGAAATGATGCTGGAGAAACCACAAACAAATGACATTTCCCAAGTGCACCATGTAACTGAGAAGATCATATGTGAACTGTGCAAGGGTCATATCAAACTGATCCACATGCAAAATCAAAAGATCAAAAAGACCTTGCCCCAGAATTTGCTCATTCACAGTGCACCATGATATAAAGGATTGTGGTGACTTTGAGGAGAGGAACAACAAGAAGCTAGAAAAGATTAACAAGATCCAAAGGACAAAATCCAAGACCAAAATGATAACTCCAAAATACATCCTTTTCCAAGGAGAGAGAGATTTGATTGATGGTGGGAAGATTGGTCTGAATGTGTGGAAGGAAACATCGACATGAACCTAGTGTGATTGGTGAAAGATTAGGCCTGACTGGAGGAAGGATACATCCTCAAGGACCCACTGATTAATGAGAGAATGAGTGTTGTTGTTTTCTGGAAAATGATGAAGTTCAAGGATAATCGCTATGATCAAGAATAGTCAAAAAATTGATGTTACTGAAGTACAAGGCTGAGTGGGACAAGATTTCTGATCAAATGTTGTTGTAGGACTAACAAGGATATGTACAACAAGACGGGATGATTATGTACAATGGATGGGGAAATATTTACAATGGATATGTACAAAAGCTTAGAATTGGGGATAGGAAGATCTTGTTATACATGATATATATAGGAAGGATTGCACTATAAAAGATATGGTACAAGATATGGATAGGCTGGATTGCAGATTTGCTTGAGGATAAAAAATAGAGGAATGTTGGGGGATGGTGGTGGGGATGGGGATGGTAGAAAAAGGACTGGGTTGGATGGGGGGGATGGGATTTTGATAGATAATGACTTGGTCCACCATGTATGGTGCCTTTTTCCAAGTTTTCACCAACATACTTGTCCAAGGTGCTTGAATTGCCAAGTTTCACCATTGGACGATTTTTTTCTTTTCTTTTTTTCTTTTTTCAATTTTTATGAATTTTCTGAATATTTAGGATCTGGTTTGGGAATAGAACCTCTTTAGATGTATGATTTTGATTAGATCATTCAAAGGCTCACCTTCTGGGGTAGATAGTTGATAGGCTCCAGAGCTGAAACATGTGGTGACAATATAGGGGCCCAGCCAAGTAGGCTCAAACATGCCTTTCTTTTCTTTGTGTGCTTGGACCTTCTGATTTTCCTTTAGGACCATGTTGCCAACTTGAAATTGTCTAGGATGGACATTTTTGTTATAAATCCTTTTGAGTTGATTTTGGTATGCAACCAGGTGATCATATGCTTGCTATCTCTTTTCATCTAGCAAATCTAGCTATGTGAGACATGCCACGTGATAGTCTTCATTAGTGGTATAGTTCTTCATGAGACCTGCAATGATGGGAGCTCAACCTCAATGGGTAGAATGAATTTGACACCATATACAAGGGAAGATGGGGTGGTGCATGTGGGAGTGCAATAAGAAGTGTAATAGGCCGAGAGGGAGGGATTTATTTGGAGGTGCCAGTCATGACTAGAATAATTGACAACATTCTTGAGGATTTTTAGGATAGTTTTATTGGTTGCCTCATCTTGGCCATTTCCTTGACGGAAATATGGACTGGAGAAATGGTGATGGATGTGGATTTTGGCACATAGATCATCCACATGGTGGTTTTTAAAAGGTGTGTCATGGTCTTTGAAGATGGTAGATGGTATGCCGAAGTGGAAAATGATATGGTAAAGGATGAACTTGGATATGTGGATGCTAGTAGTTAGGGTGAGCGGAATCACTTCGACCCATTTTTTGAAGTACTCTGTGGCAATTATTATGTACTTATGTCCATCAAAAGAGAGAGGAGTGATTAAGCTGATGAGGTCGAAGCCCCAACATGAAAATGGCCAAGGTGGCGCAATGGGCTGCAAGTCTTGTGCTGGTGCATGAATCAGATTTGCATGTTGCTGACATGGTAGAAATTTCCTGATGAATTCACAAGTGTCATGTTCCATGGTTGGCCAATAATACCCAACTTGAAGCAAATGCTTTGCTAGAACCATGCCACTTGTGTGGGCACCAAAAATTCTAGCGTGGACCTCTTGTAAAGCCAGGATGGCCTCGTTTGAATCTAAACACCTAGAGAGGATATTGTGATAGACATGACAATAAAGGGTGTTGGCTACAAGAGTGTAGTGGGAAGCTATTCAAATTAGGTTTTGGTGTTGGTTATTGGTGAGATGGGGAGATATGATACTATCTTTTAGATATGCATGGATGTTGTGGTACCATGGGGACTAAGGACCAACCAAGACACACACCAATTATGTATCAGCATTCGCATAAGTAGGCATGTGTAGCTGCTCGACTAAAAATTTGTACTGAGTTGAGTTGCGAGGGATCTCTAATAAGGACCTGATGGTTGCCATTGATTTGGCTACTTTGTTTTAAAGCCTTGGTATCTGTGGGAACTATAAATTTAGGAAATTCTCTTTGAGTTTGTCCACTAGTTCTTTGTAGGGTAGCAACTTGTTGTCCTTTATCTGGAATTCATTTAGGACTTGCTTGATAATCAGCTGTGAATCTCCAAACACTTGAAATTCTGTTATGCTTCATTAAATATCTATTTTGAGACTTGAGATGAGTGCCTCATACTCTATAATGTTATTAGTACATGGGAATCCCAATCTGAATGAATTTGGAATATAGTCACCTTGAGGTGTGACGAATAGGATTCCTGCCCCTGAACCATGTGATGTGTAGGAGCCATCAAAGTATAGTTTCCACATGGGTTTCTCTTTGATCATACATAGATGCTCATCAAGGAATTCCATGATTAGTGGATAGGCATCCACCAGTGGTGCTTCTGCTAGCTGGTCAACAATTACTTTCCCTTTGATTGCTTTCCAATCTATGTACTGGATGTCAAACTCGCTGAGTAGCATGACCCATTTTTCCATATAGCCTATGAAAGTTGTCCTTGATTATAGATACTTGAGTGGGTCTACCTTTGAAATGAACCTGATTGTGTGGCTAAGCATGTAATGTCTAAGCTTTTGAGTGGCGAATACCATTACAAGGCATGCTTTCTCCATGGGTGAATAATTGAGCTCATAGCTGACAAGAGTTCGACTGATATAGTAGATGGCTCTCTCTCTCTATTGTTATCATCATGTTGTGCTAAGAATGCCCCTAGTGCTGTAGTGGTTTCTAAGATGTATATTATGAGAGGGCATCCTAAAACTGGTGGTACAAGGATTGGAGAGTTAGCTAGATATTCCTTGAGCTTGTCAAAGAGTTTCTGACAAATGGGATCTCGTTTGAAGCTTGTGTCCTTGTGGAGAACATGTGTGAATGGTTGGCACTTGTCTACTAGCTGTGAGATAAATCAACACACTGATTGGATTTTTCCTTGTAGACTTCTGAGCTACCTGAGTGTTCTTGGTGGAGGCATTTCTGTTATAGCTTTGACCTTCTTGGGGTCGATCTCTATGCCACGCCATGAGACTATAAAGCCTAACAGCTTTCCAGATGTTACACCAAAGACACATTTCTTTGGATTCAGCTTCAAGCCATAGTGCTACAGGTGATCAAACACACTCTCAAGGATGTTTAGGTGTTCACCTCATGTTTTACATTTTGCAAGAATGTCATCCACATAGTCTTCCAGGATCTTGTGGATCATATCATGGAAGATGGTTGTCATTGCTCATTGATATGTAGCTCTTGCATTCTTTAAACCAAATGGGATAATGTTGTAATAGAAGGTACCCCATGCAGTTGTGAATGTTGTTTTTTGTTGATCTACTTCTTCTATCCAGATATGATTGTACCCTGAGAAGCCATCCATGAGTAACAACATCTCATGGCCTGCTATAAGATCTATGATCATGTCTATGTTGGACAAAGGGAAATCATCCTTTGGACATGCTTTATTAAAGTCCCTAAAATCTTGCAAATTCTAATGTTGCCTAAAGGCTTTGTGACTGGGACCATGTTGGAGATCCAATCTGAGTAATCTATAGCTCTGATAATTTTTTCTTGGAGGATTTTTTTGAGCTCTGCTTTTACTAACAAGGCCACTTTTGGATGTATTTTTCTTAGCTTCTGCTTGAATGGCTTGACATTAGGATCCACTGCAAGATTGTGCACAATGAGATTTGGATCGAGCCCAGGCATATGCGCATATGACCATGCAAATTTTATAATGGATTCTCAGAGAAGTGCAATGAGAATCATTTCTTCACCCTCTATTAGAGATGTTGTAATGTAGGTGATTCTTGGACATTCTTTTGTGCCCAAGTTGACTAGTTTAGTTTCCTCTATGATGATATGTGACTACTCAAGTCTGTAATCTTGGATAGGAGGAAGAGGCAAGTCTTCATCTCCTAGCACTTGAATTGCCAAGTTTTCACTAGAAGATACACCCTTTATTTTTACTTTTTTGGAATCAGAATGTGCCCCAGAGGGGTTTTCACATAAGGACTCGTGCTTTTTTTTTGCTATTTCACTTTTGTGGCTAAAGCTTGCCTCCTCCCCAAAATATCCTTTGGGGTCGAGCTTATAGATGTGAGTTAAATCTGAATCCTGATTAGATTGTGGGCCTAATGCCCCCATGAACTCTAGGAGCACTTCTGTGCTTTGGAACTCATCGATGTGTGACGCTTGGTTGGTCCCAGTCTATGAGTTTAAGGTGGATGAGGGGGAGATCTATGAGGTTAATGGAGAGTTGTTAGAGGATAGAAGTTCCTAGGAGGGTATCATCATTAAAGATGTCATCATATGATTTCTTTTCTTCCTCTTTAGGGATGTCTTCAATTTCTACGAGGTCATCTTGGCTATTCAAGAAGGAAACATTAGTCATGTTAGTGCTCCTAGTTGTGGTATTTAGATTTTGTATATGCAAGCAAGGGGTATTAAAGCCAAGACCTTGATGTTGTGATGGGGTCTTTTCTTCCACCTTCTTGTGGTCCTAGACCACCACCTTGATATTTCCATTATTCAGTGGCGTACTTGTGCAATTGTGGATATTTGTCTTTGAAGTAACCAAGAAGTTGAGTGTCAGGTGGTGGGGGATCTCTGTACAACCACCTATTGATTTCAAGATCCATCTCTTGACTATTTATGTTGCCATGGGAGGAAAAAGTCATAGGTCCCATTTTCTTGATTTCATGATTTGCTTCAGTGGGTTCGCTTTGGTGATTCAGGTGCCCTTGTGTATGTGGATCAAGTGGAAGGACCCCTACTGTAAATGCATCATTTAGGGTGTATTCACCATAGCCCTAGTTTTTGATCTTGATAGAAGAGAGAGTGGAGGCAAGGAAATTCTTTGGATCACAATGGGATTGTGAAGAACTGGTGATAGAAGTGCCAGTGTTGGTTCCAAGACAATGGGTGGAATGAGGGAATGATAATTCCATCACATGGCAGTATGTGAAGGGTTGAAGGTCTACATGAATGGTGATCTCAATGCCTTGATGCAAAAATTTGACACAATGATGATAAGTGGAAGGTACAACCTTGATGGAATGGATCCATGGTTAGCTGAGGAGGATGTTGAATGGTAGGTCAAGATCAACAACATGGAAAATGGTGTCTTGTGTTTCTGGGCCTAGCTGGATAGGAAAAAGAATGGTACCTTCAGAGGTATGCTCCAAGTTGTCGTATGCCTTGATGGTGATGACTTCATGTGATATGTCAACCTCTGTCAACCCAATCTTCTAAATGAATTTTAGAGTACACAAGTTTAGGGTGGAGCCATTATCTATCATGACCCTTTTAATGGAAAAATATCTTACCATGATGGTGATGCGGAGAGGGAGATTATGGTCAGGTGCAATAGCTAGTATGTCAGATGGTTTGAAGGAAAGAGCACATGGTGTAGATAGATGTCCCACAAGGTTTTCAAACTGGATAGTGTTTATATGTGTGGGGACTTGTGCTTCATGGAGGGCTCGGTCAAGGATTTCTTGATGGAGGGGTGAAGTGCAGAGAAGGTTGAGGATGGAGATTTGGGTAGGTGTGTTCCCAAGATGTTCTATAAGGTTGTATTGTGCATTGTGTACTAGTCTTGGACATGCACCAATGACAGTTATCCAGCCTTTATGGGTGGTAATGACACACTGACTATCTACTCCTTTGACGTGGATGACATTGACTATGGGTTCAAATTGGGTTATACATCCAACAAACTTATCGTAATTGATATAAGTAGTAGTGTAGTCTTTGCAATCAAAATGATCTCCTTGTTTTCCTTTTCCTTGGTTCTAATTAGGGGGATTAGCATTAGCTTGGTTTTTCCCAGCATTGTGTTGAGGGAACACATTTTGATAGATTTGCAAATTAGCATTAGGTGAGGCTTGCACAGGTGTGTCTACTTGGATCTCCTTTTGGTCAATGAGATCTTGGATGTAATGCTTGAGTTTCATACACCTTAGGGTAGTGCATCCTTTGACATGATGATAATCATAGTACTCATGATCTTTGTACCAGTTAGGCTTGGGAGTGGCATCATCAAATTGTTGGATTGGTAGGTACGTAATCAAGTTGGCCTTGGCCATTCGGTGAAAAATAACATCTATAGGTTCACCAAGTGGTGTGAAGATCCTCTTTTGATAAGTCTAGGCTCTGGGTCTATTCAGATTGGGAGTAGTAGTGATGGCATTAGCCTGATTGGTCAGATTGCCTTGATGGGGTTGATATGCTTATTGCTGATAGTTTTGCTGATTGTTTTGAGGTTGATATTGTTGCATAGGTTGTTGATGAGTTTGAGGTTGTTGTTGATATGTATGAATAGGTGTAGGACTGACCACAATGATTTGGACATGCTTGGTGTCCGTAGCTCCAGCAGTGACTGCATTTTTGTTATGATTCTAGTAATGGGGTTTATCATTGTTGCGTTTACTTTGGAAATCATTTTTGTAATGCCAGATTGCACCTTTGTCTAAGAGACCTCTTTCGATATCTATCCCTTTGCTTTTGATATCCTGATACATTTGAATATAGTTCATCCTCATAAAGTGGGATAGTTTGGGATGCAAGTTTTTGATGAACATCTTGGTTAGATGTTTCTTAGGTGGTTGGTATGATAACCTGGTAGTGAGGTTCTGCCATCATTGTAAGTAGTCTACTAGGCTTTCTCCTTCTTTCTATTTTGAGTTGCAAAGGTCTAATAGGGTCAACTCATTCTTGAAATTATTAGAATATTGAGCTACGAACTTCTCAAAGAGATTGACAAAAGTTGTGATGGTTCCACATGGTATCTTGTAAAACCACTCAACAAAAATTCCTCCCAAGCTTTTGGGGAATAGGTGCAAAAGATAATTGTCATTGTAAGACACTTCTTGGCATTCCATATATAACTCTTTGATGTGATTTACTGGGTCTCCTTTTCCTCAATATTTATCAAACTTGGGTGTCTCAAATTTTTTAGGGAAAGGAATAGTTGTGATTGATCGGTCAAATGGGTAGGGAGACACCTCTTCAAACTTGAAGGTTTTATTCTTTGTACTAGTTTGGAGCTCCTTAAGGGCATTCTTCATTGCTTCCCACTTAGTATTGATTGGCGTTGGAGTGGGCACTCCCATTTGGAAAGGATCTAGTGGTGTTGGTGAATAAGGGTGATTTTGAGGAGGATATTGTGGAGTGGGATATGGAGATTATCTAGCAAAATAGGTAGATTGGAATGGATTTTGGAGTGATGATTGTTGGGGAGGATATTGATGATGTGGTGCGGGGGTATATTGCGGTGGAGGATATGGAACTGCTTGTTGGTGTTGGGGGATGATGGAATGTTGTTGCTACGATTGGTAGGAGGAAGCTTGTTGCTGCTGGGGAATGATATGGGCTTGTTGCTATGATTGGATGTATTGTTGTTGTGGAGGAGGCTGGTGGAATGATGTAGCTTGCTGATAAGATGGCCCTTGCTACACTTGGCTTTATGTTTGGTTGATGTAGGATGGATGTATTCCTGCATTACTTAAGGGTGGAACTGATGTAGGGAAGCCAAAAGTAGGAGGTGGTCGGGCAAGGTAGCTTGCAAGATGGGAAGAACTCTGCCACTGAGGTGGTGGAACTTGCTAAGAAGCATTGGGTGGTGTGAATAGATAGTTTGTGAATAGGGAAAAGGATGAAGCTGGAGGAGGTTGAGATGGTTGTTGTTGTGCTTCTTGGGAGAAGGTGGCTTGTTGGTTTGTTGGCATGGATGAGGTGAAGTGAGTTGGTATTCCTAAGGCCCACAAATCTTCTTTAGTGAGGCCCCATCGAGAACTAGTGTGCAGTGGGAACTGTGATGCAGAGGATGCTGGAAAGGTAGATGTAATGGGGGTTTGGGACATGAATGGTGGATTTGAAAACCCCATGGAAGGCATACCTATGGTGAGTGTAGTTTGTTGGGCTTGTGCCTAGGTAGATGTTTGCTGGGGGGTGAATGAAGATTCTTGTGTTCCCCATGAAAAGGGTGGTGCAGATGTGGAAGCTTTATGGGAGAAAGAGGAGAATTATTGTGTTGCCCTCAAAAATGATGTCATGGGTGTAGAAGCTTGTTGGGAGAAAGAGGGAAATGATTGCGTTGACCCTGGAAATGATGGTATGGATGCAGAAACTTGTGGAGTGAAGGGGAAGGATGATTGCATTCCCCCCAAGAATAATGATGTTGCTTGGCCCATGAAAGGTGGCAGAACTACTTGTGCAAAGGTTTGTGTGGGAGGTGGCATTTGGTTTTGTGAAAATATTTAGGTAGGGATGATGGATTGAGTTGCTATGGAAGATGACCTATGAGAGGAAATGGAGTAGATTATGTTGCTTGTGTTGTAGGGCTTGCAAAACTACTTTACAAAAGAGGAGGGATGGGAAAAGCTACTTGTGATATGTGGAAAAGTGGATCAATGATCTATTGGATGATGGGGGTGTATACTTTTGCTAGGATTTGGATGTTGTTGAGGGTGATGCGAGGTTGGAGATATGGTGGAATGGGAGTACCCTCTTGTGTGAAGTTAGCCCAAATGTTTCATTGATTCTGAGAAGTGAGTGCACTAACTATTTGTGCATTCCCCAGATGATTAATGAATGTTTCTATCACAAAAGAAGCCGGGGGGATATTGGGATTTTCCCATGCATTACCAATTTGTTGGATCTAGGGATCATAAGCTACCATTGTGATGGTAGAAGTGTTGGGATTGAACGAGCTGGGGACTTGATAAGGATCCATGTTCCTTCATTTTCTAGATCTTGTCTTGACAAGCATGGAGTGGAGATATAGATGCTAGATGGATGCAATATGTTCCTAAAAGACTCTAAAGAATGATGGATGCAAGCCTAAGAAACTTCTAAGGGTGGTGGATTTCTAGAATGCAATGCAAGGATTTGGTGGGATGCTTGGATTTGGTTCAAGGATGACGAAAGATTGGTTGGAGATGGTGAAGGATTGGTGAAATGCTTTGATTTGGATTAAGGATGGTGGAAGATTGGTGGGAGATGGTGAAAGATTGATGGAATGCTTGGTGATGAGGGAAGATTGGTGGGATACTTTGATTTAGATCAAGATTTGGTGGATGATTTGTGGGATGTTGGTGGAAGATTACTAAGTGTCAACAAATGAGCTATTGTTTTCCCTGATGGAGGATTAGTGGTAGGATTGGTCGACCTAGGATAGACTAATGATCTTTGTTCGACTGGATTCTTATCAATGCAAGACAATCTCTTTCTCGAGATGATGAGGTTGTGCAAGGACAAGTTGGATTTCCTTTAGACAATGCTCTATCAAAAGGGGGTGATTTCTGATTTAGGGTAAGGATCGAAAAAAACTCAAAGGTTTTGAACACTAAGTGATTGTGGATTTTGATCACTAGATTTGGTGCAAGGATGGTGAGGTTGACTTGGATGAATGGATACTGGATTTGGATCAATGATTTGGGATTTTGATTGTGGATTGCTGATGGAATGATGGTGAAAGATTGTGGGATGATGCTATTTCCAAGAGAATGTCCTAGATGAAATTGAAATGGATGACCTATGATGCAATTACGAAGATGATAATGAATGCAACTAAGAATGTTTCTAGTATGCAACTAAGGATTGATGGTGATGCAAGGATGAAACTAGGATGAGCTAGGATGAAGGACTGTCAAGATAGGATTTAGGATCTGAAGGTAGAATGGACATGTGATGGATCCATCTAGTCTTCTCTTTCAAGATTGACGTAGTGAAGGTTTACTCAGAATCAATAAGAAAACTGCTTGACTCTTGCATTATAGCCCATGTTATCAAGATTTTCCTAATACTTTGCTTCAGCTTGGGTTGCTTATGCAAAAGAGTAATGGCTTTTAAGATTTCTCTCTGCAACTTTTGTCTCTTGATAGGCTTGGGATTTGGGAAGTTTATCCTTTGGATGTTTGGTCAAATCGAACATAACTTGGGGAGATTTTGGTAATTGGATTGAGACAAAGCTTTGGGTATCTAATTTTGAAGGATTCTTCTACAAGGTTTTCTAAGTATCTTGAATCAAGTTGTAGATCAATTTGATGTTTCCAATGGAAATGGACAAACTTGACAAAGAATTTTGAAGCAAAAATCCAAACAAGGGACAAAGCAACCTTGTGGGATACAAGCAAGGTGACAAACTCCTGAATCTGAAAAAGCTTTGAAAGGTGTATGTTCCAACAAATGTTTTCACTGAGCTTTTGACTATGCAAATCACTTCAAGAAGATCTACCTAAGGGAGGTGAGTATCAAAATCCTTGCCCATAGCTTGATACCCCCTAAAAGGGATACATACGATGAGTATCTTAAGGTGTAAACCCCTTGGATTGGTCCTTGCACAAGGAGTCTGATACCTTCAAATGTAGATAGGGTAGCTTCTATTTTAACAAGTTTGTAGTTGTTCTATGGAGTCCTCCCAATCATTTTGTACATGTGTGACTCACTTAAGAGCCTAGTTGACCATGCCATAGTCATAGGGATTATTCACCTACCTCAGGCTACCATCAACATGCATCACCTGAGCTTGAGGGGATGTAAGCAAGAGTTTTCTCAGTGCTTTATTTCTATACCGGTCAGGGAAGATACTAGTTTGAGGTCATTCTCTAGAAAGGAAGCACTTTTCTCCTTGGATAGGCCTCTCTAAAAGTAAAATATGTGAACTTGTTTGAGTTCAAGTGTTTTACGTTGCTTAGTTTAACAAGGATTTTGTAGAAAATGGGAAACTCCTAGATGCACATCATGAAGATTCTTTTCCCAAATTGATTTAAGTGTGTTGAAAGTACATGTGATTTAAGCTTTGAGTTGTTCTTTCTCTTTCCAAAAAGTAAAACTTTGAGCATTTGCAAGTTCTTTGTCTGGGCATTCAAGATTGAGTTGGTGTGTTGCTTTTAAGAACTTTGAAATGAGCTTTGTTTTGATTTTAAGTCATTCAAGATTGAGTTTTATTTGAACAGAATTTGAAAGAGGAAGGAATAGAGATGATTTTCATTCACTTTTAAATCACTCAAGATTGTGTTTGATTTGGACTCAATGTAAAAATGACTTCTTTGGACCTTTTGGTTTTGCATTCAAGACTTTGTGTTAGTTTGTATGTTTTATACCCAAAATGAGATTCCTAGATTTGGTTTGATGCATGTAAACTTAGGAAACATTCAAGATTTTGAAACAAGAGACTTTTTCATATCAATAAAAAATATTTAGGAATGATTTAGGGAAATTTAGAAACCTTTAGGAATGTTTAGGAACCCATTAGAAAAGATTTAGCAAATATTTGGTTGATTTTCTTCCTTGTTTGCATGAGATTCTTTAACAAAACCTTGAGATATTGCAAATGAAGTTCCTTTTAAATCTATTTGATGCACTTGAGTTTTATTTTGGGAACATTTTAATGTATTTAGGACTGATTTGAAACCAATTAGATTTGAGATGCAACTTTGAAGTTCTTTTTAAGCTTCCAAAACAAGAAATGTTTCTATTTTGCATGAATGCTTTCTAAAGTCCTAATTTTGCATGATTTTGAGGTTCATTTTAGCGAACTAAAAGACTTTAGGGCTGATTTTGAACAAATAGGAAACATTTTTAGATTCTTTGATTTTAGGCACTCAAGAGCGTGTTTAATGTTCGTTTTAAGCAACCAAATGAAGTATTTGAAGTTCCTAATTGATCCAATAAGTTGATGATCCTAGGGCATTATTTTTTTTAGTTAATTTTATGCCTTTCCATGGTACCTATAGAAGATGGTGTTAAAAACTTGAAATAAGAAGTCAAAAGGGCCTGAAAACCCCTAAAAACCCTAAAAACCCTTAAAAAAACAACTTTTTCATGGGCTAAGGTCTTACAAGACCTCCTTGTTTTCCATATGAGTAAACAAGGTAGGGTATTCTGATTTTTTTTATTTGTACTAGTAATTAATAGGCCTATTATGAGTAAGCATTCCCCTTAGTATGAGTAAACAGAACCAATGAGCCAAAAATAAGCCAGAATGCCTAAAAAGCTCCCATACGAGTTGTGGGTGATCCTAGTACAAGTCAGGATCCTGGCTCATTTGAAAAAGTACACTAGGGAGTCTACTTGTATGATTATTCACTTAGAACAAGATGTTTTTTTTGAAAACATGAGTTTATTGCTTGGAAAACCCTAAAAAATGCAGTTTTGAAGGCATGTAGGGTCCCACCGGGCATGCCAAAATGTGAGCAGTGAAAACCTAATCTATCTTAAAAGGTGTAGATCATTAAAAAATTATTTAACATGAATCTAACAGCATATTCCTAAGCTTAAATAGAAAAAAGAATGCAAAGACACTCAGATAGAGCTTAAACGGGAGCACCCTATCACCATTTGATTTGCTCTCACTTTAGGGATGTGGGTGTGCTCTCTAATCACTTGGATAAATTACCTAATGATGATTAGGAGGTATCTAGATTTATTAGGGACCATAAGAACCCCATAGTTCCACAAAAATGGGTATAGAACACCCATTTTTCCCCTAAGGCCTTAAGGATCCTAATAAGCTAGAAATATAGGTTATGCTATGAATGGTTATTCTAAGTTGATTTTAGTCCAAAATAGATATGATATGATGCTATTCTATGCAAAAAAATAAAATAAACTATGATTTATCCATTGGTTCTATGCTAAGATGTATTATGAAGCTTGAAGAAACAAAGAAATCTAACAATTATGAAAGAACTTAAGGATCTAGAACTATTCTAGCATTATAACTCTACTTAATATGAATGATGTAAATTCTATATTGTCTCTTGGGAAGTGAGGGTATTTATAGGATTTTGGAAGGGCTTGGGTTAGGAGGATGAGTTAGAGTTAGAGGTAGAGTTTGGGGTAGAGTAACGTTTACCTTGGGTTGGGGTTTCTCACACATGTGTGAGAAACACTAGGGAAGTGTGCAAGGGGAGCATGTGTGGAAGAAGAGACATGGGTCTCTTTATGAGGCTGTAAGAAGCCTTAAAGAGTGTGTAAGAGGCTTAAATGAGTGTGTAAGGCTCATTGAGGGAAGGGTTTGACTAAAAGTCAAGGAGACTTGGATTAGCTTAGGAAATGTAGGAAACATCTCCTAAGTAGGTTTAGGAAAGATTTAGGGAAGATTGGAAGGGTTTAGGAAAGGCTAGAAGGTTCTAGGTTTTTGAGGCTTTAAATAAATATGAAATTTATTTAGGGATTGTGACATCATTTATTGAATATTGATCCAATAAAGATAGGAAAATCATTTAAATTTGATTTAAATGGTTATTGTTATTCATGCAATAAATTTGGTCATAGAGCTATGAATTGTAGATCAAATCAAATAAATCAAACTCAAAAAAATTAGAGAAATCAACCACAGTAAAATGTTATAAGTCCTCAGAACATTACATGTCAGATATGCAAGTACAATGGTCACACAACTAGACAATGCAGTATGGTAACCCACATCAATGCGCTGAGGAATATAAGGCCCCTAGTCATTTTTTACTCCTGTAACAAGGTTGGACACATCTCAAAGTATTGCAGATCACAAGTGCAAAGACAAGAAAGACCTGATAAGTCTCAAGGATCAATATTGGATGAATCTAGATAAGTGAATTTTGTGAAATCTATAGAAGATGTGAGCAAGATTTGGATGGAAGTAAAGCAAGATAATGTCATTGGCATAGTGGTAGATGCATCCTCAGTGGATGCACCTTCTACTTATGGATAAATGACCCTCATGGTCATAGGGGGAGCTAGATTAGATCTAGACCCCTGCGTGGCTGGTATAATCACCCTCAGAGTATGAACCTTTTGTTATAGTTGTTTGGATACTAGTTGATGTTGTATGAAAGATTGCACAGCCTGATCAATAGCAGAAACATAGATTAGAATTCTCTATTACATTCTATATTATGGCAGCAATCATTAATTATAGAAAGTTATTTTTATAGTCACCAAAGATCCATTATCCTCACTTTTGGATTTGAGTTCGAGCCTTTGGAGAGAATAGGAGATCAAGTAATTAGTGGTGAAAGATTGCAGTTGTTTTCATCAATGAAAATAAGTTGAAGTTGGTTATGAAACCCTTATTCAGACATGATGGCTTAGAAATCCTTTGGAAACCTATTTAAGCATTGATCAAGTAAGTAATGGCCACTCCAGTTGTATTTGATGTTACAGAGAGGAAGAGATATATTCAAGAAGCATCCTTTTAAGTCAGTGTTAGATGACCTAGAAGGGGCATTTTCTAGAACTCCGATGGGAGTGATGGACATAGAAGATATTCATGCATATATATATTCTATGAAGGAACCTGTAGGGTTGGAAAAATTTAGGTCGTACATTGAAACAATGATGAATCCAGACATGTCATTCAAGGATGATTTTGTGCACTTCACAAATCACTCAATAATTGAGTATGTGACATATGAATTTTATGAGTCATAATGGATCAAGATCCTACTGAGTAGAATAAATGATGACCTATTTTGGATTGGAGAAGTTTTAGTTCACATTACATCAGATCTCATTTATGAGATGACCGGACTTTCCAAGACCGGCACCATTCTTCCTATTGGTAAGGATGTCAGGAAACAACTAGAGCAAGCTTGTAAGTCCTAGAGTGATAAGCGCAGGATGAAAATTGAGCCCATTGAGGAGAAAGACATAAAACTAATGGCTATGATACTTGGGTATAAGTTCCAGCATGCTAACAGAGTCAATAGTGTATCCGTAGAAATAATTCTTGCAGCTATTAGAATCGTAAGAGAAAATGAAGAGTTTAACCTGTGTGAGATTCTGCATGCACAGTTGTTAGACAACATTAGAGCCATCAAGAATGACAAAAGAAAAGTGTTAATATTTGGTTCACTAATCATTTACATGTACTTTCACATTGTTGGTAAAGTGTCAAATCTTTATTGTGACAAGAGCCTACCTACATTGCCACAAATATCATTCAAGGCAACATCAGAGAGCACCTTGAAGGACTTCATGGATTTGGAAATCAAAACATTCATAATTAAGATGTAGAGAAGGTACAGGATACCTAAGAGTATAGTGGAGAAGTATAAGGATAGTATATATTTCATGGTGGAAACTAATATCACATGCATGGAAGAAGTGGAGTCTAGGACTAAGTGGATTCATCCACTTGGTTATGAAGTGGAGGAATGTATTTTGGAAGCTTATGCACAAGTCCTCTTATCAACACCTTAGGATCCCAATGAACCAAGATGGATTACTTATGAAGAGAAGACAAGACAAGTAGAATTTGTCTTATACAGTGCAGCAACAAAGAGAAAAGCATCCAAGATAACTTTAGACATTCTAAAAATTCATGGTGTTACACAAGCAGACTTGGATAAAGCTAGGGAAGCCAAGATTACAATGCAACTTGAGAGCATACCCTCTTCTGATGTCAAAATAGAGAAATCTGATGATCCTAAGGAAAAGAAGAAAAATATAGTAGAAATAATATTTGTGCCTACACCTACTATTGATCTGGAGTCCACTCCACCTCTTGAGCCTAGTAAGTTTCCTAAAAGGAAGAAGCAGACTGGCGCAAGTCACCCATCATCAAGAAAAACAAGAAGCAAAGGCAGAAACACTCAAGCACCTCCTGAGGTAGGATTCAGACTGAATCTTGAAGTGTTGAGAACTAGAGTAGTTGATGAAGGAAGGATAGATCAAATAGAAAAATTCTATGATAAGTATCACGAGATTGATAAATCAGAGATTCATTCTATGATTATCAAGCACATGATTAAGTTCAAGAAGATAGTTTTGGAACGTAAGATAGTCATTTCAGATAGTGTATGGAATATTTTGGATTCTTTGAAGAGACAAGCTATAGAAGAAGATTTCAAGATAAGGGAAAAGACATTGGATGATAACCTTCTTGTCTATTCAGTGGAAGAGAAAACCTTATTACTAGATTTGGTGAAGCCTCACCTAAGAACTAAACTCAGAACTCTACAAATAATGAATAAGGATTATGAGTTGGTTGTGAAGGAGATAGAGAAGGCATTTGAAAAGGTGTTTTTGGAAAGACACATGTATCCTCCTACCATGCCTGCAACTCAAGTCCCCTCTAAGGAAGAAAAAGAAGCTGAGATTCCTAATGCACCTGTGATAGGTCCATAAGATTTTGTACCCATAGTGACAACACCTACTAAATCAATGGAGTCTGCAATCATGCCTGAAGCTAAGGATGACACTATCATGATTGATAATGTTGAAATATCAATGGTAGAAATAGATAAAGACCTAGACAAGTTTAAAGAATCCTTTGTAAGTAATGAAGAGGCTGAGATCTTATGTGGTAAAGAATCACCTAAGCAGCAAGAAGAAATGCAAGTTGAAAACTTGACTAGACAAGAAAGTGAGAAGGAAGATGAACCTGTAAGTGAGAAAGAAGATGAACATAAAGAAGAACCTTCAGTTGAGATTCCAATGAAGGTAAAGTATAAGATTATGGAAGTAAGCCAAAGCTCACTCTTTACCCCTAAGCCATCAGTTTTATTGTTGTCAAGTTTGACCCCTGATACAACCAATCTAGATTCTTGGGGAGAAAAATATTTAATAAATATAAGTGTATTAGCCATGGAGAAAGCAAAAGAGAAACAAGCTATGAGAAATCCCCTATTTATTGACTCGGTCAACATACTAAAAAATCTACTACCAAAGGATAAGAAAGTATCAAGTGTACATTCAGTGGATGATGTCAGCACTATTTTGACAAGCTTCAAAGAAAATTTCTCAAGTTTAGAAGAATCAACATCCAAGATTGCAGAAGAGAAATACAACAAGAAAAGGTTGAATGAATTGACAAGAAATTTCTCACTTGACCTTAATTATCTAAAGGTTGTTCAAGTAATGCTAAAAGATTTAGCAACAAAAGGAAGGAAACTAATTGTTGACTGCATGATTAAAGACAAACTAACTGCAGATCATCTTAAGAAGATTTAGGAAGCAGAATCTATGATGGCAGCTATAATAAAATTAGTGGAAGATCCCACTCAAGATATAAACATGTGCAATAATGTCTACCAAGGAAAAATAGACAAAATTGAAAAGGCAAAAAAATAGATTGTGAAAATAAGGGCTAGGCAAGCATAGTTGAGACATGCACTTGTGCCCTCTCTAGATGTGTTGAATCAAAACATCAAGGAGATAGATGCCACAATTGTGACATATGATCAAGGTTTGTGTACATATTTGGAAAAGATGGAGAAGCTAACCTATGCATTATGCGCCCATCTACAGATTGTTGATGCACTCAAGGTTTTTTGGTAGCAAGAAATTGCAAACCTTTAGATTGCATGCCCAGATGTACTCTCTATGTAAGTACTTAAAGATTAATTTTTTTGCATCTTTCTCATTAATGTCAAATGGGGAGTAGATTAATATGGAGTAGTAGAGTAATATGGTATAAGGGAGATATAAGATAGATAGTATATGATGTATAGTATACAGGAAAATAATAAGAGTATAAGATAGAAAGTTTTTATGTAAAGATGTAGTTTAGCAACTTCACCATATTTCTTTGTTGCCATTAATGAAAAAGGGGGAGTGAATAGGGGTAAAATGGATTCTCCACTATTCAAATAGAAAGGGAAGGGGGAAGATATGAGATCTATTCTCAAACCCAAATTCCCAAAGAAGAGATCCAATTTGATCAACCAAGAGGTTAATACACAATTGAATCAATTTAAGGAGAATATGGAAGAGAGAGAGAGAGAGAGAGAGAGAGAGAGAGAGAGTAAATCCAATATTTCCCTATGAATGAAATTATGTTTAGAATATGGAATAATACAAATACAAATACTAACCTCAAATTAGGGCAGATCTAGAAAATGTCAATTTCTGATGTCTGTGTGTACTTTTGGGCAATTCTAAAACTTGTTCTGGAATGGAAATGCCAAGACAAAGAAAACCTAGAAACATTTCTCCAAGATGAGCTCAGGTTGGGTTTGACCCTCATAAAAGGTCAAATACTACATTCTTTATTTGAAGTCCTATTTGAATTATGTTCACAGATCTCAGAAGTTTGCCGAAAAAGTGTATCCAAATTCACTCTCAGATCCAAAATTCTGCACCTATACCTACAAGAAAATGGGGGTTTTTGTTGTATGGGGGGTTTTCCTTGGTCAAACCCCAATTTAGGAATTAACCTTGAAATTAAATTGAAATATAGTGTGTATAAACAAAGTAATTGAAACAAATCACCTCGCTTATGTTGAAGTCCTTGTAGAGGATTTGAATCCTCAAATCCACAAGTAGGAATACTTCAATGGATGTAGAATGAATGTAGGATGTCTCCAATCAATGGCATTTGATCTTCAAGACCAATCTTGACTTGATCTTTTCATATGAGAAGGCTTGAATGAATGTGGAAGGATTGATCATCAAAGAGGGCTCCAAAGAGATTGAATCCTTCAATAGCTAACAATGGATCTCCTTGATGGATGAATGCTTGAACACTTGAATGCTTGAAGAACTGCTTGAACACTTGAATGCTTGAAGAACTGCTTGAACACTTGAGAGCTTAAGAGCAATTTCTTGATTGTGGATGAGATGTGAAAATGAGAGAGGAAGGCCTCCTTTTATAGTGAACTAGGGCACAATCCTCTAGAGGGGCCACCTTGGAGAATTAAATCCCAATTAGGTCCTAACCTTTAGAAAATATACCTAGATTAAATGCAATTAAAGGATTTACCATCCTAAAACCCAAAATGATTAACCTGGAGGCGGGAAAATAAATATCCCGAAAGCCCGATGCCCCGAAAATTCAGGATCCTGGAAATTTGAAGGAGGGGGGCAAAATCAAGGTTGGACCTGACCTAGTTAGGTTTGACATCGATCTTGACCTAGTCATGTTCAAGCTCAATCCTGACCTAGTCAGGATCAACCTTGAATTTGACCCTGGGCCTAGATTCAATTAGAGCCAGGTCAAGAGGTCCCGGGGATGCCCAAAAACCTAGAAATGAAATCAGATCAGGATAGAATGTCAGGGATAGACATAAAATCCTATGATGACTATGATGAAAGCTAGGAGGACTTATTTCTAAATCCTACCTAGAAAATAGGGCCATGGAAGAGGGAAATTAAGGAGAATCCTTGAGATCCTAACCCTAATTTCACCTAGAATGAAGAAATCAAGTGCAAGGAAGAAGTGAAAAGTGGGGAGAAAGCCAAATACATGCAAAGACCCAATAAAGGTGCTTAACATGACCCCAAACCACTTACTCAAAGGGCTAAATGCTCTTATCATGGAAGTGCTTCCATTTTAAGACAATACAGGGAGATTATTGGAAAGTTGAATATACTAGTGTATATGACTAATTTTAGTGTTTTCATTATGGCAACAAAGTCATATGAATTTTTGAGGTCAACACAATAACTTAGAAGATCATAATTTGGCTAAGTATGGAAGATAAAGTAGACAGTGAAGTACCTGATGAACAGAGCATCAACACACGTCTGTATGATCAAGTTTTTGTATGCGCCCTTGAAGATAAGATTTTGAATATGTTAGTAAGCTATGGTTAAGCACGCATGGTTAGATGTGACAGTATGAAGAAGTTATAGTGAGTTGAAGTGACACAGACAGTAAGCGGCAGAACATAACATAACATAGCATGAAACTGACAGGAAAGATTTTGATTAGCGAGTAATATTTTATTTTTTTAAGGCTACGAGCCTATTGTAAATGATTTGTAAACATGTTAATATCAATTTATGTAAACACACTTGAGACAATTCATTTGGAAGCATTGTATGTAATAGGTTATAGGTTGACTTAGTAAATAGTTTTGGTTGACCCTATATATAAGATATGCGCTTTTGTATTTGAGCATGCATTACAATGCTTTAGTATGAAAAGGAAAAAGGGAAAGAAGTCATATGATAAACAACTGTTCAAGAAACCTAGAGATCTCTCTACAATACAATGTTTTAGATGTGACAAATATGGTCACACTACAAGAAAGTGTCTTGGTAGACTTAAACTGCAAGTTTCCCTTGTTGAAGTTAGTAATTCAAATGTGTATTTAGAGAAATATGCATTATAAAAGAAATTCAAGATACCTTGTGATTGAGAGGGAGTTCACTGATAAAGATAGAACACTTCTGAGGTAAACTTGACATGATTGTTGATTATTATACTAATGTTATTTTATAACTATATGGGCCCTATATAAATCATAAGGAAGTGATGACTTCCAACTGATTATCACTTGTATTTGTTAAACTAAAGTTATTGAAAGGTGACGATCTTACAATAACTTGATCTTCTATTGTGATAGATGAAACTGATCATAATAGATGATGTGAATGTTCTTATGGTAAGTGCACATTACCTATGAATATTTTTTGATTACTTGGTGGATATCATGAGACTTGATATTTTACAAGCCATTACTCTGAGCACTTGGTGAATATTATGGGACTTAATATTTTGCAGGCCAATTCTCTTGATATCATGAGATGATATCTTTATGAACTCTTGAGCACTTGGTGGACATCATGATATTTTATGTTGGTAGGCCATTACTCTGAGAACTTGGTGAATATCTTGAGAGTTGATATTATGTAGGCCAATGCTCTCAATATCGTGAAATGATATTTTTATGAATCTTTGAGTTATGGTGAATATCATGAGATTTGATATTCCTGGTTAGACCATATCTCTGATAAAGGAATTTATGAATAGACTTTCACAATTTAAGAACTTATTGTGATTTACATTTGATTTTTATCTTCCCTAGCTAAGAGGGACTATTGATGTTTATAGCTTCGATCAGATAAACATTAGACATTAATATTGTGAGAAGAAATTATATATATAATATTAATAAATATTGTTATTATATTTATATATAATTATAATTAATTAATTATTCACATTTTGTAGTTATAATTTATTCTCATAATATTAATGATTTGATATATTAAACATCATATGAAAATAAGAATCTAACAAATGAATATTAGTTATGTCTCCCTTATTATTGAAAATGAAAGTGCACGATAAACTTATAATACTTGATGACATCGGGTGTGTAATACCTGATCCGTATTCATACTTGATACCCGATGTGTAATACCAGTTTGTTAGTGATCGTAATCACTATGAGATTGGGCGTTGTTATTATTAGTGTTGCTTCATAAATAACTCTAATTATTATGACGACGCATGACATTGTAGAGGCATGCCTCCTCAAGAAGACATGTCTCTACAATGGCATGGCTCCTCGGTATATATATGATCACTTGGTGATTGTGGAAGACAAGTATATACAACATTAATACAATTCATTTCACACACAATCAACAAGTGGTCATATCTATATCGACAATCTTCTCTTTGTGACATTTTCATATTCTACATTATAAAAGGATAACTTTTGAATCTGTATTCAACATCATAGTACAACATACCCGCAAAAGGGAAAAGACATTCATTAGTAGACATAGAAAATATAAAATTGCATCTATTTTTCATTATCTAGAAAATCTAATTAATTTAACAAAATATATAAAAATAATTTTAATTTTTTTATTATCTAAAAGTAAAATTATAAATTTAATTTTTTATTAATTTTCAATAAAAATATTATTATATTTTAAAGGCATCTATAGTACCAAAATCTATATTTGTTAAATAATTTATTCAATTAACGAAAAATAAAATTCTAAGTTTTTTCTATGTATGATCTATAAATATTGTGTAAATTGTAATAACATATTCATTTTTTTTTCTTAGAAATAAAACTTTAAGTTTTTAATTTGTATTCATACTTATATTAAACTTTAGAATATTTTCTTAGTACCTTAACTAAATAAAGTTGTACATTATATTCATTCATGTTGAAATTTTTAGGGGAAAATATTATTCTTATAGCCATCTAAACCATCACCACTATAATGAACTTTACTTAAATTTCATGATTCAAGATGGCTTTCACTTTACACCCCCATTATAGTGTAAAGTTACATACACATTTCAATACAATTTACTTTATTATCTACATATGAAATCATAAATTTGTTTTTTATGAGTTTTATTTCATGTATAATATACAACTATCTCGCAAATTAAATATAATATATTAATTTTAATTTTTAAGAAAAAAAAAATTTAAAATTTGTATTCACCTGTCTAAATAATTTTAGAATATTTTCTTATTATTTTAGCTAAAATAAAGTTGTACATTATATCCACACTATCAACATTATAATGGAAACTTACTTTTAAATAGTTTAGAATTACTTTAACCTTAGGTTCCAACCCATTACAATGTAAGGTTATATATATGAATTTTAAATACAATTTATTTTAAAATTTAATAATTTAATTATTAAATTATTCATTTTACTTAATAAGTAAAATGAAACTTTAATTTATTGAGTGTCCCATTTGAATCCCCTGTCAATCGGCCAAAAACTGGTAATACAGTTGGTGACTTAGGTCAAGATCTCAATATAGGCACAATTGCAATGGACAATAGTCATGGTCAAGACATAGGAGTTACAGAATACAAACAACCCCTTGAAAATATTCTAGGTCAGGCGGAGGAAATGAGCAAAGTAGTTAGTAGAGAATTAGAATTTATCAACCAAGACACAAGAGAAAATAGTGGATGTGGCATAAATTACCGTAGTTGGCCACCCATGGATTTCTCCTCTAAGATTTCAGCTTTGGTACCTATCGATCAGAAAATAGTAGAAGATAAGATTAAGATGATCTCAAAATTTAATTCTCCTTTATCTCAAGCTTTACCATCCAAATTGACAAGGCAACATCCCCAGATAAAGAGAACAAAATCTTGGATTCAAGAGAAAGGATTGAGTGTGATTGTAATGTCATTTCAGGTAGGAATGATATTGTAAGATAGGGAAATGAATGTATCATATGAAATGTGTGTAGTGATGTGTGGGGGAATGTAAGATATACTTTTCAATCCAAATTCCCAAAGGAAATATCCAAATTGATTAACCACGAGGAGGTGATTAATGCATAAAAGAATCAATCTATGAAGAATATGAAGAAAAGGGACAACTGTATATTCCTTTAGAGAAAGTGTGTATTGGAATTTTGATTGAATTGAAGACAAATACTAACCTCAAGTATGACAAATCTGGAAAATGTTGTTTTCTGGTGTCTGTGTTAAGTTTCGGGGAATTCTGCAGCCGGATCTGGCCTGGAAATGCAGAAATGGAGAAAACCCAAAAATATTTTTCTTTCCTGAGCAAGGTCATCCTTGACCTAAAGTAGGGGTAAGATCTTACCCTAGGGTACAATCTTACCCCAAAAAGTTGACCTTGACTTGCACTGTTCTGACGGAAATTCTGTTCGTGGATCTCGAAAGTTCACCAAAAAGGGTACTCAGATATGTACTGATATTCTCTATCCCGCACCTGCACCTGCAAGAAAAAGTGGTTTTGTTTTTTGGATGGGGGGTTTGCCTTAGTCAAACCCCGATTTGGAATCAACCTTGAAATGTAATTGAAATTGCAATATATAAACAAAGTAAATGGAACTATTCACCTTGCTTATGTTGAAATCCTTGTGGAGGATTCAAATCCTTGAATCCACAAGTATGGATGCTCCAAATGAATGTAGAATTATATGTAGGATGTCTCAAATAAATTTCATTAGATCTTCAACACCAATCTTGAATGGATCTTGGAGTAGGAAGAAGTTTGGATGGAAATGGATGGAGAAATCTTCAACAAGAGGGCTCCAAAGAGATTGAATCCTTCAATGGCTATCAATAGATCTCCTTGATGAATTGGGTCTTGAATGCTTGAATGATTGAGGATGAATGAACACTTGAATGCATTCATTATCCTTCTTTCTTTCTTGATTACTTGATTTCACTTATGCTTGAATTCGATGGAAGATGGATGCTTGATCATGAAAAGTGGATGTATCAAAATGAGAGAGGAAGGCTTCCTTTAATACTAGTCCAGGGCACAAACTTCTAGAGAGGCCAACATAGGAGAATTAAATTCCAATTAAGCCTTAACCCCTAGAAATAGACCTATATTAAATAAAATTTAGGATTTTACCATTATGAAATCCGAAATAGCCGACTCGGAAGTGGGAAATAAAACTTTCTGAAGCCCGACATCCTGAAACCTTTGGAATTTAAATTTTGGACCTAGGGTTAGGGTTGAGGTCATCCTTGACCTAGGTCAAGGTGGAGATCGACCTTGACCCTGAAGGTGGTCCTTTGACCTTGAGGTCAAAGATCTTAGATCCTCAGGATAAGGTGCTAGAAAAAGGCTGGAAACAGGTAGAGAGAGAAGCAGAATAGGCAGAAAAAGCCAGATCTAGTCAAAGACCCACTCAAGGTGCTTGACATGACCCCAAACCACTTACTCCAAGGGGCTAAACCAGTCCTAAATGGAAGTGCTTCCATTTTCCAATGATACATTTAGCCTCCACTTTAGTAAGGGTATGGACTCGATGCAAACTCTTGGTAAAGGAGATCATAATGAAAATATAATCTTATTGAAATCAAAGGGACAAAGAATTCCTCAAGCCCCTAGGGAATCAAGTCTTCATCAACTCCAAGATCACAATAAGAGAGACATCTCTAGAAGAGAGAGAGAGAGAGAGAGAGAGAGAGAGAGAGAGAGAGAGAGATATTATCTCACCCAATGAGAACTTATGTCCCATTGTGTACCACACAAGGAAACAGCACAATTGGAAAGATGGAATTGAACTGCCTAGTGAATGTTGCTACTCACTAGTCAACCCATTAAAGATTCACCCTTAGGAATCTTCTTATTCCATAAGAGTAAAACCAAAAGCAAAAGAGATCTAGTCTTAAGGACACCTTTGACCTTAAGGGATCAAAATTTTGAAACTGGAGGGATCAAGAGATCCTATAAAATAAAAATCCATGCTTTAAGGTTTAGTCACTAATCTATAAAGGGAGAGAAGTACCTTGATATATATATATATATATATATATATATATATATATATATATATTATTGCAAATGAATTGACATCATTCTCCAAAGAAAGTAGAACTACAGTCACAATGGAGGAAAGAACGTAGAAGAGTTACGAAGAAGAATATTTTTGGACCATGACATGGAGACCAAAAAGAATCAGTGCTACCAAGTCGCAAATCCAAGAAGATTACACAAGGAAACATTTACAAACAATAGCACAGGTAAAACATAACATGAAACAATATATAGAAGATTAAAGATACATATAGAAGAGATATACAAAAAATTTGATTCCTTTGTCACCTTGCACCAACATAGTAACAAGGGTCATATAAAAGAATCTAACAGACATTTAGCAAACACATTACAGGAGAAACATAGTACATTAGGAAAACACACAAAAATCTACCATGAAGGACCAACCAATCAAGCGTGCCACCTACTCTCCCCATCTTGTTCTATATCATTTAGGTAAGTTGGGTAACTCACAAGAGGGGCTATATCCAACACAGTAGGAATGATAGCCAGTTCCAAACAAGGATCCTCTTGAGAATCATAATGTTCGATACTAGGTGTAAGTGTCAATTGTGATGAAAGAATATTAGGTAAATCACTGTCAATGTCAATAGTCTCATATTCATCATTAACATCATTAGTATCTTCAAGAATATCTTCTTTATCTAGATTAATCAAAATAGGATCTAAGATATGAATAGAATCATCATAATCTTGCATCTTAACATCATTATTAGCAGTAAATTCTTCTAATAGATCATGCATAGGCTTGTCAAAAGAAGGCAAAGCACTTTGAATAAAAGAAGCATGGGCCTTAGCTTGAGCTCAATGCTTCTTACAACATTCATTAGCAGATTGATTACATTTTATCCTTTTTGAAATATGTTGAGAACTAGGAGGAACAACTATAGGATCCTTCATAGGTTCTATAGGAGGATTAGTAGGATTCTTAGAAGATTGACAAGCAACATTAGGAGCTTGATTAACAAAACTAGAAGCCATAGATAAAGGAGGTATGGAAGGTGTAGGAAAAAGACCACATATCCATTGGAGGCATGCTTAACATGAGAATCTTGTGATGCTTATAGGCTTGATATGAGTGAAAGAGATTATCAGGTCGAGGACATGAATTAGGTATTGAAGGCCAAAAGAAGTCAAGTGTAGCACAATCCTTGGGACTAGAAGGTTGATATAAAATATGGTTAATCATCTTCACTTCTTCATCATGAATGAACTTAAGACACTTATGGATAGGAGAGGCAATGACGTGCATGGAATTCAACCAAGGAAAACCAAGCTTAACTTGAAATTGATCAGAAGTAGGAACAACAATAAAGGTAGTGTTTACAATTTTACCACAAAGTTCAACTGACAAGTTAATAGAACCAAATGATGGATAAAGAAAACCATTACAAGTTTGAATCCACACATCAGATGTATCATAAGAATCACATTGCAATTTTTTCATAAAAATATTTTCTTTAGTAATAACATTGACTAAGGATATAGGATCAACTAGATAACCATGTGTAGGTATCTGAGAAATCCTCGCATAAATGTAAAGGGGACCATCAAGAGCTTTAATAGTCTCAGAATCATCAAATTTAATCAAGATTTCCCTAGGTCTCTTATTCTTAGGTTGTTTTTAAGGTTTTGGTTGAGGTGGAGACATAGATTGAGACAAAAAAAACATGCTCCACATGGTTAACAATATGATTAAGATCATCCATCTTTGAATCATAAACAATATCCATAGAAGATGGCTGAGCAATGGTATTAGTATCATGTGTAGGTAAAGGATTCATATAGATTTGAAGGTTTTGATTAGGAGGAGAGACAGATTTGTTCCCACTACCATCAAAATTATCAATAGATAAGGCATTAGAATCAATCAAGTTTTGAACCTTGTGCTTTAAAGAATAACAGTTCTCAGTATCATGGCCATTTTGATGATGGTATTGACAAAAAGCTTTAGGATCAAAGGATTTAGATGCTATCATAGTAGGTAAAAGAGGTCAAATAGGAGGTAAAGTAATCATATTAGCAGTTAAAAACCTATTCATAATAGAATGTAAAGATTCATAGAGAGGAGTAAATGTATGATTCAAACCAAAAGAAGTGGATGTAGAAGTAGCATTGTGGGATGCAATGGTAACTTGATCAGCAACTATATTCACTTGTTTATTTATCTTGACATAGTTGTTGAGTTTTTGAAATTTGTTTGGATTAGGAGCAGCATCACTCTTATCAACTGGAACAAGAGCCATTGGAGGGTTTCTCTCAAATTGACTCACTTGTAATTGATAATGAGGAAGCATTGCACAAATTTGTTGAAAAGAGGTAAATTCAGTAAGAAAAATCTTATCTCTAATATCCTTTTGCAGATTTGAAATAAGCATACGTTGAATATCCATATCAGGAACATGATAAGAAATATGAGCATGCAAATGTTTAAATCTAACAATGAATTCAGTCAATTTTTCTGTAGTGTTTTGTTTACAATGCATCAAATCAGTTAAGGACACTTGCTAACAAATGTTATTTTGAAATTGTTGAATAAAGCATTATCAAGTTTTCAAAAAGAGTCAATAGAATAAGGAGGCAAGGAACAATACCATTGTAAGGCCTTGTCATGAAAAGTTCTAGCAAAAAACTTAGCTAAAATCCTAAGTTCATGAGCATAGTCACTAAAAAATATTTGAAATGTTTTAACATGAATAACAGGGTCTCCCTTACCATTGTAATTTTCAAGATGAGGCATATCAGCTTGCTATGGAACATGAGCATGAATTGTTAGGATTAACAAGGCAAAAATAACAATTCTGTGCAAATATAACCAATATCAGAAAACAATAAACCACATAGAAGAGAACACAAGACACAAATATTTAACATGGTTCACCCAATCCCTGGGCTACGTCCACCAATAGTGAGTCCAATATTTTATTATCCAGCGATTACAACCTGATTACAATCTGTAATCCCTTACAACTCAATTCTGCTACAAGTACTAAAATCATACATCATAATTAAATCCCTAACCCTAATCCAATATAACAAGGCTTATGTCGATTAACAAGTTAACCCTAAAATACTTGATGAGTCAGCCTAAGAAAAGGCTTGATGAGTCAACCTAGGGAAATGTTTTACGTGTCAACTCAAAATCAGTACTTTCTCGATCAGTCACCACAAGCTAACAATCTCCCACTTGGGGACTGATCATACTCCACACCAAACAACACGAATGATGTCTAGGTATAAGGGACTTCCCAAGTCACATGAAGGAATGCTTAAATTGTTTTGAGTTAAGGACGCAAGTTGTTGTTGTAAAGATGACACAGTTTGAGCCAAATTGATGATTGTTGAATCCTCTTCCAACTATGGCTCCAAGTGTTCCTCCAGTTGTGTCTTCCATTCTTGTCACTTCATACACTTTACCTAGTGTTTCTAGTGTGTCTATACCTCCTATTTCCTCTAAGAAGGTTGTGATGTAGGAAGGGATACAGGAGGAACACTCATAGAAAGAGAGGGAAATGTTGTAGTCACCAAAGGAGGAGTATAAGTAGGAATACTAGGTAAAGGAACCGAAGAAGGTTCCACACTAGTAACTGGAGGAATAAATCCTAAATCTTGAGCTTCTTGAGCTAAAGGTTTAACATTTGAATGCATGAGATGAGTGATACCACGTACGAGATCAACACCTTGATCATTATCACGAAGAAATTTCTTAAGAGCCTCTATAGCTTGAATAGAATCTTGATTATGGTTTTCTTGAATAAGCCAATTACCCATTTTATCAAGTTTGGTTGAAAGTTTTTGGACTTGTTCAGGAGGAACTCTTAAAACATCATCCTCATCATGAGATGAGTGAGAAGAGTTTTGCTCCATAGTAGGGTTGGAATCATGAATAATCAAATTGTCATCCAAGATCCTAAGGAAAGGAGAGGAAGACTCTATTAGAATAACTGAGAGGGGGGTGAATTAGTTATCCAGTGTCCCAATACAAAATGTATAATCCAAAATCAAATACTTAAAACTTCTGATACTCGGTAACTTAAAATACTATACTATCTGTGCTTTTACCGATTACCAGTCTAAAACATATAGTAGTTACTGATCAAATCAAATATGCAACATGAAAATATGACATCAAACAAACATCACAATCAACACATAACACAAGATATTTAATGTGGAAACCCTGTGAAGGAAAAAACCACCTGGGACTGGCAACCCAAAATATTCACTCTTCTGAAGTGAGGTCGGTGAAGACCCAACCCTATTAAAGGTTACAAACACACTGTTAGGTGTGACCTTGTTAGAGGATTTTAAACCAACCATTATCATCCAACCAACAGTCACTCTAGGGTTGATAGGATAACAATGTTCATTCTATGAATGATACATAAAAGACTTTCTTAGTCCACTCGGTTAAGAGATTTGACTATGTACAATGGTTAAAATGTAACAGTAGGTGATCTACCTTAATACAACTTCAATTGCAGATGTATAGATCAATATTAAGCTCATTCAATCCTTTGATCATTAAATCAATTCTATTCCAATCAATGTTCAGTAACTTACTGTCGCTCGGTAATAGCTTCATGTCACTTAGTAAAAACTCTGTAGTTTAGTTCTCACTAACCAGTTTGATTAGGTATGCATGAAAACTTGTTCACATGATAATTCTGCAGTCTCCTCCTTCTGGCATTACCTCTTCACTATGAAATCTCCAATCTCTTATATAAAAAAGTAAACCGTTTTCTTCTGCTCCATCAGATTTTGCCACTTGATCATCTTCATTGATTTTGCTGCTTAAACATACCTCAGCTGACATGTCAATAACTCATTTGATTCTCATCCTTTATATCTTTCCTCAATTTTGTTAGCCGTCAATCTATGTAACAAACATTATTTGTTACCTCAAAATCATACACTTTCCAGCTCATCAATCTTGTCGGCTAAGCTAGTCATTTAGTTCCTTTGTTCTGCTCAGTTAACAAGGAAATGCATCGGTGAACACAAGCTCAGTTTACACTGTGCTTGGTATACACTACACTTCATTGGTGTATATTGAAATGCTTCATCAACCGACAACACTGCTTTGTGTCTTTCGTCTCTTTTCCTCATCATAGATGAATGAAACATAATCAAGTCAATATCATAAGGTCATAGACTCATCAAAAAGTTACTCAATGTATTCTTTATCCTCATTTGTCATATCCATCTTCCTCATGTAGATATTTATGTACTTCATCTCTTTCACTCCTTTACTATAGATGTTTTGGTATAGTAACTTACAAGATAAGTGTTTTCAAACTAGTTGACATCAATGACAACATAATACTGATTTAATCATATGTCATATCTAGCCAGCAACTCAGTGATCTCTAATCATAGATTCTTCAATCAGGTTCTAAATCAGTTGTAGTTCATCAAACTTGGGATCAAAGGCACCCATAAGTCTATGACTTCTTCTAATCAAAATATTATAGGTAGGACTAGAGGTAGTAAAGCTCATATACCAATGTAATGAAAATGAACTAAACTAAGAAAACACAAAGCATGAATAAAGAAATGTTTTTGTATTTTTATATGAGATGCAAACACATAAAAGAAATATAATACATACAAGATCTAACACCATAAAAGAAAGAGTTGTCTATCGCAGGTTCACCAAAATTTAACATAGGGAAATGAATGTATCATATGAAATGTGTGTAAAGATGTGTGGGGGAATGTAAGATATACTTCTTAAGCCAAATTCCCAAAGGAAAGATCCAAATTGATTAACCACAAGGAGGTGATTAATGCATAAAAGAATCAATCTATGAAGAATATGAAGAAAGGGGACAACCTTATATTCCATTATCAAAAGTGTGTATTGGAATCTTGATTGAATTGAAGACAAATACTAACCTCAATTATGACAGATCTGGAAAATGTTGTTTTCTAGTGTCTGTGTTCAGTTTCGGGGAATTTTGCAGCTAGATTTGGCCTAGAAATGCAAAAATAGAGAAAACCCAGAAACCTTTTTCTTTCCTAAGCAAGGTCATCCTTGACATAAAATAGGGGTAAGATCTTACCCCAAAAAGTTGACCTTGACCTGCACTATTCTGACAGAAATTTTGTTCGTGGATCCTGAAAGTTTGTCAAAAAGGGTACTCAGATCTACACTGATATTCATTTTCCCACACATACACCTATGAGAAAAAGGGGTTTTGTTTGTTGGATGGGGAGTTTACCTTGGTCAAACCTCAATTTGGAATCAACCTTGAAATGTAACTGAAATTTCAATATATAAACAAAGTAAATGGAACTATTCACCTTGCTTATGTTGAAATTATTGTGGAGGATTCGAATCCTTGAATCTACAAGTATGGATACTCCAAATGAATGTAGAATTATATGTAGTATGTCTCAAATCAATTTCATTAGATCTTCAAAATCAATCTTGAATGGATCTTGGAATAGGAAGAAGCTTGGATGGAAATGGATGGACAAATCTTCAATAAGAGGGCTCCAAAGAGATTGAATCCTTCAATGGCTATCAATGGATCTCCTTGATGAATTGGGTCTTGAATCCTTGAATGCTTGACTTCTTGAGGATGAATGAACACTTGAATTCTTTCCTTATCCTTCTTTCTTGCTTGATTACTTGATTTCACTTATGCTTGAATTTGATGGACGATGGATGCTTGATCATGAAAAGTGGATGTAATCAAAATGAGAGAGGAAGACTTCCTTTTATACTAGTCTAGGGCACAAACTTCTAGATAGGTTGATAGAGGAGAATTAAATTCCAATTAAGCTTTAACCCCTAGAAATAGACCTAGATTAAATACAATTTAAGAGTTTACCATTCCAAAATCTAAAACAGTCGACCCGGAAGCGGGAAATAAAACTTTCCGAAGCCCGATATCCTGAAACCTCCAAAATCTAAATTTTGGACCTAGGGTCAGGGTTGAGGTCAAATCTAACCTAGGTCAGGGTCAAGGTTGTCCTTAACCTAGGTCAAGGTCTAGGTCAACCTTGACCCAGAGGTCAAAGATCTTAAATCCTCATGATAAGGTACCAAAAAAAGGCTGGAAATAGGTAGAGAGAAAGCAGAACAGGGGGAAAAAGCTAGATCTAGTCAAAAACCCACTCAAGGCACTTGACATGACCCCAGACCACTTACTCAAAGGGATAAACAAGTCCTAAATGGAAGTGCTTCCATTTTTTGATGATACAGATATAGCATTAGAATTGTCTGAAATTGCAACCATTAATGAATTTTTAGGTTTAGATATCAATCCAAATTCTGAATTTGAAATTAACAACAAAGAGAATAGATAAATTGTAGTTAAAATCCTAGATTCACTAGATAAAGATTGTTCTGAAATGGAAGAGGAACAATCTATGGAAAGTATAATGAATCAACCCATTAGCTTAGGTCTAAGTCTAAAATCTAATAGGAAACCTTCTCCTGATTGTGCCAACTGTTAATATGATTTAGAACAACAAAGAGGGGGGGTGAATCAGTTGTTCTCAGGTCCAGATGTATAAAACAAACTTTAAAAGTCTTCAATAAATCAGATCTAATAACCAACAGCTACTCAGTCAATACTGATTTCATAACAGAAACATATAATAGTGCAGTCCACTTATCCAATAGCATCTAACTTGTAAATTAAAACACAGAAATGTTCAAACCAAAACATTCACACAAGTATCAACACCAAGATTTATAGTGGAAACCCAATTTGGAAAAAACCACTTTGTAACATGTTACTATTATGTTCACTCTTCTGAAGTGAGCTCGGTGAAAAGCCAACCCTGTCAAAGGTTACAAACACATTGTTAGGTGTGACTCGATTAAAGGATTTAAACCACTATGTTAAAAGTGCACCTTGTTATAGGACTTACATACACTCCATTAGAATGCAACCTTGTTCAAAGGATTTATACCTATGACTGTTAGGTCAACCTCTGTTAAAAGGATTTTGACTGATACAATGGTTAGAAAGTAGCAATAGTATTGATCTGAAAAAAATACAACTCACTTTGCAAATATCAGATCCAATTCTATACACATATGTTGGCTTACTAACTGTGAACCTTTACCATCTCCATCACTGATATGCTCAAAATTCTCTTCAAGCAATCACAACACTTCTCCCTCAGCCTTCTCTGCTTGTACAGTCAATAACATGAACAATACTTCCAACATCCTCTCTCTTCTTCAACCTCGACTTAGGTTTCCTTAATACTTCCTCTATTAGGTCAATACATCTTTTGTTGCTTAATCTCCTTCATAGATCTTAGGGTTAGGTCAGATTCATTGAATCTGTCCTACATTATGTTCTTCAGCTATCCTTCTAGAAATATCTCAAATCTCTTAATAGATTTACAATAAAATGTTTTACAGTGCATTAAATGCTTTCATACAATCAATAAATAAAGTCAACACATTTTACATAATCCAAGAATTCAATGATGTCAGCTGGAAATTTGAATTCTCCCTCAAATGCAAAATACTGAGGCTTGGTCAATATAGTGTTCAACTTTTCGGTCTTCACTAGAAAGCTCGGTCATCTCAAAAACTATTTCCTCAACTAATACTGTCTTCCTCGGCAATTAACTGATGTTTAGTCAACATTGAATTTACTCGGCATATACTAGCTCAGTCGACACTAACATCACTCAGCTTAAACTAGATTTCTTCACTTTTGCTCAGTTAAGCCTACCAGTTTAGTCTTCATTCTTACTTAGATAAACAATAGATTGTCTTATCATTGTGCCACATAATCAAGTACTCATTGAAGTATCAAGATAACTCAACCTTTCCTTAGGTGCTATTGTTACCAACCTTGCCTTCCCCTTAGCAACAATCAAATAGATATAGTACTTTCTTAAATAGCAATAGTCTTACCAGTTAAGGTTTGACATTAATGACAATACAACAATTGCTTCAATTGTAGTTTCCAAAAATCTCCCTCTTTGGAATTCATGGCAACACCATATGAATAACACATGAATTACAAACCAATCCAAAACTTATATGTCCATCAAAAATATTAATAATATCCTTAGCTTCATTCTGATACAGAATCAATTAGCCATGCTTGTATGACTGTCCACTGAATCTCTCCCTCTTACTTGATCTTTTGTAAGAAATTTCATTCTGTGTATTCATTTGTGATCATCTCCCTCTTTGACAAAAATACCAAAGTAGCAACAAAAACATACATCCTGCAGATGTAGATATCATCTTTTCAGTTTAGTAACTATATTTCTCCCTCTGTCATCTTTTCTTATGACTGATTTTTGTCTTTGCTATGCTTATCACAACTCTAGGCTGCTCCTAAAGTGTGACCTTTCTCTGCATCAACTTGTTAGATACTCTTTGCAGCACATTTGATGCAGTGCTCCTAGCTTGACTAGGCAGCCTCAGTTAGGGGAAGGACCCCTAATTGACTTCTCAGATATTCATGAGCTTCTTTAGGTAAAGCCTTAGTGAATATGTCTACTAGTTGTTCCTTTGTATTCACATATTCCATTCAGACCTCTTTATCTTGTACTAGTTCTCTCAAGTAATGATACTTGATGGCAATGTGTTTGGTCTTTGTGTGCATCACTGGATTCTTAGAGATGTTGATAGCACTTGTTTTGTCACAGAAAATGACAACTGGTTCAGTGATTTCTTCTTTCATGCCTACTAACAATTTCTTTATCCATATCAAATTTGAACAATTCACAACTGCAGCCACATACTCGGCTTCAGCAGTAGATTGGGAAATACAATTTTGTTTCTTACTTGTCTAGGAAACTAATCTCTATCCAAGAAAGAAAGCTCCACCACTAGTACTCTTTCTGTCATCTACATTTCCTACCCAATCAGCATCTATATACACTCTCAGTTCAAAATTTTCATGCTTCTTGTAGTACAATCCATATTCAGCAGTTCCCTTCAAATATCTCATGATTCTTTTGATAGCCATCATGTGAGTTTCCTTAGGATTGGCAGAGAATCTTGCCACAATCCCAATAGCTAATGCAATATCCGGTCTACTATGTACAACATAATGTAGCTTTCCAATCATAGATCTATACAAAGTCTGGTTAACTTCTACAACATCATCATTTTTAGACAACTTTTCTCTAGTAGCCATGGGAGTACTTACTGGCCTTGAATCTTCCATACCAAAGGTTTTCAGTATCTCATGAACATATTTAGACTAGGTGATGAAAATTCCTTTCTCCATCTGATATACTTGTAAACCAACAAAAAAATTGATCTCCCCAAACATACTCATTTCAAATTCAGTTTGCATTTCATTTGAAAATTTCTTACACAAGGCATCTTGTCCACCAAATATAATATCATCTACAAAGATCTTAGCTAACAAGATTCCTTTACCTTCTTCATCTTTCATGTACAGATTGCTTGTGTCATTTGTCCTTGAGAATCCAATAAGTATTAGGTAGTTGTGCAATCTCTCATACCATACTCTGGGAGCTTGCTTTAGTCCATACAATGTTTTATTCAATTTGCAAGCCATGTGTCTTTTGTTTGGATAAACAAATCCTTCTGTTTGTTCAATATACACTTCTTCTTCTAATATACCATTTAAAAATGCAGACTTAACATCCATTTGGTATACCTTGAAATCTTTATAGGCATCATATGCAAGTAGAGTTCTTACTCCTTCCAATCTAGCTATAGGGACAAATGTCTCCCCATAATCTATTCATTCTTCTTGTGTGTAGCCTTTGCATACCAGCCTAGCTTTTTTTCTTGTGATATGACCATGCTCATTCAGCTTATTATGAAATACCCACTTTGTCCCAATGACATTCTTATTTTCTGGTCTCAGCACCAGAGTCCAGGTATCATTCTTCTCTATTTGGTTTATCTCTTCATTCATTGCTTCTATCCGGTCTTCATTTTCTAATGTCTCCTTTTTTGTCTTAGGCTCAAATTCACATAGTAAACATGTTGGATCTCTTGCCTTGCTTTTGGTCTGAATTACAATATCTTTATCTCCAATAATCTGTTCAGGCTTGTGATGTCTCCTTATATATTGTGCTAGAACATGTCCTGCTCTCCTTTCATTTTGCTCATCAAGTTCACCAACAAGATTGTCAGATTCAGCTTCTGAATGCTCGACAACCTCTTCTTGATACTTGGCAGCTTCTTCCTATCGCTTGACACATTCTTCTTCTCTCTTGGCATTGTTTTCCTGATGCTCGACATTGCTAACCCGAGGCTCAGCATCAAGTGCAAGTCTGTCACTTACCTCTCCTTCCTCTATATACACAAAAGATCTGTAATCTTCTAGTTCTCTTTTACTATCAACTTCATTTTTCTCTACATACTCATCAACTTTGACATTCACACTTTCCACAATTTTGTTAGTGTTAGAGTTCAAACACTTATAAGCTTTACTTTTTGTGGAATAGCCTAGGAATATACCCTCATCACTTTTAGCATCAAATTTTCCATTTCTACTGTCCTTTAATATGTAACATTTACTTCCAAAAATTCTAAAGTACTTTACATTAGGTGCATACCCATGCCACAACTCATAAGGTGTTAGATTTGAACCTTTTTTTATTTGTACTTGGTTAAGAGTATAAATAGTTGTACTTACAGCTTCTTTCCAATACTTTTGTGCAACATTCTTTTCAATCATTAATGTCCTTGCACAATCCAAAATAGATCTATTCCTTCTCTCTGCTATATCATTATGTGGAGGAGTTCTAGGTGCAGACATCTATCTTTTGATCCCTCTATCATTTCAAAGGAGATTAAATTCATTGGATATAAATTGTCCACCTTGGTCAGATCTCAGACACTTCAGGTTCCTACCTATCTCCTTTTCAATCTTAGCCACATACCACTTAAAAAATTGAAAAGCATCAAATTTTTAATTTAAGAACATTACATGCATCATTCTAGTATAATCATCAACAAATAGGATAAAGTATCTAGCACCACAATAGCTTTGTACACCCATCAGTCCACAAAGGTCAGTATGAACCAAATCTAAGATATTCTCAGAAGTAAAAGTTTTTCTCTTGAAACTAGACTTTGTCATCTTACCCAACTAACATTCTTTGCACATTACATTCTCAGGTTTCTTCAATCTAGGTAGACCTCTCACTTTCTTTTTCTTACTAATTTCTACCAGATTATAAAATTTAACATGACATGGCTGCTTATGCCATAACCAAATATCATCAAGTTGTGCAATCATACATGTTTCTTTAGATAGGTCTAGATAGAAAAAATTACCTCTTGTATGTTCTCCACTTCCAATCAGTTCACTAGTGGCATCAAATATTTTGGCTTTTCTATGATGAAATTCCACTCGGTAGCCAGTGCTATTAAGTTGTGCAACACTTAGTAGATTATAGTTAAGACCCTCAACCCAATAAGCATTTTCACAAGTGATCTTATCAGTTAGCTTAATCAACCCTTTTCCTCTAACAAGACATGGTGCATCATTACCAAATTTCACACTCCTACCTTTATAATGATCTAAGGTATCAAACTTACTCTTGTCACTAGTCATATGATGTGAACAAACATTATCAATAATCCATTTATCATTTTTGTTCACATAAGATATCAATGCAGTTTTCTCATCCTCATCAGATTCATCTTTCATTTCAACTTAGACAACCTCAATTTCAAAATCATCACTATCAGTGTCAGTCTCTTCTTTGGCAATATAGCAGGATTTCTTACCTTTTCCTTTATAGTCCTTGTATCTTTGGTAACCTCTATCTTCTCTTTTGTCTTTATGCTTGTTGTCTCTTTCTTCATCCTTATCATCCCTGTCAGGACATCTAGCAGCTATATAACCAACTTTATTACATGAAAAACATATAATAGGGAGTTTACCTTTGTACCTTCATTTTCCCCTTTTCAGTCTTCTAGCCATAAGAGCTTCTAGATCCTCAAGTTCTTCATCAGAAGTGTCACTGTCACTTTCACTTTCATTGAAGCATCTTTCTTTTACCTTCTATGACTTACTCAAAACCATTTGTGATTTAAAATCAGATTCAATATTACCAACAGTGAAGTTATCATAGTTAGAAAGTTTAAAAGCAGTAAGCTTACCAATCAAACTTTCCAAAGTAAGAGCATTGGTAGGGTTACATCTAGATTCCTAAATTGTAGAAAATTTGATGGCATAGATAGGACACAGAGTTCTCAATACTTTTCCTATTACAGTTTCATCATCAATAGTTCCATTTGCTCCTCTAATAGCATTTACAACCTCTTTTATTCTACCACAATATTATGCAATATTCTCACCTTCTTGCATTCTCATTTCATCAAATTTACCTCTTAAGCTCTTGGCTTTTGCTCTCAACACATTTATGTCACCACCATAAATGTTTTCAAGGGTGTCCCACATTTTCTTTGTATTACTACAGTCTTTTATGTCTTCAAATTCTAGATAACTTAGGGCAGATGCAATCTCCAACATTGCTTGGTTGTGCTCTTGTTTATCTTTCATTTCCTCGGCAGTCAGAGGTGCAACATAATCATGCTCAACATAATACTTTGCAAAATCACCAATACCAGCTAGATGCAGCTTCATCAAGCTTTTCCATGTAGGGAAGTTCTCCTTATTCAACTTTGGTACCTCCTTCTTATACATCCTGATCATTTTCTTCAAGTACCTTCAAACTTGTTCTCTATAAGCACCAACAGCTCTGATACCAATTATTAATATGATTTAGAACAACAAAGAGGAGGGGTGAATTAGTTTTTCTAAGATCTAGATGTATAAAACAAACTTTAAAACTCTTCAACAAATCAGATCTAATAACCAACAACTACTCGGTCATTACTAATTTCATAACAGAAACATATAACAATGCAATCCACTTATCCAATAGCATCTAACTTGTAAAACATAGAAATGTTCAAACCAAAACATTCACACAAGTATCAACACCAAGATTTATAGTGGAAACCCAATTTGGGAAAAACCACTTTGTAACATGTTACTATTATGTTCACTCTTCTGAAGTGAGCTCAGTGAAAAGCCAACCCTATCAAAGGTTATAAACACACTGTCAGGTGTGACCTGGTCAAAGGATTTAAACCACTATGTTAAAAGTGTGCCTTGTTATAGGACTTACATACACTCCATTAGAATGCAACCTTGTTCAAAGGATTTATACCTATGACTATTAGGTCAACCTCTGTTAAAAGGATTTTGACTGATACAATGGTTAGAAAGTAGCAGTAGTATTGATCTAAAAAACATACAACTCACTTTGCAAATATCAGATCCAATTCTGTACACATATGTTGGCTTACTATCTATGAACCTTTACCATCTCAATCACTGATCTGCTCAAAACTCTCTTCAAGAAATCACAACACTTCTCCTTCAGCCTTCTCTACTTGTACAGTCAATAACATCAATAATACTTCCATCATCCTCTCTCTTCTTCAGCCTCAACTTAGGTTTCCTTAATACTTCCTCTATTAGGTCAATACATCTTTTGCTACTTAATCTCCTTCGTAGATCTTAGGGTTAGGTCAGATTCATTGAATCTGTCCTACATTACGTTCTTCGGCTATCCTTCTAGAAATATCTCAAATCTCTTAATAGATTTACAATAAAAAAATTTACAATGCATTAAATGCTTTCATACAATCAATACATAAAGTCAACACACTTTACATAATCCAAGAATTCAACGATGTCAGCTGGAAATCTGAATTCTCCCTTAAATGCAAAAGACTGACGCTCGGTCAATACAGTGTTCAACTTCTCGGTCTTCACTAGAAAGCTTGGTCACCTCAAAAACTATTTCCTCGACTAATACTGTCTTCCTCGGCAATTAACTGATGTTCGGTCAACACTGAATTTACTCAACATATACTAGCTTGGTCGACGCTAACATCACTCAGCTTAAACTAGATTTCTTCACTTTTTCTCGGTTAAGCCTACCAGTTTAGTCTTCATTCTTACTTATATAAACAATACATTGTCTTATCATTGTGCCACATAATCAAGTACTCATTGAAGTATCAAGATAACTCAACCTTTCCTTAGGTGCTATTGTTACCAACCTTTCTTTCCCCTTAGAAACAATCAAATAGATATAGTACTTTCTTAAATAGCAACAGTCTTACCAGTTGAGGTTTGACATCAATGACAATACAACAATTGCTTCAATTGTACTTTCCAACACCAACCTCCCTAAACTTAGAGGGAGGAAATCCCTTAGAGAATTAAGAAATAGAGAAGGTCAGGCTTTAGGACCTAATTAAAATCACATCACTTTTGGATGTAGGAAAGGGGAAGTTCCTTCCCACTCAGCCATGAAAATTATTTAATGGAATGTTAGGAGCATCAATGCCCTTAACAAACAATGCCTTCTAGAAAGGTAATTATCACTCTTTAATTCAAAAATAGTTCTAATTCAAGAAACTAAGCTAGATTTAGAAGGATACAACAATCTTAAAAATAAATTATGTATGTGGGAAATTTTGGGAAACCCATCAAATGGAGCTTCTGGTGGGATTGCGATGATATGGAATCCCAGACTTTGTGATTTTACCTAGATAATATCTTCTAATAGATGGATGGGAGGTAGATTAAAAAGTACAAAGAGTAAATTAAGTTTAATCTTAATCAATGTTTATGGTCCAAAATTCCTTCATGAAAAAAGGAATATGTGTAAGGAGATCCAAACTTTTATCAATATGTACTCCAATGAAAATTTCCTTTTAGGAGGTGACTTTTATTTGATTTTAGAGGCTTCAGATAAGATGGGAGGTTCAAAGAAGCTTACCCAAACAAACATAGAATTCAAGGAGTGGCTAGGGGAAATAAAGGCTTCAGAAATCAAGACGGAGATAAATGCCTATACTTGGTCTTATAGAAGATCAGATGTAAGTCTCATTGCTAAGAAAATAGATAGGTTCTTCTTCATTTGTAATTTAGCTACCTTTGACTTTGACATGGAAACCTCCATTTTGCCTACATCCGGTTCAGACCATTATCTAGTGTCCCTTCATTGTCTTGAACCAAATATACCAAAAAAAAAACCCCTTCAAGTTTGAGAAAATGTGGTTGATGGATGAAGAGTGTCTTAAAAATATAGAGGATTGGTGGAAGAATGCTAGCTTTAAAGGATCAAAAATCTATATCATTATGCATAAACTTAAATTAATTTAAAAAATAAAGTTAATTGAGTGGAACAAGGAGAACTTTGGGAACATATTTGAAAACAAAATAAAATTGAAAATCATATTAAATCCCTAAATGAGGATGTATTTGCTAAAGGTATGAATATGGATTCCTATCTCAAGAAGAAGGAGCTTTTCTAAAATTATGAGGAGATTTTAGCTAAGGAAGAGTCTTACTGGAAATAGAGATCCAAGGAAACTTGGTTAGTAGAGGGAGATAAGAATACTATTTTTTTTCATAATAGTACCAAAATAAGAAGAAACTTCAGTAGGATAATGACTATTAGAAGAGCCAATGGGGATGTTCTGGAAAACCCAAAAGATATTTCAAAGGAATTAGTTAACTACTTCTATTAAATATTAAACAATGAAGATGACTCGTTTATAAAAGCTCAGAATGATCTCTTAAGAAATATTCCTAATATCATCATTGGGAAGTATAATAAAATGCTTAATGCAAAATTTTCAAATGACGAAGTAGAAAGGGCCCTCAAAAACCTTTATCCAGATAAATCCCCTAGCCCTAATGGCTTTCCTACATTCTTTTTTCAAAAGTGTTGGCCTTTCAAGGGAGTGGAGATAGTAGAGGCTTTAGAAGGTATGCGTAATTTAGGTAAACTTTTGAAAGAAATTAACAATACCTTTGTTACATTAATCCCTAAAAATCTAAATCCTGTAATCTTTGAGGACTTTAGGCCAATATCTCTTTGTAACACTATTTATAAACTGCTAACCAAAACCCTAGCTAATAGAATTAAGGTTCTCCTTCCTGATCTAATATCTGAGCAGAAAATAGGTTTTGTCTCAAAAAGATATATTATAGATGGCATGATAATAGCTCAAGAGGCTATTCATACTATTCAAACAAACAAAAAATTGAGCATGTTAATTAAGCTAGATATAAGGAAGGCATATGACAAGGTGGATTAGTGTTTCCTTTGTAAGTGTTCAGAAGCTTTCAGTTTTTCCAAACAATTGATTAATTTGATCTTTGAATGTATCTCTGGTCCTAAAATGTCAATCATGATTAATGGCTCTCTGACAGGTTTCTTTGATATATCCCAAGGACTAAGGCAAGGTGACCCCCTTACCCTGTTCCTTTTTATTTTGATGGCAGAAGCATTAGGTAGATCTATGACTGAAGCATGGAGAAATGGAACATTAAAAGGCATTAAAAGCACATCTGATTTAGACCCCTATACTCACTAACAATTTGGGGACGACAATCTTCTCTTTGGAGAAGCTAGCATTAGAGAAGTTGTGTCCTTTGTAGATATTCTTCAAAATTATTCTAATGCCTCAAGACAACAAATTAATAAGGATAAGTATGAAATCTTTCTTTTCAACACTAGTAAAGAGCTGGAAATGACAATCTGTTGAAAGCTAGGTTTTAAGATAGGATCTCTCCCTTATAAATATTTAGGTCTGCCCCTAGATAAAGGCAACATAACTACTAACTTATGGAACAATGTGCTTAATAAAATAGATAAGAAAATAGAGTCTTGGAAGGGTATATGGATTACTTTTGTGGGAAGGCCATGCTAATTAAATCAGTATTATCAACCATTTTGATTTATCAAATGATGTGCCTCAACTTACCTAAAGGTATTAAGAATGAAATAACCAAAAAACTTAGGAAATTCTTTTGGAAAGGTTTCGAAGATAAGTCTCATATGGCATTAATTGCATGGAAATTGATATACAAAAAGAGAATGGAAGGAGGGATAGAATTTAAGGATCTTAAACTATAAAATTTATCTTTAGGAACAAAATTAGTATGGCATATGTTCTAGAATCCTGAATCAAAATGGGTCAAAATTATGAGATCTAAGTACTTAGATGGGAGGGATGAACTGAGTATATGTAGGTATCTCTCTCTGCCAAGAGGTTCTAGACTATGGAAATTTATTAGTAATTGTAGAAAACTTATTTTGGATGGAATCACTTGGGATATTAGAGATGGTGGCAAGGCTCTGTTCTGGGATGATTCTTGGGGTGCCTTCCCACCGCTTAGGACTAAGTTTAGAGAGGAAGAAATTATAAACTAGATCATCAATGATAGAGGAAATTTTGTCAAAGACTATTTAGAGTATCGTGAGGGGGACCCTGCCTTAGGGTGGAAGTGGCAATCCTTTGAGAACCTAGGACTTCATCGAAAAGATATATCTAGAATTATGGATATTTTGAATAGGAGGATAATCTTCCCAAGGAAAGAAAATGATACCATTATTTGGGCAAAGGTTAACAATGGAAATTATAATGCTAAAGATGGTTACTTCTATCTTCAAGAATTCCCTTCGACTCCCTCAGATTTACCAATTGACTTGTGTTGGGATAAGGATTGTATGCCTAAAGCAGGTATGTTTTCTTGGGCAACATTACAAAAAAGGATATTAATTGCAAAGTGGTTTAGGAAAATAGGATACTCAGGTCCTTCTATATGTCCACTCTATGAAAACAATAGTGAGAGTGTGAACCACCTTCTAATAGAATGTATCTTTTATAACCATTATTGCCATTGGCTAGCAAGGAAGCTTAACTAGTCCTTGCCCTTACAAAATGACATAGTGGAGGTATTTAATAATTGGCCTCATATTAGATGCCAAGATATGTATAGTAAGATATGGAGGATCGCTCCCTCTATGTTGATTTGGGAAATATGGAAGGAAAGAAACCAACGTATCTATAAGGAATCAAAACTAATCTTGGATCAATTCTAAAATAAGATAGAGGCTAGCATTGTAGAAATGGTAAATTGCAAGAATATGCTCAGGAGAACAAATGTTATTTTCTACAGAGAGGATGACTTTATTAAAAACAAATGGTATGGCCTAAAAATCCTAGCCTTTTTTGGTAATTGAAAACAGCTGATTTTAGATAAAAGAGCAAAATGTGTTTGGAAACCTCTTGGTATGGGTTGGTATAAACTCAATTTTGATGGAGCTTCTTGGGGTAACCCAGGTAAGGTAGGAGCCAGATGTTGTATTCATCGGTGGGATGGATTCAAGCTAGCGAGTAAATCCATTTCACTAGAGATATAGTCAAACAACACGGTCGAGATGAATGCCTTAATAGAAGGTTTGCTTTTGTGTAGGAAAATGAACCTAGATAAGTTGGACCCTTAATAAATAAGGTTTTCTTTTGTGTAGGAAAATGACCCTAGATAAGGTTTTCTTTTTCATTAATAAATGAACCCTTATTATATCATGATTCACCCCATCATTATTTCATATAGGTACTTTGAGTTGTCTTTCTAACCTCTATTTAATAATGATAAGAATGATATCTCATTAAGGTAACTCATTTTCATAATTACTACCTCACAGTTGAGTTAACACAATCAATATTTCTTTTAACCCAAATAGAGGTTAAAAGTCAAAATATTGATCAAGTAACTACCATAGAATCATTAGGCTTACTCGGAGTTAGAAGAAATTATTTCCATTTATGAACATAAAATATGATAAGTACCAACCTTACGACACATAACCTCAAATGTGTGATCCTACGATACAATTGCAAGAAATTTTAGATCTTAAAATCATCACCATATTTTTCAAATTTTGGATCAATCATAGAGCTTCCATGTTCCCCACTCTTTAGTACTTTATAACCTTTCTAGTAGGCCTCTTATTAGTAAAAGCTAGTATCCACAGGTGTGTTTGAGTTCTTTGATTGTCTGTGAAGGTGAGGCAGATTTAGAGTAATAATGGATACCCCGTTAAGACTTCATGGCAAGAATCACCAAACTGAAGTGAACGAGGTCATTACTATGTAGAGAATTAGAGGAATTATAAAATTCAACAATCCTCTAGTTGTGGAAGTGATTATGAAGGTTCTAGGTGAGGAATATCTTTGTAATTCAGACAGAACTAGGGTTAATTCAGATATTGTGTCTATGTTTCTTGCCCCAATCATGTTCTTTGAATGAGATAAGAATTTAGAAAGGATATTTGTGTATCTATTTTCAAGAAGGGAATTCTTGGTAACATTGACATTGATCTTGACAATATCGACAATGCCCTCATGGTCCCTGAGGCTAGGAACTACAGAAAATCTAATATAGGTGGCTCTGTTGTTCTGAGGTATCCCATCTTATGGGTTGAAAGTTGGGAGATCGACCCTGGAAGCATCTATGGAGCGAAGGGGCCACAACTTAGACTTTTTGGTCAGGCTCTTTCATGTTAAGAAACAAGATAATCCGAAGTGGTTCGTGGATTATTTAAAGGAGGAGGATATTGAAGGTTTTGCAGACGCTATGGTGGAGGAAGACGTCATTCCACTAATCTTCATTCCAAACTCTATGAGAAAGGATGAAGAAGAACCTATGGTGGGACATCCTTATCCAAAAGCCAACCCTTCCTCTCTTGGTGGTCATCCCATCCCCCTGGTAAAGGATTTCAATAATGCTCAATGATGTTCAAATTCTATAGGTTAAGATGGATGTGAGTCCCTTTTATATAGTGCCTTAAGTTAGATATCTCCAGTAGTATTATATAGTTTAAATTAAAATCCAAAGTTATCTCTGGAAACCAATTATATATAATGGTATTCTCCGTCTGAAACTGACCACTAATGGGTCTTTGTTTTGGTTGAAACTATTACAAGTAGTGGTTGATGTTGCACCAAAAGATTGACCTCTTAATGCCTGATACAACCACTGGACTTATAAAAGACATCGGAGGTGGTTAAGCCATGTCATGAATCTTGAGGGGAGCGCTAACCATTTTTCCAACAATCTCCCCTTCAGTGTTACTCAAGGAGATTCGAACCTGTGACCAAGCTCTGATACCACTTGTTACAAGTAGTGGTTGTCATTGCACGAAAAGATCAACTTGTTAATGCCTGATACAACTACTAGACTTATAGAAGACATAGGAGGTGGTTAAGCCATGTCACAAATCCCAAGGGGAGCATAGACCATTTTTCCAATAGAAGCATGGAAGTGTTAATTCTACAGTAGTATTAATATTATAATAGCTACTTATAAATCTAACATTTTCAGTAGAATAGTTGTTTTATTACGCATTTTAAATAGAATTTTTGAAAGTATTATTCAAATAATATGGAGGTGGAATTTATTTTTTAGAATTTGCTA